>CAWUFW010008816.1:0-600000 GCA_963921515.1 Calotriton arnoldi
GCTACAGACATCTTCTGATTACCTACAGAGATCCCTTCAAGATGCTTTCTGTGTGGATTATTGGGCATAGCTATGTTTTCTGGTGCAAAAGGTATGCTGAAAGCAGAGGTATTGACAAAGACCTAGGTTTGCAAAATGTAGACATTAAATGGATTGGACAGAGAGGATTAAAGTGGCACCAATTGATGCCATTGGTTCAATCCTTTTTGCATCTCCAACCACCTGACCTCATGATTGTGCACTGCGGTGGCAATGACCTAGGCACAATGACTGGGCTAGGTCTGGAAATGCTAATGAAGGAAACCTTTGCAGAATTGATGTTGCTTTTCCCCCAAACTGCCTTTGTGTACTCTAACATATGCCAAAGACAGAAATGGAACTGGTCCAATCATTTCTGTCCACAGATTGAGAAAGCTAGAAAAAATGTAAATAAAGCTGTTTCTGCTTACCTCAGAGACCATAGTATGGGGTCCATATACAACAACAATATGCGTTTTGATATGGATGGTATCTACAGGAGTGATGGTGTACATTTCACAGATAAGGGAAACAGAGTCCTTCTCAACAACTTAAGACTCTGCATCGGCACTTACATGTAGCTACAAAAATCTCCCAATAAACACAAGGGCTCTTTTAGAGTCACCCAAGATCCAAACATATAACCTAGGTTTATTATAAAAAAATTGTATTTTTTTTTGCTTGGAGTCGCGCACCCAGCGTGACTAAGGGTCGCACACCCCGCGGGTTCTCACCAGGGGGCCCTGCTGAGAGTCGTGCACCCCTCGCGTGCACGTGAGGCGGACTTTAGAGGGGAGCGGGATTTGTCCCTTTCTGTTCTTGTGTGAAGACAGATACAATTTGCAGGGCTGAAGTCTTGTCCTCCTGAGTGCAGGTAGATCTTTCAAGTTCTCTGCCTCAGTGCCGAGAACTGCTGGTGTTTCGTGGCCTGTTGTCTGATGTCTGCTGGGAAAGTCTAGGACCTGGTTGAGTTTGATCCATCGGGGTATGCTCTATGTCCATATCCTGTGGTTTCATGCGGTCTAGGAAGTGTTGTAAATCTTCCGGATCATAGAAATCCTTTGAGTCCCCGTTCTTGGGGATGCAGAAATGGGCGGGTTCAAATAAACCATTTTGATGTCCATATGTCGCAACTGGGGCCTCATAGAGAGAAATGCTTTTTGCCGATCGTTAGTCTCCCTGGAGAAATCAGCTGCCATACGAATGTCATGCCCATCATATGAGTATGAACCTTGTGTGCGTGCTGCAGCCAATAACTGTCTTGCCTGTTCGTGCCTTAGAAAACACTCAATGAGCGATCTCGGGCGTGTTGTAGATAACCCTGGGCGTAGTTCACGTAGTAGCACTACGCGTAGCTACACGAAGTGCACTTCGCACTACGCGAACTGCGTAGTGCGGTAGGAAATGCTGTTTGCAATGATTGCACAGTGCCGGATGCTTGTCCGCACTGTGCAATCATTGCAAATGGCATCTTGCACAGTGCAAGCAGTCGTTTTCTGCCGCTCGAGTAGATTTGTACTCGAGCAGCAGTTTTCTCAACGCGGACTGGTAGTTTCTCATCGCGAGCGGTCGCGAGCATACGCGACCACTCGCAATGAGAAACCTGACCTCCCCGCGTTGAGAATCTCGCTGGGAGGTTTATTTTCCACGCTCGCGATCGGCAACTTGATGTTGCTGATCGCGAACGAGGAAAAAGTCTCACCGGGATGTCAGTTTGCTCGCTCGCGGTCGCCAACTTGACGTTGAGGACCGCGAGCAAGCAAAAAATGCCCGCTACGCTACGCGTTTTTGCACTGTGCTACGTGCAATTCGCGTAGCGCGTAGTTGCGCAAACTACGCAAACTACGCGAGCGTAACGTAGTTTTCCGCCCAGGCCTAGTTGTAGAGTCTTTGCGTGGAGGGCCGATGCGGTGTGCTCACTGTATTTCTAGTGGTGGGTCAAAGACGATGCCAACCAATTTCAGAAGGGTATCACGCAAAAACACTCTGGCATTTTGGCCTTCAATGTTCTCTGGGAATCCAAAAAAGCGAACGTTATCTCTTTTGCTGCGGTCTTCCAAATCAACCAGTTTGCTGTGGAGGAATAAAAGATCTTGATCTCTACTTTGTACTGAGTCGAGACGGCCCTCCACCGCCGTTAGTCGTAGATCCAGCCCGTCAGCTCTTGTGTGAAGCCCCACGATGTCTGCCCTAATTGACTTGGCCTCTGCTGCCAGAGAGGATATATTGGCATCCATACCTTCCAATCGACGGCTGACAGTCAAGTTTTCCTGCAAGATGCGGTCCATGGTCTCACCTTGTGTGGAGACTGCGCCAGCTGTGATGACTTGGGACGAACTGCTTGCAGGAGGGGTGTTTCCTTTCATGGGCATATTGCGTGATTGTTTGAGCACTTCTGCAAAAAGGAGTTGTTTAGAAGGTTTGTTCCTGTGCTTGTTGCTAGACATTCGACCTTAATTCCAGAACAATGCACTGCAGCAGCACAGGGGTGATTTCCTGCACTTTCCTGCTCTTAACCAGTTGCGTTTGTCTTCCTTGGGCAATCCCTGGACAATCCGGGTAAAATTGACAGACTCCTGCATATAGGTATTCTCTGTCACAGCCGTATTAGTGCTCAGGGTGGGGGAAGTCGTTGCTGTGATGTGTTTTTCCACTAGTTTCTTTATCCGTCGTATTTTTAAGTAGTGCTGTCTTGATTGCCACTGTCTCATATTCTGGAGCCTTCCGCTGTGTGTGCTCCCTCCTGCCAGGCCAATGAAGGTGGAAAGAAGAATTGTACTCTTAATTCTTCCTTTCTAATTAGTATTCTTGTGGTGGTGCCTGGAGGTGCGGTGGGCTGAACAAAGCCTTGGTGATGCTGGTGGCGTGAGTGCGTTAGGCAACGGGCGCAGAACCGAGTGAACTCAGCGCCTATGTGTGAGGAGGCACTATGGGTGGTTTAGATGGTTGGAAATCTGGAATGATATATACGGCCTTAAGTGATGATCAACTCCTCAATTCTGCACTTTAGAGCCTGGCATCAAGAGCTCCCCTCACTTTATTAAAGTGTTGAACGTAGGAGGATGAGTTCATTGGGTCCGGCGCGCGGGCACATGAGGATTTTGATTATTTGTTGGCTCCACCTGACTTAATCCAGCTTTCAATTTGGACTACATTCATGACCTAGAGGGCCAGCTGATATTTGTTATTCGACATTGTTCACTGAGTTTGCCCACTGGGTTTGTGAAGAGAGTAGCCAGGACACTTCCGTTGTTGACACCACTAACAGAAAGTCCAAATAATCAAATGATCCTTTGCCAGGGGAGATATGGAATCACTAATGAGAGCCAATCGGGTGCTGTTGCTGTTTGATGACCGCATTCAAGTAATGTGGGGCGCAAGGACCTTGTGGATTAAGGCCTTCAGGCGCACTTCAGAACGTTGTGCGGTACAGGCCTCACAGGAAGCCCGGGTCCTGGTACTCACATGCCATGCGATGAATGGTGCTCAATATCACTGCTCACTTCCTTTCGTAATTCCGGGCGCTGCATCCAGGGTCAGCAAAGCCAACTCGTGAGTGTCAGAGACATGGAGGTCCCCACAAGGGACATGAAGTCTCGATAAACGTCCCCACAGGCTGAGGAACGCCCTCCACGCAGGAACCACCACACTCACTCACCGGCAACCCCAGCCTCTGAAATTCAGTCACCGTTGCCAAAGGGAGCGCCGCTGTGTTTCTCTGGAGCTCCGTCTCACTTGAGTGGCAAGCAGCGTTGCCAGACGCAAGGGGCGCGGTACCGGTGCATGTGAGGACCGAGGTCTCTGAGGTGACTCAAGGCCCGTAGTGCCGTTATTCTCCTCAGAACGCCTCCTTGCTAGTATGGGCCAGAATGGACCATATTTTTTCCCGGACCCCATGCCAGCCATGTCTAGGGTCCCTAATGTTGTGGGGGACGCCGATGTTTCGACCCTAATCGCGCTGAAGAGGGCACTGTCTCCATCTGGAGCCCGTCCCACGGCGGAGCTCTCTGTTCAGGCGCAAATTTTCCTTCGTGGCCAGACCATGCCCCCCTCTCCGTGTTTTCACATTTATGCACTGCCCCCAGGGCAGCGCGAGTTCGTGGCTGACCTGGGGGCAGCGCATTCACCATAATAGGGCGCATTATCACTGTTTGCGCCCGCGCCGGATGCAAACAATGATAATGTGTAATACGGCCCCAAGTGCTTACGTCAGAGCTGTTGTTTGTGAGGCTTGAGGTGTCCCGAGATTGCTGGCACCAAGAACCTCTATTACCACATACTCACTTGTCAGTCCCAAAGTAAACAAGCATTTGCAATGCAATTGGTCTCGCCTTTGGGACCTTATAAGTATTTAGCCATGCAGGACATTATCCTGGGTGCTGCAACATCTACTGTTCTTTAACATAGCACTGAATTGAGAAGTGCTTGCAGTTTTATGGCAGGCTGCCATTCTTGCCAGAATGGGGTATGAAGGTTATAAGCGTATTCAGGAGTGTGGTTTGATCTCCTGCAATCACATGAAGCGCTTGTCTGTTTGCTGAAATGTTGTAGCCCATTTTTTTAAAGCACTCGTGGGACAGAAATCCATTCACGCACTGGGTAGTAAACACTGGTGCGTGCGCATGCACTGCTGGGCAAATGCTGAGAAGGCAGTGTGTGATGAGGACAGTGTGGCAGGATGGCAGAGACCATCAGCTGTTCTCGCCGTGTGCTAGTTGCGAAAATGTACATCAGTATGTACCACTACAGCCAACACCCCACCATGCGCAATAGAAAACTAGACTAATTGTTTCATAAAAATGGTATTACTTTGAACTCTCCACTTAATAAAATATGAATACATTTTAGTTCAGAGTCTGCAAATTTTTAATTTTGGAATTTAAGAAGACAATGCAAATAAAGTTGCAAAGTAGAGGAATATGACTGTGGAAAAAAGATACTCGTCCATAATTCACAAAAGCGTAGAAAAAATAGGCTGCTGCAAAAAAAAATTAAACTGATTGCACCTTCAAATGCTGCACCTTCAGGCTATTTGAGGTATGTTTTTAAAATGCATGCTGGGAAAGTTAGAGAAGTTTTTGTAAAAAAAATAAGAAATTATCATTTAAGGGATGCAAACATGAAGTATGTTAAGGAAAATACAGGAAATACTGAGAAGAAACATTCCTAATGGAAAACACTAATGCATAAAAAATATTAACATATGGAGAATATACAGAAATTATCAGATTCTGTAAAAAGAATGGCAAATTTCCATTAAAATAAACAATGTGAAGGGGTTGAGTGCAGCAGACAAGCTAATTGTTGTTTATTGTTTTAGATAAAGAGAGGGGAAATAAGAAAAATATTGTGAAGCTCAAAGGTTAAGAAAGGGGTGGTATGAGGTATGTAAAATGAATGAGGCTATATAAAAGAAACATGAAGGAAATGGGGAATAATGAGAGTATAGAGTGAAAAGATAAAGCGGTAAGTGTAAAGTGAAACAGAGGAAAGAGATGTAGGGAAAGAGAAAGAATCAGCAATAGAGGGATGTGAATGATAGTGTATGGCCTGAAGTAAAAGAAGAAACATAGAAATACATTTGGAGGAGTAAAAGGATAAAGGAAATGAGAAGTGCAAAATAATTAAATAGAAAAAGAGAATAAGGGAAAAGTCTGAAACATACTTGCGAGGGAACAAAGGAACATGGAAGAAATGAAAAGAAAAACAAAGAAGAAAACCAAAATATATGGGAACCGAAGCTAATAATTATAGCAGAAGGAGAAGGAAGGAAAAATAAAGAAACAGGTACAAAGATAAAGTATGTAGACTGAAGTAAAGGAGGATGAGAGCTAGAGAAGAAATGAGGAAGAAAAACATACACTAAGAAAAAAAGGAGTTGAAATGCGAAAAAGAAATCATGGGGAAGAGTGCTGGACACACTTTGAGACCTAAGAGTGCTAATGTAGGTGAGAGAAGGAAAGAGGTAAAATAAAAAAAGCGGTGAAGAAAGGAAACAGAAAAAGATGAACATACGGGGCAAAGCGAGGCTCCCTGCTAAACCAGGAAGTAGCGTACTGGACAATATGGCAGAGGTAAATAAGCCCCAGTCCCAGAGAGCAGCGTTGGGGAAAGTTTATCAGCAGGGCACACACAGCTCAGTTGAAAGTTTAGCTTGGCCCCTGCCAGCCAGATAAACATAAAACAAGAGCAAGGGGCTTCGAAGAGTAGTGCAGCGGCGCGCCAGCGAGGCACTGACTGTTCTGGCTGCCAAAGACAGGGAGCCTGTATTTCCATGACTAAAGGCACAGCCGAGAGAGAAATAATACTGCTTAACTCATTGAGCCACCTTCTAGCTTAACTCGCTGTCTGGGCTACATTCCCCTGATTATGGCAGAAACATTTGAAGAGGTCTTAAGCATTTGCAAAAAGATTTATCCAAGGTGTAAAGATTTTCAGAGCCAGAAAAACAGATTTTGCCATAGCAGTGCTCCCTTTATACTGCAAACATATCCGGATAAATACAGGTGGGCACTACGGGGACAGGGACAATCAGACACCTACATTTCTTGGCTGTGGAAGTGGAGTATTTTTGTACCTACACTACACATCATAAAACACTGACTGATATAGGAGATCCTGAGCGATTTATTTGTAGATGTTGGGCGAGGAGGGAGGGGCATCGCCCGGGTCACTTTGTAGGGGACAAGGTGTTGGCCACTGTCTGCATTTTGGTGATATCGAATAGAGGCTCTCCGGCGCTGTTTTGGTGGGAGGGGTGAACATTCAGAACATATGAGGGTGGGAGTGTCAAAGGATGAGCAGAGAAAGCCTTGTGTATTTGGAAGTAGGCGTGGCTGGGTCAATGGCGAGAGACGCTGTCAGAGCGCACCCTTAATGCCTATGAACATTCTCACTGTGAGAAACCCTTGAAGGCCACTGGCTCTCGGCTGGGTGCACCGCGACACCTCTCAAGGTGAGCAGCCGCGATGTTACTAACACTGTGTCACTCCTACTGCACAGTGTGAATCACTTTCATTGCATACTGAGTACCTTTAAACATGATCACAGTGACGAAATATTTGTCCTCAGAGTGAATCATTCTTACTGTCTGAGTGTCTGTCTCTCAGTGACCTGTCTCACTGCACAGCCTGGTGAACTGAAGGTGCCCTGCTGATCTAACTGAAAGAAGAAACTGGTCATGTACCTTGGGTGGGCCCAGCACTGCTGGTATAATGGACATGCAGTGCATGGTCTGTAGTGCATTCACACCTCTTCCACTGGGCCCCCCCAACTCCCTTCCAGTGTAGGGCGGCGGCACGTGGCACTGTTTCTTACCGGAGATGTACTGCCGCCTGCCCTCGTCTATGTGAGTTAAAATTACATCCGGATCCATGAGGCCACAATCCAGTAGCAGCAACGAGAGAGTGGGCCAGGATCGAAGGTGAGGGTTTAAGTCCTGTGGCAGGTGGAAGGTGCAGATTCACCGACTGGGAGAAGCGTCCTAGCTGGTGACCCTCCTGCGGGCAGATACACTGGGAGAAGAGGCACACCCTCATGTGGGCACAGGGGGCTGCTCTATAGAGGTAGTGGACCCTCTGGCCGACTGAGCTGTAGGCAGGGGCCTCGGGAGGGCGGACCCCTGAAGACACAAGAGCCACCTCAAAGCCTCTCTCGCACCGCTGGCAGTGGGCGTCAGGTTCACTACATGCACTCCTGGCTGAGGTACCTAGCCTGCACACAGCGGGGCTCCAAGTGAGACTGGCTGCAAAGAACAAGCCACCGAGCAGTGATTGTTCACATGGGTATCCTTGTGTCCACGCGGCTGTCGCCCACCAGGCTACGTGCAATCTATCAGATGTGTGCACGCCGCCCGTACAATAAAGCTTACGCCAGCATTTAAAGGCGCAGGCACTCGTAAGATGTGCTTGATGTAAATTTCAATATAAAACAAGCACAAGCGCGCGCGCCTCGCGCACCAGCAGGGGGAGGGGAGAGAGGAGGGGGCTTGCGCTATTCCCTTGCGGGAGTGAGCAGCAAGGCGCAATAATTGATAACATATGGAGCTAGCTGCTCGCTCCCGCAAGGGAATTGCCAAACGTGCACGCGTTGCCATTGAAAGCAATGCAACGCGTGCACGTTTTTGGCCTCAAAACCGACTCGATGGCTAAAGGTCTTTTTCCTAAGCAACGCATGCGCGCTGCGTAGGCGAGACCTAAAAATAATAATGCATCGGAGTGGAGCAGTTATGTTGGGTTTGCTGAGCATTTGTCAAATTGGATTCCAGTTCAACATTTATGAAGTAGTGTGCAGTTTACAGAAAGCATGCATCTAGCTTTAATTTTTCTTCTGATGGGAGAACAAACTATTCTCTTATTCTTTCTAAAATTGAACACACTCCTCCTTGATGATCGTAGGAACTGCAGTCTTCAGTGCAGCAGAAAAGATATCCAAATAAGTGACAGCAATGCAAGGCTTTGTATTAGTCCGAAATTATTTCAATGTATAAATATGGTCGAAGGTCACTATTCGTACCAAAATATTTAACTCAGGCACTGGTGGAATCTTGAACAGAGTTGTCAATGGAGTCAATCCCAAATGTTGTCTGAATGCGAGCAGTCATGCACAGCTTTCAAGTAAACCTCGGTCATAATGGTGACTTGCTGCCAGGTGTAGGTTTTCAGAAAATGGCCCTCAGAGTTATGGGATTTTCAAACTCATAATGGGAAAGTAAAACTACAATTGCCATTCAATTAACTACAAATTCAGTGGTAGCAAATGACGTACAGAGGTTTCCAATTAATGACGCATATTCTCGACCGGTATACATGCGTTATTTGATTTATATAACAAACCCAGCTAAAAACAACTAAGTGCTGTACAGAATGCGATTTACAATGCAGGTCCTAGCTGGTGTGAATAGAGGGCGCAGATAAACAGGGAGGGGATAAAGTGGGTCGGGATTGCAGTATTGTGAAGGGAAGATGAGCTTATTGGAAATGTGGGGGGGGGGGATTAGAGTGTGTAAATAATTGGAAACATCTGTTGTGCCATCTGCCACCACAACATTTGTAATGTATGGGATTCCAACCAGCGCTGTATCATTAGGATACTTGTAAGTCAAATGCTTTTTCGGTCAGCAAAATTAAGGGGCATATTATTGAGGGAAACATCATCGCTTTTCCGGCACATAGCGCCGAAAAAGCGGTGATCTTTTTATCACCCTATTTGCAAGGACACGCTAACAAGCGTTAGCGCGTGTTTCCTTGCGACTTTGCATGTCAGCGATCAATATCGCTAATGACATGCAAAGTAGGCGTTCCCTAGCTAAAAAACATGGAAATCCTCGCTAACACGGCTTCGCGATATTAGCAAGTTGTGCAGCAGACCCGCGAAGCGATAAAAAAAACGCGCTAACCGCGGTTATCGCAGGTATGTAACGCCTGCTTTTAAAATGACTTAGGCATACTGATAATGGGAGGTGGATTGCCATGTTAGGTCCACACTCCCCTATCAGCAAGCCTCTCCTTAGCGCTGTGAAATCTTCGCTGGATTTCACGCGCTATTCCTGTATTTCAGCCTCTATCGCTGGAATTACATCGCCTGTTAGAAAAACGTTGGTAATACGTCGCTAACACGGCGATGTAATACAGCGATAATGTGAATCGCGCTAAGGGCAATTTGCGATAATTATCGCATGTCCTTGATATTATGCCCCTCAGTATATTTGGGCTTGTAGTTAGCTTTTTCCATTATTAGACCACAATCGTCATAATTATGAATGCAACTCCATGGTGGCAGAGGTCTACTTGAAATCTATGCATGATTGTGAGTTTTTAAGCCACTTTTGAGATTGGCGCCATTAAATTTCCTGTTCTAGATTCCAGCAATGCCAGAATAATATAGTTTAGTGTGTATAGTCAGAACCATTGGAATTATGCGATTGTGTAGTGACATGTTTCATCATCTGTGCATAATCTGCAGATATTAACAAAAAAATTGTTTCTAGCTCAAACAGTTAAAAAGTTACAAAAATGCAGCGATACGTGTTGCCGCGCAGTGGAAGACGCTTTGTAAAGGTTGACTAGCCACTTTTCTGTTGCTTATTGCTATATTTGGGTGCTAAACAGGTTCTAATGAGGTGGAACTAATGCCCAGACAGTGTTAACAAGTGTTTAAATGTCAAAATAATGCAGTTATATTATCACGAAATGTGCCACATTATGCTGCATAATCTGCCTTTTCTTGCCGTATATTTTACTCAACCCTCACACATAATTTGGCGCTCCCCTGCCGCAAAATTACTGTGGCCTTGCGTATAGTGCCCTTCGGCCATCCTTACACATTTAAATCATTTTAGACTCAGACAAAGCCTCACAGATGCATTCTCTAACTATCACTTCTATACACCTCTCAGCTGCTGTGGTGAAGACTGCAAGAACTAAGATCCCTTAATGTGCCCGCCTTCCCTATCATAAACAGGGAAGGCTTTCATTTTAGACAGCTGGTTTCCGTGCTTGGAAGTGTACAATAAAAATTGACTTAAGGCATTACTAGCTTCGTGCATGTTTGCATTTCTATTTTATATACAGACCTACTAAGTAATTTTACAGATTCCAACAAGCCTTGCACTTTGTCTCATCAAGTATAACCATCCAGGACAGGTGTGTAATGGTTTGCTAGTTTGCCCTCAGCAAAATGGGGGGAGGAGTTGTGTACCTGAAGTATGCCAACTACAGCCTTGGGAACGGTAATTGTTATACTTGAGCAACATGATCGGGCGCTAGTGTTCTGGAAAATGGAGGTAGTGCAATCCTGGCATCTGTCCGCTGCAGCACTGCTGTGAACTTCTGAAAAAATCACAAAGGCCAGCGAATTCTTAGTCCCAACTCCATTTAATGCACTATAATTATGATTTTTGCTCAAGATACATTTCACCATAGTCTGCATGAAATGTGTAAGTGAGGGTATCCCTCACGTACAAGGTTCAGGCAAAATTCAGGTGGGAAACTGGTTTGAAAATAAGAAAACCAACTATCAGGAAACATGTGACATTACATTTGCATAAAAATAAATTTCGCCCGACCGACTGAAAATTTGGAAAGGTCTTATCTTGTGAAATAGACCATCCCCACAGCACCAATAACTCCAGCCATCTTGACACCTACATAGCCTTAGTGGTGGGTACACTTTTTACTTTAACATTGTTTTTGTTTCTGATTTGATAACATAATTGACTAATCACGAACGCAGAAATCAAAATGAAGTCAAATTTCATTGATGAAATTGAAACATAAACATTAAATAGCCACTATAAAATAAACGGAAACTGCGAAAACAGAATAATTTATAAACTGTATCAACAAATGGCTTCCCGACGCGCATTTTCTCATCTCTCTTACCATTACTGTTTACTATCTCGAGAAAAGACATATTCAAAGATTAGAATTAATTTAACATTTATTGAGATAACTGTGTGTAAGAAATGACAATACAGGACTTACTTGCTGTGACTAGTCATAAGACTTTTCATACCTGTACATTTCCTACTACTTCAGTGTTAAAGCTTGTCAAACCTTTATGCTAATACATACATCCTTTTAGCTATCTCCAAGTCGTGTGCCAGCCCTGCAATCTTATTTTCGCGGGGGGCGTCTCTGGGGAAGTACTGCACTGTACAGATTAGCTCCTCTTTGGTGGCTTTATCTTGTCATTTTCATGTTGGCAAACTGCAGTACAAATCAGCTCCGATAGTGACTTACCTTCTGAGAATTAATATATTGCAGGCTTTTTCTCAAGTACTTGGTGTATCTGATGTGAGTCAATCAAACAGATGTAAAAGCAATCAGTTAGCCAAGCCGCGCTGTACTAGGAAGCTTGTTGATATAATTTGCCACTGCTGTAGAATAATAATAAAAAATGGCTGCAGTTTTACAAAGCAGTCTAACAATAAACGGGAGCCCCTCTGTAAGATCTTCAGAGATCAGTGGAGTTTGGGGAGCTCATGACTGTGGCCGTGAGAATATGTATATTCCAGAATAGCGTGTGCTTTAAGGTGGAGTGAGCTAAAGAATGATGATGGATTAAACCCAGATCAGTTGACTGGGGGTGAGTGTTTGATTTGCTCTAACGCTCCGTCCATCATCCCCTTTGGTATCGCTTTGTTCGCCCTAAGTTGGCAGGGTATGCCCAGACGTGGGTCCCTTGCTCACTTTGCCACTGGATTCAAGATAGCCTGGCTGATGAGGGTTTTGAACCCGAAACCGGTCCCAGGATGCTTGTTTCCGGTCCAGGGAAGACATGGCTTGGCAGTTCGGGCTGGACTGTTCCCATGAGGCACAGGGTCAGACTGATTTGCATATGGCCATGTCTGAACTGTGGTGGTGGAGTGAGCTAAAGAATGATGATGGATTAAACCCAGATCAGTTGACTGGGGGTGAGTGTTTGATTTGCTCTAACGCTCCGTCCATCATCCCCTTTGGTATCGCTTTGTTCGCCCTAAGTTGGCAGGGTATGCCCAGACGTGGGTCCCTTGCTCACTTTGCCACTGGATTCAAGATAGCCTGGCTGATGAGGGTTTTGAACCCGAAACCGGTCCCAGGATGCTTGTTTCTGGTCCAGGGAAGCCATGGCTTGGCAGTTCGGGCTGGACTGTTCCCATGAGGCACAGGGTCAGACTGATTTGCATATGGCCATGTCTGAACTGTGGTGGTGGAGTGAGCTAAAGAATGATGATGGATTAAACCCAGATCAGTTGACTGGGGGTGAGTGTTTGATTTGCTCTAACGCTCCGTCCATCATCCCCTTTGGTATCGCTTTGTTCGCCCTAAGTTGGCAGGGTATGCCCAGACGTGGGTCCCTTGCTCACTTTGCCACTGGATTCAAGATAGCCTGGCTGATGAGGGTTTTGAACCCGAAACCGGTCCCAGGATGCTTGTTTCTGGTCCAGGGAAGCCATGGCTTGGCAGTTCGGGCTGGACTGTTCCCATGAGGCACAGGGTCAGACTGATTTGCATATGGCCATGTCTGAACTGTGGTGGTGGAGTGAGCTAAAGAATGATGATGGATTAAACCCAGATCAGTTGACTGGGGGTGAGTGTTTGATTTGCTCTAACGCTCCGTCCATCATCCCCTTTGGTATCGCTTTGTTCGCCCTAAGTTGGCAGGGTATGCCCAGACGTGGGTCCCTTGCTCACTTTGCCACTGGATTCAAGATAGCCTGGCTGATGAGGGTTTTGAACCCGAAACCGGTCCCAGGATGCTTGTTTCCGGTCCAGGGAAGACATGGCTTGGCAGTTCGGGCTGGACTGTTCCCATGAGGCACAGGGTCAGACTGATTTGCATATGGCCATGTCTGAACTGTGGTGGTGGAGTGAGCTAAAGAATGATGATGGATTAAACCCAGATCAGTTGACTGGGGGTGAGTGTTTGATTTGCTCTAACGCTCCGTCCATCATCCCCTTTGGTATCGCTTAAGGTACAGAGGGGCATAAATAGAAGCAGTGAACGCCGCTTTAGCAACACTTTTCCGATGGTTTTGCAACGAAATTTTTAACGCCGTATGTACAAGCTGTCGCTAACCTCTGTTAGCCGCAGTTTTCCGGCGAAAATGTCCAATTTAAAGATCGACACTTCTGTTAGCGATAATGACATGCAAGGGAGGCGTTCCTGTTCAAAAACGGCAGCTAACCCCACTTCGCGATATTTACAAGGGAATTCTTGAAGTTTGGAAGACCATAAAAACTGCCTCTAACTGCAGTTAGAGGCAGTTTTTTAAGACCAGAAAATAGCTGGTCTTAAAAATGGAGATAACACTTGGGGCCTCTTTTCAGCAGGTTTTGGTGCTGTACAGCACTGCAAGCAATCAGTCGCGGTCCATGTAGGAGTGCCGGCCGGGCGGTGACGTGGGGAGGGGCAGGGTGGGGGGTAGCAAAGTACGGATTTCGGACCTATACAGGTAAGTAAGCATTTAAATCAATGAAACGAATTTCGTTGCGTGCACTGCATCGCCAAATGCGGGCTGCGAGGTGGGAAACGCCGGAAAGGACAATGGATGGGGCATGGACGCGGGGGTATGTATGTGAGCAGGTGTTGTTAATATTTAAATGAGAGAAATATTACCTCGAGGCCGGGTCCCGTGTCTTTGTTGCTCCTGCTCTCCTGAGTCTGCTTCCAGGAACAGGAAGTAGGCAGCCAGGCTCCCTCCCCTAAGCCAATTACAATGCTGCAATGCGGCTTTGGGATTGGTCATTAGCGCCAGGACGAGGCGTTCATCCAGGGGCTGGAGGGGTGGGCATGTTCTCCATGCAGGCTGTAATGCAGTCTCCATTGCGAACAGGACAATGCGCATGACTGCTTTGGGCGGCCTGAGCGGACCGAACAAACAGTCATTGCGCACTTGAGTGGGCATGCCACTCCGCCCCTGCCCTGCTCCGTGAGTGGAACAGCCCTACCCACCCTCCCGCCAGCAAAGGAAACATGGCACGATTACATCAGGAAGTTATCATCATGTGATGATTGTTCTTCTTCTTGCACTGCTTGAAAGCAGTGGGGTGGTGCTCTTCCGCCATAGCGGATGAGCCGCCACTGGGGGTATGTCATCTACAGGTGCTAGGCCTGGGTAACTCGACCCCCGGGCCTCCTCCGCTACGCGTCCCACCTTCTCCTTACCTGGACATTGACACCGTGGCACAATCCGCTGCACTCTCTCCAAATCTGTGACTCAGCCAGCAGGAGCCTCAGCCAGGTGGGATTTCACGGGAAGTCCACTGGTGAACCTCCCGATGCAGTTGATGCAGCAGGGCCCCCTTGGGAGTGAAGTTGCAGCGCTCATGCCACACAAGTTCAGCGCAGCTCAGGGGCCTCACCCTCCACAGCGCCCGGCCAGCGCAACATCATCCGGCCTGTGATGCAGAAAGGCGCCGCCCACCGTTGGTAATCCCCTCCGTGCACCCCGGTGTAGTGGTGGATCGTAGTATGCAATGCAGAACTCCCTACGTTGGTGCGCAGGTGCGCCTCTACAATTCACAGCTCCAAGGGGCGCAAGGCGGTCTTCTCACGCAGGTCAGCAACGTGTCTCCATGCGACCGGCCAGACTTCTCCACCAGGTACGGGCGATCGCCGCGCCTCAATGTCTACCACCACGGCTCATTGACTCCACAGCTCCTCCGCATCCCACTCCAGGCTCCAGGCGCAGGTCCAGCGAGGCATCCAGGCTCCAGGCGCAGGTCCAGCGAGGCATCCAGGCTCCAGGCGCAGGTCCAGCGAAGCATCCAGGCTCTCATCCTGGTCATCCTGGATGTTGGGTGGCTTGAGGGGTTTGTTGATGTGTGCTGCACTTGGCCCTGGCTGCTCCATTCTGCATTTCATTGGTTTTTTTTGCCTATTTTCTATTGGAGGTCGACTGAAAGGCTATTTTTTCCGTTGGGCTGACTAACGTGCGTATTTTCGCCACTAAAGGGCCTTTTGTTGGCTTTCGCCCGCTAACGCCGGAATTCCTATCGCCATCACGCTAATGTTAGCGGCAGTTTTCGCCGCCGATCCCTGAAGCTATCGCCATGTAGCGACGGCTTGTACATACGTCGCTAATAAGGCGATAGTTTTCAGCGGTACACGGCGGTAGGAAAACTGCTGCTAACTAACGTTAGCGATAGTTTTCACCAGTCCTTGTACATATCCCCCAGAGACTTTCCATGGAAGAACGGATTTATCACATTCACTCACATTATTTTAAATGTAATCAATTGAGGCCACTAAATGGGGTGTATATTTGGAGCAATTTCTTAATAAATAACTGCCATCATATAACCTTCTCCCACAGTGAATATTTATCACACTCAGTATGGAATCTCAGATAAATGAGGCACTTTGTGAAAAAGGTAAACATGCGTGGAACTTAGGTAAACATTTCTCAATTAAGGAAACTGAACATTGAAATTAAATCCCTGTGTGTTCTATTGTATTAAGTTATTTTGTACAATGGGGAGGTAGCATTGGCATTTCACGGGCACATTGCAAAAGTGAACATTTGCTTCAGGCTGGGTTTTTGATAGAAAAGTGACACTTGTCTTTTCCATAGCAGCATAGATTTTTAAACTTAACAGGCTTTAGTAATAACTATGTAAGACTATCATAGATTTCTTGTTCATGTTTGAATCTTATATGTGCCCTCTAACCTCTGCTGTAAACTAGTGTTACTGTTAGTGTGTTATATTGCCTAACAATGTGATCTGGGACAGGCATATATTATGTAGTCTATCAAATTAGAATAATTCTTTGAGTACTTGTAGTGGGACAGGGCATGTTCTAAATCCTTGGATAAAGATCACCTGTCATATAAAGGATTGTAGTAAACAACCTTGGGGCATATTCACAAGGAGCTATCGCTGAATTAACGGCACTTTATCGCAGCCAAAGTCATGATAAATTTACCTCCCCATTCACAAGCCGGTGTTAACAGCCCACTGCACCAGTTTACCCGCGATAGCAGCCGCAAAAAACATCGCCACAGAGGACCCTAGCAAATATCGCTAATGAGATGCAGAGTAGGCGTTCCCGTGCCAAAATCCGAGACAACATCACACCTCAACATTCTCAACGACCAGCCACATCGGCGATAAAAACACAAAACAGGCGATAAGGCGCGTTAGCACCAGGAAATCTACACCTGCTCTGACCTGGTGTAAAGTCGGACGGCAGCCTGCAAACCAAAAGGGAGCACAGCTCAGGGCTACATCGGAAGGGCAACAGATGCCATGGAGCCACCCATCATGCGGCCCGGACACCCAAGAGGCCCACAACACCCACCGCCACCACCCCTCCCTGGCACCCCCCAACCAAAGACATGCCACATCAGCCACACCTAAACATGTACAAAATATTCCGCTTGATGTCACACAATCACAACTGGTGACATGCATGTGTCGTCACAGAAATGAGCAGCACACATTCACTTTCGAAGCAACAAATGAAACTTTATTAAAATGAACACCGAAATGAAATGAAGACACATGGCCGCTCCCCTCTGGACAATACGTAGGTCACAGCCTGTAAGCCAAAAAACATGATGAGAAGGTGTGTCCTGCGCACGTCAGAGGACAGAGAGAGAGCGAAGGAGAGAGAGAGGAAGAGAGGGAGGGAGAGAGAGAGAGAGAGGAAGAGAGGGAGAGAGCGAGAGAGAGAGAAGAGGAGAGAGAGAGGAAGACAAGGAGAGAGAGAGAGAGAGTGCCGCCCCTGCGCACCCAGGCCACACTGCTCACCTGCTGCCACCGGTGTGTCTCCAACCATGTGCCGGTATGTATAGCAGGACACCAGGTTACACTTCTGAGTCAGAGCCGTCAGCTGAAACAGAGTCCAGATACATGACTGGCACAGTACACACACTTGCACAAGACAACATCGCCTGCCCGCCCATGCACACCCAGGCAGAAGCACCCCAACCCCTCCCGCCGCCCATCGGAGCATGCCCGCCCATGCACACCCAGGCCTCAATGCTCACCTTCCGCCACCGGCGCGTGGACAGGAGGTCCCACCACGTGCCGCTGCAAGCCACAAGCCCGGGGCCCGCGGACATGGCACTCTCCACATCATGCAGCCCCGCTCCGCAGGCCACCAGGTCTCACGTTTGGTGCTGGGTCTTGATTACTCCATGGCATAGGACAAACCAATGCACCCGGCACCATCGCAGGCTGCACCCGACCAAAGACATGCCACATCAACCACACCTAAACATGTACAAAATATTCCGCTTGATGTCGCACAATCACAACTGGTGAAATGCATGTGTCGTCACAGAAATGAGCAGCACACATTCACTTTCGAAGCAACAAATGAAACTTTATTAAAATGAACACCGAAATGAAATGAAGACACATGGCCGCTCCCCTCTGGACAATACGTAGGTCACAGCCTGTAAGACAAAAAACATGATGAGAAAGTGTGTCCTGCACACATCAGAGGACAGAGAGAGAGCGAAGGAGAGAGAGAGGAAGAGAGGGAGGGAGACAGAGAGGAAGAGAGGGAGAGAGAGCGAGAGAGAGAAGAGGAGAGAGAGAGGAAGAGAGGGAGAGAGAGAGAGAGAGAGCCGCCCCTGCGCACCCAGGCCACACTTCTCACCTGCTGCCACCGGTGTGTCTCCAACCATGTGCCGGTATGTATAGCAGGACACCAGGTCACACTTCTGAGGCAGAGCCGTCAGCTGAAACAGAGTCCAGATACATGACTGGCACAGTACACACACTTGCACAAGACAACATCGCCTGCCCGCCCATGCACACCCAGGCAGAGGCACCCCAACCCCTCCCGCCGCCCATCGGAGCATGCCCACTCATGCACACCCAGGCCTCAATGCTCACCTTCCACCACCGGCGCGTAGACAGGAGGTCCCACCACGTGCCGCTGCAAGCCACAAGCCCGGGGCCCGCGGACATGGCACCCTCCACATCATGCAGCCCCGCTCCGCAGGCCACCAGGTCTCACATTTGGTGCTGGGTCTTGATTACTCCATGGCATAGGATAAACCAGTGCACCCGGCACCATTGCAGGCTGCACACCCACTCAGCCCAATGGGTGCCATCAACTCTAGGATCCCGGAAGCGACGCCACGTGGCGGTAGGTCCGCGCTGCCCGCTGGCTATGGCCTACACTGCGGTCCAGCAGGGCACACAAAACCTGAGCTGTCTGGACCGCCGGGATGGGGCATCATCGCAGGCTGCACACCCGCTCAGCAGCTTAAGGTGCCACTGACTCAGTGCACCCAAAGTCACCATCCCGTGGCGGGGTGCCTGTGCCGTCCGCAAGGCACAGGCACAGGCACCCACTAACCCTGTGCAACCCCAGTCTGCGCCACGTGGTGGTAGGCCAGTGCCGTCCACAAGGCCTCATGTGCCACTAACCCTATGCAACCCCAGTCTGCGCCACGTGGTGGTAGGCCCGTGCCGTCCACAAGGCCTCGCGTGCCACTAACCCTGTACGCAAAAACTCATGGTCCCTTAATGATTGAGAACCGTGGAGCGTCCGTCATCCAGTCACCACCGGCAGAAGGGAATGTGACGTCGTCAGCCCCTTATGTTGGCGGAATCACATGGCCTATGACGCCTGTGCCGGATGGGTGTGGTGTGCGTGCAAACCTGCCCTCAGGGAGTGGCTGTGACATGCTGACAACTAGACCAGTGACCTGCACACCACCAGCGAGTACGCCTGCGACGGGTAGCAATGAAGGCCCCCCTCGGAGCGTTAGCGGAGTGGTCTGGCCTGCCGTATGCCGGACCAGCGCAAGGCTTGCAACAATGACTCGTGGGCTCTGGGCGTGGTTCAGTCCATGTCCGGACAAGGAAGTGACTGATGCGTGTGTCCCTGTTGTAGTGTTCACGGGACCCGGTACACAAAATGCAATGTAGCACCCTCTGACTGGCATCCCACAGGATGAACATCATGATGCAAGGGAAGTCACTGTCCCTACATTCATCCACACATTCACACATGAATGATGAAAGACATGACACAGCAGTGCGTCACTGGATGTTTATTGCACATCCAGTGCAGTTATGCAGCTGGAGTGGTACAGGGCAATGCCGAGCACACTACACAATATGGGCACGTGGAGGGCCAGCCAGAGTTTATCCGGGGATGACATGTACTGCGGAAGAGGAAGGGTACAGTCCGCAGTCTGGTCGCCGTGTCATTGGTCGTCAAACAGGATGTGGCAGTCCATGTCGCTGTCCAAGGTGAGTGCATCGGAGTGTATCGGGGGTCAGTGGAAAGTCATGAGGCCATGTGGGGGACCAAGCAGAAACAGGCCAGGTGGCGGAAATGTATGCTAGTGCCTCCTTCTGAGAGCCAACCCATCCACATCCTTGTCCTCGGATGTGTGCTCTGCCCCACCTGTGGGTGTTGCAGTACAAGCTGCGGCACTGTGTGCCACTGACACATCAGGGGCCGGAGGGGATTGTCGGCAGCACTGTGTGCCACTGACACATCAGGTGCCTGAGTGGATACGCCTGCCACACTGGGAGGCACTGACACACCAGGGGGCGGGGATGTGGATGGTGTGGGGGCAGCAGCATTCATCAGCACCACACCTTGTGGCAGCAATGCCATGATCAGGTACTGCAGGGCATTGTAGATCCCTGCTACACTTCGATGGTGTGCAGCGGTGGCTGCCATCCTTTCCGCCTCCATCCGCACCATGTCCTCCATGAGCTTTCGCCTGTGTGCCAGCTCACGGCTGGCATCGCTGGGGCCACTCTGAGCGGACAGCTGTTCTTCCCTCCACGTCATGACTCCAGCGATGTCAGTCAGGGCTCGTTGGAGACCATGGCGCGGACATAGACACCCAAGGATGGCATCCAGTTTGTTAGCCATGAGGTCGAACCCCACCCGCACCTGCTCGGCTGTCTCCCTCTGGCCCTCCAGCACACGGCATTGGAAGGCCATTTGTTATTCCTGGGGGACTTGGGAGGGTGCCGCGGCTGTGGGTGCCTCCTGCTGGATGGTTTGGGTGGTGGGTGGGGTCTCATTGATGTAGCTGGACTGCCCTGCTCCTGGAGGTGAGTGGCGGATGAGGTCAATGATGTCTTGGATTGTTTGGGTGTCGATGCTGGTTTTGTCCTCCTCGTCATCAGTGAAGAGTGGCTGGGACTGCTCTGCAGGAGGTGTTGACGTTGCCCCTGTGATGTGAAGGGGAGATGGTGTATTACAATGTGTCCACATGTATGTAGCTGCATGGTACAGGTTGACATTCAGACTGCATGGCATTGTACATTGTGGCAGTCTGTGGGTCTGGGAGAGGACCCAGGGTTATTGTGGGTGTGCACTGTGCCCTGCTTGCTTGTGCATGTGCATGTGCGCCATTGTGGCCATCTCCACCCGTCCCCACAGTACCTGATGGTCACTCACCCTGTTGCGGTTTTGTTGTGTCCTGTCGAGCAGTGTCGGGTCCCCCGACTCCAGCCACAGTCTCCACACTGATGACTGTCGAAACCAGCTCCTCGATGTCATCCAGCTCCAGCTGTGGCGCTGGGCCCCCACCTCCGGTCTGCGTTGCTGCCTTCTGGTTGGCTGTGAATTTCTCCTTAGTCTTCCGCTTGATGTCATTCCATCGCCTCTTGACCTCGTCCATTGTCCGCTTGTGCTCTCCGACGGCATTCACCTTGTCGACGATGTCCCACCATATTCCATTTTTGGTGCCCAATGACACATTGGAGGTGACGAAGAGTTGTTGATGGTGTTCCATCACCTCCGTGACTATGATCCTGTTCGCCTACGGACTGAACTTGGTCTTCCTCGTCTTCTTGTCCTTGCCCTTCCCTGTCCCGAGGTCCCAGGCTGGTCGTCCGGGGTGCTTGTGGGGTTGCGCTCGTCCTCTGCGCCTGTTCCGGCTGCCTCCATGGTGCTTGGGTGTTGGTCAGTTTGTGTGTGGGTGTTTATTCTACTTTTATGGTGATTTTTGATGCCTGCCAGGTGTGTGTTGCAGGCCTGGCACTGCTTGTCGCTGGTTTCCTCATCGAGCTTTGGCCCATCGCGTTTTTTTGGTGTTGTGTTTTGTGTTTTTATCTCCATCGTGGTGGTTGTATCGCGGACATTGTCTATCGCTTGCTACCGCCTTGTTGTGAATTCCACGTTGACACAGGGTTATTTTCCCGCGATAGGCTGCGATATTGAAAGTTGCGTTATGCTACTCTTGCGGTAGTTATCGCACGTTCTTGTGAATATACCCCCTTGTTGCATATGTGCAATAGCTGTGATGTGCCAATATTACACAAAACTGACAGATGACCTTGCCTTAATGCAGGTGTGTCGTAAAATGATGCCCTAAATTATTTACCATTATTTGAACGTAATGGTTTCATGTTTTAAAAGTTGTCAATAAGTTCAATGCAACTACAACAACACATGACAAGTAACTGATCAGATCTCATATGCATTTACTGTGACTGAAGTTTATTTACACAGAGTTGAGAGGCACAAAATGTGTATGAGATACCCTTACACCTTATGAATTCATATTGATATTTTCCTTTCTCCTGCGACCTTTCTTCTGCAAGAAGCCAGGCAAGAAGACTCATTTCCATTATCCATTTGCACAGGAAGTGACCATTAAATTACCACCATCCAGATGCACAGGAAGTGACATCTCTAGATTTCCCATAATCCATCTTTACAGGAAGTGGCATTACTCCTCGCACCTCCAATAACCTACTTAATGGGGGCTGCAGCCAGACGTGCAGCAGGTGCACCAAAGACAAGCCCCTGTGTGACCGTCCATACCTGGACCACTTCGAGTGCCAGGCACCCTGGGCCTGAGTCACAGAACTAACTTACGTCAAAAACGTAAAGTTAGTACTTTTTGGTATTCACAGAATACACTTACTCATTTTGGTATTCACAGAATGAACTTACTCATTTCGGTATTCACAGAAGTTAGTAGTCCTAACTTTAGACTCCTAAATGCCTTCTGTGAATACCGAAAGTCTTAAAGTTAGGATTTTTCTCAGTTTAGGAGTAGCAAAGTTAGGACTCCTAACTTTACTACTCCTAAACTGAGAAAATCCTAACTTTAAGACTTTCGGTATTCACAGAAGGCATTTAGGAGTCCTAGAGTTAGGACTACTAACTTCTGTGAATACCGAAATGAGTAAGTTCATTCTGTGAATACCAAAATGAGTAAGTGTATTCTGTGAATACCAAAAAGTACTAACTTTACGTTTTTGACGTAAGTTAGTTCTGTGAATCAGGCCCCAAGCCTCTCCCCTCTACCCTGCTGTGACCTTCCACATAGCTCCACATTCTGCTGTCTAAACAGAGGGAGGTTTCTCCTGTGCTTCCTGTAAGTTTTCATGAACTTACAAATGAACACACACCTCACAACATCAGCACTGACAACACCCAACACCCCACTCTCACACTTACCCAGTCTGGCAACCACCCATACAACACTCCACAATTGCATGCATGCTCCTCAATACCCACTCACTCACCAATACGCCACAGAGATCTGGGTCCTGCTTCATAACAATGCTCTGGACCTACTTTTCCTCACGGAAACATGGCTGAATTCTGCATCGACACCTGACATCAACACAGTCAGCCCCCAGGCTTCAAGATCACCTGGAAAGATGGACTTCATAAGCCCGGAGGCAGAACCGCCATCATCCGCACACCTCCATGGACACATCATTCGCTGACATGGAACACCTGTTGTTCAAGCTCCACGTCACAGTCAACTTCACTCTAAGCAGCACTCTCATCTACAGACCACTGGGAAAGCACATCAACGTCACCGACACCATCATCGACTTTGATGCACCACTTGCCTTAAACGCTTGCTATTACATGCCCATGCCAACTACTGTATGTAGGGATGACAACTCACAAAGTGAAGACTCGCATCATGGAACATAATGTATGAGATGACACAATCAGTAATTCACCTCTCGTACCTTTTTTCAGAGTGGGGAACATAAAAACAACTCCCACCTGAGTTGCATGCCAGGTTGAGGTGAGGTCTGTTCCTCGCACTGCATGGGTAAGATGCAACTACCTTTTTCCTGTACCTACAAATTTAGGAAGGAATTTAATGACTACAGCAATTTGAACTGTTGTATTAGTAAGCTTTTTGTTAATTACTTTTATCTTGTTATGTTATGTTTTGTATTCATCCCAAAAGAAATTGTTTACTAATGTAACGTAACATTCAGCAAATAGGAGTAACACTTCTCTCTTATATACACTTTCAGGTACCGCCAGTGAATCCTCCCCTCTGCATACAAAATGAAGACGGACCTAGGATTACTGGTTCTGTAATCTATAGTTTGCATTTAATACTTTAATACTTGATATCCTGTACTGTGCAAGTTTTGGACCTTGATCTCATATACTTTTCACATCTGCAGCAGCACTACACTGGTCCTGATGAAAGCCACAACACCTGTATTGAGGGTCATGAGGCTGAAACATGTTGACCATTTTTTGTCATTAACTGCAGGTATACATTTTCCCTGCCAGTGCCCTGTTTTTAATCCTGGCCCAGGGATGTTTTTACTAAAGATACATTACGTAGTTTTATATCCCCACACTTGATCACATAATTTTCTTTTGCGTTGCATCCCCTATCAATCACTAGCTCGTCATTGAAGTATTTAGTATACCTATCTCTTAGAACCAAAACATCCCTGAGCACCTCCAACTCAGAGAGGGGAATGTAGCCTGTGCCATGACTAGGCATCATGGCATGAGGAGAATCCCAATGATGAACCATGTCACCTTTGGTGGGTGAGGGATTTTGTCCTAATAAAGGGACACTCCAATTTTGCTGTATCACTTCCTGAATCACAGACCCGAGGGCTTAATTTTGTGATATATATTTAGATTGGGGATTAAAACCCTTGCAGGTCTCAAAAATCTCCTCAGACCTCCCCTCCCTTGTTGACTGTGAACTACTAGACTCAGGTCTGCCCAGCACCAGGATACCCTCCTGAGTGATAGTGCACTTTACAAATCTGCATAACATAGCATAACCTTAGAATCTAGATTCCCCATCACTTGAAAACAACTCTCTGACCTGTAAAGCATTTGCCCCTCCCTTCCTGTTGAACCTTTTCTTCTTTGGTGGCTAGTGTGTGTGATTTGTCATGCCTTGTCTTAATGGAACACCACAAGGTCAACATAGAATCCCTAATCGAGCCATGCTGAGCGTCTGTTAGAAGCCTGCATCAATCTGACTATTCTCTCTTTGCCGTGCCTCAATAAAGCTGGAACTAAGTACCTTCCTTGGTTGCTGCAGAAGTCATGTCAATCTCACTTCCAGTATTTGTCCACTCTCTGTGTTTAGAGTAAGCTCTTCCATGAGGATATACCCTCCATAATGCTGTATTCATTTTCCGATGGATACTCTTTCTTTTGCACCATTCCCATTAATATCATGAGGCAGCTATTTTCCTTCCCACCAAGCCACTTTCACCCCTTCCAAGCATAACCTCTTCCCACGTCAAATGACCACAAACTCTAGCTTAAACTGACTTATCACTTTAGTTCATCACCTCCCTTCCACCAAATCCTTCACCTTTTTGCTGTCTCATTCAGGGCCTTGCAGCAAAATATGTGGCTACATTGTCATTTGCTCAACCAATAGACTTAACTTTCTAGCTGGCGCATCACCACCGGACAAAGAAGTGTGTCTGGGGGCAATTTCCCTTATGCTGCAGCCCCTTCTCAGACTACATTACATGCATCCAAAAAAGGATAAGATCCTTTACTTTTTGAACATTTTCAAAAGGGGGCATTTACTTGTGGTCAGCAATCCACTCTGTCCATCCTGTTCTAGTAGCCGCAACATTCCATCCTTTTTTTACTCATGCAGTACTTTCTGCTACAATGAGAAGTACATGCTTCCTGTTTTCACTGCCACATATAAATGTTGTCAATAGACATTTCACCAGGATCCCCTTTGAGATACTTCAGGAATGGGCAGCAGGGCATCTCATTTTCACCTGCTTCTCTGCACCTGCACCTTCAAATATTAAGATGGTAAGTATGCAAGGTATGTATATATTTAAGGGCATATTTCTAAATTTTTCATGCAACACACCTTGCTGTGCTGCATGAAAGGGAGAGGGCAGGAATGCACCATATTCAGCATTTAATGGTGCATTCCTGCTCTCTGCCTTGCTGACAAACAATGCGCTGCATAGCACTAATGCACCTTGGTGCAAGGATGCCTGCATTGTAGGCAGGATTGTTTTTGTGCAAGAAGAGACACCTTCCTGCACAAAAACAATCCTCTGAGGCATTTTCCTCTTTCTATGTGTGTGCAGAATGTGCACACATAGAAAGAGGCAATGACAAGAAGAAATAAACATATTTCTACTTATTATGCCTAGGGGCATATTCACAAGGACTTATCTCTGATTTATCGCCACGTTAACTCATCAAAAGTGGAGATAGATTTAACACCCCATTCACAAGCGGGTGCAAACTGCATACATCGCCAGTATTCCCGAGATAACTGCCCCAAAATTTATCCCCACGGTGGACACCACCAACTAACCCTAATGAGATGCAGAGTAGGCGTTCCTGTGCAAAAACACATGAAAACACCACTACACCACTTTCACAATGAACTGCCAGAACTGCGATGTGAGTCAAAACCACGCGATAAGCAGCGGTAGCCTTCAGCTGGTGTAAAGCCGGACGACTACCTGCAGTACGCAACGGAGCCCCGCACACAGCCAAACCCGAAGAACAAACGATGCCATGGAGCTACTCATCATGCAGCTCGGAGCCCCAATAGGGCCACAACACCCACAGCCACCACCCCCAGGACCGCCACCCCCAGGACCCGGACCCGCACCCTCCCGGACCACCACAGAGGCAGCGCAGAGTAAGACAGCGGACCTACCGAAAACGCACCAGTCTCACAGACCTAACGCCCGAGGAAGTCATCGCCCACTACAGGCTCAACAGGAGAACCATCATCCGCATCATGACCCACATCGCCCACAGGTTGACGGTCCCAACCCTGCGGAGAACCAACATCCCTCCGCAGACGAAGCTGCTGGCTATGCTGCACCTGTTGGCCTCTGGTACCTTCCAACCAACAACTGCCAGAGTCGGAGGAGTCTCACAGCCAGCCCTATCAAAGTTCATCACACCTATCCTGGATGCCATCAGCAGCTTCATACCCCAGTACCTTCACTTCCCCCACACTGCGCAAGAACAGCTGGAGACAAAGCAAGGCTTCTACGCCTTTGCGGGCTTCCCACACGTGTTGGGGGCCATTGACTGCACACATGTCCCACTTGTGCCCCCTGCGGATACTGCACACCACTACCGCAACAGAAAGCACATGCATTCCATCAATGAGCAGGCAATAGTGGACCACCGGGGAATGTTCACCAATGTCGTCGCAAACTACCCAGGCAGTGTGCACGATTCATACATCTTCCGACAGTCCATCATCAACCAGCGCTTCCAGGATGGCATCTATGGAACTGGACTGCTCGTTGGTAAGTGGCAGATCAACACACCACACACCTCGAAGCCACCATCTCACAACGCACAACTGTGGGAATGCACACCTGACCAAACCACATACAACATGTCAATCAACATGCCCACCTACCAGACATGACAACACAACTCCATGGGGATCCTGGGCTTCCCCTGCACACAATACAGCTATATCATGGCACCACATCCACACAACAGCTGAATGTGTGGAGATGCGGAATGCAGCCATTTGCGAAGGATGCAAGTGACCAGTGAATGAGAATGTACACAACGACAAGTGAGGCGTGGATGTGCCCGTCAGACATGGGTATGCTAGCCACAGATATGTCCATGCAGACATCGACTGCTGGTGACTGGAGAGTAGTGAACAGTGGACGCAACCATGACACCCCAGGCCGTGGGTCAGATCGTGGAAATGTCGCTCACTGCGTCCCCCCCTGTGTGCGTGAGTGTAGTGGGTGGGCCCGGAGTACGCCAGGCCTGCGCAGGGGTGTGGACAAAAACCCCATGGCGCAGAGCGTGGTTCACTCCCGGAAAGGCCAACGTCACTGCCAGGGTGGTGCCTCGCAGTCCGCCACGAGGCCGACGCCGTGAGCAGCGCGGCCTGCGAACCTGTGCACCTGCTGCACCCCAGGACGCTGATACCCAGACCAGGCCTGCCCGCACCAGCGCTCCAAGGACGCACTGCTCACCTGCCTACACCGTCGTGTGTCAAAGAGGGCCCACCACGTGCAGTGCTAGCTCCAAGACCCATGCCCGTGACCTTGGCGGCCTCCTCAGGCCATTGCTGTCCTCTGTGACACAGGCCCCCAGGGGTCCCCATTCGTTGACATACCCCACCGCTGCAGCCCGGCTACACTGAAGTCCAGCATGTCCCACATCCTGGACTGAGTCATCATTGATCAATGGCCGGGTCCATGCCAGTGTACGCAGGGGGAGAACTGAGAGGGAGAAGCGTCACAGTCCGTGGTAACACGGATCACGGGTACGGAGGAGGTCAACCAGTAGCAAGGACTGACCTGGTGCACCATGAGTGACCGTCAGCCTCTGGCGGAACATTGAAGGTGTCTGAGCCTGTGGCCTGGGGGTTGTCATCAGCAACGGGCAGGTATGGACTTGGTTCCTGGCATGAGTCTGTGGCATTCATATCCGCCATGTTGCTGGTCAAAGCTGGCATGTGCCCTCTGCATCATGCCCTGGGGGTACACCTCCCATTCTCCCCCGAGACACTCCGCGGAAGGCACCTCTGAGACATTGGAGACCCCGCTCTGCCCTCATGACCCTACCCCAGTCTCCCGCAGGTCAGCGTCCCATGGCGGTAGGCCCGTGTCAGTCGCTGTGCAGCCGGGGCCACTAACCCTGTGCGACTCAAGTCATGCTCCCTTGTTGTTCTGACATTGCATTTCTGAGTGCCTGATGACTGTTGGAGTTGTTGCCAGCACCAGCTACTCCCTGAGGGCTGGCTTACACTCACCCCACACACAGCCAGCACAGGCGTCACTGGATCAGTGGGCCTGCCTTCACATCATGCCGAAGTATTGACTCTTTTCTCTCTGCACTGTCCCAGGTGATCAAGGATATGCACTCTGCCCTTGGATGATGACACCCCTCCGAGACCCGAACACACCCGCCCAGAGGCAGTACAATGCGGCCCACATACGCACCAGGGGCATCGTTGAACGCACATTTGGCGTGTTGAAGTCACGTTTCAGGTGCCTGGACGGCACAGGTGGAAAGCTCCTGTACAGCCCGGACATCGTGTGCAAGATGATCGTTGCATGTTGTGTGTTGCACAACATCTGTGTATGCACCAATGCCCCATGGATCCCTGTTCCAGAAGTACAGGACGATGATGGGGACGGTGGGGCAGGTGGCCCACATCCCACTGCTGCTATGGCAGGATTGGCACATTGTGGCCGTCCCTGGCAATCACGGGACAGTACAAAATGTCCACAATCACAGCATGTGTGAATAAAACATATTACAGGTTACAGGTTGTACTTGTACATTGTCATGTCACAGTTTCCTGCTGTGCCAGATGTGATTTGCCTTGTTGTGCACATTTGCGGCACCAATTGTGCCCTGTGTTCTGTTGTGGAGGTGTTGCTGTTTGTACTGGGATGTTGTCAATGTCAAGGTGCACTTATACTCATGTGCGTATGCTGCATGGTGGGTGATTCGCTCCTGCGGCTCTGATTTGTCTGCCACTGATCCCTTTCATGCGGTGTGCCTGTCAGTTCTGTGCTTCCAGGGTGCTGAGATGTTGCAGACTTGGGTAACTTGTGCTCTTTGTCGAGTTGTGACTCTTGGGCCTGATTTGTCCGCAGATGTGTCGTTGACGTCAGGGGTTGTTTGTGCAGGTAGTTGTATCCGAGTGTGACCTGCTCCTTTTCGGGTGTTGTCCGCACTCAGCCACCTCAGTGTCGGGCCGTGTACATTGCCATGTTGTTCGGACTGCAGCCAAGCTACTGGTCATGTGGTGTCTCTTAAATTGTCAGTGTGGCTGATGTATGTGCATGTTCGCACGTGGGCATATGTTGGTTGTGTGACTGTTGATGTGTTGGGTGGGTGCCCCCTTGGGCACAGGCTGTTCGTGGGACTACTTGGTGTTTGTGTGTGTGCTGGAGTGTTCCCATGGGACCAGGGACATGGACCAGGGTCATTGTGGGTGTGCAGTGTGCCCTGCTTGATTGTGCATGTGTGCCATTGTGCCCATCTCCACCAGTCCCCCCACTCCCAGGTCGCTACGCACCATGTTGATGTGATGTAGGGTCATGTTGGGCAGTGTCCAGATCACCAACTCATGTCACTGTCTCCGGACTGGTGAATGTGGCCACCATCTTCTCCATGTCATTCAGCTCCTGGTGTTCTGCTGGCCCCCCTCCTCTGGGGTGCGTGGCTGCTTTCGTGTTGGCAGCGGGTTTCTGCTTGGTTTTGCCATTCACATCAGTCCAGCGTCTCTTGTGCTCTTCATTTGTCCTCCTCTGCCATGCGGCGGCATTCACATGGTCCGAGGTGGTGTGCCATCTTTGCCTCTTTGTTGCCAATGACACGTTGGAGGTGACGTACAGTTGGTGGTGGTGTTCTGTCTCATCCGTGGTGATCATGTGGTTTCCCTGTAGACTGTACCCCGTCTTCCTCTTCTCATTGCCCTTCCACGTGCCCTGTATTCCTGGGTGTTCCTCCGTGGGGATTGTGGAGTTCATGTTGTCCTCTGCAGTCGGTCAGGGTGCGTCCGTGGTACTCCGCAGTTGATTTGGTTTGTGGTGGCATTTTCCGTATGCTGTTCTTGTGCTTTTTCACGCATTACGCGTGGGTTCTGCTGGCCTCTCGCTGCTTATTGCTTATTTCCTCATCGCGCTTTGGCCCATCGCATGTTTTTTCGCGTTGAGGTTTGTGTTTTTATCACGCTCGCGGTGATTGTATCGCGGACATTGACCGCGTTTTCGGGGGACTATTGCATGGTACCGCCGTGTTGTGAATTCCAGGATTATTTTCCCGCAATCGGCTGCGATGTGTGAAGTTGCGTTAATATTTTTTGGTGATATTTAGCACACGTTCTTGTGAATATCCCCCCTAGTATTTTGATGCTTTCCCATGTCTGCCACTAAGGCTAAATCTGAGAATGCACTAAAATACATGGGTGGATGCGTGGGAACACTCATTGCCCACCCATGAAATGGCTCCCTGTGGCCGAGTAACGCAAGGCAGTGGCTTGTGCTGCCTTGCGTTACTCCACTTTCACCATGCCATGCATGCCCAGACAAGACAAGGAGGCCTTAAGTGGCTTGGTAAATATCAATCTAGGTTTTGTCTCAACCTTGGGCAAGGGTGACACAAACCCATGATAATTCTGGGCCTCAATAATTTTAACTCCACATCTAGGTACCTTGATTGTCGTCAGGGTATTTAGATTTGGAGTTAAGTATACTAACCCTGACCCAACAAGTATATGAGTACCATCTTAAACTTGGTTGTCAATATTGTTGCTACGATATTACGGTGGCAGAATAATAACAACTAGATAATCTTTTACCATTCCCCTGTGACATGCAGTTTAATTCAGCAGCAGATTGCACATTGCTCTAATAGTTTTCCAGTGCCATGCAATGCCATTTTCCTGAGACTCACATGAGTGTCAGTGCTAGTTTCTAAAACACATTTTAAAATGTGATCCGTTGTTAATATGCAAATGTTTAAAATGACAAACTAACCTGTTTATAAGCAAATGATAAACGAACATACTGTAAAATGCAACTCATTTATCAACTGTGTCATTACAAAATAAGACCATCTTAATAAAACAACACTTCTCACCAACAAATAAAAGTGAGCTACACTAAATCCCATTTAATCAACATGATTCCTGTTTCTGTTTGATATATGATTTTGTCTTTAAGTTCAGAGGCTATGGTGTATGTACTGTACAATGCAGCAAACATGCAAAGTTGCGCCTGGCTCGAAAGGCAGAGGATGTTTGAGTAAATTCCAGTCTATGATTGTTTGTGGATAGGGATTTGTGTCACATCCCATGGGTGGTTGCATGGGAACGGCTTTGCACCACACATGGAAAGCCCCATTGGTGCAAAGAAATGCAGGGCAGTGCAAAGCACAACTTAGCGTTACTTTGGGATGTTATCCAGCTCAAATCACAAACATGATGCAGACCCAGCGAAAAGTGTTAGTAAATCTGGGCTTACATAATATGTTTCCATTTGGTTTCTCTGAGTCAGTCTCAGGAATATGCTTTCTTAAAGAAGGATCTAATTTCAATCCTGACTGAGAGGCAAAATGTAGAGACGTTAGTGGACTTGTTCAGGAATTTGGTTTTAACCAAACACTTGACATGCATTCTTATTTACGGAATTATTTCGATGTTTGTTTGTTTTATCATTACTGATGCATTAATGGCTTCATGCCACTAGCATGGAAAACTGACAAGGGGGAAATGGCAAGGAGAAGAAATGAATAAGAAAATAGTCAGTCGTGGGCTTTCACAGCAACTACTGTATTTATTAATTTCGTTTGCCAGCAACATTCTGGTACAATATATGGTCTTCCATCTCTTTAGTTGCCAACATGGTGGAGTAATGCAATCTCGCTATGCCAGCTGACCTTTCAATTCATAGATCCTATTTACTGGGTGTCGAAAGTTCACCTTTTTGGCATCGTCATCCCAGATATTTCACCTTTTTCTGAACCCTCTATTTGCTGGCTTTGGAACTCTGTGTACTTTACTGCTGCAAAACAGTAGTAAAATGCTTTTACACCCCTCTAAAAACCTGTGATGTACATTGGAAATCCTTTTTGACTTATTTAAATTCCCTATAAGTCCATTGTCCATGTTTTATGTATTTAAACCACCCACATGTATGACAAAAATATTTTCCTGTCAGGAGCACCACTTTGGGGTGGATAGTCTGCTGTTTAAACACAATGCAGTGAGTGACTGAAGGACTGAATGCCTTTGTCATGTAGGAAAGGTCTTTGTTTTATATTCATAAGTCCTAAAATATGCCTTGTAAACCCATAGAGCACGATGCTAATATAATTAGGCGTATATAAATATATAAACATAGGACACACCACAAATTGGGGTTAGCCTGTCCTCAATAAAATAAACCCAAAGTTGTTCCACTATGTAGGATGAGGTGGACCTTTTAGGCCTACGTGAGATTAAACTCTTTACTTTCTACCTCTGATTAAGAAAGGGCTAAGAAAAAAAGTTTCAAACTTATTTCCTAATTAGTTTTTAAAGCCTGACTAAATAGATAAAACAGATTGTGATACCATAAGCAGAAAAGTAAAAACAGTGCAGGAGCCAGAACTTCTTAAAACAAGCTCTGCCTCTAATCACATCAAGAGGTGGAATACATCACTGGTTGAGTGAGTTAACGATAGGCCCGGGCAGATAATCTAATTCCACTCACGGAGTTGGCAGAATTTGGTAACTCCACATTACACATGTAACACGGAGTTCCTGCCAAATTACGCCAATCTGCGCACAGCGGAATTATTTTCCCATTGGCGCCTCACGGTGTTTACGTGAAAAAAGCGAGGCTCCTGTATCGCGCACTTGTGAGCGAGATTTGCCAGCCACTAGCTTGATTTCCAGTCGCCACTGAGCCTTCCGGTGCCATTTTGTGATGGTGATGATCACCAGCAGTAGCGACTGCTTCTCAAGTAGATTTTCTACTTGAGAAGCAGTTAAATTAACTCAAAAATACCTTTGTGAGTTGATATTTTACTTGAACGGCTGGTTCAGGTTATTTTTTAATGTAAAAAGCAAAAGCATTTTTTTTTCATTGGATTAACTCATTCAAAATGTGTATTTTTTTTATATTTTACTTTTTTCCTGCAAAATCTGAATTTTTTTTTTGGGGTGAAGTAATATATTTTGATGCCTTGGGAGAATGTGTGTTGTTGTAAAATTTGTATAGCTGATTTAATATTCATTTTTGGCATTGCTGAATTAATGGTAGTGTTTTCTTCATTGTTTGCCATGCCTCTTTCGTCTGGCCAGTGTGTGCCTGTGTGTGTGACTGTATGTGTGTTTGCCATAAGCCACCATTTTGTCCTTGTTCTCCATGCCATGTGGCCTGTGGCCCTGTTTATGAAGTCACAGGCCTGCATATATTCTTTGTTATCCATAAATCCTTGCTAGTTGTTGTTTGACTATGTGGCTAGCGACTATTTTGTGTAGTTAGCCAGTGTGCTTTTGCCTTAAATCTGCATGTGTTCTTTGATGCCCATGCCACCTTGCTAGTTGTTGACCATGTGGCTGGGGCCCGGTGGCCATTTTGTGTAATCACAGCCAGTGTGCTTTTGCCATAGTCCTCCATGTGTACTTTGTTGTCTGTGCTTCCTCTCTTGTTGTTTGGCCATGTGGCCGGTGGCCATTTTGTGTAGTCAGCCAATGTGCATTTTTTGCCATAGGCCTGCATGTGTTCTTTGCTGTCCATGCATCCTTGCTTGTGGTTTGACCATGTGGCCGGCGGCCATATGTGTAGTCAGCCAGTGTGCTTTTGCCATAGGCCTGCATGTGTTCTTTGCTGCCCATGTCTCCTTGCTTGTTGTTTGACCATGTATCCGGTGGCCATTTTGTGTAGTCAGCCGGTGTGCTTTTGCCATAGGCTTGCGTGTGTTCTTTGCTGTCCATGTCTCCTTGCTTGACCATGTATCCAGTGGCCATTTTGTGTGGTCAGCCACTGTGCTTTTGCCATAGGCTTGCATGTGTTCTTTGTTGCCCATGCCTCCTTGCTTGTTGTTTGACCATGTTGTCGACTACCATTTTGTGTAGTCAGCCAGTGTGCTTTTGCTATGGGCCTGCATGTGTTCTTTGTTGTCGATGCCTCCTTGCTTGCTGTGTGACCACATGGCCGGAGGACATTTTGTTTAGTCAACCAGTGTACTTTTGCAATAGGCCTACATGTTTCATTTGTTGCACATGTTTTCTTGCTTGTTGTTTGACCATGTGGCCAGCGGCAATTTTGTGCAGTCAGCCAGTGCGCTTTTGTCATAGGCCTGCATGTGTTCTTTGTTGCCCACGCCTCCTTGCTTCTTGGTGTTTGAACATGTGGCCAGCGTGTTAAATCATTTTTTCACTTTTCAAAGGCATTTTCTCAGGACATTGAAGAGAGCTGTACCTTTTTTATTTTTTGTTCATTTTTTAAACCTTTTCCCCATATCAGTTTAATGTGCTTGAGGATCATTGTAGTATGTATGTACAGCGTTTATATATTATTATATGATTTTTTCCATTTTCCCCCGCACCTCTTTGCCTCCCAAAGGATTTCTCGAAGTCCCTAGTGAGACACCATGAATAACTTTTTTATATTATTCAATGTTTCCCTGCACGCCCTGCCTGCTGAAGGTCTCTTAGGCCGTAAGCACACAACAGCATTCACTTTTTTAAGGATTATTCTATTTTTCCTTGGCCTGCACCCCCTGCTTGCCATAGGTTTCTTAGGCCATAGGCACACACCAGTGTTTGCTTTTTTAAGGACTATTCCATTTTTCCCTGGCCTATACTTCCTGCCTGCTATAGGACTTGCAGGCCAAAAGTGTACACCAGCATTAACGTTTTTTAAGAATTATTCCATTTTTCCCAGCACCCATCTGCCTGCCGCATGTGTCTCAGTATAGGCACATAAAGCTAACTTTAAAACCTGTATGTTGTTGTTATCCAATTGAAATCTTATTGTATGGTTTGGATTGGAATGGTCAATGGATACACTATTGTTAATTACTTGGGATAACTTCTTTAAATTATATTGTTTGTATGATTATTTACAACTACAAAAAATGCCACCTTTCACTAAATGCTTTTCTTGCTTGTTCGATTTTAGGTGCAGAAAGACATCACCCACAGTACTGACTGACAGAAGGCTGGCCCCAAAGAAAGTTGTTCCTGCCCAGAAAGTGGCCAGTGGGGAGGAGAAGAAGAAGAAGATTGCCACCACTGGTGTGCCGCCATCCCGATTTTTCAGGAAAGGTAGTATGCCTGCTGCACCATCTCCGGGCAGCAAACTGGGAGCAGCACTCCCACATCAATGGCACCAACCCACACTAAGCCCAAGGCCATGTCTCTCAGTGAGGCAGCCACTGAAATCATGGTGATGAGCAGTGAGTCTGAAATGTATTTGTCTCACCCACAAAGTACCCAATCATTGCAGGAAACTGAGCAAAGTGGACAATAGGAGCTGCAGCCAGCAACAGTTCTTCCTGAAGTAGGAGCAGAATACAGGGTTAAGCTTCCTGCTGAGGAAGATGTAGCTCTTGATGAACCATTACCTTTCTGATCTCCAGCAAGATAAAGAAAATGCACTCCACCATCTTCTCCAAGCCGCCTGTAGGCCCTGGCATTTTTAGCGGGTTTACCCCTACACTGTTTGCTTTTTGGCTTCCTGTTTTTGACCCATTTTTCATTGGTTTTAGGACTCTGGATACTTTTGTTACCACTGGCCATCAGTGCTAAAGTACAAATGCTCTCTGTGTAAATTGTATTATTAATTGGTGTATCCATGATTGGCATATCTGATTTACTAATAAGTCCCTAGTAAAGTGTACAGGTGTGTCCAGGGCCTGTAAATCAAAGGCAACTAGTGGGCCTGCAGCACTAATCTTGTCACCCACACAAGTAGCCTTTCAAAGTTATCTTAGACCTGCCACTGCAGTGTCTGCACACACAGTTTTTAACTGCCATGTCAACCTAGCAAGTGCACCCACTTGCCAAGTCCCAACCTTCCATTTTATTACATGCAAGAAAGGCACCCCTAAGGTAAGCCCAACGTACCCCATGGGCAGGGTGTAATGCATGTGAAAGGTAGAACATGTGCTGGTGTGTTTTACATGTCCTAATAGTGAAATACTGTGCATTTCATTTTTCACTATTGAAAGGATGTCTTTACCCTAGGTGATCATTGGAGCTGCCTTGTAACATTTTACAAGTGTTGCTTTCAATTGGGAAAAGATGGAGAAATGGAGTTAAGGTTCCCTGCACTCAGAATTTAATAACATATCTTTTAGTAAAGGTGGTTTTTAAATTGTGTGTTTGAAAATACCACATTTAGAAAGTGGGCATCTTCTTGTTTAACCATCCTGTATCTCTGCCTGCCTGTGGAATCAACGTCTGGTTTTAGATTGACAGGGGCTGGGTTATGCGTTCACTCCAGACAGTCACACAAAGAGAGCTGAGGTGCGCCCTTCATATGCTGATGAGCCATCCTGGGCTACAGTGGTAGGATGAGTTGTCACTAACACCTGGCATAGGCTGTGGCTGCCTTGCGCAATGATGTCTCCACCCACTGTATTGTGGCTGGACCAGGGAGGACAGAACTGGTGTAACTGAGCAAGAGAAACTTTCTATACAAAATCTTCAAAGGGAAAAAGGGGTATAAGGTTTTGACCTAAAATCCCTGAATTTTAGAACTCTTTTGGACTAAGGGACCTGTCAAGAAGAAGAGCTGGAAGAGCTACCAGAAGGAGTACTGCCCCTTTGCTGTGTGTTTCTTTGTTGAGTTGGCCTGCAGTTGCTGCTTCTGTCTTGGACTGAACTTTCTGCAACTTATTTCCTGAGTTTCTCCAAGGGTTTGAAGTAGAGCTTGCCACCTGTTCAAAATCTCAGGAACATCAAAGACTTCAGGCTCATCTGACAACTGCACTGGGAACTGTGTGTTTTGTGCTGCAACAGAAGACAACCCACTATGATGCCATTAACGATGATGCTGCCTGCTCGGTGACCTGAAGGCACTGCAGAGAGCATCGCCCTGCTGCGCACCTCAGCCCTGGTCTCCCCGACGTCACCGCCTGATGCCGTCACTGAGCCACTGCTTGCACTGTAACCTGTGGGCACTGCATTTTGCATCGCCTCACTTCACATCGCTGGCTGGCCTCACCAACGACGATGCTCCATGTCAATATCGACACCTCTGCCTGCACCCTGGCCTATGAACACCGCTCGTGAGGCACATGAAGCATCGCCCTGTCCCACACCGCAGCTCTGGTCCATCGATGTTGACGCCATCGACTCCAGCATTGCCAACTGATGCCACTGCTTGCACCGTAACCTGTGGGCACCACACAAAGCATCACTCCGCTTCGCAACCTTGAGTTTACAGACAACAGCACTTCATCAATGACACCACTGCTGCCTGAACCATGACCTATGGGCACCGCACATTGCATTGTCCCACTTCACATCGCAGAACCGACGTCATCGACGCAAGCACTTCTGAATTAATCCACACTGAGTTTGATCTGCAATGAGTGTGACTTCAAGGGCCAGACGACTCCTGCACCGACCTCTGGAATTGATGAATGCTGACGGCTGCCGATGCCTCTTCGGAGCTCATCGCAAGGTCCACGATGCCCTGCATTGCCAAGGTACTGTTTGCGGGTCTTCCCAACACTGTAGCTGGCCTGGGACCTCATGGTAGGCCTGAACTGTTGGATTTGTTTGTTCACGATGCCATGATAACCCCAGACAGAGCTATCAACTTCTAGGAACTGTATTTTAAGTTGATTCTTGCACTATTCATATCTTTATTTATGTATGTTGGATTTTTATCATATTGGTCTTGTTTTACACAGATAAATATTGGCTATTTACCTAAAACTTGTGTGGTGTCCTTTTGTAGTGTTTTCACTGTATTACTATGTGTTATGTGCAAATGGTTTACACATTGCCTTTGAGATAAACCTGACTGTTAATGCCAAGCTACCAAGGGGGTGAGCAGGGGTTATTTTAAAAGTATAATCCCTTACCCTGACTAGAAGAAAAGGTCCCTACTTGGACAGGGTACAAACCTGCCAACTAGAGACTTCTAACACCCCCCTTCTGTTCATCTGGACATGGACTGAAACCCGGCCGAGTCCGAGACCCGCTATGAGAGACAAGGGAAAAGGAAAGTTCCTGGAAGCCTTAGAATTATGTAAATGGATAGTGATGAAGATGAGGCAGTGATTGGCTGTATCGAAGCTTGCTCAGAGGACACCAAGATTACCCCTCCCTAGTCAACCTGCTCAGAGTGACGTGGCACTGGTTCCACCACCACCACTGCCAGCTTCCATATTTGCAAGGCCCCCACTGAGACTTGCATCCATCACTACCCCAGTTGAAGTATGCACTGTAGAGAGGCAATCGACACACCCACCTACCTCCAGTTGTTCAGGTATTGGCAATGCCACACTAAAAAAGTTCTCCTCCCCAGTTTGGGACTTCTTTACAACTAGCAAGCAGGAGGATAACATTGCCATATGCTCCATTTGCCATCATTCCTGTAAGCCAAACAACCCATATGAAAAAACATCACATAATCCGGTGGGAGGAGCACCTTAAAAAAATAGCTTGTGGTGGTAGTGGTGGTGATGAGAGAGGGGAATCAGCTCTGATTACAGTGATTTGAGGTGATGAGGAATAAGAGGGTGATAGCTTTACACAAAGCAGCTCTTTCCCCAGCAGTGCAACAGCATCACCCACATCAGCAATATCCAAATGGCACAAGACTCAAATGGAGACACCACAAGCATACAGTAGTGATTCCCTCAAGATGCACAGTGAGTCTACCACCTCCTGGTTCTCTCTGGAAGTCACCAGCATCAGTGGCACCACAAAAGAATACAATCCAAGCTACTATTACGGACATGTTTAGGCAGGACAGCCCTATGAATGCAACCACCCAATGGCACACTTGTACAATGAGAAGCTGGATAAAATGTCAGCACTGGACCTCCTCCCTTTTTCTTTGGTGAAAGGAGTGATGTTTTTAGAATTTCTCCTGAATGGAAGATTCCCAGTCGGACCTTTTTTTGCAATAGTGCTGTTCCAGTGGTCCATCAGGATGTGCTGAAATTGATGGAGTGTTGTTCACACTATCTATCTGATGACAGACATGTGGACCAGTTGTTAAGCAACCAATTATATATGTATCGCTACCCACTGGATCTCTTTTGTGGGGGTTAGGCAACAGCTATCTGCAGACCTCAGCACTGAAGACACTTTTAAGGGCATTCGGCGGCATGCAACAGGAGCGATAGTCACCATGAAGAAATCTCATAAAGCTTCACACATTTTGGAAGACTTTAACAGCATGGTCTCTGAATGGCTGCGACCCAGAGGTCTCTAAATTGGATTTGTTGCCACGGACAGTGGCAGTAATACAGTCAAGGCCATGGCAGATGATGTATATTTCAGGGTCCTGTGTTTGGTACATTGTGAAGACATTCTTAAAAAGAACCTAATTGTGCAGGACATTCTTAAAAAGAAGACATAGTCAGCAACATACTGGCCACCTGCAGAGGAATCTGCACTCATTTCAGTCATTCTTTTAAAGCTCGGAAGCATTTGAGGATCAATCAGAATGCTAATAGAGTGCCAATTAAAGCCCTCATACAGGCGGTACCAAAACATTGGAACTCCACCTACTACATGTTGAAAAGTCTGTTTAGCAGTACAGACCACTCACTGTGTCCATCAAAGAGTAGGGGATGCAACTGGGAAAAGCATGACCATGGAGATGGACAAATGTGCCTAGTCAAATGCCTGACACAAATGCTACTTCCCTTTGAGGTTTTCATATGGAAAGTCACCAAGGAAGACAGTAGAATGAGCCAAGCTATCACGTTGTTGCATTTGCTACAGGACCAGGAGGAAAAGGTGTTGCAAAGGTTTCCCTGTGTGAACAAAGAAGCGTATGAGTTAGTTGAGAGCTTAATCCTTTGCTTGGCTGTTAGTACAAGGTTGTTTTATATCCCGCATAGAGGCCCTAATGTAGACCCGTTCGTACATGCCCTAAAATAGATGTATTCATATCTACCCTAATATGGTCCTATTCGTACTTGCCCTATTATGGTCATGGCCACATATGCCCAATTATGGTCACAACTGTACATGTCCTATTATAGTCATGATTCCTTATATAGGCATGATCTTTCACCTACATTGGTCCCAGCTAGTACACAACGAGCTCTGAGGGCTGAACGTTATCTATCCTGTGGTTTTGAATACAGCAGGGTTCTTCCAAACACAGGCCCACACTGTACTCATTAATTATGCATGGCTTTCTAAGAATACACCACCGGCATAATATGTATGTACAAAGTTCACCCCTGACGTCTTCCTCATGTCCAATACAAACCATACTGAGGACCGAGACTCTTCAGGGTATAAATACACCACATCTTGCCCCGGTAAGGCAGAGGGAACCGAGACTTCCATGCTGACACACTGACCAGAGACGCTGAGGCTCCTGCATGCAGTCGCTCCAGCTGACAGCGGTCTGACACAGCCCTGACGGGGTGTCCAACTCGAGACCAGGACGGGGTCCCACACTCTCTCTATTCAGGTATGGGGGTTCGACTAAATCCTAGGAGGATTCTTGGCTCTTAGCTTCTAAGACCTACACACATATGCTATGTACACACAGGTACATCTAGGTAGGCATCGTAGGAGTACTCGCACTTGCATAATGCTTTTATATTCATGTATGTACTCATGATTATCGCAATATGGTAGAACTGTTCTATCCCTTTGCTTTTATCGTGCTGCTGATAATATATCTCTGCTATTGTCTGCTTGTTACCGTAGCACATATATTTTACACTAGAATAACAACTGTTCAATAAATGCTTATTGGAACGCCTGACTGTTTATTCTGTGTAATTCTCTGAGACAAACCGAATAAGTGAGCACGAATGACTGAGCGAAAGGTAGTACATTGTTTCCACGATTCTGAGGGAATCAGGGATGTCATGATCTAAGGTTGCCAGAAACTAATCTCTCCCCGATAAGAGGAGACACTAGTGGCACTGCGAGCTAGCTAATGCAAACCAGGCTAACATATACAGTGGGGGTGCACGGAGCCAGTCTGCCACCAAGCTTGCAGTATATGTTATCCAAACGCGCAGGTCCTGCAGGGGTACTATAGGAACTACACGACATGGCGCCGCCAATGTTGGTTGGGTATGTATTTAACAGTAGAATCTGAGTAGTTCAGTCGTGCTATTCTCAGAGAACCTACTCACAAAACCCCATAGACGTCTGGAGTGGGTGGGTACAAAATCCGCCACAGCTGAGTAGTACGAGAATACTATTTATTGGCTGTTGGTTATTCAAGCTTGAAGGACATTTAGTTCCTACAATTGTGCACTTACACCTTATTTTAAAATACTCTTTAATCTCCCTTCTTCCAATTAAAAATGGTGGAAGAAACAAACGCAACAGGGAGAGTTACAACAAACCTCTTCGGTTTAGAAGAAGACCCTGAAGATGCAATACAAATTGCACCAAATTTCAGAAGGGCAGTCACCATAAAACTTCTAGAACATGGCTTAAGAGCCAGGGGTGGTAATGTAATTTTCGTGATTGAGGCACACGAATCTAATAAAACAGAGGTGTTCTATTCATGGGTTACATTCCCAGCAGCGAATGCAATTACAAATGTATTTCACTACTACCAAGAAGGTGAAACACCAGCAGACTATACTCCTTTTGAGGAGTTAGAGGTCCCGCTCACTTACCAGGAGCATAATTACTGGTTTAAAGGCGCCCTACCCCACGTACGAGGTCGAGCAAGATTAGGCCCGCTCGGAGGAGCAGGAGCCACATGGCCCATATTAGCGGCATACACACCGCATCCTGACATTAACACAATGCCACAGCCAGACTTACTCGTACAACACAGAGATTTAATTAAAATCTACAGAATCCTCACACAATAAGTGATGAGGACTTTAACAGTTCAGCCTGCACCAGCTGCAGCACAAGACACTCCAGTCCAAGGTACAGTTAATAAAATAACTCCACAAACATTACACGCGATAATGGGCAAAATGCCAGCAAAACGCGAACAAATCCCATTCTGGATAGCTCAGAAAATAACTCAGCTTGAAGCAGTATTCCCGAATACTACAACCAGTGATAAACACAGAATTCTAACAATCTGCTTGCCCATGGGTCTCACACCACAAGTAGAGGACTGCACCTCTTGGGGTTCAGTCTTTGCTGCCATATATACCAGACACATGGTATCCCATCCTTAGCAGTAGTACCTGACGTATTGAGACAGATACAAAATGAGTACGGAGCAGAGCCTGCCCTTAATTTAGGGATGAAGTTGCTAAACAACTTTGAACAGGTCTCAGCCATAATACTAGCTAACATTAAGGGGGAAGCAGCTTCTGTGGCGATCCGCCAACGCCTGAGGGAGTTCGGTCCAGAGGATCAACAACACGAACTACCCAAAATAATTGAAACTGCATATGCAGAACTAGGCAGAGACAGTTTGGGTGGGAAAGCATTAAAACCACAACTAGTGGGCAGTCCTGAAAAGGACACTACAAAGCAGACACCTACTTCTTCTAAAAAGAAGTGGGAAAATAAAAAACAACAAAAGTCTAAAGACACCAGATCTCAGTCTAGAGGTAGGTCTCCTCAACAGGAGCCCTCTGAAAGGAGGTATAACCTCAGGAATAGGGATACTATTAAAAAACCTGACATGCATCAGGATACTGATACTCATTTCTCTCGTTCCTTTCAGGGTTTGTCAAGAAACTCCAAGAGGGAAGGACGGTCAGAACACAGACAAGCGGAGCGTACAAAATCCAGAAACACACAACGCGCTGCGGACTACGCACCTAAAAAAGAGGATGAACAAAAATCAAAACCTCAGTTCAAAAAGAAGAAGGTAGCAGGTCTCAAGATCAGACATGCCCAGAATTCTGAGGACACAGCTTCTGAACGGGGAATGGGCTCTGACGATGCTAGACAGCGCGGCAGAAGTAATGATAGCTCGCCAGAACCTGAAGGAATTTCTGGCGTCAGCGGAGTTGAGTGAGTATATCACGGTAGAAACACCTGATACTCGGGTAAGTGTCCCACATAAGTTACATGAGATAACACTCCAGCTGGAGGGGGACAAACCCAGAAAAGTTAAAGGTCTCTTTTGGAAAAATCTGTCATCTGGTTATGACATTCTATTAGCATAACAAGACTGGCCGCCAGCATTCGTCATGGAGTGCCCTAGGGGAGAGACTGTAATTTTTCCAGCCTTTTCCGACCTCGTTCCCATTCACCTAAAACATGCATATGCGCAGGAGTAGGCGGTTGCCCTAGCTCCAGCATTATACAAAAATCATGCTGGTTGGGATGAGGAGTCAACCCACCACGTGATCCCGTTAAAAGTTTCCCCAAATGCCCAAAGGCAGTACCCTATAAAGCAGGAAGCTAAAAAACAAGTCAGGGAGATCCTAGATCAACTTAAATATCAGGGGGTGATAGAAAATAGCACTTCACCTATGAACAATCCTTTGTTCCCCGTAGCCAAACCTGACAACACATATCGTCTAGTTTTAGACTACAGACATTTAAACACTTGCACAAAGACATTTGCAGTTCAAAATGCACACAGTGCCGCATTAATGAATAACATTGTGCGGAAAAAATACAACACAACACTTGATATCTCAAATGGATTTTTCTGCCAAAATATAGCGCCTGAAAGCAGGTATCTAACCGCATTCAGTGCGTTAGGGTCCCAACGGCAATTTTGCCGACTCCCCCAAGGGTACAAGAATAGCCCGGGGTTGTTTTCAGCAAGGGTAACAGAGTTACTCCAAAATTTTGGATGAAGAAGCATTGTCCTATGTGGATGATATTTATCTGACGGACAATGACTTAAAGAGGCACTTGACCAGGGTGAGCACCATTATTATGGGATTCGCCTCTGAGGGCTATAAATTTAATTTCAAAAAATCAAAAATTGCCCACCTCAATGTCCTTTTTTAGGATACGAGCTGTCAAGTGAGGGGAAAAGCCTAGCAGCTAACTTTTTAGAAAAGTGTGCGCTGCTCCAACCTCCAAAATCATTAAAGAACTTACAATCAATTCTGGGATTCCTAAATTTTGGTCGAACATACATTTTGGATTACGCAGAAAGGGTAAAACCTTTCTACGACTTAATAAAACCTGACTTTTCAGTTAGACAATGGACACAGGAACACAAAAATATCCGGCGTTCTCTACAGGAAGACATGATAGCTTCTAAACATTTACAGACACCCGTAAATGCACAGAACTTAGTGATCTGAGTAATAGCGGGTCAATGCGGGTACACTTATTTAACTTTTAATGAAGGTGAAACAGTATCAATCGCATACAAATCACACCTGTATACAAACGCAGAAATGCGTTTCACTTCAACAGAAAAAATCCTGACAGCAGTTCAGACCGCTGTAGCAAGAGAAAGAGCTCTGGCTCAGGGAAAACGCATAATTGTCGTGACCCCAGTACCAGCTTTAGAAGCTGTTACAAAAGCTAGCATTCCAAATGTGAAAGCCTTACATCCAAGATGGATACAATGGGCTAATTCTTTTACTGCAACGGATGTTGAATACAGATTTGATCCAAGTTTAAAAACACAGGCATTCTTGCAATACGAAGAAGAATATCCTCTACCAAATGAAATTTTGCCTCTAGATCAGTATGAATACATTATTTACACTGACGGTTCTGCTCAACCAGCCATAGGGAGTAAGCAAGCTTACAGCGCAGCGTGTGCGATTGTTAAAGGTCGCATGCACGATGGCAAGTTCCATCCAAGTTGCACAAAAATGCAATCTCTAGGAGACTGCACGGCACAGTTGGCAGAACTCAAAGCACTTATCCTGGCACTTATAAATACGGATCACGAATTCCCCACACTTATTGTGTGTGATTCCTTTTACTGTGTACAGTCATACAATGAATATCTACATCATTGGGAACAAAACGGGTTCAAAGATGCAAAAGGTGGCACAATTAAGCATAAAATGCTATGGGAACAGGTAGTGGAGTTGAGAAACGAACTACCAAGGGCTCACGTGATACATACACTGAGTCATCAGCGTGATGGCGTTCACATTGAAGGGAATTCATTGGCTGATGAAGCCACAAAGGGGGCTGTTCGCACAGCCGCCGTAGCTGCAGTTACTCATTCAAAGACGAGAATAGACGGCGAGATTATGGTAGCTGTCAATGCTTCACGCAAAGGCAGCACAGCAGTACCTAAACAATTTCCACTCAAGTACTCCTACAAGTTAGATGCACAAAACATTCCATATGCTCAGATTCCTGGAGTGGGGGATAGAGTAATACCAAATATGGATCGTAGGCTAGGCTTAATTCTAGCAGCACACTAGGGTTTGGGTTCTGTGCATACAGGCGTTACAGCGACTATTTCTTTACTGAAACAGCGCTACGGGTGGCCAGGGTTAACCAAGCAGACCAAAGACTATGTCTTGAAATGCGATATCAGCACAGACACCATTGCTGAATTCAGACAAACCACTCGCATGTGTGTATTTGGACCACTGCGGACCCCTACAATCTGATGGGTCCAAGAAATATATCATGGTTGCAGTGGATTCCTGCTCTAGGTTCCTAATGGTTTGGCCTCAGCGCTCGGCTGACGCTCGAACTGTTATAAAAGATTTGCGAGTCTTTATCGGCACATACGCAGTTGGCACCTTACATTCTGACCGTGGTCCGGCGTTTAGCTCTCGGGCTTACAAAGAGGCCATGGAAGGAATGGGCGTAGCATTACGGTACTCCTCTCCGTACCATCCCGAGGGAAATTCTGTTGTGGAGAGGAAAAACCGAGACTTAAAGCAATCTTTAACAGCTAGGGTATTAGGCAAGGGCGGTAGATGGGTCGATCACAGCGCGTGCTCCATAATCAGCCAAGAAGCTCTCTAGGAGGTGTCACTCCTTACGAGGTCCTATTTGGGACAATAATGTGGGTACCTGATCTTGATTGTGAAGGCACAGTGGCGGATGAAAAACCATTTGATATATATGATCGTTTGGCTGTTTTACAGGATCTAAATGAATCCAGGACACAACAAAGTAACGTGCTCCAGAAATAGGCCGCCACTGAGGAAGTCAAGGCAGTAACGGCAAGACCTATCTGGATCCCAAAAATCGGGGATCTAGTCAGAGAGAAGATTGCTGACAAGAAAGAATTTGGGCCATCCTACAGAATGCCTGTACTGGTCTAGCAATCCACGGCACAAGAACAATACTGTTGGCGCCTCTTGCCGGAAAAAAGGAGAAAAGATTCGTCTCAATTGACTTAATCAAACCACACTACTTGGCCGATACTAAACAGTAGGCCTCGTGGACTCCACAGTAGCAGACGCCCTCCTCTCGCTACAATCCAAGAAGTCCAAACAGAAAGACTCATCACGTTTGAAGAGCCACCTATACGGAATGAAGGACTAAGCAACAATGCTATGGAACTCGTTCCACTTCAACAAGAAATTCATCTTCAAAATGAAAATCAACTTAACAACCAAGTTGCAATCAGACCTAATACAGACATCTACATCAACATGCCTCGTCAAGAGCAAAATCCGATTCCAACAAATCCCGATGAAATTCCAACAATTGATCGAATGGCTGCTGGCTATTTCATGAACTTTGATACGTTTTCACTGGATCCAAGCGAACCGGAAACGACGCCAGCCAAAAAATCACTCCAACAGAAACTCATTGACTTTTTGAACTTTTTTAGAAAGACTTACCTGGTGTCATCTTGGATAGAACTATGGTATATCACTGGGATTTTATTTTTCATTTTCTGGCTAGGTCTAATAATAACTTTTAGTATGCTTATTAATGGACGATACCTCCAACCAAGCTCTACAGCCCAAAGAGTCAATTTGATTTTAAAACCACACCAGTCTTCACATCGTGAACCAAGAGACTTGTCTTCAGTGAACATTACAGCAGTTCCTATACCGGATGGTATAGTATGGGACAAGATTGATTATGATGTATTCGGTCCGACTGAACTTTTAAAGCTTAAACATGTATTTAAAATTTCTTTAAGTGATATCATTACCTCCAGTACATTTTCTGATGATTGGGACACTGAAACTGTAAATGCTATGATGTCTGATTTAGAAAAAACTGCAGCATTTCCGAACAATGAAATGTTAGAAGGTACTTCAGACTATGATACATTGTACTGTTACCAGCAATATGGTCATCATTTCTTGCACAAATCGATAACACCTAGAAATGTATTTGAGTACCACCAGTGGGAACACTGCCCAACACCTCCAAAAGGTAGTTCACAAGCATTTGCACAGAAATTTACATACTTCTCAGGGTTTAACACATCCGACCCGAAGTCATTTTATTATAGAGTGGCGAAAAATTCAGCTCAGAAAATTATGTTAACAAACACCAAACATATTTACTCTGCATCCTTTCTGAACCAGTGGTCTAAACAGGGTTTCGATCTATGGAAAGACACAATAGATTCCAAATCGATCTGGGGTTCTAGGGACTGTCAAGTCCAGGGAATAGAAGCACGTTTTAGAGCATGCATCATTCCGCAGCAGATTTTATTTCTGAATGAAACTGTGCAACAAACAACCTGTCTTGGATTAGCCAAAGGCAAGGAAATGAACACACCGGGGTTTCCAACACCATCACAGATGGGTGGGGGGCAGAACTCAACTACACAAGGGGTAGGATTAGATGACATTTTCCAGTACAACAGATCAGATCCTGATTGGACAGAATGGCTGGTTTGGCCCATTGACACAAACAAGTGTCAGCAGAGATTTATGAATACAACCAAAGTTTTTAGTATCCATAGGCCAGACCCCCACTATGTACAGAGACATCACCCGGGGGTAGTGACATCCTATAGTGTTGGGAAGTTGTGCCTTGATTGGCTAGAGACCTCAACACTCACAGAAGTAAAGCACCACTTGACCTTACTCACACCTGACATGGATCTTAGAGATTTTCTACTAGATCCCAGGAAACAACGTCAGAAACATTTCATATATGCAGGCCTTTATGCCTACTATAATAAAAACTGGAAAATATCCCAACAAGAGGCCGCGAAAGGATACGGGAAATAGACCGTATTAATTTACTCCTTAGGCAACATTGTGTCCTCGGCGATCGACATATTAGAACAAGATCTGGCCTTGTTACAACATGGGCAATCTCAGCTACGTTCTATTATGATGTTAAGCTGGATGCTACAATCTTTGCGTGCAGGCTATGTGCCATGGCGTTTTATAAACACCACATCTCTGTTCTCTGAATACAATCTAACTGATAAACAGACAGAAATGGCACAGAGAGGAGCCAAATATACAATGCTGCTTATTGAGAAACTGGAAAGGTTACCATTCACTGTAGCCGAGTCACCATCAACAGGATGGCTAATTCATGGCCAAATCACTCTGCCGGTCACTACGTTTCAGTTCCAATATTGCCTTGAGCAAAGGCAGGCAGGCAGATATGAGAAAATGGGTAAGGGATACATCAAGGAAACTTGGAAGTTACCATATAGATACCGGTGCCGGAATGGGGATCGAGAAATGTATCTGAGTGGTACAAACTGCAAGAACACTTTAAGCGGTCCTCTCATGTGTCAGGATATTTCTCTACACGGAGCCTGCAGTGGTTCAGTGGCGAACTTATCTTGTCACATGTCAGGGACCCCAGCGGCCATGATCACGCCGGTTTTCCAGCTGCTCTCGAATGGGAGTTACTTAATGCTAAATGATCAAGGTTGTTGTGGGATGCTTCCGGGCGTGGGATGCACACCATAGTTTAGCTGCTTGACAAACTTGTTGATTTTGTTTCTTGATTGGCGTGCAAACTGGTGCGGTGCCAGCCCATGTGACACCCAATTGAAGACATCATCATGAGAAGTGGCGTCATTACGCCCCAAACCAATTGCACAACCCAACTGCGCCATCCTGGCAATCAATGTACCCTGACATTCATCAGTCTATTCCTTGTATTCCTTTACTACTTTTCCTCTTCTTTTAACACTTCCTTCTTATTTTTAATCCTTCCACACGTGGACTTATGTTGCATTTTTCCAAATTTCTAATGCTCAGAATGTGTCCATCCAGACCTCTTTACATGAACACGACTTAGCCAAAGTTCGTCAAAGGCAGTGTTTATTCAAAAATACCCAATGCATTTCAGGCTGCAATCGCCCTTCTTCAGGGGTCACTGAAATCGCAATAAAACAGTAATCAGTTTTAATAACTTAATTTTAACATTATAACATTTTGCGTTGTTCATCATCACATATTACTATGTACGTTCTCATGTAACCACTTCACAACACGTTATGCTCGAGTGTTCCCTCATTGAAACCCTGTATCAACAATATAAACAGTCACCCCCATGCACTTGACAAACCAGTATTTTCCAATTCTTTAAACCCAGTTTGCTGATGGACAGGAAAAGCGGGCGTTTGAAGTATAGTGTGTGGATTTATGAACTTGAGGATATAAACGCATTTAAGTAAACAGGCAGAGGGTAAGATTGCGGGAGAGAGTTGGTTCGTGAAAAAGTTGGCGGGGAGGAATGTTGTTGAAAATAAGGGTGAAGGATGGAGGGGAAGGGAAGGAAAGTAATTGAGGGTAACGCGAAAAGAGGGAAGTTGGCTTTGAACAAGGGAAAGACGATTGTGTCTGCATAAGTAGAGGGAACACCGGGTTTAAAGAATTGGAAAATACTGGTTTGTCAAGTGCATGGGGGCGACTGTTTATATTGTTGAAACAGGATTTCAATGAGGGAACACTCGAGCATAACGTGTTGTGAAGTGGTTACATGAGAACATACATAGTAATATGTGATGATGAACAACGCAAAATGTTATAATCTTAAAATTATGTTATTAAAACTGATTACTGTTTTATTGCGATTTCAGTGACCCCTGACGAAGGGCGATTGCAGCCCGAAATGCATTGGGTATTTTTGAATAAACACTGCCTTTGACGAACTTTGCCTAAGTCGTGTTCATGTAAAGAGGTCCGGATGGACACATTCTGATCATTAGAAATTTGGAAAAATGCAACATAAGTCCACGTGTGGAAGGATTAAAAATAAGAAGGAAGTGTTAAAAGAAGAGGAAAAGTAGTAAAGGAATACGAGGAATAGACTGATGAATGTCAGGGTACATTGATTGCCAGGATGGCGCAGTTGGGTTGTGCAATTGGTTTGGGGCGTAATGATGCCACTTCTCATGATGATGCTTCCGGGCGTTGCATATCTAGTAACTGTTAATTCCAGGGTTACTTGCTGTATACAAGTATTGTTTCCACCACTGAACACAGTCAGGGAGGCGCCGTTATGGCCTTCGCTGAATGTTTCTTTTATACAGTTTGATACTCTGAGCAGATTGAAAGCCATGCTTTTACAGCAACCCGTGCCCTTAACCTCCGCTCGAGAAACCTATGAACTTCAAGTTGCAAGGACCTCGACCGAGATACAGGCGCTTATGCATACAAACTGCCCCATTCATTTCGCAGAAATGGTTAGTCGTATATTCAACATGTCTGATGCGAGCGGTATTGTACACCTATTTAAGACCATAGGGTCCGGGCTGTTAAGCACCTTTCAGACAGTCCTCGGAGTAATCCCAAATTTTATACACTCCGTATTGGGAAGCGTATTTGGAGGATTCCCGCTCATCCTGTTCCTAATTGCAGGAATCCTGATTGTAATACTGCTGCTACGCAATGGACGGCCCACTTCCTGAGGGAATGGTGAACACGCTCCTGGAGCGGAAATACCGTGAACGCATGGTACAACTTCTGGGCATTTCGTGCCTGCGAGAACTCAATGCCTCCTGGTTTCTATCATTTAGACCAGTCTGGATAGACTGCATCTTACCTGTGCTTCGATGCCTGTTTTGCGGAGAAGAATGCACGTTGGATCTTTGTCTAACATTTCCATCAGATGCACCTCCGGACACGGATGCAATGCTGGACCCCATAAAGGCCCACGCTCTGCATTGTCCTCAGCGGCTTCCGATTCTGATGAATGCATTCCTGGAGAATCCACAGGTGCTGTTTGCTCCTGCTGGGTTAGGTGACTCTTCCACAGGTACCCAGGTTACAACTGCTGCACAAGCTGCCGCAGCACCGACTGTTGGCAGTACTACATTCCATCTATGTGGGATTGACGTTCTCTGTGAGGTGTTGGATTTGTCATCTACAGCAGCTGACACCGATAATATTGTGCTTCCCAGCCAGGACGTGTAATCTTGAATTGGCTCATCGTGTCCTGGGAAAGAATTCGGCTTCTTCACTCGTTTCAAAATAAACGATCTAAATTTGGAACATTTTCTTACATTGACACTTTCGCTTGAGAAAAGCATGGCCTTCTCCTGCTTATGGTAATGCTACTTCTATAAAGAGACTTTTGACTTTTTAAGAAAAGTGGCACTTAGAAATAGCTGAAGTATAACACTTTTTTAGCACCTCATTTTTAACGATTTTTTAGAACCATGTTTTTACTTGCTTTTAAAAATGTTTTTAAATTGTCCAGATTTTAAGTATGGTCATTTTTTATCCAGTTCGGAAGAGGAGTGGATGTTATATCCCACATAGAGGCCCTAATGTAGACCCGTTCGTACATGCCCTAAAATAGACGTATTCATATTTACCCTAATATGGTCATATTCGTACATGCCCTATTATGTCATGGCCGCATATGCCCAATTATGGTCACAACTGTACATATCCTATTATAGTCATGATTCCTTATATAGGCATGATCTTTCACCTACATTGGTCCCAGCTAGTACAGAACGAGCTCTGAGGGCTGAACGTTATCTATCCTGTGGTTTTGAATACAGCAGGGTTCTTCCAAACACAGGCCCACACTGTACTCATTAATTATGCATGGCTTTCTAAGAATACACCACCGGCATAATATGTATGTACAAAGTTCACCCCTGACATCTTCCTCATGTCCAATACAAACCATACTGAGGACCGAGACTCTTTAGGGTATAAATACACCACATCTTGCCCCGGTAAAGCAGAGGGAACTGAGACTTCCATGCTGACACACTGACAAGAGACGCTGAGGCTCCTGCATGCAGTCGCTCCAGCTGACAGCGGCCTGACACAGCCCTGACGGGGTGTCCAACTTGAGACCAGGACGGGGTCCCACACTCTCTCTATTCAGGTATGGGGGTTCGACTAAATCCTAGGAGGATTCTTGGCTCTTAGCTTCTAAGTCCTACACACATATGCTAGGTACACACAGGTACATCTAGGTAGGCATCGTAGGAGTACACTCACTTGCATAATGCTTTTATATTCATGTATGTACTCATGATTATCACAATATGGTAGAACTGTTCTATCCCTTTGCTTTTATCGAACTGCTGATAATATATCTCTGCTATTGTCTGCTGGTTACCGCAGCACATATATTTTACACTAGAATAACAACTGTTCAATAAATGCTTATTGAAACGCCCGACTGTTTATTCTGGGTAACTCTCTGAGACAAACCGAATAAGTGAGCACGAATGACTGAGCGAAAGGTAGTACATTGTTTCCACGATTCTGAGGGAATCAGGGTTGTCATGATCTAAGGTTGCCAGAAACTAATCTCTCCCCGATAAGAGGAGACACTAGTGGCACTGCGAGCTAGCTAATGCAAACCAGGCTAACATATACGGTGGGGGTGCACGGAGCCAGTCTGCCACCAAGCCCGCAGTATATGTTATCCAAACGCGCAGGTCCTGCAGGGGTACTATAGGAGCTACACGACAGTTGCAAAGAGAGATTGTGACCTCAAAAGAGTAACTCTGTGTCTCAATTCTTGATCCACTTTACAATAAAATACTGGCCACTTTCATTCCATTTACAGTAGGGTATGTTTCACTATGCAGGATGTGGATTGTTGAGAAAGAGAGAGACGTGCAAGAAGAAGTGCTGAAAGTTAGAGGCCCTGGCAGACGTTCTGGCATGCAGCCTTCAACCCCCAGGGAGTGCAGTGCTGTTTTCTCTCAGCAGCTAACACCAGCAAAACCAGCAACAACAACACTGGCAACAACAAAAATGCAAGCAACAGAAGAATCAAACCCAACTTCTGTAATGGATTGGTACCAAGTGGCAGGGCTTAAGACAAGTGCAGAGGCAAAGGCAACAGAGGTTGAGCAAGTGGCAGCATCAATGAGCATTCAGAGGATGGTCCAAGACTACCTGGATGACCAAAAAGAGGTCTCTCTGGATCAAAACCCGTAGGTCTATTGTTATAGGAATGTGTGCCAGTGGCCAGAGTTCAACAGGCTGACAATAAAGTATCTGGCTTGGTTGGTAGCCAGTGTGTCTGCTGAATGTTTGTTCAGTGTAGCTGGTGCTGTTGTCACAGTCAGAAGGCCAGTCTGTCGCCTCAAATTGTGGGGAGATTGACCATGATTAAAATGAACACTTCATAGCACAAAATTACACTGTTCCTGAAACATCACTATAGGAGGCTGTGAGGCATTGTTCAGACTCAAATGCGGTTGCTGACCAACGTCTGAGTGAACCCCCTAAGTTTGAGGACAACCTCTACTTCCCTGACTGAGAAGGCCACAATAGTACTTTCACATTATCATCAGACTGCTTGGCAAAATAAAGCAACAAAACAAAAAAAGGAGCAAATGTATATAATTAGATAAACATTTATATATTTGGTGTCTGACGTATGCAGCCACACCATTTATTCACATGTATGGCCAGACTGGAGTAGGACCAGTGTGCACAGAAGAAGCCTCCCCATTCGCTTAAAGGACATGAAGACAATGCCTGCCTCCATCCCATCCTTCTCTTTTTTTTCAATCTCTAGGTGGGCTGCCCCAGTAAAGATAATTAATTTACAAGACTGCCATTGGGTTGCTTGCTCCATGAGAAAATAGGAGATACAATAAACAATGTGTACCATCATGCTTCGATTGGAACAGGTAACTATTGCATCAATGAGTGATATATTATTGAGTGAGCGTGAGTTGTAATGATTAATGTGGCAGACAGTGAAGGTGTTGTTCAACTAATTCTTGTAAAGTTGATTTCGACAATTTGCAATGTTTCTGGGCTGATGGGTATTTCTGCCTGAAGGTGATTAGCCCTTTCACACTTAGCTAGATTTTCTTGCATGGCCCACTCCTTGCTCTATGTATTTTTCAGGTTCTTCAGAGACCACTTAGTTTAGTTAACAAATATAATCTGCACAAAATGCTCAAATTATTTTGCTCTTCTTGTTCTTCTACAGAAGTGCACTACCGGTCAGTCACTCTCAATCTCATTTGGGTCAGGAAGACTCAGGAGTCAGATGGAATTGAGACTTGGTGTTAGACTCAGAACAAGACTACCTCAACATCAAGAAGAAGGAAGTTATCTACTTTGAGTTCAAAGGGAAACCAACATGACTCAGAGCGGTGTACCTAGTCCTGTGCATTGATTTGGGAAATACCGAGTAGTGCACTGACTCAATTGTCAAACTCCTCTAATGAATTGGCTGTGGTTGGGGGGCTATAACTGGAGACAGACATGTCACATGATGGACAACAAATGGCTAAATGTTATGACATTTGGGGATTGATTAGCCAGGTACATGCAGCTACTTGTCTCAGATTGATTGTAAAATTGTTCTCACTACTCAGTTAATAGCGTATTAGTCATAATGCGATGGATTGCACTGCTGCAGCCTATGCTCTTGCTCTGCAGTTTGGTGCACTCCTCATGAAGCTTACCTTCTCCTTGACTCTACAATAACATTTTCTGTTTTACAATACACAGGCCTTCTCTTCTTCTGCACAAAAGCTCCAACACTCCTGCTTACCTTACCGGACCGGTTCAGCCATGCACCCAAGACAGACATTTCAAGAAGAATGCAGATGCACCACCCAGTTTGGTATTTATATATAGTATTATATTTCTTTAACAATCATAATTTTTAGAACTGTGTGGGTTCACTCCTCTCTAATTTGTATATTTCAAACCTAGATGACAGAACATTCAGATATTAATAAATTGAGCCTCTGGGGCAGAAGGACTGTTTGAAATACATTAACTGAACTGTCATTCCATCACCTCCTTTCACAACAGATTTGATGATGATGATGCACTGCTCATCACAACGATGAATATTGTTGTTCTGCAGTGTTTGTCTTTATCACACCTTTGCCCAAATTCTCGTGTCTATCCAGTCATCAAACCCCTAACCCTCTTCCCCTTTGGTGTGTGATATATTGAGGTGTGACTTACAAATTTACACCATAAATGGATGTGGTTAAAGGGACACCAACTCACTGCTTGTTCTTCTTAGCTGAGCGATTGGCCAAGCCAGCTCCACTTACCCCCCCAAGCATGAGAGCCATAAGCATCAATTCATCATCATAGTGCACAGTCAGAACAATGTCTGTTCCAGTGTTCCACAGTAGGTAGTAGTACTAGTGTGCACTATTTGGCCTGATTCTCGTTGGCAAAGCTGCACTTTTGCTGTAAGTTCACACTAGCAGTTTAACAGAACTATCAGATGTTTACCATTCCAAGTTGTAACCTTAGGAGTAGTAATTAACTAGCACTAGTAACTCCTTTTGAAGTAAGTGATAGCAATTACTTACTACTTGCAAAGTTACTACTTGTAAAGTTACTAATGGAAAAGTTACTAGTCTTAAACTTACACTGCAAGAGTCAGTAAACTAACATCAATATTATAACATACTTTACCTTTATGAATCAGGCCTTGTTTTGCTTAAATGCTTAACCTTCCCCTGAGTCCTGAGTCCTGAGTCTACTCCTGACTAAAGGATGTCATACGTTTAGTTTTAAATTAAACACTATCTCCCCATTGCTCAGACGTTACTATTGCCAGTTTTTGTAATATCAGGTATTTGTGTCATAGTGGTGGTCTTGTATTAGTCTTTGATAAGTTATGATAGTAAATAATTCACTAACTCTGTGTTTTCTTTCAGTCTAGTTGCCTGTGATGGATAATCAGTCTGAATAATCCTACAGTTGGAGTTCACCAAAGTCGGAATAGTTGGGAGTGGGACCCTGCTATTGTTGTCTTTCCTGTTTGCACTACTACCACCACCACCATTAGGAAGTCCCCTTGAAAAACTCTGTAATAAGTTTTTGGAAGTTTGTGAAAGGTAGCAGCAATCGCTTCATCTATTCAGGTAAGAGAAAAAAGAAGTGAAGTGAACTAGTTTAGTTAGTAACTTCTACTGAAGTTGCTTTTTTGGCAAGGAGAGAAAAATAAATAAGATAAACAAGTTTTGTGTGTATGTTGTAGAAATAGGTATACCCCCTAGTTACAGAGGGTAGACGGACAAGGGTATTATTACAACTAATTGGTATACACTTTGATCAGTGGCTGGGTGCTGAAAAAGTTAACCTCATCAAGCAATAAGACACTCCTATTCTGTGTTGTTTCTACTCTGGTAGAGGGGTATTATTTGGGTATAACTAAAGTATGTAACTTAGCAAATAAAAATATGGCAAGGTACTTTAGAATCAGATAAGGGAAAGTCTAGGGGGAAAAGTTGATGTACAGTATGTGACTGTTCAGAGGGTAACTTTATGTCAATGAAAAACACAATGCCGCCCTTAAAAGCAGTGCAAAGGCAAAAGACAGATTGCGAGTGATATACATATTATAAACTACCCATTTATTTTTTTACAAAGAAAACCCACCCTCTCGACCCATGACAGCCCCACCCCTCTCCCAAAACAAATAGCCCCAATTTCCCATCAATAATAATGTCAGAACCTTTCTCCAACTTCCCTTCCCAATTCCCACCTTCTCGACCCACAAAAAAAACGTACCTCCCACCCAAAAAGTCTATTAAAAAAATGCTTAAAGAGCATCAAGATGCACGTGTAAGCATGCCACTTCTTGCTCCTGGTTCTGCTGGCCAACCGGAATCAGTGCCATCTCACGTAGGAGGAGGTGGTATGTTGTGGATATCAATGATGAGGAAGAGGGGTGGTGTTCCGCTGGGCAGCAGTAGTGAACCCCGGCTGCTGGCTGTACTTGCGATGGTGTGGCTGGGATGGAGGCAGGCAAGGCAGGGAGGGACAAGAAGCATGTGTTGCCTCCTCCTCCAAAGCCACCAGCTGGCAAGCCATGGGGACAGACACAACCATATATGACGCTTGCGATCTTGCATGTTGCACTATGCATAAACCTATGTTTATAACCCACATGCATCTATGTGGCGTATCTGAGTGCTTTCCATGTGTGCATCTGATTGTATGAGTTCTCTCAGCCTGTATAGTTTGTGTATAAGTTGTTGTGTTGACACCTTTACTTTATGGTCTGGGCCTGATGATTATACAATCAGGAAATGTGTCACCCAGAACTCATCATAGTATGATCCTGGTGATTATACAATCAGGAAATGAGTCACCCAGACTGGGCCTGATGATTATACAATCAGGAAATTAGACACCCAGAACATGTCATGGTATAAGCCTGGTGATTACAACCAGGAAATGAGTCACCAACTCAGCAGTCATCTTAATTTGGACCGAGTCTATAAAGGCACTCCCTCCCACACCCAGTGTCTAGGCAATCGGGAACCTGTTCGGCCTCGGTCGCATCTGTAGAGCACCTCCGGTCACTGTTGGGCTTCATGATAATGGCATCTAGTAGATCCTGAGTCACAGGCCTGCAGAGGACATCGTCACATCATTCTGTGTCAAGAGTCTGCAGTGGACGCTGTCATCCTGTGTCATGAGTCTGCAGTGGACGTCAGCAAATCATCCTGTGTCACAGACCTGAGTGAACATCGGCCCATCTGAAACTGTACAGTAAGTCATGCTGCCAGTCACGCACCCCCAAGGGGCATCTTTAATGCCTTACAATATAATCTCACCACAGTAGCTCTTGGCAAAGGTAACAAACAACAAGTCAGTACATATAGTACTACAACTGCTAGCAAGTATGTCACTGTCCTCAGCATCTCGTGCCCAGCTTGCTGCAATGGTTAGGGATAGCCAACAAGGATAGTTGGAGGGTCAAGTAACCCAAAGGTTTACCTGGTTCAGGTCTGGACAGTTCATTATTGTGAGGCACATGTGTAAGGTGCCTTGTAGCACATTTGGATTCGTAAAGGGCTCCATTCCTTCAGGCAATTATTCAGTGACTTAACTGAAGGCAACAGCCTGCTGTCCTCCTGAGCCAAGATCCTAGGCTACCTGCTGATCTGGTTGTGTGAAAAGGTACTACAGATACTGAAGTGAGTGTGGTGGGAAGTACAGGAGACTGCTTGCATTAGGTGTGATGATCTGTGGGTAATTTTATTTATGTTTGTATCATAATATGCACCACATCTTCAATGCCCACCTGGTAATACGTCAAGGGCAATGCCTACTCAGCAACCACAGATGAAGGTGTCCAATGAACCAATGGACCAGCTCTTGTTTCTTTATTTTTTTGTTCCTGTTAGAAATGGGGGTCTCCAGTTGGCAGATGTAGGTACCTCTGTCCAAATAGGGACCCTTGCTTCTAGTCAGGTAAAGGGGGATACACACTTTAGATAACCCCTGCTCATCCCCTTGGTAGCTTGGCACGAGCAGACAGGCTTATCCCAAAGGCAATGTGTAAAGTATTTGTATCAACACTCACAGTGACACAGTGAAAACACCACAAATGGACACCACAGCAGTTTAGAAAAATAAAGTATCTTTATCTAAAGTAAACAAGACTAAAACAACAAAAGTCCAACATACACAGTTAAAAATATGACTTTCAAAAGCTTTCAAGAACTTGTACCATAAAAAACTATGGATGCGTGACTTTCACACAAAGTACATGAGGTTGCGTCAAAACTCACAAGGCTAAACAGCCGCAGAGTCGGAAACAAAGAGATGCGTCAACTCCTGAGACCTTGGGGAGGCAATGTGACAGTTCTGCGGCCCACAGAGGACGAGTTGCGTCTAATCCGGTCAAAATGGGGAGTGATGCGTTGATTCTTCATGACGGTTCCAGTCCACAGGTGATGCGTCGGGAAGACTTGCCGCACAGGTGCGATGCGTGGAAATCCGGGAATCGTCGGTGATCGATGCGGCGGAGTCGAGTGGCGCTGCATTGGTTTTCTTTGGCCGCGATCCCTCGATGCGTCGATTCTTGCAGCGGGGACAGGCGCAGCATCGGTTTTCACAGCGGCGCAGTGATGCGTGGAAGCCGCAAAAAGAGCGATGCGTCTATTTTTGCAGTTCTTCAAGTTTCTTCTTTCTTCCAGCTCCCAAATAACAGCAACAACCACCAGAGGTCCAAAACTTGCACAGGCACCTCCTGGAAGGTCAAAACTCACAGCTGCAGAGTTCAGGGGGAGCTGAGGGTGAAGTCTTTGTGTTCCTGAGACTTCAGAACAGGAGGCCAGCACGCACAGACCCTTGGAGATCTCCTTCAAGCAGGGGACACAGCACACATCAAAGTCCTTCTCCTTTCCTTGGCAGAAGCAGCAACTGCAGGCCAACCCCACACAGCACACAGAAAAGGGGCAGTACTTCTCCTCAGTCTCTCCAGCTCTTCTCCTTGGCAAAGAGTCCTCTTGAATTCCAGGGATGATCTAAATTTCTGGGGTCTGGGCCCCAATATTTATACTACAAAATCCTTTGTTCTCTGGTGACAGAGAAGCCCTGTGCTCAGTCAAAACCAGTTCTGTCCTCTCTGGTGCAGCTTCCTGGCAGGAGGCGGAGACAGAATTGTGGAGGCAGACCAGGCCCATTCAGGTGAAAGGAAATCTCACCCCCCTACTCTAAATGCAGCCCAGGTCTATTCAGCCCAGCCCTGACTCATCCAGACTCTCTGGAGCCACTGCACATCCCCAGCCCCTGTCACTCCAGCCAGACAGTCAATACACATCCTAGCAGAGGCACACTGGATGGCTAAGCAAGAAAATACCTACTTTCTAAAAGTGGTATTTTCAAACACAGAATGTGAAAATTACCCTCACTAAAAGATGCATTTTAACATTCTGAGTCCAGGCATACAAAACGTTATTTTCCTACCTTGTTCCCAGGGGTAGTTGTGCTTATAAGATGTTATAAGCAAACTCCCAATTCTATCCTATGGGAACAGGTAGCCTTGCAATAGTGAAAAACCAAATTGGCAGTAGTTCACTATCAGGACATGCCACACACACCAGGGCATGTCCTACCTTTCACATAAAAAGAACCCTGCCCACAGGGGTACCTTGGGCCTACCTCAGGGGTGACTAACAAGTAAGAAAAGGGAATGTTAGGGCCTGGCAAGTTGGTGCACTTGCCAGGTTGACATGGCAGTTAACAAACTGCGCGCAGGCAATGTAGTGGCAGGCCTGAGACATCTTTTCAGGGCTACTTAAGTGGTTGGCACAATCATTGCTGCAGGCCCACTAGTAGCATTTGATTTACCAGCCCTGGAACACTTAGTGCACTTTACTAGGGACCTACTAGTAAATCAAATATGCCAATCAGGGAGAACCAATCATAATAACAATTTACACAGGGAGCACTTGCACTTTGACACTGATCAGCAGTGGCAATGCGCCAAAAGCATCCAAGCCAGCAAAAACAAAATCCAGCACAGCATCAAAAATACAGGAGGTAGAGGCAACAAGTCAGGGGAAACCATGTCAAGGATGCCAGGTCTAACACGTGTCCCCTCCAGCTGAAAAGTGGGGAGAACTCCCCACCCTCTTGGGAGTTTTCATCACTAAGGCGGAAAAACCTGGACAGACGATCTGCAATGGCGTGTTCTGTACCAGGGTTGTGTTCCACCGTAAATTCCATTCCCTGTAGGGAAATGGACCACCTCAACAATTTTGGATTCTCACTCCTTATCTGCATCAACCATCTGAGGGGCCTGGGGTCTGTCTGAACCCAGAAGTGAGTCCCAAACACGTATGGTCTTAGCTTCTTCAGGTCCTAGACCACAGCAAAAGCTTCCCTTTCAACTGCACTCCACCTCTGTTCCCTGGGAAGAAGCCTCCTATTGATGAAAGCTACAGGTTGGTCCAAGCCCTCGTCATTCAATTGTGAGAGTACTGCTCCCACACCATGCTCTGAAACATCTGTCTACACAACAAATTCATTGGAGAAGTTAGGTGCCTTAAGCACGGGTGCAGTGCACATGGCAGATTTCAGGGCATCAAAAGTGGTCTGGCAGGCATCAGTCCAGATCATCTTTCTGGGCTGCTTCTTTGAAGTCAGCTCTGTCAAGGGGGCAGCAATGGTGCCATACCCCTTGACAAACTGTCTGTAGAACCTGGTGAGACCTGATAATACTCTCACCTCTATATGGGTCTTGGGGGGCTCCCAAGCCAGAATGGTGTCAATCTTAAGTTTTAGGGGCGCCACCTGGCCGCTCCCTACCTGGTGCCTTAGGTACACCACAAACCCCTGCCCTATCTGGCACTTACTGGCCTTCATAGTGAGGCCTGCCTTTTGCAGGGCCTTCAACACTTCACAGAGGTGTTGCAAAATGTTCCTCCCAACTGGAGCTGAACACAGCAATGTCATCCAGGTAAGTGACGCTGAATTCCTCCAGCCCAGACAGTACCTGGTTGACCAGTCTCTGGAACGTGGCAGGGACGTTATTCAACCCAAAGGGCATTACCCGGAACTGGTAGTGCCCCTCTGGTGTTGAAAACGCAGACCTCTCTTTTTCCCCATCAGTTAAGGCAATCTGCCAGTACCCAGACATTAAATCAAATGTAGTGAGGTACCGGGCAGTTCCCAACTGATCAATGAGCTCATCAGCTCTGGGGATGGGGTGTGCGTCAGTCTTGGTGACCGCATTGAGCCCACTGTAGTCCACATAGAACCCGAGTTCTGGAGTTGCCCGGGTGCAGCAGCTTTTGGCACTAAGACCACTAGGCTAGCCCAGGAGCTGCTGAAGGGCACTTTCACCCCTAATGCCAACATCTTGGAAACTTCTTCCTTGATGCCAGCCCTGACTTTGTCAGCTACCCTCTAAACCTTTTGCTTTACGGGTAGACTGTCCCCAGTGTCCACATCATGAGCACACCAAGTGGTGATTCCTGGAATCAGGGAGAACAGGGAGGTGAACTGTCCCAGCACCTGCCGACAGTCCCTCTGTTGCTCTGGGGTCAGGGTAGGAGAGAGGTTTACCCCATTCACTGACCCATCATGTTCCTTTGCTGACAGGAGGTCAGGAAGAGGCTCACTCTCCTCCTCCCTTCCATCATCTGTCGCAAGGAGCATAGTCACCTCAAACATATCAAAGTGCGGCTTCATGTGGCTCGCGTGCAGGACCCGCAAAGGAATCCCGGGAATCTGCAAGTCGACGAAGTGGGTCACCTCCCTCTTGCGCTCCACCACCTCATATGGACCAGTCCACTTATCTTGGCGCACATAAGGCTCCACTGGAGCCATCACCCACACTTTTTGGCCATGCTGAAACTCGACCAGAGTGGCATACTGGTCATACCATCTTTTCATTTCTTCCTTGCTGGCTTCCAGGTTCGCCTGAGCGAGTTTCCTGAAGCATTGAGTCCGGTTTCTGAAGGCCAGCACATAGCTGAACACAGCTTGTGGGGGTCTTACCAAGTGTTTTCTCCCAGTCCTCCTTCACCAGACTCAGAGGTCCTCTCACAGGGGGCCCATACAGCAGTTCAAAGGGGCTAAAGCCTAAGGACTTCTGCGGTACCTCCCTGTATGCAAACAGCAGGCATGAAAAAAAGGCGTCCCACTTCCGTCTCATGGGTTCTGCAAGACCCTTTATCATGCCAATCAGGGTTCGGTTGAATCTCTCAACCAACCCATTCCCTTGAGGATGTAAGGAGTGGTGAACTTGTATGTCACACCACACTCCTCCCACAAAGATGTCATGTACTTCGAAATGAAGTTTGTACCACTGTCAAAGACCACCTCTCTGGGGAACCCCAGAGGGGAAAAGATCCCCATCAATGCACAGCCCACCACGGGCGCTGTGAGTGTCCTGAGAGGGACAGCTTCCGGGCACCGGGTGGCATGGTCCACCAAGACCAAGATAATCTTGTTGCCAAAGGCTGTCTTGGGTTCCAGTGCCCACAATATCATGCCTACCCGCTCAAAAGGGGTGCTCACCACAGGAAAGGGTTGGAGGAGAGCCTTACACTTCCCTCCACTCTTGCCACTTGCCTGGTAAGTCTGACAAAACCTACAATGTGTACCAATGTGCCTTCTCATTTGGGACCAGTAAAAGTGGGTGACAAGCCTCTGATAGGTCTTGTCGCACCCCAAATGTCCTGCTAAAGGCACGTCATGAGCCAGACCCAGTAGGAAGGCCCTGAAGCGCTCGGGTACCACCAGCACATGGCTGCACCGGGCTCAGCTACCTTAGGCTCACTATACAACAATCCATTTCCCCAATATATCAGATGGGATCCAGACTGATCACCTGCTGCCTGGTCTGCAGCCTGTTGCCACAAACCAACAAGAGTAGGGCATTCTACCTGAGCCTTGCAGAAATCCTCCCTCGAGGGACCACCTTCCTGCTGCCAATGGGCCAGCTCAGGCAGGTCTCCCTGTTCGGTTGCTTGTTCCCCTGTGGGTTCCAGGACATCCCCCTCAAGGTCTGCCTCCTCCTGGACCGTGGGACCTTCTGGGGCTGGTTTCCCATGCCCCCTGCCCTTCCTCTTCCTGGCAGGCACCTGGGCCACTGTTTCAGGCTCCAGGTCCTCTTGAGTACCCCTACAGGCTGCCATTGTCCAAATGAGCCTGGCGTTCAACCTCCTTCCCTGGGGAACTCTCCAGGTCATTGCCAAGCAGACATTCAACAGGCATTGATGGACTAATAACGACCTTCAAGGAACCTGAGACCCCCCCACTCAAAGAGAACCTGCCCCACCTTACACAGGCGCTCAGAGTTGTCTGCCGCAACTACAGGGTGAAGCACATTGGGAATAACCTGCTCTTCAGACACCCATTGACACCTGACAGATGTCACACTGGCTCCTGTGTCTCTCAGAGCCTCCAACCTCATCCCATTGATGGTCACCCACTGCCTGTATTTTTTAGTGTTCTCAGGCAGAAAAGATCCCTGGACCATCTCTCTGTCTCCTAATGAGACAAGGGTCATAACTGCTGGCTCCCCACCTTCACTAGGTACAAACTCGTCCCCAGCGTTACACTCACTAACCCTGGGGACGGTGCACCAGTGGGTGCTGGTGGTGCCTTGGGGCACTTGGGATCATTCGCCAGGTGGCCCTCCTGATTACATCGATAATACCTGCGGGGACCCCTGTGATCCTGCCTGCCCCTATGGGGCCATGGCTGTTTAGAACTTGGGGGCTGGGAATTCTTACCCTGGGTACTGTTTTTGGGCCCTTGAGAGAATTCATTTGATAACCCTTGTCCCCCCACTCTTCTGCTGGGGACCCTGCCCACCCTGGGCTGGGTTACCCACAGACCCCTTGTGAACCCTAGTACAAGTCCAGTGGTTCGCCTCATGAGCAAGCTTCCTGGGGTCAGTCAACTTTCTATCCATTAGATGCAGCGCAGCTCTGGAACACAAAGATTATTCAAGTGCTCCAATGCAATTAAGTCATACAGCCCCTTGTAGTCAATTACCTTGCTGCCCTTTATCCAACCATCCAGTGCTCTGCAATAAAGGTCCACACTCTCCACCCACGTATTGGACTCAAGCTTTTTGAAATTCTTAAACTTCTCCCTGTACTGCTCAGGTGTGATCCCATACCTGAGGCATAAAGCCTCCTTCATAGTGGAATAGGTCAGATTACCCGCCTCCTCCAAAGATGTCAGGGTGTTCCTCCCAGTGGCCTCAAAGTTTTTCCACATGCCCGCCCCCCAATGCTTCTCAGGGACCTCATTCCTTCTCAGTGGTGCCCCATAAGACGCAAACCATGCATAAATATCCTCACCCTTCTGGTGATTTTGCACTAGGTCCTTGGGAATGTAAACCTTACACCCTTGCACTGGCTGTACGCTGCCATCATTTGAACTGGACTCTACTTGCTTAGCTTTAATGTCCTGTTCCCTCATGCTCAACTCATGAGCCAAAAGCAATTTCTTTTCCTCCAAAGCACGAGCGTTCTTGCTCTCCTCTGCCATCTTTTCTTTCTCTATTTCCAATTGCTTCATCTTGAGCTTCATGAATTCTAACTCATGATCTCTAGCCCTTTGGTTTTCCTCCAGTTCCTCTGGAGAAATATTTCTAGAGGAATGATTGCTACCAGCCCTAGAGGCTGCTCTTCCAAGAGGCAGATCCTGTGATCTGAAACCATCCCCTGGTGCATCCTCATCCACCTCTCCATCACCTGTCCCCCCAGCCTCTCTGGCCTCCCACCAGGCCCTTAAGGCCTTCTGTGGCTCCTCCTTCCTGAGCTGCTCTTCATGGGACATCCAAAGTGTTTGCAAAATCGTTTGAGCTGATCGACTCAGTAGGTATGCAACAGCCGCAAGAAGAGCGATGCGCCGATTTTTGCAGTTCTTCAAGTTTCTTCTTTCTTCCAGCTCCTAAACAACAGCAACAATCTCCAGAGGACCCACAACTGGCACAGGCCCCTCTTGGAAGGTCAAAACACACAGCAGCAGAGTTCAGGGTGAGCTGGGGGTGAAGTTGTTGTGTCTCAGAGACTCCAGTACACACAGGGCCTTGGAAATCTCATTCAAGCAGGAGACTCAGCACACAGCAAAGTACTTCTCCTTTCCTTGGCAGAAACAGCAACTGCAGGCCAACCCCACACAGCACACAGCAAAGGGGCAGTACTTTTTCAGTCTCTCCAGCTCTTCTCCTTGGCAAAGGGTCCTCTTGAATTCCAGGGATGACCTAAAGTTCTAGGTTCTGGGCGCCAATATTTATTAACCCTGGGCGGTGAACTCCGCTCCGCTCGCGGAGTATGCGAAGTTTTCCACACTCTGCGTTACGCGGAGATCTCGGAGTTCTGAAAAACTCCGCCCTGCGTAGCGGAGTTTTTTGCCTCACTCGCGTTCATCAACGTCAAGTTGGCGATCACGAGCTAGGACAATTAACCTCCCGGCGAGATTTTTCCTCGTTTGCGATCGCCAACATCAAGTTGGCGAGCACGAGCGTGGAAAATAAACCTCCCGGCGAGATTTCTCAACACGGGGGTCAGGTTTCTCATTGCGAGTGGTCGCGTATGCTCGCGACCACTCGCGTTGAGAAACAGCCCGTTCGTGTTGAGAAAGCTGCCGGGCGAGTAAAAATCTACTTGAGCGGCAGAAAAGGAAAGCAGGGACCGCTTGCGCTGTGCATGGTGCCGTTCGCGATAATTGCACAGTGCGGACAAGCATCCGGCACTGTGCAATGACCGCGAATGGCATTTTCTATCGTACTCCGCCGCTCGCGGAGCTCCGCGTAGTGCGGCGGAGTTTTTTTTCACTTCGCGATGTTCCGCGTAGTGCAACTCGGCGAACTCGGCCCAGGGTTAATATTTATACTACAAAATCCTTTGTTCTCTGATGGCAGAGAAGCCCTGTGCTCAGTCAAAACTAGTTCTGTCCTCACTGGTGCAGATTCCTGGCAGGAGGTGGAGACAGCATTGTGGAAGGCAGATCTGGCCCAATCAGGTAAAAGGAAATCTCCTCCCCCTACTCTAAATGCAGACCAGGTCTATTCAGCCCAGCCCTGACTCATCCAGACTCTCTGGAGCCACTGCACATCCCCAGCCCCTTTCACTCCAAAACCAGACAGTCAATACACAACCTAGCAGAGGCACACTGGATGGCTAAGCAAGAAAATATCTACTTTCTAAAAGTGGTATTTTCAAACATAGATTGTAAAAATCACCCTCACTAAAATATGCATTGTAACATTCTGAGTCCAGGCATACTAAACTTTTTTATTTTCCTACCTTGTTCCCAGGGGTAGTTATGCTTTTAAGATGCTATAAGCAAACTCCCCATTCTATCCTATGGGAACAGTCAGCCTTGCAATAGTGAAAAACAAAATTGGCAGTAGTTCACTATCAGGACATGCCACATACACCAGGTCATGTCCTACCTTTTACATACACTGCACCCTGCCCACAGGGGTACCTTGAGCCTACCTTAGGGGTGACTAACATGTAAGAAAAGGGAAGTTTAGGGTCTGACAAGTGGGTGCACTTGCCAGGTCGACATGGCAGTTAACAAACCGCGCGCGGGCACTGCAGTGGCAGGCCTGAAACATCTTTTCAGGGCTACTTATGTGGGTGGCACAATCAGTGCTGCAGGCCCACTAGTATTTGTAAAGAACAACGGTCAGAGTTGGAGGCCAGATAGGTCCTCGGATAGCCGGAGCTATTATTAATACAAAGGTAGTCTTAATCTAGGTATTATTAGTGAACGCAAAGCGCCAACAAAATTTGGAGAACAGAGTATGCAGGGACACAAGGTTGTTTGAATGATACCACATTTATTAACATCATAAATGAGTATCAATCACATTAGGAACTAGTCCTGGTGCTCACACAAAGGTGAAAAGTGCGTGAAGTGATAAGTGCTGGTGACTTAAAATTTACATCGCATTGACAACACTATACAAAACTCCATAATTAATAAAATATATTTAAAGAGTTTCGGTTGTGAAAGTCGACGGCGTTTCGATCTCCTTAGGTTGAGATCATCATCAGGATGAGAAAGCGTGTGAGCAGATAGGATCTTGTAGCGGAACGATATAATTAATAATCGTCAGCGGGTAACAATAGTCGGGTTCAACCGAATGTAGTAATGTTTAGTGAGAGGTCTTGCCACTCAGCGGGGTACGTGCTGGCCGAGAACCAGGGAGAAAACAACCAACAGGAATCAATCGGGCAGGTTGGAATTGAAATTGAAGGAAGAGGGACAGGATCCTGCTACTTCCAGGGCAGCTACAATGAATGGTGCCGGCGTCTGAGAGAATGAATCACTCAACGTTGAGTGGCAAGACCTCTCACTAAACATTACTACATTCGGTTGAACCCGACTATTGTTACCCGCTGACGATTATTAATTATATCGTTCCGCTACAAGATCCTATCTGCTCACACGCTTTCTCGTCCTGATGATGATCTCAACCTAAGGAGATCGAAACGCCGTCGACTTTCACAACCGAAACTCTTTAAATATATTTTATTAATTATGGAGTTTTGTATAGTGTTGTCAATGCGATGTAAATTTTAAGTCACCAGCACTTATCACTTCACGCACTTTCACCTTTGTGTGAGCACCAGGACTAGTTCCTAATGTGATTGATACTCATTTATGATGTTAATAAATGTGGTATCATTCAAACAACCTTGTGTCCCTGCATACTCTGTTCTCCAAATTTTGTTGGCGCTTTGCGTTCACTAATAATACCTAGATTAAGACTACCTTTGTATTAATAATAGCTCCGGCTATCCGAGGACCTATCTGGCCTCCAACTCTGACCGTTGTTCTTTACAAATATATATTACCCCTGGTCACACTATTGGGGTCCCCTTGTTCTTTATATATAGCAGGCCCACTAGTAGCATTTGATTTACCAGCCCTGGCACACTTAGTGCACTTTACTAAGGACCTACTGGTAAATCAAATATGCCAATCAGGGAGAACCAATCATAATAACAATTTACACAGGGAGCACTTGCACTTTGACACTGATCAGCAGTGGCAAAGTGCCCAAAGCATCTAAGTCAGTAAAAACGAAATCCAGTACAGCATAAAAAATACAGGAGGTAGAGGCAAAATGTCAGGGGAAACCATGCCAAGGATGCCAGGTCTAACAGTTCCATTCCCCCATTCCCTTCATTGTGACACTGACCAGCAGAAATGCAGTCCACATCGCAGTGAGGGGCATGGTAGGACAAGCACGAACACTGATCCCACTGGGTTCAGGATATGACAGGTTAGTGCATCTGACATGACGACATTCGGACATGATGGTCTCCATCCTGTGGTGCCACAGTTGGGTGGCTATCTCCTACTAGGATGGCCCTACAGCAGCAGGAGTAGCTATATTAAGAAAGAAAAAAAATGAAAAACACAAATTGTAATGCTCAGTGCAAACACTTGTTCATAGGGGCACAGTAGCAGAACATTGTCCCCTAGGGCCATTGAACTTTTGATTTGATTAGTCACAGAGCCAAGTTTTCTCCACACACGCATCACATAACAATAACACTGACTGCAAGGAATTATGCCAGAATACCATCATAATCAAAAAGTGGTTTTTTTCATTTAAAGGATTTCATAGCAAAACTATACAGACCCTTTGTATTTAAATTACCTCTCATTAATGTGTAAGGCATATATGCTGTGCAATTAACAGTATACTTGGTAGGGTGTATGCAACACTAATGGAGGCATGCTAGTAGGTCTGCTACATTGCATTCTGCAGCATGTTTTTGTGGCAGCTGTAATGGATAATCTATTAACTTATTATAATTAATTCCAATGGCCCTGCTCTTCTCTGACTGCCTCTTTAATTTTACCCTAACTCCAAACCTAGAAGAGGCAGATGAATAATACTACGCCTCACACGTCACGTACAATGGATATCTTATTTGCTGTCAGTGGACAGATTATAAATGATGCACTGCAGTATGGGAAAGGGAATGGGATATAGTTTATTTGGCATGTATGTCACAGAGTATTCCATCCACCAAACTCTAAATCCGGCACTTAGTACCATATTACACCCTGGCCTTGCCCTCCACCACAAATTATTTTCAATAAATACTGTCACTTGGCAGGGGTGAAAGTTACTGCACTGCAAGGTAAGTGAGAGGGATTAAGCTAGGTAGGTGTTAAGCTATAGAATTGTGTGGTGTCTCTGATTATCATGTGCTGCGCTTTTGCTTAGTCAGCCACTGTGGTTGACGAAAGACAAATGGAAAAAAATTGAACAGGAGTTAATCTGTCATCGAAGCCATGAAATATAAATCACTTGGGCAGAAAAATGTGGCGCGTGTCAAGAATGGAAATTTCAATTTTTGGTAGGCTGGGACAGAAGAAAAGAATGATTTAGTGAAGTACTAGTAGGAGGTGACTTAGTGGGAACTGGAAAAGACACCTTGCTTTTGGTTTGTAATGCATTGCAAACTTCGTAATGCCACTTTAACTGAAGTAGACGCACATTGCATAGCCAACATGGCAGTGGCGAATTGAACCATGTTGAAGTTAGGTCACGAATGGCAAAATGCTGTGGGTAGGAAGGTGATGGTGATATTGAGCTATCTGCCTATCTAAAAAAATACAGTATACTTAATTTGTCAATAAGCAAGCAAGGTGACTTACCACTAGTCCCTGCCTGCATCTGCCTGGGCCTCCTCCGTCACACTTCCTGCCTCGCTTCTGGTAATGGCTGCAGCACTGGTGGTCTGTGCAGCTAGAAAACCCCCCATACATTTCACATTTTAGATTCCAGATTCACCACCTAAGTAATTATTATTTTGAACAAATTATAACAGCAATACCTCACTACAGTTTGGTTAGCAGTATCTTTTATCGAAACTGTCACTTCGGGATGTTTGTTGGTTGACAACATGTTAGAAAAGCCAGGTAGTCAAGTCAACCAAAACCTTTTTTCTTCTAAAGGAGTGACAGGGCTATGAAAGCATGAAAGTGAAACACAATGAAGGGGTGGAATGGTCAATGAAGGACATATATTCTTGTTTGGCAAATGCAATGGGATCTCATGACTTTTTCTACCATGCTGCACTGCCATGGAAACTGCTGGTATACTGCACAAATAATAAGACAACACTGGGGGGGGCCATGACCATGGCCACTCTCTCTCTTTGGCTGTCTGAGCAAGAAACTCTTATCAGCAAACACATTTATTAAATCATAATTTACTTGCGCCTGCAATCTTCTTCATGGTACCAAAAGTCTGTTCTCTTTGTCATACAGTACCACAAGACATATATATAACAGAGGGGTGAGGGGAAGCTTACTAAAAAGAGAGCAGAAGAAAGCTACAGACAGGAGAAAGTCAGCTACAGAAACAGGAAGCATAGAAAAACAGGATAATACAGAGACAACAAATATTAGATAGTGGAGTTGAAAAAAAAGTAGATAGTATAAAAAAATACACAACAACATTATACTTTCTAAATCAGATAGCCTATCACCCTATTCCTACATTTGTAAACTGCATTTTGAACTACTAATGCATTGCAACAAATTCACTTTGCTTCTCCTCCCCTTTGATGGCCCAACTCAGTATTCCTTTACAATGCATACTACACATCAGGGAGAGTGGGACTGTTTAAGCTACATAAAGGCACTGAGAACAACACTAACTCCCTAATACACTACTATCTTAATAGCTTAATAGTGAAAGGACAGGGGAGTCATCGTCATTTCTTAAATCTGCCCATGATAGCGCCGTGCACCTCTCTAGCTCAAGCTGGACAAGATTCAGAATCCGAATGAAGACAGAGTCATTCATTTGACGTCCACTTCCCTCCTGCGGTGCAAACATATCAGGCTGAGCCAGACACCATGCACCACTACTCTCAACCCATGCCGGGGCCCTGATTTATCAAGGTTTTTTTTGTTTGTTATGGACTTGCCTATAAGTATTGTTTTTGTGCAGGGAGGTGTCCCCTTCCTGCACAAACAATCTAGGGTGCTGTGTAACGTATGTGGCACCCTTGCACCATGCCACAAGAGTGCCTACATTGGTGCAGTAGTCTGCACCAGTAGGAATGTGACATATCTTGATAAATTAATAAAATATGTTGCATTCCTGCCCTCTCCCTTTGACGCAGCACATCAAGTTGTCTTGCTGCCCTGCAATGAGTAAAATACATTTTAATAAGTCTGTGCCCCGATGCACTCAGCAGACTGTATAGCTGACACAAAAACTCTGGCATATACATACATCACATGACCACTTCTTTCAAAAGAAAGACAGTGGACACACACATCTGCAAGCACTATCTGACGCTAAGTCTAAGTGCATTTTTTTAGGTGACATAACCACTAGAAACTAGTTGCTTTAGCATGGTATTGGTGTCACGCTAATGAATTAAATCATGTCCTTTTTGCACTAGAGGGCATATGTACTCACAATAATTGTTGCAAAGATAGATCTATATATCTATTCTATATATTTATATATATATATTATCTACTGGCGGTCGCCAGTAGATAGTTATAGTTACAACCTATTATCCATAGGAAATCCGCGACATTCTATTTGAAATAACTCTCTTGCCGGTTGACGTATCTTCGCGAAATTTTCAAACTTCGTGGGCGCTCCGGTCCGCTCCTACCCTGAAAGTCTCGGGTGATACGTCAAGCGGGGGCCGAGAAAAAAGGGGGTCCCAAAACGCGTTTTCCCCATGCATTTTCCCATAGGAAACTTTAGACACGGCTACAGCCCGAACTGCTGAACGGAATTACACCAAATTTGGCAAAGAGGTAGTTCTTGGTTCAGAAAGAACCCTTTTGTTAAATGGTGTAAATCCGTTCAGTAGTTGCTGAGAAAATCAAAAAGTAAAAGTACATATATATCTATGGGCACGGAGGATTCGCGCACCCTGAGCGCACCCTGCGCGCACCGTCCCGATCACGAGCTGCATGTTAATTGGCTGTCAGCTGGCTGTCAACATTCCGATTCAGGAAATGTTGGCAGCCATTTTGTCCCTCGGTAGAACCGAGGGACAGAAACAAGTGTGCAAAGCGCACAAAGGGGGAGGGTAGAAACACCCTGACCCCCTAGGTTTGCTCAGGGGTCCCACAAGGACCCCCTGGGCAAAAAAAAAATTTTTTTAAAAATCGGCAGGATGCGCTCAGGGTGCGCGAATCCTGCCGAAAAAAATCAAAGCGCGGTCTCCCGCGCTCGATGTTAATTGGCCCCGGGTGGCCCAAGTCCCGGGGGCATGGTGGGGGATAATTTATGTGTGGGGGCCTCAAAGGGCCCCCAAGCCCTGGGGACCACCACCCCCCGGGGCTTTTTAAAAAATGGTGCGGGAGGGCTCTGAGCCCTCCCGCAGCCCCGGGGACCACCACCTCCCCGGGGCTTTTTTAAAAAAATTATTAAACCTGTGTGGGGGCTCCAGCCCCCACACGCCCGGGACCACCACCTCCCGGGGCACTAAACATTTTAATATGGGGGTCCATTACGGACTCCCAGAGCCCCGAGGACCACCACCTCCCCGGGGCTGTGTACTGAATGGGAGGGGGCCGCGCGGCCCCCTCCTGGAGCCCTTGATGGCCCTGGGGACCACCACCCCCAGGGCCGGCTCCTGCAGTGTCCCGGGTGCCTACCCCCGGGACACTGCTGTTTGCAATGACAGGACGGGAGCCTCGCGGCTCCGTCCTGTCATTGCAAACTGCTTTGGATATTGGAAGAGAGGCAGGAAACCTGCTCTCTCTTCCAATATCCAAAGCCGATTGCTTTACACATGGGGAGCAGCATGTTAGCTGCTCCCCATGTGTAAAAGCAATGCCGGCACCCTAGGGACGCGGGGAGCCGGCGGGACTGTGGGGGATTGGGGACCCCCCACAGTCCCCAACGAGAGGCCAGGCCCCGGGGGATGGGGTCCCCGGGGCAAGTAGTGGCCCGGAGAGGGGCCACGTGGCCCCCTCCCCAAAAAAATAAATAAATAATAAAAAAAAAACGGAATGGCCGGCCCCGGGGATGGGGTCCCCGGGGCCTTAAATGGCCAGAGGAGGGGGCCACGCAGCCCCCTCCAAAGAATATAAATAAAAACGAGGCCATGCCCCGGGGGATGGGGTCCCCGGGGCCAATACAGGCCCAGGGAAGGGGGGCCACGCGGCCCCCTTCCCGTTTTTTTTAAATTACAAATTAAAAAAAGGGGCAAGGCCCTGGGGGATGGGGTCCCCAGGGCATAAAAACAGGAAAAAGGAAGGGGGCCACACAGCCCCCCTTCAGGGGACAAAATATATATATATTTTTTAAACGATCGGCCCGCAGGCCCCGCCCCTTCCTTCACCACTCTGCAAACGCGCCCCTGGCGCGTTTGCAGAGGGGAACGAATTCCCTTGAATACTGGGGGTCCCTGGGGGCCAACTAGCCCACCAGGAACCTCCAGTATGCGCCAGGGGGCTGCGTTGCAGAGAGGTGTAGAGAGGCCACATCCCTTTTACACCTCTCTGCAACGCAGCTCTGTGGCGCTTTTGGAGGTATATGGTGGGCTAGTTGGACTTCGGGGACCCTCAGGATTCAAGGGGACTTAATCCCCCAACCTAAAACGCGCCACGGGGCGCGTTTGCACAGTGGTGAAGGGAGGGGCGGGGCTTCAGGTGACATGTGTGCAAACAGGCCCCGTGGCGCGTTTTAAGATGGGGAATTAAATCCCCTTCAATCCTGAGGGTCCCTGGGGGCCAACTAGCCCAACAGGTACATCCAGAAAGCGCCACAAAAAGGGGTGTGGCCTCTCTACACGTCTCTGCAACGCAGCCCCCTGGCGCATATTGGAGGTTCCTGGTGGTCTAGTTGGCCCCTAGGGACCCTCAGGATTCAAGGGAACTTAATCCCCCAACTTAAAACGCACCACGGGGCGCGTTTGCAAAGATGTCACCTCAGGCCCCGCCCCTCCCTTCACCATTGTGCAAATATTCCTCTAAAATCAGCCGAAATAGGAATTCCGATTTACTCACCTGTTATAAGGAGAGACCTCAGTGCTGTATCTTTCAGCCCAGTACTGGTCCTGAAAAGTAATTTTAACCGTACTTACCGGTAACTTGAATTTCCTTCATAGGCTAACATTGACTGGTTTCACTTGGAAATTCTTCTAAGTGTGGAGTTTTGGAACTTTAAAATATTCCTCTAAAATCAGCCGAAATACGAATTCCGATTTACTCACCTGTTATCAGGAGAGACCTCAGTGCTGCATCTTTCAGCCCAGTACTGATCCTGAAAAGTAATTTTAACCGTACTTACCGGTAACTTGAATTTCCTTCATAGGCTAACATTGACTGGTTTCACTTGGAAATTCTTCTAAGTGTGGAGTTTTGGAACTTTAAAATATTCCTCTAAAATCAGCCGAAATACGAATTCCGATTTACTCACCTGTTATCAGGAGAGACCTCAGTGCTGCATCTTTCAGCCCAGTACTGATCCTGAAAAGTAATTTTAACCGTACTTACCGGTAACTTGAATTTCCTTCATAGGCTAACATTGACTGGTTTCACTTGGAAATTCTTCTAAGTGTTGATTTTTGAAACATACAAATATTCCTCTAAAATCAGCCGAAATCCGAATTCTGATTTACTCACCTGTTATCAGGAGAGACCTCAGTGCTGCATCTTTCAGCCCAGTACTGGTCCTGAAAAGTAATTTTAACCGTACTTACCAGTAACTTGAATTTCCTTCCATAGGCTAACATTGACTGGTTTCACTTGGAAATTCTTCTAAGTGTGGAGTTTTGGAACTTTAAAATATTCCTCTAAAATCAGCCGAAATACGAATTCCGATTTACTCACCTGTTATCAGGAGAGACCTCAGTGCTGCATGTTTCAGCCCAGTACTGATCCTCAAAAGTAATTTTAACCGTACTTACCGGTAACTTGAATTTCCTTCATAGGCTAACATTGACTGGTTTTCAGCAAAAAGTTTCAAAGTGTTGATTTTCACAAACTACAAATATTCCTTAAAAATCGCCTGTATGACTTAAACGCATTCTTTCAACTGTTTACAGGAGATGCACCAGTGCTGGATCCAGGATCCAACACTGAGTAAGAAAAAGTAACGATAACAGTTTTTACCTGCTAAGTGAATTTCCTTCCATAGGATAACATTGGTGATTCTATGAGAAAAAGTTTCAAAGTGTCAACTTTTAAAATACAATAATATTCCTTAAAAATCACGACTGTAACCAAAACGCTTTTACTCAACTGTTTACAGGAGATGTACCAGGACTGAATCTAGGATCCAGTCCTGTGGTTACAAAAGTAATCCATAAAGTAACTAATTGCATTTAACTAGAAATTCACATTGAGCTGAATGTTGCATTGTGTTTGAAAATGTGTTGCCCATTGCAACAACTGTAACTACTGTACTTAAAAGTCTATTGCCTATCTGCAAAGTATTTAAACTAAAGTAATTCATTCTGAGAAAGTATTTTTTGTAATGTAATGTATAATGTAATTACAATGTAATTTGACAAATAAAATATGTAAAAAAAAATTGTTTCTAAAAATGTAGTAAATCAGTATGAAAAAAATTAATATAACAATTAATACATTTAAAAATTGTCATTTACAAAACCTTTGAAATTCACTGAAAAAACCGTAGGTTTCAGGCACGTTATAGTTAGAAATTAGTATTTAAAAAACCTTTGAAATTCACTGAAAAAACCATAGGTTTCAGACACGTTATAGTTACAAATTAGCATTTAAAAAACCTTTGAAATTCACTGAAAAAACCATAGGTTTCAGACACGTTATAGTTACAAATTAGCATTTAAAAAACCTTTGAAATTCACTGAAAAAACCATAGGTTTTAGGGACAGTTATAGTTACTTGGACATTGCACTCGTACAAAACCCGTGAAATTCCCCCGTTATAGTTAGTTCAGCTAACTATAACTCGCGCCCCGCAATGCACTGCTGATGACGTCACATATTACATCACTCATGACATGGTCAGTGACATCACTGATGACATCACTGATGACATCTCAAATGACATCACTGATGACATCATCCACGTGATAATCTGATGCACCTCCTCACACCCTAATATAACTTTTGATACACCCACTCTAAATTACAGACTGCCATTCGCAAAACCATAGACACTCCAACACCAATAACTACATACCCACTCAATGATTCTTAGGTCTACACACACACATCCACTCACTCACCCGTACAGTCACTCATACTTACGGTCACTCAGTACAGGACTATCATATGCACTCTTACTCCTATATAGACACTCAAACAACGCCACTCATCCATAGAGATACTCACACACCTAGTCAGTCATGCAAATAATTAAACACACTGCCATTTACTCACCTATACAGTTATACACACACCAGCTCACTTACTCATACAAATAGTAGCACATTGTTACGCTCTTATACAATCACTGATACAAGCACACAATCATCCATACAGCCACTATCACAATCACTCACTCTTGCTTATAGCTATTTATATACTCCATCACACATATATACTGCCTTTCACATATGTAGTTACTCACACATGTACCACTGGGACATACATTCACTCACTAACACACTCTTACACACACTTACCCACCCATACAGTCTATCACAGATGCACTCTTGAAACCATCCACCCAGTGAATCACCCACTCACACATCTATGCACAGAGTTGCACACACTCCTCCCACACAAACACTCAGGCACCCATACAGATACTCAGACAAGCATTCAATAACTCATATAGAAAATCATTTAGCTATTCACAAACACATGCAGCCACTTACACAGCAACAGACAGACGGATACAGACATACACCCAGTTTAGTCACTAACCCATGCATTCAGTAAGATACGTTAAATCACTCACTTATAGAGTCAGTCACGCACCTACTAAATCATCCATACAGACACTTACACACCCACTCATTCTTCAATACGTCTTTTCCTATATATTTTAAAAATATTTAAACTTTACAGAAACACACAGTCACTGGATGATGTCATCAGTGATGTCATTTGAGATGTCATCAGTGATGTCATCAGTGATGTCACTGACCATGTCATGAGTGATGTAATATGTGACGTCATCAGCAGTGCATTATGGGGCGCGAGTTATAGTTAGCTGAACTAACTATAACGGGGGAATTTCACGGGTTTTGTACGAGTGCAATGTCCAAGTAACTATAACTGTCCCTAAAACCTATGGTTTTTTCAGTGAATTTCAAATGTTTTTTAAATGCTAATTTGTAACTATAACGTGTCTGAAACCTATGGTTTTTTCAGTGATATATATATATATATATTTCATATTTAAATTAACAAATTCACATTATATACATTTATTTTGATATAAACGTAATCACATTGTGAAACATAAATATATTTATTTTTACAATTAGAGAGAAATAAACATTATATACATATATTACCTACTGGCGGTCGCCAGTAGTTAGGTATAGTTTGGACCTAGTTTCCATAGGAAAAGTGTTTTCTCTTTTGCTAATATCTTTGGTGTTGTTTGATGAATCTTTGCGCAATTTTTAAAACTAATGGAGCGGTCAGGTAAGCTGCTGTGTTGAAAATGTCGGGGTAATCCGTCAAGCGGGGGCCGAGAAAAAGGGGGTTCCCAAAACGCGCTTTCTCCATGTTAATTTCTGTAGGACACTTTAGACATGGCTACAGCCCGAACTGCTGACAGGAATTACACCAAATTTGGCAAAAAGGTAGCTCTTTGTTCAGAAAGCACTCTTTTTGTTAAATGGTGTAAATCCATTCAGTAGTTCCTGAGAAATGTAAACATTTCTCAGATATACAACTGTGGCCACGAAGGATCCATGAACCCTCCCGTTCTCGAGCCTGCAATCTGATTGGCTGCCAACACTTCAAACCAGGAAGTGTTGGCAGCCATCTTGTGACTCGGTTGAACCGAGTCACAAGAAAAAAGGTTAAAAAATATGAAACAAAAAGAAAAGGTGTCAGGGTAGAAACAACCTGACACCCTAGACCTGCTCAGGGGGTCCCACAGGGACCCCCAGGGCCAAAAAAAGCATTTTAAAAAAATTATGCGGGATTCACAGTGGATTGGCGAATCTGGCCAAAAATATTTTTTTTAAACGAAGCGCAGGCTCCCTTACTTCGTTTCCTTTAGACCCCTGGGTGGGCCAGGTCCTTTGGGCAATGATTAAAAGAGATGCGGGGGCCGCCACCACGCCGGGGCTTATACATTGAATGTTGGGGGGCTCCTTCCCCCCACGCAGCATCGGGGACAGCCACCTCTCCAGGGCAATGTTTAAAATAATGTATGTTGGGCTCAAGCCCCGCCACACAGCCCTGGGGACCACCACCTCCCAAGGGCTACTTTCCAAATGGGAGGGGGCCGTGTGGCCCCCTTCCTGGAGCCTTAAATGGCCCTGGGGACCGCCATCCCCCAGGGCCGGCTCCAGCAATGTCCTCGGGTGCCCACCCCCAGGCCATCCCATAGCAAACAATGTGCTCACTTTGAACAAGCATTTGCTCTCGCTTGTTCAAAGCAAGCACACTTTGCTTTTTACCCCCAGGGAGCTGCATGTCAGCAGCTCCCTGGGGATAAAAAGCCATGCTGGCTCCCGCAGGAGACAGGAGCGAGCTGGGACCGCGGGGCCTTCAGAGTCCCCCCGCAGCCCCCAACCAGCTGGCTATGCCCTGAGGGTTGGGGTCCCCGTGCCCGTAAATGGCCCGGGAGGGGGGCTGAGCGGCCCCCTTCTTAAAATAATATAAGAAAAAAGAAATGTCCTGGCCCCGGGGGATGGGTTCCCCGGGGCCAAAAATGGCCTGGGAGGGGGGTCGCACAGACCCCCTTCCCTTTGTAACTAAAAAGAAAAAGAAAGGCCTAGCCCCGGGGTATGGGGTCCCCGGGGCCAAAATTGGCCTCAGGCGGTGGGGCTACACGGCCACCCTCCTTTTTTATTCCAGTTTTTGAAAACAAGTGGGTCAGGCCCCGGGGGATGGGGGTACCCGGGGCCCAAAAGGATCAAGGGAAGGGGGGCCTCTCTTAATAAAATAAAAAAAATCTGAAGCCGGCTGCTCGCCGGAGGCCCAGCCCCCTTTTTCCATTACTCTGCAAATGTGCCTCCTGGTGCACTCTTGGTTGGGGGGTGAAGTCCCCTTCACTCCTGACGGTCCTTAGGGGCCAACTAGCCCACCTGTTACCTCCAGTAAGCCCCACATAGTGGGATTGCTGAGAGGTGGTTGGAGGCCACGCTGCCTTTCTCCAAGACTCTGCAAACGTGGCTCATGGTGCACTACTGGTTACTGGTTGGGGGATGAATTCCACTTTACTCCTGAGGGGCCATGGGGCCAAGAAGCCCTCCTGGAACCTCCTGTAAGTCCTACACATCAGGATTCCTAAGAGCTGGTCGGAGGCCCAGCCTCCTTTCTCTACCACTCTGCAAATGTGATTGCTACTTAAACAATCATAGAAATTCACTGAACAAACATTACAGGGACATTCTAGTTAGGAATTAGCCTTTAAAAAATCTTAGAAATTCACTGAAAAAACAAAGGTTACAGGGACGTTATAGTCAGATTTCACTTGTATAAAACCAGTGACATTTGGCAGTTATAACTATAACTTATGCCCATGCAATGCACTGCTTATGACCACACATATTACATCACTCATGACATGGTCAGTTACATTACTGATGGCATCTCAAATGACATCACTGATTACACCATCCAGTGAGTGTAAGTATTTTGTAAGAGTCTATGATTGTTAAACATATATACTAACGTACTACAAAACTTAAAGTAGTATACTGGGTGTACTACTAATGTGTGATACTACTTTTAGTATACATCATGTGAATGGCTGTGTGACTGTATGTATCCTTGTGCGTATGGGTGTGTGGGTGGCTATATGGGTGTATAAGTGGTTCTGTAAGTAGCTGTGTGGGTGAGTGAGATGCTGTGCGAGTGGTATATTGGTGAGTGAGTGGGTGTGTCAGTGGATGTATGGGTGAGTGAGTGATGGTGTAAGTGGCTCTATCAGTGGGTAAGTGGGTGTGTAGTGACCATATGGGTGAGTGAGTTGGTATCTGAATGGCTGTATGAGTAAATGACTGGGTGTGTAAGTGGCAGAATGGGTGAGTGAGTGGCTGTTTGATCAGGTGTTTCGTTAAGTGACTTTGTGTGTGATTGATTGTATTGGACAGTGAGTGTCTGTGTGAATGGCTGTATGGGTGAGTCCTGGGATGTATGAATGGGTATGTAAGTGGTTGTGTGAGTGAGTATATGAGGGCTGCTATGGGTGAGTGTGTGGCTGTGTTAAGAGGTTGACTCGGTAAGTGAGTGGGTGTGTGTCTTTGTAGGTAAATTAGTGGGTGTGTGAGTAGCTGTATGGGTGAGTGTGTGGTTATGTGGCTGGCTGCATGGGTGAGTAACTGGTTGTATGAGTGGCTGTTTGGGTGAGGAAATGGTTGTGTGAGTGGGTGTACGATTGGCTCTATGGAGGAGTGCGTGGGTGTGTGATACTGGTATAGGTCTGTGAATGGGTATGTCACTGGTTGTACGGGTGTGTGAGTGAGCGTACAAGAGGTTTTATAAGGGTGTGAGTAGGTGTGTGAGTGGTTGTGTGGATGATGTCAGCAGTGATGTCATCAGTGAAGTCACTGACCATGTCATGAGTGATGTAATATGTGAGATCATAAGAAGTGCATTGCGGGGGCATAAGTTATAGTTAGCTCAGGTAACTATAACTGCCAAATTTCACTGGTTTTGTACTAGTAAAAGCTGACCCTAACTATAACTCCCATATAACCTTTGTTTTTTTCAGTGAATATAGATATATATATACACACACACACATCAGTCAATCACATCATGCAAACTTAACTGACCTCTGAGTGTGATCATGCTAGTTGAAAGAAATATTAGAATTTTTAGAAAACAAAAAATAGTTATTGCTTATCAAGCCCCACAACCTCAACACTTAGCAGATCAAGCACATTCAGCTCCCAGTTGATTATTCCGGCCCAGCGGTGCGTCACCTGCTGTGCTGTGTGATGCACCACAGTGCTGAGGTGCAAGCACCATCTCACACTACACAACAGCAGCTGATGCTCCTGCAGGGTGTACCCTTTGCAGGACCTGCCGCCTGCTGCCAACATGGAGGGGAGGTGGTGCTGGAACCAAAACAAGAGTGCTGCCATCGCTGCTGCATTAAAAATTGGGCGGGGCTGCACCCCTGCATGATGCCGGCGCCTTAAGGTTGTGGGGATGGCACTGGCACCGCTGCTGCTGCCTGATTCTGGCATAGATGGAGGATAGCGCAGTGGAGAAAGTAAAGAAGTGGAACAGGAGGAGGGGGACTGAAGGAAAGGAAAACAAAAAAAAAGTACAAAATTCATGAAAAAGTTTAAAAAAACTGACTAAAATGCAAAATAGACACACAGAAAGACACACAGCGATAAAAAAAGAAGTAAATGACGGGTGTGAGATTGGGATTATGATCATATGGGAAGGATTAAGTAGGCTTGTGAAACAAGTCCAACAGCACAGTAGGAAAAGAAGCAGGTACATCAAAATGGGCTTGCCCATGCACATTCGTGGATCCGTTAGCGCTGATTTTCAGCATGAAATGCGCTAATGGCATAGAAAAATAGTACGAATGGCTGTATGAGCATTTTTCCATCCGTTGGCAAAATTCTATGGAATCTCGTGGATTTATTTTGTAACTTTGCGAAATTCCACGAAGTACAACTCCGTGAGTTCTGCACAGGCCTAGTCAACGACTCTGGCTCAGAGGTCAATGGTTTGCTTCTCAGCCCTGGAAAGGCCAATGGGTGGTAATTACTAACATCTAGTAGGGATTAGCTATTTGGAAGTGGACAGGAATACTTGTCATAACAAAGAGCAGCTTTAGCACTTCCTCGTTTGACTTGGAGATGCCAAGGAGGGCTTCTCCTTTCCATTCCTAAGACCCTCCTAAACAGTTAGGCTCCTGCTAAAGTAGGAGGGAAAAAACAGTTTTGACCATTAGGATAGTGACCCAGAAGGTGAAGATTTCTGGCTGGAATGGCGACGTGGACGATTGATTTTAAACATTCGTGGCAAAAGTGGGCGATCTAAGAACATTGCTTAAATGTTTAAATATGTGGAGTTCCACGCTTTAAAATGGACAGCCAGTGGGAGAGTCTGTGGGTGATAGTTGTTTTCTTGTAGAACATGGCGGGTAGGAATGGGGTTGGAAATAGGGGAGGAGGAAGTGGGAGGAAGGAAAAGAAGAGAGTAAGAGTAATGTAAGTGAGGAATGATGGTAGTAAGAAGGTAAATACGATTGTTTTTGTAAAAAATAGATGAAACAATGTGTTTAAAGAAAATGAAAACATCGCTTTTTAAAATGAAAGGAGGGATACTATTTAAATTCTCTACAGTGATAGTAATATCAAAATACAGCGTGAAGTAAAAATGGTAATGACAAGAGAGTATATAGGAATATGGGATGATGTAGAGTGTAAGATGGTTGATTTTATGATTGAAACTGATTATTGTTTTATTGTGATTTTAGTGACCCCTGACGAAGGGCGATTTAAGCCCGAAATGCATTGGGTTTTTCTGTGAATAAACACTGCCTTCGACGAACTTTGCCTCAGTCATGTTCATGTATAGAGGTCCGGATGGACACATTGGGAACATCAGAAACTTGGAAAAATGCAACAAAAGTCCACGTGTGGATGCACAAAAGTAAAAAAAAGGATGTAAATTTGATGAACAAAAGAGATGGATTATAAAGTAGAGATCGATGAAAGAGGAATAATGACTGCCAATATGGTGCAACCAAGTTGTGCAACAGGTTGGGGCGAAGGTCGCCCCTTTTTTCAGGTGTTCTTTCATTGGGTGTCATATGGGCTGGCACTGCACCTGTTTGCACGCTAAAGGAGGAAATCAATTGAAGAGTATTAATAGCAACAAAACTATGGTGTGCATCCCAATCCCGTAATTTGATGTTTATGTTAATAGCCCGTAAATTGGGATAGCACCCGCCACAGTTAAATGGAGAAAAGAGAGTAAATAAAAATTAAAAAAAGACTGTTGGTTGCGTCCACATGGTTGGTGTAAGATCGGGGTTCGTTTATGAAGTCGGAGTTGAATGCACATTGGAACTGAACTTTATATCATTGAGGTCAAGGTGGTTTGATGTTTTCACCACGATAAATATCATGTTTCAAAGGACAGTTGGGTAATACGAGTATGTTTCATGAGTAGCATTTTTTTACTGTTTTTTTACCGTTTTTGTACTAAGTCATTTGAACTGTATTGTGGGAAATGGAGTGTTCAGTATTTGGATAGGAATTGTGGGAGTACTCTCATTGATGGCCAAGTGGTCAAGTAAAGGGTTAACCAGGGGGAGGATGATGGGAAAATCTGGTTAAAAGGAGGAAGGGGAAAGGAAATGAAAGATTTCTGGCTGGAATGGCGACGTGGAAGATTGATTTTAAACATTCGTGGCAGGTAGGGATATAGACGTGATGTCGACCGTCAGTTGACGATTAGAACAAAAGTGGGCAATCTAAGAACATTGCTTAAACGTTTAAATATGTGGAGTTCCACGCTTTAAAACGGACAGCCAGTGGGAGAGTCTGTGCGTGATAGTTGTTTTCTTGTAGAACATGGCGGGTAGGAATGGGGTTGGAAAGAGGGGAGGAGGAAGTGGGGGGAAGGAAAAGAAGAGAGTAAGGGTAATGTAAGTGAGGAATGATGGTAGTAAGAAGGTAAAGACGATTGTTTTTGTAAAAAATAGATGAAACAATGTGTTTGAAGAAAATGAAAGCATCGCTTTTTAAAATGAAAGGAGAGATACTATTTAAATTCTCTACAGTGATAGTAATATCAAAATACAGTGTGACGTAAAAATGGTAATGACAAGAGAGTATATAGGAATATGGGATGATGTAGAGTGTAAGATGGTTGATTTTATGATTGAAACTGATTATTGTTTTATTGTGATTTTAGTGGCCCCTGACGAAGGGCGATTTAAGCCCGAAATGCATTGGGTTTTTCTGTGAATAAACACTGCCTTCGACGAACTTTGCCTCAGTCGTGTTCATGTATAGAGGTCCGGATGGACACATTGTGAACATCAGAAACTTGGAAAAATGCAACGAAAGTCCACGTGTGGATGCACAAAAGTAAAAAAAAGGATGTAAATTTGATGAACAAAAGAGATGGATTATAAAGTAGAGATTGATGAAAGAGGAATAATGACTGCCAATATGGTGCAACCAAGTTGCGCAACAGGTTGGGGCGAAGGTCGCCCCTTTTTTCAGGAGAGCAACTTGGTCTTCCCATTTTTAAACAGTCTCTCCTGGCTAATTTTACAGAAATGCAAAATCATATAGATGAAAATCAAACCAGGGAGCATGATGTTTCGATGGAGTAGTGGCCATCTTAGTTAAGGGAACCAGCTTATTTCGAGCGTCTGTGATCTTTTTGCTAAAATTCACATGGTCTACAGCAACGAGTCATTAAAAGCTGGCTTGCTGGATAATAATATGGCAACAAACTTTGATTCACTAAGCCTAGACCATCGTCTATTACAAGTTGTCAGGGAGGACCTTGTTGCAAACGGCCATGCATACCTTGTAATTATTTGTATGGCACAGTGAACTGACCACGTTAGAGGCATTGGGGGTGTTGGGATGGAAAAGTCCCCTGCATGGTAAGAGACGTATCCTTGCCTTGAGTGCCAAACTGTACTGTTGTCTGGATCTCTAATGCTGATTTTTTATCATAGACGAACAAGAATCTTGCATGTGCGCCATGGCATAGGCCTGTCGCATGGATTGCGGTCTTGCTGGACTGGGAGGGACACTTAAAGTGCTACCCTCACAGTGGTGGAAGGCTACTGCCTTCACCAGGAATTAAGCAGAGCGAGCGAGAGCGGTGGTGGCAGCATACTGTGTAGTGATCAGTAGTAGTCAACAGGACCTTTTTACCCTGTGCCACTGGAGTGAAGCCTACAGGCTCACTCACCTTCTTAGAAGTTTAACTGCTGTGTGCTTAACTCACTCTTGGCCTAACAGGTAGATGTGGAGTACTACATACCGCAGGAGTAGCTGTATGTGTACCTGGGAAGGGTACAGTGCAAGGAAGGATCAGTACCTCTGCAGTACATGTGTGGTTAGTACAGGTGCTGGGTGTATATATGCCTGTGAGAAATACATTACATGAGAGATGTTTTGCTGTGTATTGCATGCACAGGGACCGCAGGTGCTGGGTGTATGTGGGTTTGCATGGAGTACAATACATGAAGGGTGAAGAGTTGTGCAGCACACACATAGTATGTGTGCATGGTGGCAGTGCATGTGTTTTGAAATAACACACCTTGGTTAAAGATAGAAAAGCTTCAGAGATTAACAGTGTGCACAGACTGAGTGTGTGTGCTAAAGGCATGCGTATATATGACGGTACAATGCATAGAGGTATTAGTGCTGAGGAGAAAGTGTGCTATGAATGTACGAGAGTACCTGCAATGGTATAATGTATGAAGGACCCTGGATTCCATTTTGGGAAGCCCAGACCTGCCCAATAAAGATATGTAGAGGAAAAGAATCTCCCCAGATAGATTTGCGTATTGCTGCATTACTGTGAGATGGGTGGGGACACACTGGAGGGGAGGATGAGACTCCCTTTACATCGCAGAAAACTGCCCTGTGATTCAGTGATAGATCACAAGGAAAAGGCATGGACACATCTCAGGAAGGGGAATGGGGCTGATAAGAGAATTGTAAAGAGTAGGACAGGGAACCTGGGGATAACCCTTTGATGCACATATCTCTGTGGCTGACTTCTAGGTGTAACTCTGGTCCTTCCCATGAAGTATGTTCTGGACAATCAGTTTCAGAGTTGTGCCTGCTGGGCCAGATCACTTTCATGAAGGAAGATGAAAAGTGGCCACTACAAAAGAAGCAGAACCCGAACATGAAACTTCAAACACCCAGACTCTAAATGACATTTGGTGTCTAGAAAAGGACTAGGAGAAGGGAAGGTTGAGTCCCCAAACATTTGTCATCTACCAAGCAGCCAGACGGTTTGTGATAGGAGGGGAAGCTCTGCAAGACTTCTGCCTGTGACCAGGGCTGAGAGCTTAGGCCTGGTAGTCTCTCTGCTGGATGAGGGGACATCACCCAGGAACCCAAGACCACCTTCCCCAGAGCCTGGAGAGCCATTGCCTGCCTGCTTGCCAAGACCAAAGTGCCCTGTGAGAAAGAGGAGAAAATAGGAGTGAGTGAGGTCCACTAGAGAGCCCTACCATGTGGACTTCCTGTGCCAGGTGTGAGGATTTTGTGGTGCACCGATCGGGCCATTTCCAGTAAGCAAGACTGTTTTTGGTGATACTAGGTTGCCAGGAGAAGTCTGCCATAGACTGTCAAATGTATTGAATGTTGTGTGGAGGGTGTTGAGCCCACATAACTTTGTTGCAGTACGCAAGAAAGGGCCATCATTGAACTTAAATGGGCCTGGCGTGTGAGACATTTGTTGGCTGTGTTTAGGGCGATTGCACTGAAGAGTCTGCACTCAATAAATAGCAATGGAGCAACTCCATATGCCAGAAGTGGCTGACAGTATTGCAGTGGCCCGGACATTAGGAATACTGATGTGGCCGGCGGGTCTAGCTGGCAACTTGCACCTGACTGTTTCCCCGAGGATCACACCCTCTCTGGAGCTCCAGTCAAGAGTTGGAGAATGAGCCCCGTCTTTCGTTAGGGAGAGAAAATTTACTTTTTGTATCCACTGAGCGGGAGCTTCTTTGAATGGCAGGTGCTGCAGCGTCCATAGCAGTCTGACTTCGCCATACAGAATCCGGACTTGGAAGCACCCGAGGAGAGGACACTCGCTGCACAGCTAAACACTGATACACCACTGGAGCAGGTAAGACTGAAACCAGGCCTTTGGAGATTCACTGCTGAAAGTGCTGCTGCACCACAGATACTTTTGACTGAAACCCTTTTTTTAAAAACTTTGTTTATGAATATAATCTCAGGTAGACGATACAGCAAGAACAAGTAACGACCAATAAATAACATTTCATTTCATGACCTCATTGCATCATTATGTTAAAACCTTTTATTCCAAATGTATTTCATATTTCAAAGCTATAAATCTAAAAATCCTAAAAGCAGAAAGGTAAAACGTATGAAGATATTGAAATGTGGAAAAGTCTCCCCAAACCCACTGCTCTTCATTAGGTGTTCCAGCCATTCCCCCATTATCTCTTTTATCTATACATACTTTCTGCTCTTCACCTCAGATTTCAACAAACTTTTTCACACCCCTGCTCTTAGGGAATACAGTTTTTCCTTATTTTTGACTTGACTAATCTTTGATTCCCAATGACAAAATCTAGGTGGCTCTGGCATTTTCCATCTTTGCAAAATAAGAGATTTAGCCACTAGAGAATCAATGAAAACAAACTGCTGTTGTCAAATTGGTAAATTGATGTTAACGATTCCAAACAGAGACACCAATGGATCAGGAACTATATTTGTTGACAATTTCCTTTTAACCCATTGGAAGATCTGAATCAGATACTCTGTCAAATCTGAACAAGTAAATCAGATGTGTATCCAGTCTCCACCCAGATGATTACATCTAAAGCATTGCCCTCATACTAATGGGAACATTTTTTGTAATCGCTTCGGGGTGTAGTCTACCTGCCACTTACAAAAGAATGTCTCAAACAAGAGGAACCAGGAGCTATGTTTAAGCAGGTCCTGCACACATGCTCCAAATGGATAGAGAGAAACCCAATGAGTATGCAGTTCCTAAGGGGGGGGGGAAAGGAAGGTCTTTTCTAAAAAGTGCCCTCACACACCCCGAAGGATGTCATGCTTCATCATTGGGCCTGCTCCTCGTCGGGCCGGCGCTTCAATGCCCGATGGGCACCCACGAAGGGGCTCTTTGGTGGAGATCTTTTGGGATGAAGCCGTTGGGTGAGTGCGGGTGTGTGGGCTGGGTAGTGCAGTGAGTGTGTGAATTAAAATAGGTCTAGGGCAGTCCAAACTAATGTGTTTATTATCAGGGAGCACTAGCCTAATTAAAAGTAATAGGCCCCAACTGGATATGATGATCCTATAGGGCTAGTGTGGTGCTATGGGTCGACATGTTTCATGCCGGGTTAGCCCCTAACGGGTCTGGTGGCACTTCATCAGGACCAAGAGTGTAATAAGAACCATGTTAGAGCACTACCGCAGGCCTGGTTCAGATATTCATCACTGATAACCAGAAGTAGTAGAAAACCCCAGGTGGAATTATACCGGGGTGAAAGACCTAAGGGAATTGGTTATCAGTGATAGACCCCTATCTTTTTCCCATCGCTTTATAGTCCGTATACCCAACTAGGACATCATAACATCGTATCCGAATATCCGGATGTATTGAGGTGAATTAGTATTCTTCCTTCATTAGTGCAAATCTTTGTAGAATTATATGCTGGACCATACATCTATTACGTTTGGGTAGTCTGGGGATCTTAATAAATGGTACTAGCTGGATAGCTGGATGTTATTTTCTAGTAACATTTGCTGAAGGTAACAATTAGATCTGTGGCTTTGTGATGTAGCTGCACTTCCACACCAATCCATAATTGCCACTTGGAAGTATTTTTTAATATGCTGTAACCCGAGACCATCCTCTTCCAAACTCAACAGTAAAGTTTCTAGCGTGGTGTGAGGTTTCCTGCCTAGCCATTAAATTTGCGAAACATCTGGTCTATTTCCAGAAAATAGCTTTAAGGACCTTTAATTAAAACATTTGAAAAAATAAAATTAAATAGTGAATGTATCATCATTTTTATCAGAGCGGTTCTCCCAGTTATGGAGAGTGGTAATAACTGCCAGCTGCTCAGAATATTCTTGGCTTTGATTAATGTCGGCACATAATTAAGTGAGAAGAGTTGGAGCAATCATTCGAAACAAAAATTCCCAAATATCGGATTGGAGCAGATTTGGAAGCCTGTAATCACAGATCACTTGGCAAAACCTGATTGGGACAATTAAACAATAACATTTCCGATTTTTCATGGTTAATCCTATTACCTCCTAGATCTGAAAAACCTCTAATTGTATTACAAGTTCTTGTAATATTTTGAGAATCTGCTGCCAAATATTGAATGTAGTCATCTGCAAACAGCTTGAGCTTCGGCGCCCCTAGTGTAGGTGCCTTAATTTGGGGGTTCTGTCGTATCTGCGAAGTCAGTGGTTCAATAAATAGTACAAATAAAACTGGCTACATAAGGCACCCTTGATGTGTATCCCTTTGAATTTTTACTGACCCAGCAATATGCCCTTTCATTTTAACTGTTATATAGGTTCTGTAACATATTAACGAAACGCAAAGGAAATTCAAACTTAAATGGCAAACAAAATATTACAATCAACTAAATCAAAAGCTATCTCTGCGTCAATCATGATAATTGCCACTTTTATATCTTTGTTAGAAAAATAATCAATAGCCTGCACTAAATGTTTGTAATATTAGTTAGGATCCTCCCTGGTAGAAAAACACACTGATCTTCATTCACTAGCTCTTGAGCTAGGAGAGTTATCCTGGCTGCCATCATTTTAGTAAATAATTTATAATCACTGTTAAGTAAACTAATTGGACGATATGATCCAGGATTAACCAAAGATTTACCTTTCTTTAAAAAACTAACTATGACTGCCTCTGAAAAGGTTTTGGGGATCTGACACCCCTCTAAGATTGCATTAAATAATAATACCAACAACTTTGTTAATTGTGGCAGAAATATTTAATAAATATCTATTGGTAGTCCATCGCTGCCACTAGCTTTCCCGCTGGAGGTGTGTTTAATGGCTTCCTGAACTTCTTTTTCTGAAATTGGATTCAAAACCTGAGCCTGTTGTATAGAGCTTAATGTAGGCAAATTGATCGGACTAAGATAGTTATTGACCATTTCTGTGAATATAGGTACAGAAACGGTATACAACCTACTATACTATGTCAGAAACACCTTACCGATTTCTGCCATTTGGTATACAACCTGGCTTGTATCCTCGTCCATTATAGATTTAATAGTGGCGTTATTACATCTTTTTTATTTACTGACCAGACCAAGAACTTGACCGCATGTTTGCATTCCTCATACAACTGTTGCAAACACATGCTCTGGTTGGCTACTGACTGAGAGTCATAGAAGTTTTTAATGCTCTGTCTAGCTTTTCTTAATCTATATTCTGTTGCGTGTGAATACACTCTTAAGTGCAACTGACTTGCCTGATCAAATCCTGTGCAATTGTCTAGCGGCCTCTTTTCTAGTTTTCGAAATGCTAGCTTTACATGATATTTCCTCCCCTCTGATAACAGCCTTACTGGAGTCCCAAACTGAGAACAGTGGGGCTGATCCCATATTCCGCTTGGAGAATTCTGTAAGAAGAGTGTGCATATTTGCAATCCAGCCCTCGTCAGTAAGAAGAGTTTTATCCAGCGTCCACCTCGGGCGCTCCCCTACGTTTGCCTTTATTTTAATTTCAGTCACAAGGACCGAATGATCTGAGAAGGGGTTTGGTAAAATCCATGACTTGCCCTTTTCCCAATTATGGGAAATTTTAAATAAAATCAATTCTTGACGTTGAATTGTGACTTTTACAGAAACGTATATTCTCTTGATATTGGATGCTGGATTCTCCAGGGATCAACTAATGCTAAATCCCTAATCAATTTTCCGAAATGACTAAAAGAATTGGGTTTATTTTGTACCTTGTTTTTACGAGAAGAGTCTAGCATTATATTCTGTATAATATTAAAATCCCCTCCTATAACTGATAATCCAGGTAATGGGATTAATTTATTACCTAATTCTTCTAATGCAGCCGTCTTGTCTTCTACGGAGCCATAATAACTAACTATTTGAAGAATCTGCTCCCCAATATTTAGGCCTACGATAATCCATCTTGCTCCAGGATCCCTCATAATTTGGAGGAATTCCCCCTGAAAGTGGCGTGTGAGTAATTCCGCTACTCCCCTAACAGCTGCACCTGCTGATGCCAAAAGAGCCTGAGAAATAAAATTGGGCCATCTAGGTGGAGTCTAGTGCCCTTTAAAATGGGTTTCCTGGAGCAAAAAAACATGTGCCTGGGTTGACATTAGACACTGAAGTGTAGATCTTAATTTGGTTTTTTGTCTGCCCCATTTATATTACACGAGGCTATATACGCAATATCTGGTTATCAACCGTTTATATTTACTAACTCTTTCCACTCGACCTTACTCTGCGTATTACTTCCCCGTTTTATTTGGCTAGTTCTGCTATAATACATGATACAAATCTGCCTTGCCCTAGATCTTGGAATGTTACTCTCCCTTCTACCTGAGATTATTATTCATTTTTTTAACCCCCCACATCTCCATGCCCTTGTTGCCTCCCCCTCCCCTTACTCAGAGCCCCACCTGTCATGGGCTTCTTCCCCACCCGTGCCCTGGCTCACCACCAGTGACTGAAATCCTGAAGAGTCAAAAGGGAACTCTTGAGTACAGTCTAATAATTCGCATTCCCTAATGCGGTCACCAGTGAATCGGGAATAATCCTAATCATATCACACAAAGCAGGGTGGAACATGGATTTGCCTGACAGCTACTTGAGCCTGACCTCAAAGGGGTTTGTGTTGTTGGTTTTGAATGTCAAATCCCTTTACATGTGTAGAGATAGAAATAAAATACTACTTTTTCTTATAAAGCAACTATTTGACTGGACATTGATTTATTGTTCGTACTGTCTTCATTTTGAGTTATGAGTCATGTTCACTGACCTGTATCTACATCTCCCCTGAGAGAGCCTTGACTGCTTGGCCACACCTACCACTGAGAGTCACATGCACAAGGGGTACTTGGCCTAGCAAGGGGTACTTGACCCAGTTGAGCAATATCCATAGTAGATCGGGCTCCGGGACATTAGGAGTAAAAGGCCTCAACCACCACGGTTGAACCCAGTAGCCCCTGCGTGCCCCTTGGCCCTCCGAAAGGGGTTCTAACAGGGGAACCCACTTCAAGATTGGAAAGATTAGAAAAAATAGGGTCTAGAATGTGTCCTATTACATGTGTGGGGAATTTGGACATTTGTTTTAATTGAATAGATTCCAGGTCTTGAGCAAAATTAACCCCTGACGAGCAACCAATGCAGATTAAGATTGCGCAAGAGGGTGAAATTTGAGGCTTTTAGAGCTTGTGGATCCAACACATCTGGCAAGATTTGTGTGAACTGCATAGAGGGGCCAGGAGGATGATAGATGAAGGTCCAAGAAAAGACAAAATGTTGCAGAGATCTGCCTTCACAATCTGGTGAAGATAGTTCACTTATATCCCATTTGTAGCAAGATTTATAAACAATGGCTATACCTCCCCCAATCTTCCAATGCCATCGCTTCTGAACACACAATAGCCCTGTGGAATGGCTAAGTTAACATCAGAGCCATGTTTCAGTCAAGCACAGGGCATCTGGGAGTTATTGATTAAAATTAAAAATGTCTTACATATTCCTGTGTGATAACCGACAATTTATTTAAAAAGAAAATAAAAATTGGCATTTCTGGAACGGTCACTGATACAGACAAAGGAGCAATGATCACGGATGTATTCTCCAACAAATTATTGAAATGTGCACAGCTAGTCGTACAACTTACCCTATGAATTAGAAGGTCTTTTGTAGAATATGATAAGTACTTTGTCATCAGTGGACCATAGTTCTGACCCCTGGCATTGAGGAGAGGCACACCCTGTTTTACAGAGTTGCTCCAGCACCCAATTTAGTTTAAGTTCACTAATCTCAGGAATCCTGGGAAAGAGGCTCACCACTGGCTCAGCACAAGAATGTCAAAGAAGGTACTTAAGGGTTGACCACAAGAAGGGTGGTTATATCACCAGCAGAAGTTTAAATGTGACAACACCTTAAGTTTCCAAACCAATGACAAAGGAAAAGAGTCTTAATACATTTCAGGGAAGTAGAAAGGTGGGAACCCAGGGGGACAAAGCTCTTTGAGAAGGTCAGGTGCTTTGACTATCATCAGTTAGGGGACAAAAGTGAGATTCCTCATGCCCCAGGAAGTCACTCACTAGTGAGCACTCTGGAAAGATGACTAGTTTAGTAATATGAGGAGGTGGTCCCAGAAGATAAGCTGGTGTCCCAGAGAGTGCTAGAAAGTACTTCCAGAGGGTCACATTAAATGGGATTCACATCATTGCTCTGCAGGATACCTGTGTCATCCCGATCCTCATGGTGGAAATGCTGAACAATTTAAGGATTAAGAGGGTTGTACTGTAAGAAAGTCCCTGCCAGGGAGTGTAACCCTGCTTACCCATAGATTTCATCCTTGGCAGTGAACTACCACAGATGGCAAAGGAACTAGTGGGTGAGAGTATCCAGGTTGCCCCATCACAGGTCTCTGAAGGTGCTGGCCCTAACGTTATGGTACAAGGACCTAAGAGGAAAGTAAGGGGTAGGAAGCTTGTACCAGCTGCTGTGGGATGTCCAGTAGATCAGGGATTGCCTGCTCTGACAGGCGAGGAACCAGAGACTGGCTCTGGTGAGGCAACTTCTGTCCTGGAAATGCTGCCTCTGCCTTCACAAAGACCAGTGAGAGGAGCCCTGGACCAGGCAGACCCAGACATGACAGACAGAGTGTTCCACCCTTGATGTGGGATGTATGTCCCCACTGTAAGTCCTGGACTGCCAGGCAAGTATTTAGTCTCAGTGTATTGCTCCAAAGCTAAAAGGCCAAATTCAAGGTGTCGCCCCCTGAGATGGTGGCAGTGAGAGTGGAAGGAGGGTGGCTCAAGCCTGAGGCTGCAATCCCCCACTATGAAAGTTCTAGGAAGTTTGAAAGGCCTCATGTGAGTTGCTTAGCAAGTAGTTTTAGGGACAGGAAATTTTTCCAATGGGATTATTATCAGGGGTTGCCTGCAATGCCCTCTTGGGAAACCTTCAGGGACCCTTGTGTGGGTAAAGTTATGACAAGCGAGAAGGAAATCTTAGGTCCTTTGCCTGATCTTTCCTGGAAGACTTGGCACTGGGAAACAAGGATTACCTCAGGGCTGAGTGTGGTAAAAGGTCCTGGACTGTGTCTAGATAGGCTCCGGAGACTCCTCAGTGACTCCTTGACAGCTTCAGTCTGGAAGTGAGGGCTACACAAGTCATTTGATTTGAGTATTCACTTTTGAGTGGATGGCCAGTGACCTGGTGCAAAGACTGACAGCTATCAGTTGTTTCTGCTTGTTGGTTGTCCTTTGGGCTGAATTGACCTTAGGTTGGGGATAGAGGTAGGACCCAGGAAGAGGAATGGACTACATAACCTTGTTGATCATGGTGATACTGTTCGGACTCTGGGATGCATCTATGAGCAGGCTAGGGATAGCCGTCTCACATGTGAGGTCTGCAAGTGAGAAGGGTTGCCCGTGGACATGATTGGTGGCTAGGGCAGAGGTTGATAAAGGGTGCTGGTAAGTTCACAGGTGCATAGAACAGACATGTGCCATTTCAGAGGTGATGAAATGTCCTTGTTATAGCACCTGAGCAGGAAAGCCCATCAAGGGACTGTTTAATCTACTCTACCTCTCAGCTGTAGGGGGCCAGTGTAGGAAATTTGCTTTTTATGACAAGTCACCACAGACATTCCAACGTTTGCTGTAGCCTATATTTTCTGGCTTTTGAACTCTGCGCACGTTACCACTGTAAACCCATAGGAAAGTTTCTGTATTTCCCCTCTATAATTTGTACTGCAAATTGGAACGCCCATCTTGGTTGACAATAGGCCAAATAACACAATCCAATATAATAGTGGTTTACTATTGTAATTAAAATAAATATTGTTATGTATTGTTATTATGAGGGCATGTGAGTAGGGTTGCACCAGGCTAGGGGGCTAAAGTCACCTCTTCCTGTCTGTTTCATGTAAAACTTTTTAGGATTATCCTTCTTCTTTTTCCAGGTTATTCCTTTTTTCACTCATTTAAGGGAGGGTCAGTTCTGGTCTTAATTATTTCAACACACTACAGCTTGACCTTTCTCAATACAAACTGAGTAGAGTTCAACTTATTCAAAAAATGTCTGCCAAATCCTTCCTTGACCTTTCCTAGATATTTCAATGTCAAGATACACTAACCCTGCAATTATGATCTAATGGAAGTAATGTGTGCTCTCACACTCTACTGAACACCCTGCATGCCCTACACTGAACGGGACAAGAGAGAGAGAAACAGAGATTATAACACTACCTGAATACACAGCGGAACCTGGTCTGCATTGAATGGGTGTTTATGTCTAAAGAAAAGAAAAAACCTTCAATATGGGTACGAATTGGCTTTTGCATATAACTTCTGATATAGTGTAGAATATTCCTGATGACAATCTGTATATCTCTAACTCTGTCTTCTGGGATGAAACTCAATATTTTTCCTGAGCTGAAACTGAATTGATCCAATAATTGAGAGCAACACTCCAAGTTATACATAGTTCGCTAAAGAAAACTTTCTTCACTATTAAGTAATGACATTCTGTAGCTCTGATGATATTCAATATAATTAGTGGATAACTCATAACAGTAATATCAAGAGCGCTCATTAACCTTATAAAGCTACAAACAAGATAGCATATACTCTTTCAAATGAATACTTTAATATGATGTAAGTTGTAATAGTAATATAATACATGGGATTCTATATTCCCTGAATAAATGACAGTCACTATTTTCTTTATAATTTTATAATCAGCAACTTGTGACGTAGTTCGATAATGTTATAAAGGTTCATTCCTCCCTACGGTTATAAACTCCTCATTGAGTTGCAGTATCCTTATCACATACAACAGGGGGTACTTTATCCCTTATATAAATTCCAGTGCACGTGATAAAACTGGCATCCAGCCACAACCGCCTCCTCAGAACACCCTTGGACGTGGGAAGACAACACTTGAAGAAAGAAGACCTTGATGGAAGAAAAGGAATTTTGACTCTTGCTGGCATCTATACTGTTACTCCTTTCCAAGGGTTAACTGGTTGGCCTCCTAATTGCCCACTTCAGGTACACGAAAGGTTCAAGGATTCCTGATTTCAAGAAGGCTCAACTGACCACAGAGCACTGGACCCTGCAGCCCTTGTTGGAGAGAGGACTGTCGCAAAAAAGTCTAACCTGAGGACTGAAGCACTGACCAGGAGGAACCTTCCCAGAGGTTGGGAAAAGATGGGCCTTTTTTTCCACTTCTGGAGGATTGATACACGCTGCTGAAGCTTGCCCAGGGAGGTTGTACCCTCTGTGGGCAAGAAAACCAGGCTTGTCCTACTTGGAGCATTGTGCCGTGCTGAAACCAAGTCCAACAGGACCTCACAGTAAAGGTATCTGACCTTGTGGTGTCAGGCAAAGTTTTAGCTTCCAGCCATGCCCTGCTGGAGGGTCTGATGGTAAAACCTTGGACTGGGGTGAGGCAGCAAATGTATCCTAGGGGTGAAGGGACCTTGGCTAAACAAAGTTCAGCTCTTTGCTGCTCTGAACTTTGGCCCAAATACAACAACCTCAGCTCAGCAACAACGTATCCAACTTTGGGGGATCCTCACAGGTTTCAGACTTGGGCCTTGCCCCATTCAAAATGTTTGAATTCCAAAAAGTGGATTAAATCACAACAAAAAACTATCACAAGGATTACACACTTGGTGTTTCCAACCGCTGATACTTTGCAGCTGGCCTGAAATGGTTCTTATGTCACAGCTAATTGTGAACTGAAACTGATCTAAGGTGCTCTTCACTGTTTAACTATAAACATCCTTTGGTAGTGGAAACTTCATCAATTGAAATTATTAGATAGCACTTTATTGGAGCATCCATGCACCAAGAGCATAGCAGTGCAGCTTACACTGGAACCATCTACAGAACATAGAATGCACATTGAATAATCAAGCAATAACACCAATAACATTGAATGCATACAACATAAAGTTAGGCTAGCTAACTGAATACTGTACATGCATCCTAACGGGTACTAGAACACTTACGTGGAACACGTATCCAGAACAATCTGTGTTCTAAATAAAAATTGTACACTACTACACATCCGTATTTCCAGGTCCCTTTAACTAATGTTGATCGTTTTGGTGTCTTTTTACTTATAAAATATTTTTTCTGTTTTTCAGAATTACTTTGGAAATTGTATTGTGCTATTTTCTGGACACTAAAATTGTTAATATGTGGTTCAACTTAACATGCATTTCACATGGAATTGACGGCTCCCTGTGCCATAGCTCCCAGGGATTGAGCAGTTTCACTGCGTCTTGTGGTGAAACCTAACCAGGGTGTGCCTATTAAGCTGGTAATGGTTATCTTTTCTCAAATTAATAAACCACTTTCTGACTGCGTTGTCATCCATAGCTGCAAAGCAGACTATACTTTCCTCTTTGCTCCCAAATTATAATTGCTCCTCGATGTTCACTGCTAGATCCATGAAATAATTTTGTTTCTCTATCCTTAATAAGAAAGATGGAATCCAATCATCAAGGGAGCGGTTGAGGGTAGTATTTAAAGTGTAATATGTTCATGATATTGAAGGGTGTATTTGCTCATGCTCATGTAACAGATTATACAATTCCACGCCCACAACGAGGTGACATTAGCTATCATTTCGATTTATTTTTTAATATTTACATTAAACATGGCATCTTTCACTATCATTTTCTTCTCTCACCTTCTTTTACTCTTGAAATTCCAAAAGACCATATATGTTCATTTGTCTCTCTTTTTCTATATCTCTGTCGCACAACTGTCTGGGCTTCATCATGATGCCAGCATTTCGCATTTGTGTAAAGTGTAGGCACCACCAGTCGCTTGTAGGTTGATGGTAGTTGTCATGTTTTGTTTTTGTAGTTAAATGTGTATTGTTTTGTGATGTAACTAGAACACGTTAATTTTAGGTAGTTCATGGGACCCGTGAAGGCACTCTTTTAGTGTCAGTTGGCCCCCTGTTAGATTTCTGACCCGGAATTTTCCATTTTGGGATTTATTCTATAAAGATTAGATTCGAAAGTCTTTCTGACAGTGGTTCATTACCCCCAGGTCCCTTATGTCCTCGTCCCATTCATAACAAAGTGGAGATAACCATCTCCCGACAGAAAAAAACAAGAGGAATGTTGGGACCCTAATACTGCCCCTCCCACCGGGAGTACATAAGCAGTACTTACCCAGCATCCCGCCTGTTCTTTTTTTCTGTCTGTCAACAGAATGACGTGGTGTGCTGGTGCTGCTCCTGCTGGGCTGGAGTGGCGGTGCTTTTCTTCTCCCCTCGCCCGGCTGCCTGGCTGTGCGGGCGTGGGGTTTCCCTGGGCTTTCTCCTGGCCTGCTGGGCTTGCTGGGAGTCTGTCCCTGTTGGAGCCGGTGTCCTGCTTGTCCTCCCGGCCCTTTGCGGCTGGGGCTTGGTCTCACGGGTTTCTTCTGGGTCGCGTGATCCTCTTCCCGAGCATGGCCGGGTGGGATGTGCTGCGCTTGCTGTGTTCCTGCCGGTCTCCTGGTGTACTGGACGTTTGGGGTGGGGGCCTTGTTGCTGGGGTTGGCCCCCGCTCCTGGTGAGTCCCGCTTGCCGGGTTTTCATTTCCTTCTTGATGTGTGTTCAGTCTCTTCTCTCCCACAGGTTGGCGGGTTGTCTGTGCTGGTCGGAGGTTGGGTTTCGTGTTTCCCTTCTTTCGGTGCTAGCATCGCTGCCCAGGTGGTGATGGCGCCAGCGGGAGAGTGGTGTCTCTACCATGGGGCTAGTAGTGGGTTCGAGTCCGGACAGTGAGTTGCACGGCGGGCTTTGCTCTACTGTCTGTTCCTGCTGTTCCCAGTGGCGGTGGGGGCCTTGTTGTGCTGGTGGCCCCCGCTCTGGGTGTTTTTGCTTCTTTTTCTTTCGGGAGCCTCAGTGAACATCGCTGGCACTGGAGTCGGCCCTGGGATCTCCCTCAGGTTTGGGTAAGTGTCTGGGACTGGTTTCTCGACTGGGACGCTGTCTTCCTGGTAGGGGTTACGTATCCTGTGCTCATTCCTTCCTACTTCTTTTTACCTGCGGTTGCTCCAGTTCTGGCTCCCGCCCCCGCCTGCGGAGCACGGATACGGGGGGGGGAGGTCACGACTTTTTCGGTGTTGCTGGCGGCCCTGAGACGGGTGGCGTGCCCGGTACGTCTCCTGCCGCTGCCTCTTCCTCTTCTCCGGCTGGAGCTGGCCACTCGAGCACTGTGGTTCTGGGTTCGGAGCTCGACATCAGCGCAGATTCCTGTGATTCCACACACTTGGGCTGTGTGGTGGGAGTTCCTGTTGTTATTGCGGAACTTCTCTCTTTGGGTCGCTGCCTTCGAGCAGTGCCCCTGCTCCTGGCCACGCGTGCCTTCTGCCATTTTCTTTTGGGCACTGTTGGGGGGGTTCTCCTCTCCGTTGAGTTCGTTTGCTGGTTCTATGTGCTTTTGGCATTCGCACTTTCTGTTTGGTGGCCTGCCCCGGGTTGGCGTGGGTTCCTGTCGCTGCTGTGGTGGCAGGTTCCTTTTTCGCTGGCTCTTTCTGTGCTTGCTCCTGGGGTTCCCTGTGTTGTTGGGGTCTCCCTGCCTGCTTGCGCCGTGCCCTCTGCTGCTTGCTCTCGGGTCAGGGTCGCCTCTCGCTTCCTCGGAGGCGGCCTGTTGGGGTGCGCTTCTGGTCCTCCCTGCTCCGGGCTCCTCCGCAGCTCCCTGCCCCCGGCTGGTGGTGGGACTGTGTTCCTGCTCCTTTGGCGGCTGCATGGGGGGTCCTGTGGACTCCCCTGGGTTCCTGTTGGCCTGCCGGGGTCTTCCCCGCTTTTCTTTGCTGCCCCTATGCGTCCCTGCTTCTCGGGGTGTCGCGGGTGAGGGTGTTGTGGCCTGGCCTTGGGTGTGCTGGGTCCGTCTGTCTGCCCGCCCTTTCTCGGGGGGCCTTGCCTCCGCTGCGGGCAGCCTGTTTTGTTGTGGCTTCTGCTCCGCTTGGGTATGCTGGGGGTTCACCTCCGCTTCCTGGCTTCTGCGTGGTTGGTCGGGGTTGGTGCACGGGGGCTTCTGGTTCCGGGCTTTGATCCTCCCGTCCCTTGGGCTGCACCTGGTTCCTCTTGGGGCTTCCTGGTGTCATGCCTCCCCTCTGCCTGCGGGTCCGGTTTGCTTTTTTGTTTTGCGGGCTTCCGTCCCATTCTGTGGGCCTCTCTGTGTTCCAGGGTTGCTTGTGCTGCCTCATGTGCGGCTGTTCATTTCTCCTTTGCTCCGGCCTGGGGCTTCGGGTGTTTGTCCCGGGGCCTTCTGTGTGCTTGGGTTGCTTCAGGGGTCTGGCTGGTTGGTCCTGTCTCCTGCTGCTTGCCTCATCCTTGCTGGGTGCTTCTGTTTTTGGTTGCTCCTGCCCTGGCACTCACTGTGCTTGCCTTTGGCTTGCTTTGGTGTTTCCTGGCTGCCCCTCCTGGTTCTGCCGACGTTCCTGCTCTCGTCTGGTCTCTGGGGTTCCGTTTGGTCGGGCCTGGTTTGTTTCTGATTGGGGCCGCCTGGGGGTGCCTGGTGTGGGCTTCTCAGACTGGTGTGGTTGGGCGCATGCTCTTCCTTTCCTTGGCGTCCCCCCGGGGTGTGTTTCCAGTGGCGGTTCGTCTTTTGGTCCCTGGGGTTCGTGCCGCTGATGTTTGGGCCTGGCTGTCTTTCGCTGCTGCTGTGTCCTTGGCGTGGCTCCTGTTTCCCCTCTTCTGTTCTGCGGTTCTCCCGATTGGGGGTCCGTCTGCGCTCTGGGTGCGTTTGCTCCCTGGGGGGTCCTGGGCTCATCTGGTTCCCGTCATGGGTGCCTGGCTGGGTGTCTGCTAGGGCTTTCCTGCGGGTTTTTTGCGACTATTGGTCGCTTTTTTTGGCTCTGCGTCCTTGCCTGTGCTCTCTCTGTGTGTCCTGGCGGGGCGCTGTGCGACTTTGTCCTCCTGGGTTGCGGTTCCCCTGTTTGGACCTGTGTGGGGTCCTGGTGTTTGCTGCTTCTGGGTTGGCATGTCCTGGGTTGCCTCCTGTTGCTCAGGTGTGACGGCTTCCTGCTGGTTCGGGGTGGCCTCGGGTTGTGCCTCTTTGGCTTGCTGGCTGTGCTGTCGCTTTTCGGCCGGCTCTGGGGTGTGTTTTGCTGGGCGTTCCTGGTTCTTCCTGGTTTTGGTGTCCTGGCTTGCTCCTGTCTTTCCTTGCTTCCCCGGGCTTTATTCCCGGTGTGTGTCTGTTTGAGTGCCCCCCCCTTCTCTGGTTGGGGTGCAGTTCTGTGGTGTTCCTCTTGCCTCTGTGGGGTCCACCCTCCTGGCTGCGGGTTGTCTGGGGGTTTGCTGCTGCTTGGCCCTCTGCCTTCTCTGCTTCCTCCCGTTTCCGCTTTGGTGGTTTCCTCTGTTTCTTTTACCGGCCTTCTGTGTGATCTGGCGGTGGTGTGCTGGGGGTCCCTGGTCCTCCCTGCCCTTTGCTTTGGCCTGGGCGCTGCGTGGGCTCCTTCCGGGGGTTGGTTGGGCCTGCGGGTCCTCCTGCATCGGCGGGTTGCTTGGCTGTGGTCCTGGCTTCCTGGTTCCTTTTGTGTTGTTGCCCTGGTTTGTGTTTCTTGCCTCCTCTCCGGCGTTGCTGGGGTCGGGCATTGTGGGCTTTTGGTCTGGGTGCTGTGCGTCCTGGGGCCATTTTTTTCCACTGTTCCTGCCCTTGCTGCGTGCTTGGCCTGGGTGTGGGGTGCCTGTGCGGTCCTCCGCCATGTTGGCACCTGTTTTTTTCTGCCCTCTGTGGTTCGGTGGATTCCTGCCTGGTTGTTTCCTGGTTTGGGGGCTGCTGGGTGTTCCCGGTTGCCCTGGTCTCCCGTCCTGCCTTGTTTTTCCCTCCCTTTGGGGTTGGGGATTTTTGGGGGTTGTGGCCGGTGGCCCTGTCCCCGCCCTTGTTGGGCTTGTTCGTTGTTGGTTTCCGGTCTTTGTTGGCCTCTCTTTTGTTGGTCGGCTGTCGGCTGGTTCTTTCTGGGGGCGTCTCTGGCCTGTGGTCTTTGGGTTGGCCTCCTCTGCCCCTGCTGTTCTTGGTTTGGTGGCCTTCCTGGTTTGGTTTGCGACCTCCTTCCCTGTGGGGTTTTTGGCCTCCTGGGTTTTCGGGTCTCTTGTCTCCTTCCCTGTCCTTTTTGGTTTGGTTGGGGTCTCGCTCCTGTTCAGCCCCTGGGATCTTGCTGCGGCTCCTCCCTCTGGGCTGGGTGCTTGTCGTTTGGTGGCCCTGGGGGTGCTGTTTTTTCTTTCCTGGTTCCTGGGCCTCCTCGGCGTGGTTTGGTTGGCTTTCTCCTCTGGGCTCTCTGGGGCCGGGTCATTCGCTTTGGTGGGGTGGGCCGGTTTCTGGCCTGTGCTTTCCTCCTTCCTTGTTGGTCTGGGTGCTTGTGCCTGCGCTCTGTTGGCCGGTCGTGGCTTCTTTCTTTGGCCTTCTTCGGGGCGGTCGAGGTTTGCTCTGTGTCTGTGTGGCTGCCAGGTCCTGTGTGCCTTCCTGGTGGGTCTGGCCTGGGTGGCCTTGTCCAGTGGGTTTTCTTGGCCGTGTCCTTTGGGTCTTGGTCCTGGTTGCCCTGTCTCCGGTTTCTCTGGTTGTCGGCCTCCTTTTGGGGCCCTGCCCTTCTGTTTTTTTCTTGGTTGTCTCCGATCCTTGTTTGGTCCTTGCTGTCCTGTTCTGGGTTGCGGGCCGGTTGCTTCCTGCGGTCTTCCTTTTTCTCCCTTCTCGGTGCTCCCTTGGGTTGCTGCTTTTGTGGTGGTTTCCTGGGTGTGCATGTGGGTTCGGAAGGCCGGTTTTCTGCTTTGGTATTCTCCACTTTGTTATGAATGGGACGAGGACATAAGGGACCTGGGGGTAATGCTCTATTACTTACCGGTAATCTTCATTACTCCGGGTCCCGTTGTCCTCGTCCCATTCATACGCCCCTCCCTCCTTCCCGGACGGCCGGCCTTCCTGTATGGGCTTGGTTGTACGGGCGGGATGCTGGGTAAGTACTGCTTATGTACTCCCGGTGGGAGGGGCAGTATTAGGGTCCCAGCATTCCTCTTGTTTTTTTCTGTCGGGAGATGGTTATCTCCACTTTGTTATGAATGGGACGAGGACAACGGGACCCGGAGTAATGAAGATTACCGGTAAGTAATAGAGCATTGTTCCAATCCTTTTGAGATGTTTAGCCTGTACACAACACTTTATTCCAGGTGGTTGTATGTCAGACTATTTTCTACAGAAATATAATATAACATATGTATTGAGTCTTAATGTGGTTTACAAAAATATTGTCCCGTTGGGTTTTGTTTTTTTTATTTTTAAATCCAATGGGTCTTTATTTTTGTAAACGATATTTAGGACACAATGTCAGATGATATTCTGACATTGCTATTCTTGTGCCATACTTGTACTAGCAAATCTGCCATTCAGAAGAGCAGAGTGAACACACTCTTAGGTTTGAATGAGAAATTGCCAGCTGATAATGTAAAGCTAATTGGGCAACCATGTTACCTACAAATGACACTCTAAAGTTGCTTGTTGCCATTTTAAACAAACACATCTATGGGTTGGTCATGCAATACCCAATACACATTTTGTGGTGTAACATTTGAAAATATTCTGCTGATGATCTGAAGAATATGATTGTAACGTCCTGCTTTATGTATTGTGCATCATATATACCCTTATTCTCTTCCTAGTCTTTACTTCCCATTGTGTGTGTGTGTGTGTGCATGTGTGTGCGTGTGTGCATGTGTGTGCGTGTGTGTGCGTGAGTTTGCATGTGTGTGTGTGTGGTTATGTGGGTGTGTGTGTGTGTGTGTGTGTGATCCCCTGGCATGGTAGTGGAGTCCATTGGGGATTATTATTATGTTCTGAGGTACTATGCGTAGCCGAATAAAATGGCTGCAGTTCCTCACCTCTGTCTTGGTGCATCACTACAATGATCATGATCCTGCAGAAGCTGAGTGTCTCTGGTGAGTGCAACCCTAGGAAGGAATTCTGTATATGGACTCCTTGTGTCAGGTCAAGACAGTTTAAGAATGATGAATTGATGCCACTCAACTGACCTACAAAATTACCTTAGTGAGAGGCTACCCTTGAGCACTGTTCCATTTCACTATAGTCCATTCTTAGATTTACTGTAATGGGGATACTCACGTGTTATGTTATTTGTCTCTCAGATAACTTGGTAGACTGGTATCATTTATTTTTGTGTAACATGCATACTAATTTAACAAATTGAAAAGGAGCATTCACTATACACCACGGGCCAGATTCACAAAGGTAAAATGAGACGAAAGTCTAACTTTACGACTTTCGATATTCACAAAGGGCATTTACTACTCGTAAATGCCCTTTCTGAATACCAAAAGTCGTAGGGCCCAATTCACAAAGGTGTACTGAGATGAATGTCTGACATTTACGATTAGTAAAGTTAGACTTTTGTTTCAGTTAAACGTAAGTTTTGGTCTTAAGTTTAACTGAGACCAAAATTGAGACAAAAGTCCAACTTTACTACTCGTAAATGCCCTTTGTGAATACTGAAAGTTGTAAAGTTAGACTTTCATCCCAGTTTACCTTTGTGATTCGGGCCCATGAAGTTAAATTAGACTTTCGTCTCAGTTTACCTTTGTGAATCGGGTTTAACGTTTACTCGCATAGCTGAACATTGAAGAACATTTACATGGATCTGGATTCTTAGGCTAACTAGAATGCTGCATGCCACATGGTAAATGGGTGTTGTGGTGGTCTTCTAAGAACATCCATTGGTGTCCTGTTGGCCTTGATATGCGGAGGTGTTTGTGCGGGTGCGTGCGTGTGCACATATCTGTTTGCGTGTACTAATCCAATTGACATTACCTTTAACAAACGGAATCTGTTGAATCTGCGATATTCTGATTACGGACTTCTTTCATCCACTACAAATGAAGGACTAAGCATAAAACAGCTCGAGTTATGTTACAATAAACCAAAAATTGAGCTCAGAAGAATTGAATGAAGGTAAGATATCAGTTCGATCCTTTAAACTGAGGGAACAATACCATTTTTTAACGTGTGATTCAAAGGGAACAATTCAAATAATTCACATTAAAAAAAATAAAAAAAATAATCTCAAAAAACTAGAACAAAGCCAGAGATTTGAGAGAATTGACATTAAACAGATTAGGTGGGAATTGAAAAGGTCATTTTATTACAGTAAAAAGCAACAGAAATGAAAAAAATGGCAGCTTTTTGAGAATCTTGCTCTGCCTTCAGCCAAGCAGAAAAGCTGGTAGCATCAAACCAATTAAGATTAAAGTAAAACTGGAGATGAAACAGAGGTGGTTCCTCCTGCCATCTTCCACACTGCAACTTGTAATGATGTAGAAATATTCAGAGCCTTAATTTGGCTGCTCCCCTCCTTCCTAGCAACGCGATCGATTAAAAGGTTAATAACCATTAAAAATGTTGAATGAGGGAAGAAACAATGTACAATTTTCAGTGAGATTTATTTAAGGATTTGATTATTATTCAAATTAGCCTTCCACTCTGTCAACCTTTGTTCTAATCCCTAACCACTTCAGAATGCTGACATCTAGAGAAGAATGCATGCCAAGGCAGTGTAGAGCACATCACTGAGACAATGTATGCTCCCCATTAAAATGCGTTGCTGTCCTAGCTACATTCTCTAGTAAGACTGTAGACAGTTGTTATATAACTCGCTTCTCTCTACGACATGGCCCACTTGACTGCGGAACAGCTCATGGCTGGTTTAGCTTGACTATGAAAAGCTTTACATTCTCTTATTCTTACAGAACGACAAGTGTTTTGTATTATCTTCATAATTAACCTTCTGCAATTAAATATTTATTTTATGCAAGGATGGGAGGAGAAAGGAAATGTTGTTTCATAGTACCAATCAGCAATTTCAAAATCACCTCTTATTTATATGTCCTAATTAGCTACTATTTGAGCCTGCTCCCTTTCCTGTTTGGAAAACCCCGAGGCATGATCAGACTTTTAAGTGCCTAGAGCAGAATAATTAGGGTCTCATATACAAAGCTATTTTGCAGTCACAAAGGCTCTCATTGTTACCTTACCGATTGCTTAAGATATATCGAAATGGGATATTTGAAATACTGATTGGTTAGGGTATATGTTAATGGGATATATAAAATATCGATTCCTTAAGGTATATATTGATGATTTGCAACCGAAAGCCATTCAAGAAACATTAATAATATTACCATCAACTCAAAGGAAGTGGTAACCCATACTTAAACATGAAGGGGTCCACTTCTCCTAGGTGAATGTGGACAAAAACGTTTTTAGGAGTACTCCTAGAAAAGGTTTGTGTAACTTTTGATTTTCTTTTAAACGCATTCTTGTGAGCAAGGGTACTAGGTATATATATATATATATACCATTAGCCCTGTGATTGTGGCTAATTGTAGTGTGTCCCAGTTGGCAACCTACCTCATGCATATTAATCAGGTAGATCAAATTACGACCCACTACGTTCAGTATTTTGAGAAATGACCTATACCAATGCATTCAAAAATTGCGACCACTTTTACCAAATCCATTTATGATATTCTAATTCAGAAATTGTGAATCTTTGTTAGTCACAATTTACGATTTCTCATTTTGAATCTTTGTACATGCGGCTCTTAGCTCCTTATGGAGAGAAAGAAGAATGCTTTCAAAGGAAACCACTTGCCATGTACTTCTGCAAAAGCTAGTACTCCTCAGTTATTATTTCATTCCTAAGCTAACCATATATAATTTGCTGACTGGCTGAAAAATCCTCCTTTCTTTTTTGCAGGGTCGGCATAAGACACTATTATTGTATTTGCCTGCTTGCTTTGCAAATCTCATACGATACATCTTTATATATCAAGATGTTTAGAGGCAGCCTTCCTATATAATGCTCTTTCACTCCTCTGTCCCCTGTCGAATTACTTCAAAATACCTGACACCTGCGAAGCAGAGGAGGTAGCGAAGCTATTCCATTCTGAATTCCCCAAAGTTTAATCTGACTGTCCCGAATAAGAGGGATGTACCATTCCTGCCACATCAAGAGTAAATAATTGCATCCATTCTAACAAAAATCCTAATTATGAGAAACCCTCTAAAAATTCACTGCTTGCACTGTTTTTAGGCAGTGCCCTAGATAAAAAGTTCCAATAATGTCTGGGAAGGTTTGTGTCTGTCAGCATTAGGGTAGCCTTCCCTTAAACCTTTTGCCTTCTGCCCACCTGTGTTGCTGAATTTATTTTTGTTAGGACTCTCTACACTTTATCACTGCTAACCAGAGCTACAGTGCTTGTGCTTACTCTCTAAGACATGCTAAATTTGGCTTGCACCTTATTGGCATATTCAATTTACTTAAAGTCCCATGTAAAGTTGTGTACCATATACCCAGGGCTGGTAAATGCACTGCTACTAGGGGGACTGCAACACTTATTGTGCCACCCAATTAAGTAGCCCCTTAAAACATGTCTCGGGGGGCGTGGCCTACTCAGATGGCCGAGTGGATGTTATCCACGAGGGCTCCGCAATATATCTCGACGAAATGGAGGAGACACAGTCGGAGACATCGGTGCAGTGACCCCCCAGGCAGTGGGAATCGGGCACCGAAACGCATTTGATCCTGATAAAGACGCAGCAGTGGGCGGCCTGGCCGGACCAGAGAGAAGGCCTCAGCCGCCTTGCTCCAGCCGGAGCAAACAGAGATGCACAGCTGTGTAGACCGGAGAAGCCACACAGAACAAGTTGAAGCAAACGCTGACCGCTTGGTATGACCTCCCAGTAAGAGAGCAGCCAAATCCGGCAACAAAATAGAACTTACCGGGGTGAAGCCAGGGCGGGCCATCATGACAGTGGATCGGACGTGAACAAAAGGAGACACCAACTAATCCGGATGACAGGGGAGAGTGTCAGTGTAGTGATCGCTAAGCGCGGGACCGGCGGGCGGCCGCTGGAGCACGGAGCTGCAGAACATCCAGGCAGAGGACTGTGATAGCTGGAATAAATGCCTGACTATAAGATGGCGGCGAGACGAGCTGCATGCAGTTGAACCTCACCTTTACTCAACGGAAACGCGGCTGAACTCGTCCCCACCAATGCTGAATCTGCCAGCTGCACAGAGCCCCGAGCTCGGGCACAGGCTGAGCTGTGCCTCCGCAACATGATAATGCAGGGAGACGCGGGCCGGCCTCTGATACACACAGCATGAGTGGATGTTGAAAACCAGAGAGAGTGGGGCATTATTGAGTGAAGTGGCTGCGGACAACGGGGGCAAGAGGTGAGAGCGTCAGAAACAAAGGCTAGAGCAAGGCCAAATCCTGCTAGCAGCCGGTCAGAGTCTTCAAAGTACAACAGCATTTGCCTGACCTTAAGATGGCGACGCAACAGGCCAGGCACAGCAACACTATTTTATGAAGGCAGTTTGCATTAGGCACAGGCAAAGTCTGTAAACCGCAACAGCTCTCTAGACAGAACCCTAAGGAGAGTGAGAAACCAGGCGTCTTCTCTTAATGCACACACAGGAATGGCCAACCAGAGGCGATCTAATTGGGAGCCAGGGATTTAGAGAAGGGCAGAAGATATCTGGCATTAGTGCCTCTGGGCTCCCACCACAGAGGATCTAGAGTCCTACAGTGTACCCACTCAACGAGCACCATAAAGCCTCCCCAATAAGACACATGAAGCCAAGTATACTCTACGGAACACAGCACACTTACCTGTCTTCAGGCCTGGAGAATCCAGTAACAGTATAGCCTGAGAGCGGATGCCCCTATGCCACCGAAGAAAAATCATCAGAACAAGGTATCCAGTTACTTCACTCCGGTGGAAGCACGGAGCGGCTCTTCAGCCCCCGACACAGTCGACACAATGGCATTGACTAAAGAAGATTTTTTGGCATCCTTACAGGACTTTGAGAAAGAATCACATGAAGAACTTAAGGTGGGGCTGGCTGGATCCCTGGAATCGCTTAAAACTGAAATCAACTCACGCCTAGTGACAATCCAGAGAGACGTAGATTCCATCGGCATCAGGACACTAGATCTGGAGACCAAAGTGCAAGGGCTGGAGCAGCAGGCAAGCAAGATGGAAGACGGCGCAACTCTTGGAAACGCAGCTTCATGCAACAATATTAAAATGCGAAGACTTGGAAAACAGGTCCCGAAGAGATAACATCTGAATACGCAACCTGGCGGAGGGATCAGAGGGCCCAAACCTGGAGGCTTTTGTAGAAGGCCAATTCTCGGAGCTGCTCACTACTTCAAACCACAAGGTGAAGATTGAACGAGTGTATAGAGTTGGAACCCCACAGGAAGGAGCACAGAGACAACCTAGGGATGTACTGGTTAAGCTCCACTCATTAAAAGTAAAGGAAGCAATTCTCAAGGTGGCACGCAAAACAGGGGAGGTTTCCTTCCAGGGGGCAAAGTGCACGCTATACCAGGACATCGCACCCGCTACCCTGACACGACCCCTGCAATTCCGTCCGGTTACAAACTGCACCACGAGCAGATTCCGTATCTCTGGACCTACCCATTCGGTCTAGCATTCGATCTCAAGAACAGATCGCACCACGTCACGGAGGTACACGATGCAGCGAAAATACTGGGACTGTCCATTAACCTAGAGACAGTGACCGAAGATGGCACTGGGGAACCCTCAGGCTCCCCAAAACTGGGGAATGACAAACAGAACTGGCTAACCCAGACACGGCCGAAACCACAGAGGAAATGCTGAGGTCTGCAGAAGCGTTAACCCATTTTAGTTCTACAAGGATGTGGAGACGCCTCTGGATATATGGGGGGTTCGTGACTCTCTCCCCAAGACAAGGTGAGCGGGCGGAGCTGTACTAATAATGAACTCAAAGACCTGGGATACACCTGCGGACAGATACGCTAAACATGGACAAAGTCTCAGATCTATACCCCCATCAAATAGTGTCCCCACGACTCATAAGCTACTGTTGCTTTGCCTTAGCAGTTTAGGACCATGAGAACCCAAATAGCAGTTACACCAGAATAGAAAATGTTCTCTTTGAGTAAATATGTTCTCTAACACGTTTTTGTTAAGGGTTTTGATTTAGGTTTTTTTCTGGGACATGGCACTTTATCAATGAGGCTGGTAGTGAGGGACAAGAGGGGGAAACAAGAGATGGCTGTTCACATTGAATTGACGATGGGGGAGCCAGGGAGGACTACCGAGAGACCTGCGGCTCAATGGGCAAAGACAATACAGGGCTGAACAATGGTGATCCCCACACTAACATGTATTGTGAGGGGCCTCAACTCCCCAGTGAAGCGCCATAGCCTATGAAAGCATATAACAGATAGGAGACATGATGTAGTGGCCTTCCAGGAGACTCACCTGAAGTGGTCTGAGGATCATAGATTGCGACACAGAGCTTATCCCCTGAGGTACATCCGTAGATTCAAAACACAATGGGGTGGCGCTGTTTTTTCACACGTCGCTGAACTACCAAACCCTGGGCTAAAAGGCGAAAGAGGGCAGGATACTTATGGTGAAGGGCCACCTTAGGGGCCCCTTATGCACCTTTGCCACGCTTTACACGCCTAACACTAACCAAGCTTCCTTCTTGCAGATATTCATAGATATGTTGGGGGGATTCGCAGAGAGCGACATTGTGGTGCTGAGAGACTTTAATTTGACGTGGGACCCTGCCGTAGACAGCACGCATCCAACCCGACAGAATACGGGCAGGTTCTCTAAAGCACTTCAGAGGAAGTTCGAGGCAATGGGTTTAGTAGACAACTGGCGATCCCTACACCCAAATGATAGGGACTACACTTTCTTCTCCCATTTGCACCGCAGCTACTTATGCATACACTACATCTTTGTGAGCAACACCCTAGTCCAGGCACTTCGAGCCGCAACCACATACCCCATCACATTGTCCAATCATGCCCCTTTGGAAACAATCCTAGACTGGGCACCCCCCCATCCTGATATTGTCTGTGGTTCTTCCCTGGATCACTAATTAGAGACCGCCTGTTTCGCGAAGATTTGTGAACGACGATTAGGGAAAAGTTTCACCTCAATAAACCAGACGACACTTCCCCTGTGATCCCGTGGGACGCCTTTAAGGCAGTGCTGAGAGGACAGTGTCTAGCCCTGAACTCAGCCTTGAATAAACAGAGGACCGCAGAAAGGCTAGCACTAGAGTTGGAGATAAAAGCGGCAGAAGCAACCCATAAAGGGAATCAAACCCTAACACAACGGAAAGTAGCAGCACTGAGGGGGAAGCTAAACGCTATTTATACTAATCGGGCGGAACTTACTCTGTTATGTTTACAATGAACGGGATATGACCAGGGCAATAAGAAAGACCCCCATTTGGCGAGACAATTGAGGATTAACAGGGAGAAGGACTATATAGGAGAAATTCGAAACAAAAATGGAGATAGATCCAAAGCTGATGCCAAAAAGGTGCACATATTTGGTTGCTTCTATGAAACCTTATACAAGGCAGAGGAGGAGAGGGAGTAGACCCAAATACCCTCCTCAGAGGAAGTTACTCTCCCCCAGGTAACCAGAGCACAGAACAAGTGGCTAGGTAGCCCGATCACGGAGGAGGAGGTCCGAGCAATGATCAAAATGCTGAAACATCATAAGGCCCCTGGATCGGACGGGCTGACAGCCCAATTCTATAAAACATTTATTTCTGAACTCAACCCCTATCTAGTCACGCTCTTTAAGCACATGGCAAGTACAGGGGAAATTACTGTGACTATGAGTGAAGCAATCATCTCCGTAATACCGAAACAAGGCAAAGACCCCAAAGCCTGTGGTTCGTATAGACCGATAGCCCTCTTGAATCTCGATGCGAAATGATACTCCAAAATGTTGGCTACTAGGCTGGACGATCTGCTCCCGAATTTGATTCATCTAGATCAACCGGGATTTATCAAAGGGCGCCAAACACACAACAACATACAACGAGTCATCCATCTTGTAGAAAAAACAACTAAGAAATAGGTCCCGGCAATCCTGGTAGCACTCGATGCTGAAAAAGCCTTTGACCGAGTGGACTGGGCATTTTTATTCCACACCTTAAGGCAGTTTGGCTTCTGAGAGCGATTTATCACAATGATCAAGGCCAACTACACAGCCCCACGAGCCAGGGTGCTGATCAATTGGGTGAGCTTGAGTGTCTTCAAGTGGGACGGGGAACCAGACAAAGATGCCCCCTGTCGCCCCTTCTGTTCGGGCTGAGCATTGAACCGGTGGTGGCTAAAATACGCTCCATGGCAGAGATAAAGGGGGTTCACTTTGGAACCACAGAACATAAGATCTCCTTATTTGCTGATGACATCCTGATGTCCTTGACCTCTCCCAGGACCTCACTAGCAGCCCTGATGGGGGAATTACATAGATTTGAATGCGTAGCGGGATTCTGTATCCACCTAACAAGATCATTTGTTCTCAACTTGACCCTACCTCCGATAGAGAGGGATTCCTTAGAAAGTACCACCCCCTTTCAATGGGCCAAAAAGGATATTACTTACCTGTGTATAAAGATCACTCCACACCTGGATGGATTATACAAGATCAACTACCCTAGGCTGACACACCAGCTAAAATCTGATTTCAAACAGTGGGCCTCACTATATTTATCCTGGATTAGACGTATCCAGGTAGTCAAGATGATGGTGCTACCCAAGTTGTTATATTTATTACAAGGCCTCCCCATTGAACTGAAAATTGGGTTCTTCTCAACACTGTGCTCTAATGTCATTCCGTTTCATATGGCAGGGCCGGAAAGCGCGGTTACCGTTTAAAGTATTGCGTCTAGCCTAATCAGCTGGTGGTCTACGCTACCGGACTTTAATCTATACTACAAGGCTGCTCAATTGCGAGTAATTCCGAAAGGTCCGCAAGGGAATCAGATAAACACTGTCTGCACATGGACAGGGAGGTGACTGGGAAATACATCTGGGACCTGATCTGGAAACCAAAGAGAGATCGCCAAGAGAATGTTTATTTGAGTATCCTGGCACAGACCACACTTAGGGTATGGGATGACGTAAATAGATAGCAGGGATGGATGAATTTCCCCTCCCCGTTTACTCCCATACACTTCAACCTGGCATTCCCCCAGCACTTCGAATGGGACCATTCGAGGCATGGCGGTTGGGAGACTGTTTGATGGTAGCGGACCTCTTTCGCTATAGAGACATTAAAACCTTTGATCACTGCAAGTGAGAGTTCCGTCTCCCCGAGACGGAGCTCTTCCGCTACATACATATTAAACACTGGGTACTCCAGAAGAGGGAGGCAGCCATGAGAGCACTGTCTCCACTGGAACAATTCGCAAAAAGGAGGGGGGTCCAAGGGCCATATCTCATTTCTCTACGCCCACCTACTGAATTCACTGCACACCCCTAGACCACAACATATAACACACTGGGAACAGGCCTTAGAAGAACCGTTCACGGAATATGCCTAGTCTAAACTATGGCGAGATATTACACAATGCAACCACTCCATGACATTAAGGGAAGCACACTACAAACTTTTGTACGATTGGCACTTATACCCTACCAAACTAAAGAGAATCTTTCCTACCGCTCCGGACTTGTCTAGAGGGGCTGCGGAATGTTGGGTGACTTTAAACACATTTGGTGGGACTGCCCAACCATCCGCCCCTTCTGGGCAGAGATCCTTACTCAAATCAAAACCATACTGAAATACCCAATTCCGGAAGAACCGGGTTTTGTGTTATTAGGGTTGCGACACGAAACGCTAAAGTATCAAACAACCAGAGATAAATCAGTGATGTGGCCATGTCTGGGGGCAGTGAAAATGGCAGTAGCGGCTGCCAGGAAGAGCAAGGTGGCACCGTCTCTGACATAATGGCACGCCAGATTGTGGCGGGCAGTCACAATGGAACGTATGAGCAATATTGCTAAAGACACCTTCAAGAATTTCGAATATACGTGGGGTTCATTGGTAAGTTATCTTTCAGAAGGTATACCCCTGTGTGCTTGCTCCACCAGCACAAGAGCTTTGCACCTTTTTCAAATTTAAATTGAGGGCATACCTTGAATAGTTATTGAGGCTTGGACAACAATCTAGCCCAACACCTCACCCGCTCCTAAATAGAGAAAGGAGAAAACACAGCCAGCACGTTAATCTTAGTCTTTTGATGGTAACCATGTACCAGATTATGATTTGGGGTTTTTGTTTTTCTAGTTTGTTCGGGTGTTGTTCTGGGGGAGGGGGTGGGAAGGAGGGTAGTTGAGGTTGGTTTTGAATAAATGATATGCAACACAAACGTCAATGTAAAGTAGCAGCCCACATGTCATATAAACTGTGTTTGTCATTAGCTCTGTACACTTTTGGGAGGCTACGTCATTGACTCTTATGGAAGGAATGCAACCTTGGAAAACAATAAAAACTGTTTTGAAAAAAGAACATGTCTCAGTCCTGTCATTGCAGCCTGTATGCAGTGTTAAATTGCATTTAAAAAGTTGGACATATGCTTTTAAGTTTTACATGTTTCGGTAGCAAAAAACTCACAATTTCGTTTTTCACTACTTGATGGGATAACATTGGGTTCCCTTATTACATTTGATAAGTGGACACCTTAGTTTGGGAGCAGGTGGAAATATCATGTTTGGTGTCTAAGGAATTGTAATCTAAAATTCTCTTTAATGGGTTTTAAATCACAATTCTGAAAACACTACTTTTTGAAAGTTGACATTTTCTTGCCCTAACCATTTGGGACCTGCAGCCTGTTTCTTGGGTCACATGACTAGGTGTAGTTAGCAGTTGACCTTTGTGTATTCTTTCCAGACAGCCACACAATAAAGGGACTGGGTGTTTCTAGGATGGGCCATCCAAGCAGGATGGGGGCAGAGCTGTGCACAGCCCCACATGCACTTTAAAGACCCTGCCTCACCTCACACACAAAGATTTTCACAATAGCCTATTGTGCCCCCAGACAAACTGGGACCAGGGCAGGGAGGCAAGGACTTCCAGACACTTCTGTGGAGGGAAAATTCAAGACGTTTTCTTGCACTTCAAAGCTGGCACTAGGTATAAAAATAGGACCATCAGACTCAATCTGGACCTGTAGAAGGACTCTCAGACGAGTGCTCTGCTGCCTGTGGCTTGCTGTGTACTTCAGAGCGCTGTTCTGTTGCACTAAGAGGTCTGCCCTACTGCCTGAAGACTGCCCTGTGCTGCCACAGCAAAGGACTGCCCCCTTGACTGAAACCTGCTTTCCTGCTTGAACCCAAGACATCCAGAGTGGTGACTCCAAGGGCTAGTTGGCTGACCTCCGTAATCAGATCCTCAGGGACAGAAAAGGCTTTAACTATCTTGAACCCACACCTGGACCCAACCTGAGTGAGTATTGACCCTCCAAGTTGTGCCCTTCCAGTCCTGGACCCTTGGAAGTGGTGCTAAAGGTGCCCAGATTCCCCAAATCCAAAACATGGGAATTTGAAATCTTTCAGCCAAAAATTGCTCTGAGAACCGAGAGGGGACCAAGACCTATCTGCTAGTCTATCCGCCCAAGGTTCATTGCTGGTTGGCTTGACTTCGGGCAGTTCTTGTCATATTCTTCTCTGCATCAGCAAATCCTGTTTCCCAGCTCCTCGCAGAAGGGGTTTCCAGTAGGGGTGGGTGGTAAACTCATATCTGCCGGGGGATTTCGTTGAGTTTTGCCACTCTGTGTTCTGCTTGGAGCATGGAGTTCAGCAAAACTCTGCCACTTGGCCTTGTGGCAGAGTTTACTGGCACTCACCACAAGTTTGTATTACTTAGAGGCATCAAAATGATAGCCGTTTCACCTTTCCAAAATGCTCACCACTGTTCCTTCCCAGAGTTACTATTCTCGCCATTCTCGCTATTCTTGTTAATTGTCTCTTTGTCTATCCATGTTCCCTTCCCACAGATGCTGTTGTGCTTGTGTGTGGACTGGGGTTCTTACTTAGAAGGCTCCGGGTGTGTTAGGGAGGTGGTGAAGTGTGTGCAGAGCGCTTGCCAACTTAGAGTAGCACACTTTGTCAGAGCACAGGGTACATACAGATTGGAGCCCACGAGTGACAGTGAACTGGAGCTCGGTGTATAAGTTATAACTGGGAGCTTTGGCATATGGCGATGGTGGAGGAAGCCAGTGTGAAGTCTACTGAGCTCCTTCTGCTGTTAGTTTTAGTTCAGAGGAGCCAGGATTTTCATGGTGGTCTCTGGGAAAGAGCCTCAGCAGCATGTCAGGAAGTTGCGAGGATGAGCGCAGGAAACTGGCCGCGATCCTCATCAACTGGAATAACAACCGGTTGTAGCTGTTCGAAATCAGCCAGCCTACTGTGGTATGTCATTGTCTTTGTCATTCTGTAGAACAGCTGACACTAATGAGGTGTTGCTGGACTGCAGCAGTGTCAATGTTTAAATTTAGACGGGGGGGTTGGAGGCATTTATCTTTAAAGGGATTTTGTTGTCAGCAGGTGCATTTGTGCAATCTGCCCATCTGATACAGATAATAACGACAAACATTTAAACAATTTTGACAACACTAGAAGTCAAGGTAGTTCATTGGGTTGCCACAAGAGACCATTCACCAAGCATAGATCCACCCACTAGACACCACAGGGGGAGCAGTTGCTGCAGCATGGGCAAGTGCTAGCCCAAAAAGAAAGGGGCATACAACTTTTTTCCCACCTGAAAGGCACTGAGGGGTTTACCCCCAATCTGTCCCCTAGAGGGCAGAAAGCAGGCTAGCAGTGGGAATTTAGAAAACAAAAAGTATAGGGTGGCTGTGACTTATCCTAGCATCAGGTTGTGCCCCACCCTTTAAAAGATCAGTACAGTCTTTATGTCCCCCCAGGGAAGATTGGAGGATTTGCCCTCAATCTGGCCCCCAGGGAAAAGTGGGGTAAGACAGACCACTGGATGCCAGGGGCAGATTAAACGAACAAAAAAAAAGGAGAATAGGGTGTATGCCAGTCTATAAAGGCATCAAGCCACATGCCCAACCTCTTAAGTCCCAATAGCCTTTCTGCCTCCCCCTCCCGGGTCAAGAGCATCATCATCATCCTAGGGCAAATGGATTTTGTTGGGTGTAGATTTTCCTTCCCTGGGTGTCTCGTTATCAGAATATCTGGTTTTCCGTACATTTTCCTGGGTGGCAACCAAGCCCAGGCCAACATACCCCATGCACTCACATCTTCAAAATTGGTTACTTTTCTTGGTGATAACTTAGGGTCAGGTTCACTTTTCTTTCACACAATGCAACCCAATTCAGCAAGGGGACTTGCTGTGCTGCATTGTCTGAAAGGGAGAGAGCAGATACGCGCGATATTTGTAAGATATTGCACACTTCTGCTCTCTCCCAGCTCTGACACATTTGTGGCTTACGAGCGCTAATGCAGACCAACTTGTGCCATCACTCAAGGGTGTCTGAGTTGTTGTCATGATTTTTTTTGTGCAGTAAGGAATACCTTCCTACACAAAAACAATACATTGCAACATATTCCTCTATGAATGTGTGCTGCAGAATGCAGCACACATGCAAAGAGGAAGTAACAAGTAGAAATAAACATATTTCTCCCTGTTTTGCCTCTCTTGAGTAGGTCCACCATTTTGGCACAAACCCAGATTTACTGACTGTAGTAAATCTGGGTTTGCATCAAAATACATGGGTGGATGCATAAGCGTGCCCATGCTCCCCCATGATATGTCTACCCAACGTCGGGTAATGCAAGACAGCGCAATGTGGCTGTGGTTGCAAAGTGATGTGGCATTGCGTGGCATTGTTAATGTCACTTCAGCCCTTATGTTGCCCTTATGTCAACTTGCGTGATGCAAGGACAACACAACCGCATGATAAGTCTGTTCCAAAATGTCTCCACTTAGGGGCCGATTCCGATCTCGGCCGGAAGCGCACCTAACACCATTCGTCCGGAAAAAAAACAAGCCGAACGCGTGTTTCCCGACCGATTCGAACAGTCGTCGGAACGAGCAACTACGATGCGCATAACTGCTAAGATTCCGAGCGAGCCGTACGTACCCATTCCAGCTCCTGTTCCCCGCCCGAGCCGGATCCGTAAACGCCGATTCGAGTCGCACGGAAGTAAAAATACAGCACCTTCCGGCCGGACTAGTACGATGCGCCTTCCGTACGCGCCGAACCCGTCGCTACGTCCGGGACGTCAGAGCATCCGGGAGAGCTGCACATAAGCTCCGATTCGCGCCACAAGACGATCCACGGCTACGAGACGAACAAGCCAGCGACGAGTACGAGTCGAAGCCACGAGAAACCCGAACGAGACGACCCAACCATGAATCCCATCGCGCAGGTCCTACCAATACTCTACATCTATTACCGGAACTGGTACTGACGCGTATGGCGCAGACGGTAAGTCAGACACCCACTACACAAACAAACGAGACGTACCCGACATATGTCACACACACATTGTACACTAGCAACAGCCGAACCATAGGGGCGGGATGGCTATCACCAATGCCATACACACCCATAGGGGCCTGATGGCTACCACTACCACCACCCCTACTCATGTGGGCCTGGATGCCTGTCACTACTACCATCCCCACTCATAGGGGGATGGATGCCTACCACTACCACCACCTCTACTCATGGGGGGCTGGATGCCTACCACTACTACCACCCCTAATCATGGGGGGCTGGATGTCTAGCACTACCACCACCCCTACTCATGGGGGGCTGGATGCCTACCACAACCACCACCCCTACTCATGCGGGCCTGGATGCCTGTCACTACTACCATCAACACTCATAGGGGGATGGATGCCTACCACTAACACCACCCCTACTCATGGGTGCCTGGATGCCTACCACTACCACCACCCCTACTCATGGGGGCCTGGATGCCTGTCACTACTACCATCCCCACTCATAGGGGGATGGATGCCTACCACTACCACCACCCCTACTCATGAGGGCCTGGATGCCTACCACTACCACCACACCTACTCATGGGGGCCTGGATGCCTACCACTAACACCACCCCTACTCATGGGGGCCTAGATGCCTACCACTACCACCACCCCTACTCATGTGGGCCTGGATGCCTACCACTACTACCATCCCCACTCATAGGGGGATGGATGCCTACCACTAACACCACCCCTACTCATGGGGGCCTGGATGCCTACCACTACCACCACCCCTACTCATGGGGGCCTGGATGCCTGTCACTACTACCATCCCCACTCATAGGGGGATGGATGCCTACCACTACCAGCACCCCTACTCATGTGGGCCTGGATGCCTGTCACTACTACCATCCCCACTCATAGGGGGATGGATGCCTACCACTAACACCACCCCTACTCATGGGGGCTGGATGCCTACCACTAACACCACCCCTACTCATGGTGGCCTGGATGCCTACCACTACCACCACCCCTACTCATGGGGGCCTGGATGCCTGTCACTACTACCATCCCCACTCATAGGGGGATGGATGCCTACCACTACCACCACCCCTACTCATGGGGGCCTGGATGCCTACCACTACCACCACCCCTACTCCTGTGGGCCTGGATGCCTACCACTACCACCACCCCTACTCATGGGGGCCTGGATGCCTACCACTACCACCACCCCTACTCATGGGGGCCTGGATGCCTACCACTACCACCACCCCTACTCATGTGGGCCTGGATGCCTGTCACTACTACCATCCCCACTCATAGGGGGATGGATGCCTACCACTAACACCACCCCTACTCATGGGGGGCTGGATGCCTACCACTAACACCACCCCTACTCATGGTGGCCTGGATGCCTACCACTACCACCACCCCTACTCATGTGGGCCTGGATGCCTGTCACTACTACCATCCCCACTCATAGGGGGATGGATGCCTACCACTAACACCACCCCTACTCATGGGGGGGCTGGATGCCTACCACTAACACCACCCCTACTCATGGGGGCCTGGATGCCTACCACTTCCACCACCCCTACTCATGGGGGCCTGGATGCCTACCACTACCACCACCCCTACTCATGGGGGGCTGGATGCCTACCACTAACACCACCCCTACTCATGGGGGCCTGGATGCCTACCACTAACACCACCCCTACTCATGGGGGCCTGGATGCCTACCACTACCACCACCCCTACTCATGTGGGCCTGGATGCCTACCACTACTACCATCCCCACTCATAGGGGGATGGATGCCTACCACTAACACCACCCCTACTCATGGGGGCCTGGATGCCTACCACTACCACCACCCCTACTCATGGAGGCCTGGATGCCTGTCACTACTACCATCCCCACTCATAGGGGGATGGATGCCTACCACTACCACCATCCCTACTCATGTGGGCCTGGATGCCTGTCACTACTACCATCCCTACTCATAGGGGGATGAATGCCTACCACTAACACCACCCCTACTCATGGGGGGCTGGATGCCTACCACTAACACCACCCCTACTCATGGTGTCCTGGATGCCTACCACTACCACCACCCCTACTCATGGGGGCCTGGATGCCTGTCACTACTACCATCCCCACTCATAGGGGGATAGATGCCTACCACTACCACCACCCATACTCATGGGGGCCTGGATGCCTACCACTACCACCACCCCTACTCCTGTGGGCCTGGATGCCTACCACTACCACCACCCCTACTCATGTGGGCCTGGATGCCTACCACTACTACCATCCCCACTCATAGGGGGATGGATGCCTACCATTAACACCACCCCTACTCATGGGGGCCTGGATGCCTACCACTACCACCACCCCTACTCATGGGGGCCTGGTTGCCTGTCACTACTACCATCCCCACTCACACAGGGATGGATGCCTACCACTACCACCACCCCTACTCATGTGGGCCTGGATGCCTGTCACTACTACCATCCCCACTCATAGGAGGATGGATGCCTACCACTAACACCACCCCTACTCATGGGGGGCTGGATGCCTACCACTAACACCACCCCTACTCTTGGTGGCTTGGATGCCTACCACTACCACCACCCCTACTCAATGGTGCCTGGATGCCTGTCACTACTACCATCCCCACTCATAGGGGGATGGATGCCTACCACTACCACCACCCCTACTCATGGGGGCCTGGATGCCTACCACTACCACCACCCCTACTCCTGTGGGCCTGGATGCCTACCACTACCACCACCCCTACTCATGGGGGCCTGGATGCCTACCACTACCACCACCCCTACTCATGGGGGCCTGGATGCCTACCACTACCACCACCCCTACTCATGTGGGCCTGGATGCCTGTCACTACTACCATCCCCACTCATAGGGGGATGGATGCCTACCACTAACACCACCCCTACTCATGGGGGGCTGGATGCCTACCACTAACACCACCCCTACTCATGGTGGCCTGGATGCCTACCACTACCACCACCCCTACTCATGTGGGCTTGGATGCCTGTCAGTACTACCATCCCCACTCATAGGGGGATGGATGCCTACCACTAACACCACCCCTACTCATGGGGGGCTGGATGCCTACCACTAACACCACCCCTACTCATGGGGGCCTGGATGCCTGTCACTACTACCATCCCCACTCATAGGGGGATGGATGCCTACAACTACTACCATCCCCACTCATAGGACGGGTAATGCATGACACAACCAGCATACTCCAACATAAGGAATGTCAGCAAAAGACATCCCTCCAACATCATGACAAGAGTGTGTAGTCTGTGTCAAATGCCTACAACACTGAACATGACATTGAACATACAATGTGACCCCCTATCACATGTGTCACACATAAATGTGTGTGGCCTCCACAATGCAAGCAGACCATGACCACTGTAGGAATGGGGTCTAAACCCCCATCATCACAGTGACCAAAATGTAAGTGTGGGGTCCATAGCTGAAGCACATTTTGAACATTGTGGCAATGGGGTCTAAACCCCCATCATCACAGTGACCAAAAGGTAAGTGTGGGGTCCATAGCTGAAGCACATTTTGAACATTGTGGCAATGGGGTCTAAACCCCCATCATCACAGTGACCAAAAGGTAAGTGTGGGGTCCATAGCTGAAGCACATTTTGAACATTGTGGCAATGGGGTCTAAACCCCCATCATCACAGTGACCAAAAGGTAAGTGTTGTCATGGAAAAAGCTACAACTGCCAAACAGCATGGATGATTCCTGGTCACACAACAACAAACACATCAGTGGCAAAGTAGTGGTTGTGTCCCATAGCAACATAGATTGGGTGAGGCAAACAGTGCAGTGCAAATAAAACATACCTTTGGCCATGTGCAGACAAACATCACCCATGGGGGCTGACATTGTCAACATTCATCAATTACACAATGACAGAGGTGACCATCATAATGCAGACCCACATATCTGCACCAATGGACACACAAATGTAGATATCCTGCGGAGATTGTAGATGTGAGGTGAACAAATACCATACCATGGCAGCAATGGGACATACAAACCATGATTATTGTGCTGACTGATGACCTAGAAGTCCCAGGGACAGCAGGGGAAATCCTCCAAACAACATACAGCCAATGGCACACTAAAGATATGCCAATGCAGTGGTGCAGATGCACAAACAGGCAGCCTCACACTGCATATCAAACACAACAGGTGATGGGGGGTGTGCCAGTGTCCCCAGGCAACCACACAACACATGAGGAGGCCTGAATTCCAATTACACAGATGTGTATACAGTGCCATACAAAAGTAACTCATGGATCGGATTCCCCTATGTGGGAAATCAGGCATAGTTAGATGAGAGGGAGCCCAAATTACACATGTCACACAAGCTTGTAGGAACAGCAACTAACACAGCAAGAGACAGACCCACCACAGCACTACCCCCAGGGACCCCACATTGTGGTGACACTAGCCTGCATGATAATCCCACTGTGATGTCAAAGGTAGATGTTGTTCACACTGTGAACCACAGCCATGTGTCCTGAGCAACAAACTACCATCACACCTACACAAGCACAAATCAATCAGCACGGCCTGTCAGCCAAGGCCAATATGGAGGTAGGGGTCTAGCCGTGCAACAACTCACATTTGCACACACTCAACACCACACACCTTGATCTCCACCAATGTGCAGCAGTGAAGCTCACATGGACTGGTGACATTGCACATGCACCCATGACAATCCCAGCGGTGGTGGTGGGAACTAAGGTGCAGAAACCCATCACACATGGCCAGTCAACAAGACTCGTGAAGGTCTGACACACTGCACAGTACGCGGTACATGGGCATGACGTGAAATCCACCCCAATCAATGGGATCCTGGCCACAGTCACACACCAATGAAGAAGCCAAGGTGACCCACAAAGAACACACATAGACAACTTCCAACATTGCAGCTCTGACCCTGAGGAGTGGCAGCAGTCACACACACAACGTGTCACAATCACTGAAAGCTACCACAAACTGTAAATTACATGACTTGTGTAACCAACAAGTGCCAAGGGGAATCCTGACTGTGTCCCATCTGCGTTTGCCCACATCCCCAGCCCTGACAACAAAGACAACTAGGGATGACAACCTGATGAACATTAGTTTGCGATGCACCCACATCCCGGAGAAACCAGGTCCAAGATGCTGGATGAACACAGGACAACTCAGCAAGCATCACAAACAGGAACATCCGTAGGGACACAGCCTGTGTAGGAAAAGGGAAGGGAACACACACAGACATGCTTACACAACACACAACACTGGCCCAGGCAATGTCACGGGATTACACACTGCCATGAGGGCACTCCACTCCTGTGGAAGGTCCCCTGTGCCAAACCTTGTCTGTGCACGACTCAAACATGTCAGCAGAACACTCGGTCAGTGAGTCAACAATTACAACACACTGAATGCTCTGCTCACATCAGCCTGGGTACAGGAGTGTCACGTCAGTCATCTGCATATACCCAAAACACGTGTCAAGCAAGTTGCACTGTATACACAGATGAGTCCTTCAACATTGATGTGGTAAACTGCATGTCCAGTGGAGATGGGCACACAGTCAGGGAAATAGAAACATTGAACAGTGGTAAGCCCACCAGATGTGCATCAGTGTAAGCCAAAGATGTTAATTTACAAATGCAAAACATACATCCCTGTGTCAAATGCTGAACATTACACCCTCAGACTGCAGCAAAGGATGCTATAGATCCAGACTAGATTAGGACACATATCCCATGGACCACATGGAGTCCATCACAGCAACACTTCATTTTCCTGATCTGAACACTATTACAACTGCAAATGCATGATGATACTCATCTACATCATGTACATAAAAAAAAACACAAGTAAACAAAAAAGGCTTTATTCAGCAAATGTGAAGCTAAAATTTTAAGTCCAAAAGAAACTAAGGCCAATGGCTAGTCCACATACACAGTCCCAACAGGGTGATATGTGACAACTTGTCACCCATTGCTTGCCTGCACTGGTACGGACAGGGGACATCCCCCTCGGAGGGGCATACAAGGGGCAGGCCAGGCACCGCAGGGACAGGATCAGGGGATGCCAGAAGGAGGCAGTGAAGGGGTGGTGGGTGCAGGAGTGTCACCGGCAACTGCAGCGGAGGTGTCTGACTCAGTGGGGGCCGGCATCACTGTAGGGCACAAGTCAGATGGTGTGGGTGCTGCAACCACTGCAGTGGGCCGGTCAGATGGAGTGGACTGGGTCCCCACTGCAGTGCCCGAGTCAGACGGGGTGGTTGTGGACTCCACTGCAGTGCATAACTCCAAGGGAGTGGAAGGGGGGCAGATGAGGTGGGCAGGACAGAGGGGGGACTCGGTCTCCACACCAGTGGCACAAACAGGCAGAGCGTCTGGTTTGGGGGTGGAAGAGCAAGTGGTAGGGGGGAGGGCCTAAGCAGTTTGGGGATGTGGTTTCGGTGTGTGGGGGAACCTGGGGCAGGGTGTGGCGGGGGAACCGGTGGAGTGGTGGCCTGGGGAATGGAGGAGAGAGACTGTGTGGTGGAGCTGCGTGGTGGTGGTGGTGGGGCCTTGCCCTTCCTGGTCCGGGGGGACTTTCTAATGGGGTCCTCAGTCTGCCTGTGCCTGGGGGAGGGTGTCCGGGTGTGAGGGGCACTACCCTCTGTGTGTGGTGGTCGCCTCTTCCGCCTGGACGTTGTGTCAGATGGATCTGTGGGGAAGAGGCCAAGCTCACAGAGGAAGAGCTTCTGGGAGGGGGGGTTGCAGGTGAGGCAAGGGAAGGGGTTTTGGAGGGAGAAATATCTGAGGACTGCGGAGTGCTCGTGGATTCGTGTGTGTGTGTCTGGGCCCCATCCCCTGTGAGTGAGGTATCAGTTCCCTGACTGTGCGTGCGTGTGCGTCTGGATTTTGGCTTGTGTGTGTGTGTGTGTTGCTTGTGTCTGTGTTGGTGCGTGCCGGTGCCGGTGTGTGTGTGCTTGGGACAGGTTGGGTGCTGGGGATTGTGGATGGGGCAGAGGTAGGAGGGGTGAGGGACTGTTGCAGGAGGGACACTGCTGCCGTCAGTGAGGAGGCCATGGACTGATTGGTCCGATGTAGGGCAGACATGCCAGATGACATGTCCTCCATGAATGACACCAGTTGTGTCAACAGACCCGTGTGGGCATGGAGGACACTCAGCATTGATGTCTGCCCTACATGGATCTGTTTCAGCAAGTCCACAGACTCCACACTCAGGGCAGCAGGGGGGACAGAGGCAGGGGGTGCGGTGCCTGGCATGAAGGAGACACGCTCCCCTACACGGGAGCCTCCACAGACATGTGGGATGGGAGCAGATGGGAGGGTGGAGATGGTGGTGGTGGCGGGGACAGACTTGCTTGATTTTGCCTCTGGTCTGCTGACACCCGCCTCCACAAGGGAGTCCTCACTGGAAGTGCTGTTTTCCCCAGCCGAGGTGGTCGTAGCTTAGGTCTCCTCAGTGTGGCTCCCCTCACCCTCCGTGCCACTGGGTCCCTCGGTCTCCCCTGCAGTGGACCCAGTCTGGCTCTGCCGCTCCTCTTGGTCCGTGGAGCTGTCTCCTCCTCTGGCCGTTGATGTATCTGCAAACAATCAGGATAAACAGAGCAACATTAGTCACCTGTACTGACCACACACACCACAGTAAGTACAGCACATCACAGAGCAAGCCCTGCCATCATTTTCTAGACATTGCAATAAGTGCTGACACTGATTTGACGAAGCCCATTGTCTGCCTGACAGTCATTCATGCCACACATATCCTACCTGTCCATGCACCCATCTGTCTGCTGCCTGTTGTATGCGACTAATCATATGTGCACACATGCACCACATACACAGTTGTTGGACATCCAAGAGAACATATGGAAATGTGTCACTCCAAACACATGCCATCTCCTGCCACTGACTCAGTACATGTGTCAGGAAAAGTGATGGGCAGAGTCTCTGTTGATATGCGGGTTTTGCTTCCATCACCAGACACAATGATGTCCTCATGTCCTGATAGACAATGCGACAATGGTGTGCATGCAGGACATATCACACTACTGCTGGATAACCCTTTGCGAGTTGAATGTCATGGCACAGGCCTGTCTGGCAAGTCAGTCATAACTGTCTCCTGTCACAGGGGCAGTGCATACACACAACACCAGTCTACACTGTGTCACAATAATGGAAATTTTGGGAATGCAAGCCCTGTAGCTGACAGGTGCACATGTGCACCCCTGGCCACCCACATCATGAGGACTAAGATGATCCCACGTCAATCAAATGAGATATTTGAGTGACTGCAAACACAAATCCATACACATGAGCACTTCACCGTCTGATGAGAATGAACCAAAGCTGCCTGCACCTCAATGTTTCATACAACATTGTGCACAGTCAAGGGATCAGAGACCTATGCATTAACCAATGTGCAGATCCCATAGTCACAACTCAGATGGCTGTCCACCTCAAATTGTTAAACACTCCAGGAGTCCAAAAAGCAAGGCCACACCACGGTGACACAAAGGCATACACCTGAGTGCACTCTTCACAATGCCCAATATGTATGCTGACACACGGGAGTGGGAGAACAGAGTGCCTTCGATGTACGGAGTAGGCATTACAGTCCTGGTCCATGTGCAACATGGTATTACCCTGAACACTAGGCAGGTGGTTATGCATGTGTCACACACATGATGTACATACTTCTGAGGCTCCTACCTTGGTCTCTGCTGCAGCATGGGTGTGTGGCACATACCCCAGACATGTGGTGAGTCAGAGCAGCAATTGGAACACATATTAAAGCCATACCCAGAGTACATGTCAGATCACGGGCATTTTGTGAGCAATTGTACCACCCATGCAGCCCACCACAAAGTTCCTGTAACTGATGCTGTCCCAACTTGAACCACAGGTAACTGCAAGTACACAGTACCCAAGTGACCTAAGTCACAGACTGTAAGGGCCACACCTGTGTATCAGATGAGGAGGGGGCATGACACAAGTGAGGGACATGAGTCCAGGACGACAAGACAGTTGTACTGTGGAAGTGGAACCAGGCTAAAGGAGTGCATAGAGCATGTTAGTCATAGTACACAGTAAAGGCTAGCACTTACCCCCTCCTTGCTGCTGTCTGGCCTTCAGCTGCCCATCCAGGTCAGGGAAGACCACCACCAGAATCCGGAGCATGTTGGGGGTCAGGGTCCGGTGTCCGCCCCTCCTGCGAGGAGGCGACAGCTTCAGCTGGACCCTTGCGATCCTCCGGGTCCAGCCCCGAAGGTCCTGCCACCTCTTCTGGCAGTTGCGGATCCTGCGCCTGTAGACCCCCACAGATCGTACTGCCCGGACGATGGTCAGCCAGATCTCCTGCTTCTGGTGGGCATCAACCTGTGAGGATGACAAAGTGAAAAGGCCATTACTACACATGCAACATATCCGTGCATCACACAGTTGGATATACATGTCTCAATCACAGGGGCATATGATGTACACAGGTAGTGCAACTATGGCTATGAATAGTTGTCCAGCAGTTACTAAATGGTATCATTGCCTGGGAAGTCAAACCTTGTTGGAATGCACTGTTACTGCACTAAACCTGTTCAGTGCATGTAACTACACACTTTGGGGGGTGACAACTACTCAGTGAGCATGCTAGCCACTGGTGTACACACTGTAAGTCTTGCTAGTCAGACAACATGCACAATTAGTAAGGCAGTGGACAGCACACTCACCTGCTCCCTGGTTTCCCATACAGCTTGCTGTACTGTGGAAGGAGGCTGTCCAGCAGGGCCTCGTTCTCCTCAGTGCTGAAGGCTGGGGCTCTATCCACAGTACGTGCCATTGCAGTAGCCAGAGGATGCAGAGACAGCAGCAGTGGTGGTGGCAGATGTCGTCCTGGAGCATGTAGTGCAGGCAAGTGAGCTCTCAGGGGAACAGCCAGCATTATATGTGTGCTGCAGAGGCAGATACTGTCCCATGTGTCCAAAGTGATAGGTCCAAGTCGTCTTCTGAATCTGGCCAATCCATGGAATTGCACCACTTATACACGCCCACAGCATCCTTCAAAAGTTCAAAAGTTCAACTTCATGACACCCATGAATTTGCAACATTGTTGTGGGTGGCCAACTGAATTCACTGCATCCGACTCGTAAAAGCTTCGAAAACGCGCCCGTTACCATGTCAGGCCATAGCCAATGCGTGCGCACCGATTGGACCATTGCTGTACGACGCGTATTTCGAAACACAACACGCATCCGTCCACATCATATGCAATGGCCAATGCGTGCGCACTGATTGGTCCATTGCTGTACAACGTGTATTTAGAAACACAACACGCATCCGTCCACATCATATGCAATGGCCAATGCGTGCGCACCGATCGGTCCATTGCTGTACAACGCGTATTTAGAAACACAGCACGCATCCGTCCACATCATATGCAATGGCCAATGCGTGCGCACCGATCGGTCCATTGCTGTACAATGCGTATTTAGAAACACAACACGCATCCGTCCACATCATATGCATTGGCCAATGCGTGCGCACCGATCGGTCCATTGCTGTACAACGCGTATTTAGAAACACAACACGCACCCGTCCACATCATATGCAATGGCCAATGCGTGCGCACCGATCGGTCCATTGCAGTACAACGCGTATTTAGAAACACAACACGCATCCGTCTACATCATATGCAATGGCCAATGCGTGTGCACCGATCGGTCCATTGCTGTACGACGCGTATTTCGGAGCACAACACGCATCCGTCCACATCATATGCAATGGCCAATGCGTGCGCACCGATCGGTCCATTGCTGTACAACGCGTATTTAGAAACACAACACGCATCCGTCCACATCATATGCAATGGCCAATGCGTGCGCACCGATCGGTCCATTGCTGTACGACGCGTATTTCGGAGCACAACACGCATCCGTCCACATCATATGCAATGGCCAATGCGTGCACACCGATCGGTCCATTGCAGTACAACGCATATTTAGAAACACAACACGCATCCATCCACATCATATGCAATGGCCAATGCGTGCGCACCGATCGGTCCATTGCTGTACGACGCATATTTCGGAGCACAACACGCATCCGTCCACATCATATGCAATGGCCAATGCGTGCGCACCGATCGGTCCATTGCTGTACAACGCGTATTTAGAAACACAACACGCATCCGTCCACATCATATGCAATGGCCAATGCGTGCACACGGATCGGTCCATTGCTGTACGACGCTTCCCTGTACACGTCACTCGCATATGTCACCATGGTTGTCACTGGTGAACGTATATCAGCCACAATTACTTGCCAGGGACTCAGGGGCACACCTACAACACCACAGCCTGTCCACACTGTATCCTCAGGCATGTAAGGCTGCATTACCTGTGTGTGTATGGGGGTCAACATGTGGTTTTTTGGGTGGCACTTGGGGGCAGCCACTCCCAGGCTGTGCATGTGTTCATGGGGACAGAATCCTTTGTGTGTTGTGCACATGACCACTGTGATGTGCAACTTTTCAGTTCACAGCATGTGGCATGGTCACATTTCCAGGTTGTGTATGTGTATGCCATGTCACATACACCCTGAGTCCCATGTGGGATGGTATGTACGTCACAGGGTGACCCATTGCCACAATTGTGATGGCCCTCCACAGTCTGTGCGCATGTTGTGTTTCAGATGTCTCTGATTCCATGTGCACAATGGGAGACAGTCTCCACATCCACGTTGTTTGTGCATCGACTTTGATGTTGTGCGTGTGTGTGTCACAGACGTCCATGTCTGTCCTGGAGAGGCAACAGGGGCCACTACCTGTGGGAGTCATGGTTGTTTTGCTGACGTGTACATGATACGCCATGGCATGCCAGTGTCCATGTGGCAATACAGGGTCCCTGGGAATCTACCTGTCAAAGAGCTGTGATGCCTGTGGCACATCCGTCCTCACTTGTCACTGTGGTGTGTGTTTGGAACGTGACAGCAGTACATGGGTACTGTGACACAGCCTAATGATTTCCCATAGCACAACCTGGAACTTGTTGTCAACACATGTTGAACTGAGATGTTAGATGTTGGCCATGTAGGTGCCATATATGTCCATACAGAATGGCACACACATCAAGTACTTGTGTCTCGTAATGATGTATCATGTGATATGGTCAATGCCACATATGTGGGGTGACTGACAATCTTTCTTTGTTCACCTATGCACTGCAGGACACCAGCTGTCCATAGATCATTCCTTGACCTTGCAACCATGGTTGAACGTGACTGCATCCGACGGTACCGCTTCAACAGGCCGCTGATTGAGGAATTGGCGGTGCGGTTGGCCCCACATTTGCAACCTACAGTGCTGACCCCCAAGGTGAAGGTGATGGCAGCCCTACACTTCTTTGCCACCGGTACCTTTCAACACACTGTGGCGTCTGCTGGTGGGATGTCACAGACCATGTTCAGCCGTGTGCTACGCAATGTTTTGGAGGCGATGTTGAGATACCTGAACCAGTACATCTATTTCCCTAAACGTCAACAACTCACTGACGTCAAGAGTGACTTCTATGCCCTGGGGAGGATGCCACATGACATCGGCTCCATTGATGGGACACATGTGGCTTTGGTACCACCACAGGCACATGAGCAGGCATACAGGAACTGGAAACATTACCATTCTATCAATGCTCTGGTGGTATGTCTTGCAGATATGAGCATCTCACATGTGTGTGCACGTTTCCCCGGTTCTGCACACGATGCCTACGTAATGAGGAGTAGTCGCATCCCGAGGATGATGTCACAGATGCAGAACCAGCGTGCCTGGCTTGTCGGTGTGTACTGACTTTGTACCATTGTGTGTGTTCTGCAATGTTGTATTCCACCCTCTTTTCCAACTCAGCTAATGTGCAATTGTCTGTATGTAGGTGACTCCGGATACCCCAACATGCTGTGGTTGCTGACACCCCTCAGGAACCCTGTGACACCAGCCCAGATGCGCTACAATGAGGCACATGGTCGGACCAGGAGAGTGATCGAGCGGACATTTGGTCTCCTGAAGAGCCGCATTCGCTGCCTGGACAAGACAGGAGGGGCCCTCCCATATGCCCCTGCAAAGGTGTGCAAGATTGTCATCGTCTGCTGCATGCTACACAACCTGGCAGTGCGGAAGGAGTTGCCTCTCATCCTGGATGACGATGACCAACATCCGCCACCTGTGGAGGATCCTGGCCTGGGACACGATGCCAGTGATGATGATGATGATGAGGGTGATGTCCGCACACAGCTCATCACCAACTTCTTCAGCTGACTGTGAGTATTCAGAGATGTTATGTCAATGATTTTAGTTTGCATGATATGTGTTGGTGGTGCTCTGTTGCTGTTTGAGTGTGGCCATGTGCTACTTGACTGGATGCGTGCAGCGATGTGTCCTTACAGGTAGTCTGTACTCCCCAACAGTGTTGACATGCTAACTTGGTTTTGTGTAGGTATCTTGTGACATGTATTGGGCATGAGTATTGCAGTTCTGTCCTGTTCTTCAGTGCTTTTGACTGTGTGTCATGTCTGTCCTTCACAGGGTACTTTGTTTGGTCAACTCATATCCCCGACACCATGATTCAACTTCCAGGGTGGAAGCAGTCGTTTCCCTACAGGTGATGTGCCACACACCCCTGGACTTTATTTCTTCTACACTTGGTGACTGTGTGGCCACTGCCACGTGGGATTACCTTGCATCTGTAGTGGAAACAACATGTTGCAAATGTGTAATAAACCTGTGCTTCACTTTGGGATGTGCGTTGTCTGTGGTCACACATCTGACTGACATTTGCTTACTGCACCTGTGGGCTAGTTAACACAGACTCTGAATAGGTGTGGTGTCTGTGCATTCCACTGTATTTCCTGGCAACATCAGTGTAGGCAATGAGTCAGATGGCCCTGGTGTGTATGTGTTGTGTAGCCCTAGTGATGTGTCTCCCTCATATGTGTCACGTTGCCATGACTCACATGATGGTGTTGAACTTGCTGTAGCAGTTAGCATGCACAGTGTCATTTAGCAGATCATCATCTCCATGACAAAAACAACGTTGTAATCACAACAGAGGCAAGTATGGTGTATTAGTGAGTTTATTTACATACATGTGTGAGGATAGTGCACAGGATGGTGGGTGCTGTACATTGGGATTGGATTCCAAAGTTCACAGATGAGTTGGAAGTGTTGGTAGCAGAAATGTCCTGAGTAAAGTCCACAGTCATCTGATACATTAGTCCAACTTAAACTCCCCATGTCATGTGGGAGAGATGGGTTGCATTCGACAGGGTGAACAGTTTGCACACAAAGGAGAATTTCCAGAACAGGTGTTGGGTTCCTGGGGGATGTACATGGCCATCGGCCTCTCAGTTGTCCTTCCTCGGACGACCCCTCTTCTTTCTGGGGGGACCCTCACGGTCAGGCCGCTGCGGTGTAGAGGACTCTCCACCAGAGTCATCCTCCCTCCCTGTGGCAGTTGCAGTTGTTGCGGCACCAGATGTTGTGGGCACACAGGGAGGTGTGGACATGTTGGTGCTAATCTGGCGGAGGCATGTCAATATGTCCCTCTGCACCGCTGTCAGTTCTTCCAATGTGTCCCACTTGGACTCCATGCCAGACATGTGTGTCTCCACACGGGACATGTGGGAGTCCAAGCGGGCATGATGGGCAGCCTGCTGCTGTTGAATGTCCTTGAGGATCCCCACTACCTGGCTGACCTTTCCGGTGCTATTCTGGTACACATCAGCAATGCGTACCAGTTGTGGGTCATCATGCAGTCCAGACCCCTCTACAAACAGCGACCTCTGCCTACCACCCCTCCCACCACCCCTGGCCACACGTGCGGGACCTGCGGTGGCATGCACAGGTGACCCTAGGCCCCCTTGGGGGTTGGTACTGGGGTTGTTGTCCGTTGCTTCACGGTGGGCTGGGGTCCCTGTGCTGTTGTCATTCAGTGTCCTTGGTCTGTCCGTGTCGGCGGGGGTGGTCTGTGTGTTGCCAGATGTTGGAGGAATGGGTGCAGGGGGTGCAGATGGTGGTCCTGCTGGTGCTGCATGATGACTCACCGGAGGTGCCAGGTTGGTCTTCACCATCCGAGGAGGGCAGAGGCTGTTCCACACCAGAGAGCTCAGGGGCCACCGGAGCTTGGGACAGGGACTCCTCATCATCTGCTGCTGTGTCCCCATCATCACCTGTTTTTGGAAGAGACACACAATGTATGTTATGTTTCTACAGGCATCAATGGTTCAAACACATGAGAGTTGTGACTGTACCTCTGGATGCGGGCCTGTACATTGCATTGTCCTAAGTTGTGACAGTCAGAGGTTGATATTGGTGTGGCTCATTGTCCTGCCAACCTGAAGCATTTCAATGTGAATGTTGAGGTGTGTGCATGACCAGCATTGGTGGTATTTGGTTGACATCCGGAACTCCTTCTCCCCCAGCCCAGTTATCCCACCATGAAGCATGCCACCCTTGCAGTGGGTGCAGGTTAACTCTCAGGATGTCAGTCAGTGGTGTCCTGCTGTTGGTTGGTGCCCAGTTCCCAGCAGGGCCTGGTACTCCCCACAACAGAGCACCATTGTCAGACATCTTAGAAGGGGCTTTTCACTCCCTGTGAGGTATGCATGCTTCAGTGTGTGCTTGCTGGGCCATGCCGGTGGGGGATGTTGAGCTGTGACTACCACTCCCATCATGCTATTGCCTACACCCCTCTTCCCAGCATGCCCATACTTCCTTCCTTTTGACTCTGCTTCCCTGTTGGGTAGTGTGCCTGTGCTGACAGGATGGCTGACAGTGTTGTCCTGGCGTTTGGTTGGCTACAAGTCACAAAAGTGTCCCTGTGCTTCACACAGCATAACCCAGTGTGGTTGTTCTTTGTGGGATATTTAATTAGAGTGTGAGGCATTGCATTCTCCCAGGTGAGTTGTGTGGAGTTTGTGTTAAGGGGTGTGTGAGAAAAGCTGCTGGTAACTATGGTCAGAGCTGTCAGTCCTCCTTCCCACACAGCCAGATATCCCACCATGGAACGTGATTCCATTGCAGGGAGTGCAAGTTGGCTTAGAGGATGTTAGGCAGTGGTGTCCTGCTGTTGGTTGGTGCCCAGTTCCCAGCAGGGCCTGGTACTCCCCACAACAGAGCACCATTGTCAGACATCTTAGAAGTGGCTTTTCACTCCCTGTGAGGTGTGCATGCTTCAGTGTGAGCTTGCTGGGCCATGTGGGTGGGGGATGTTGAGCTGTGAATACCACTCTCATCATGCTATTGCCTACACCCCCTTTCCCAGCATGCCCATACTTCCTTCCTTTTGACTCTGCTTCCCTGTGGGGTAGTGTGCCTGTGCTGACAGGATGGCTGACAGTGTTGTCCTGGCGTTTGTTTGGCTACAAGTCACAAAAGTGTCCCTGTGCTTCACACATCATAACCCAGTGTGGTTGTTCTTTGTGGGATATTTAATTAGAGTGTGAGGCATTGCATTCTCCCAGGTGAGTTGTGTAGAGTTTGTGTTAAGGGGGTGTGTGAGAAAAGCTGCTGGTAACTATGGTCAGAGCTGTCAGTCCTCCTTCCCACACAGCCAGATATCCCACCATGGAACGTGCTTCCATTGCAGGGAGTGCAAGTTGGCTTAGAGGATGTTAGGCAGTGGTGTCCTGCTGTTGGTTGGAGCACAGTTCCCAGCAGGGCCTGGTACTCCCAACAACAAAGCACCATTGTCAGACATCTTAGAAGTGGCTTTTCACTCCCTGTGAGGTGTGCATGCTTAAGTGTGAGCTTGCTGGGCCATGTGGGTGGGGGATGTTGAGCTGTGACTACCACTCCCATCATGCTATTGCCTACACCCCCCTTCCCAGCATGCCCATACTTCCTTCCTTTTGACTCTGCTTCCCTGTGGGATAGTGTGCCTGTGCTGACAGGATGGCTGACAGTGTTGTCCTGGCGTTTGTTTGGCTACAAGTCACAAAAGTGTCCCTGTGCTTCACACAGCATAACCCAGTGTGGTGGTTCTTTGTGGGATATTTAATTAAAGTGTGAGGCATTGCATTCTCCCAGGTGAGTTGTGTGGAGTTTGTGTTAAGTGGGTGTGTGAGAAAAGCTGCTTGTAACTATGGTCAGAGCTGTCAGTCCTCCTTCCCACCCAGCCAGATATCCCACCATGGAACGTGCTTCCATTGCAGGAGTGCAAGTTGGCTTTCAGGATGTCAGTCAGTGGTGTCCTGCTGTTGGTTGGTGCACAGTTCCCAGCAGGGCCTTGTGCTCCCCACAGTAGTACCCAGTGTCAGCCATCTTGTCAGTTCTTTTCCACTCCCTGTGATGTGAGCATGGTTCAGAGTGGTGTTGATGGGCCAATTGTGAGGGTGACCAATATCTGTGACTACAACTCCCATCATGCTATTGGCTACACTCACTTCACCAGCATACACACAATTCCTTCCTTTCAGTGAGCTTCCCTGTGAGGTGGTGTTCTAGTGGTGGCAAAATGTCTGACAGTGTTTGTTGGTTAGATTTGTGCCACTGCCTTGCTCTATTTGTTGTTAGGTTTGTACATGTCATGACACAGTTACATATCACTATGAGATGGCATGTATTGTGTTTATCTAACTAACATACACATCTTGGGATGATTATCTTTTGGTTACTGTGGCTTTGCTAAGGGTGCATGGTTTGACTATCCCCTTGACAGTGATGTGTGTGTATTGTCACACAATATTCGGTATATTGATTGTGTACTCACCAGGCTCTGGGATGTTTGATAGTCCATGTACGCTCTCTGGTGGTAGGATGGCCCGCACCTTCTCCTCCCAGGGCCTGAGGTATACTGGTTTGGCAGGAGGGCCACTGCTGGTGCGATGACTCAAGGCGTAATCCTTCTTGAGTAGGTCCTTGACCCTCCTGCGCACATCATACCACCTGTTCTGGATGTCTTCCTTTGTGCGCAAACATGGTGATTGTGCGTTCACCCTGTCGATGATCCTCTCCCACATCTTGGTTTTCTGCAACATGGGGGTCTGTTGGACCAATGTACCAAACAACTGTGGCTCTACCCTGAGGATTTCATCTACCAGGACTTCCAATTCACTGTCTAGGAACTTTGGATTCTTCTTTGGGGGCATGGTGATGGGTGGTGGTGGGGATTGATGTGTGTGTGAGTGTGCAAGTGAGGGTGGGTGAGTGTAGGTTTTGCTGGGTGTATGTGAGGGTGCTATTTGGGAGGTGCTAATGGTGTGTGGCTTGTGTGATGGATGAGTTGTGAGTGTGTCTGTGGTTGCTGTCTGATGGTGTTCTGTGCTGGCAGGTCAGTTGAATTTGCAAAGGATCATGGTAGGGATTTGTGGCCTTTATATGGGTGGAGTAGTGGGTGTGTCTTTGTTCCATGTTTTTTTCCCCCTGTATTTATTGACTTTGTCATTGCTTGTTTGGCCCTTTTTTTTTTTTTTTCCTTTGTAGGTTTTAGGCATGTAGGAGACATTCTTCTGACCGAGTAGGACGCTGCAGTTGGCTCGTGCAGTCTTCTCCGAGTCTTTCAAGCTGTGTTTCTGATGGGTTTCATGTGCGGCGTACGCGTCGGTCGCGGAGTATTGGGTTGCTTCGGCTCGGTTTTGGATGCGTGTCGGTCGTACGGCTTGAGCTCCGTGCGACTCGGTCTGGTTTTACATGCATTGCATCGTACTGCGCGGGTCGGAGTTCGCGGGTACGTTTCTGTCGGGTTCATTCCTGGTGTGTGTCGGTCAGTTCGATTTGCGTAGTTTTCCGGCCGGATAGCTGGTTTCCGTGCGGTTCGGTCGTTCGGCTTGTGTTCCATACGAGTTGGTCATAATTCACATGCATTGCATCGTACTACGCGGATCGGGCAGCGCCGGTACGTGTCGGTCGGACTACATTCCCGTACCGAGTCGGTCGGTATATTTTCCGGCCCGAATCGGAATCGGCCCCTAAGTGTTTTGGGGCCTTTCCTGTTGTGGGTGAGAGGCCTAGTCAATACAAGTGGGTACCCTTTTTTTGGGGACAAGTGTGTGAAACAGTATAAAATTTGTTATTAACAATCGAATTTCTCTCCACTTTTGGCTTCGAGATGTAAGCCAAATCAGTGTGCAGGAAAGAACATATTTTGCTAAATCTCCTCTGATAGTATGTTTAACCCTAAATTCAGAATTGTACAAATAACTAGGGGTGTGAAATATTTGTGTAATTTACTTTCATGTAAATTCATAAACTGCAAATCTATCATTTAGTGCTTTATTTTAGTGCTAACTATGTTCTTGTGTAAAGTTTTGACATGAGAACAAATTTTGTGCTAAAAAAAATTGCAAAACGCAAAAGTACTGAAAACAGCAGCTACTCGTATTCTGTTCTCCTGTGCATGCGCTGTAAATTTTAACTGTGAATAGTGAGTTTGCTGTAATTAATTACAGCAAATGGTATGCCATTACAAGAAGAAGCGTAATGGTGCCTTTTGGGAATTTTGAGTAACAAACGTAATGTGAAGTTCCCAACAATTATGTGAATTACACCCCAGTAACTTAAATTTTGCCAGGCTTACAAATGACTACTATACCAGTATCTCGGGCACATTGACAAAATGTATAGGTCTCCTTCATAGCCATTTTTCGCTCATTAGATTTTATCCTATGAACAGATGCATAGTCGATAGGCAATGACAAATCATTATAAGCTGCACATCACTTGTTCGCTCCGGGTATTGCATGTTTTTGACAACCATACTAAAAAATGTTTCCCCTGCAAATAGAAACGCCTGACAGATGTAAGGGTATATTACGTTTGTAAATCGGCCATTGGCAGTGCCATTACTGATGAAAATATTGTCAACTCTATCAATTTTCTCCTACTTATTTTGGCTCTATTGCTCCGAAACAGCTCAAAAGGATTCCAGTCAAACTCTCTAAACCATGGTTTAATGGTTCCCTAAATGATGAACTGCGCAATATAAGACTCTCTGAGAGACTCTGGAGAAACTTGCCTTCCACCACAAATCTCTCTCAACTGAGAAAAGTGAGAAGCGCCTACAACAAACGCATACGCTTGGCGAAAACTGAACACTTCAGAATTCAACTGGATGGAGCCAAAAATAGACCAAAAAAACTCTTCGAAATCATTAAGGAACAATCTAACCAATCTTCTAACCAGAACTCTACTCTGTTATCCCTGCTCCCTAGTGGTGACGACTTTACAGCTCACTTCGCTGAAAAAACAAGGAAAATAGAGCTGGAGCTATTACCTGCCACCCCAACTTTGTTATCCATGAAACCGCCCGCAGGATCAGGGGAGGTGGCAGAATCCACTACAATATACTCGCCTTTGGGTGGCTCTCTCAAAAACAACGCCTCTTGGAGCAGTTTCCTCCTACCTGACTGCACTGAGCTACTTCACAACATGGCATCCATCAAACCCTCCAACCATTTTGGTGATCCCCTACCCGCCAAGCTCTATAAAGATTTAATCTCAACCTTACTCCCTCTTTGGTCTAGGATCATTCATGAATCCCTCTTACAGGGAAAGATTCCGGACTGCCTAAAAGTTGGGCAAGTTACTCCCATTCCTAAGAAGCCCAGCGCGGACCTTTCAGATCCAAACATCTTTCGACCTATCACCAGCAGTATGACTCTAGCTAAATTGCTTGAAAAATGCGTACATTCACAGCTCTGCAAACATATTGATAAATACCAACTCCTGGACCCTCATCAGTCAGGATTCAGATCAGGGCACAGTACTGAAACGGCACTAACGCACATTGTTGATGACGCCGTGAGAGCCCTTGACCAAAATGTCCCTTGTCTCCTGATCCTTCTGTACCTATCCTCAACCTTCGATACCATCAAACATGAAAACCTGATTGATCTTCTCCAACATAAGATGGGCTTCTTGGGCCCGGTCCTAAACTGGTTTGCCTCCTTCCTGCACAACCGCACGCAAAGGATCAAAGTTAATCATGCACTCGCTTCCAGTACCCCTGTCCTGATTGGAGTCCCCCAAGGTTCTGCGCTCTCGCCCTCTCTTTTCAACCTTTTTATGGAGCCTCTTGCAGTCATTCTGAACCGAGCGAACATTCAATACCTCATGTATGCGGATGACACGCAATTGTACCTGAAGATCTCCTCGCAAGAGGACATAAAAACATTAGATGCTGCACTTGCCCAAACTCAACAATGGCTAGCTCAGAACCATCTCCTACTAAATACTCTCAAAATGGAATTTCTTTTGATCACCCCACCTAATCACTCAGCTCCTACACTTGACTGGATTAAACACCTTACTGCTCTGAACTGCACACCCCACGTTGTAGACTCTGCCAAATCTTTAGGTATCACATTGGATAAACACTTAAACATTCAAGCACACATCAGTGCTAATACTAGGGGAGCCAATTTCCAACTCAACACACTGAAGAAAATCAAACCATACCCCCCGAAGATCTCAGGCCGGCGGTTCAATCCCTGATTATCCCTAGATTGGAATATGGGCTGGTGACCCTCGCTGGACTTCCCAAAGCTAGCTTGGCCCCACTCAGAGCTACCTTGAACGCATCGGCTAGACTTTTAATGGGCTCGAGGAAATATGATCACATTTCACCCAACCTTCTGCAACTAAATTGGTTATCTATTGAAGCTAGAATCTGACTCAAGATAGCGTGTCTGACTCATAAAGCCTTACACTACAATACCCCATACTACCTCGCAAATAAGCTTGAGCTATCGGGCTCCAGCCGGAACCTCAGAAGTACGTCCACCCTTCTCTTGAAACCTCCAAGATTCAAAAAGAAAAGATCTTACAACCGGGCTTTCACAGGTATTGCCCCGAGAATCTGGAACTCCTTGCCATCTGATATCAGATCTAATCCTTCCTCTACTTCCATTAAAAAACTGGTCAAACGACTACTAATGAACGAACGTTAACGCGTTGATCATGCTCATGTATTTTGTTAACCCTTTCGCTGCGCTGCAAATTCCGCCGCAGTGCGAGGGGGGGTGGGGCTGGGCGTGGCGCTCGGGTGCCCAGGACGGCTCCCGGCCGTCATGAGTCACAGTAGGCGTGTGCTCATGACGGCCGGGAGCCGTCCGAACTCCGCCCACTCTTTAATTCTCCCGCACAGGCGGGGAATTAACCACGCGTGGGCGGAGCGGCAACGTTCGGACGGCTCCCGGCCGTCATGAGCACACGACTACTGTGACTCATGAGCACGGAAGAGGTTAATAACCTAAATCTTGAAGTATTTCACTGTTGTCTTATTACATGTGTTTACCTTTTTTTTATTCTAGTCCTCGATAGCTCCTTTAACTGCATTAACTGATGACATTGCTCGTTTCTTTCTTTGTTAAATCCCTTGATTCACATCGCACCATTGTTCTTTCTACTGTATGATATTTTGCTCTGCGTGCTCTATGGCACCTTTGATACCCCAAATTCTTTATCTTTGAATGTTTTCCCACAGGTTGTAACGTCACTTACTTTCATTATGTCTTGTATACTTGTGGACGCCAACTCTGTACAGTGCTCTGATACCCCTTTGGGTCTTGTTCGCGCTTTATAAAACTTTTCAAATAAATAAAATAAAATAAGTTAGGGGCCGATTACGATTTCAGTCGGAAACTCTTCCGACCAAATCGGTTTCGGAATTGTTTCCGACCGAATCAGGTTCTGCAAGTTCGACTTCAATGGGAGCCTGTGTTCTGACCAAATACACAGGCTCCCATTGAAGAAAGGGGTGGGTGGGGAAAATCGTGCACCCTGTTGCGGACACCCTATGGTGCCTGCCACACTGTGCATGGTTGCAAAGAGGGGCCCCTTGGGGACCCCCAAGGGCCCCATTCTGAAGGCTCCGGGTGAAGGGGGGCCTGCTACGTGCCCCCAAAGTCAGATTCCGACAACTGATCCGTGTCGGAACAACCGATTCAGAAAGGCTGTCCGAATCTGACATTGTGATCGCTCGGTCGGAAACGCGTAACGTTGACCTCTACGAGTCGGTGCTGAACGACTCGGTTCCCCTGAATACCATAGTTTCTATGGGAAAACCCTGAGTGATCTACACCAATGCCCCCTTACTGAATTCTGACTTGTGCTAAATCTTCTGAAAAGTTTAGCTGTGTGGATTCACCAATGGGTTTCGCACCTGTTTCCACCACAATCTGCAAAAAAATAGACACCACAAACAAAATAGGAAACATTGACTTCCACTGTGATAAAAGATTATTTTATAAAACCCTGCATCTTCCTGAAAACTAGAAAGAGTGTGCCCTTAGCAAATCAAACCATTTGTTGATGCAATATTTAGAAACAAACATGCACTTTCTTGCCAAGTACTTTTTTCACAGTTCAAAAAAATAATCTAAATGTTGCTTTTGGCTGTTTAATTGGTACCCGTCCCGGGAATCCACAAGGCTTAGAGACCATTGTCATCCCCACCATGTGGAGAAAAAGGACACAGATTTTGCTTGCATACATTTTTTAGAAAACAGTTATGAAGGCTTAAGCATGAACTGCCCCAAACAACAAACAGAGGGTCAGCGCTGGGGGAGGAGAAGGTCTTATCAGCCAAGGTGTTAAACTTTATTGAAGGAAAAAGGTGTCCTGAACACTAGAGGCGTGGCATGCAAGAACTTGTGATCACTTCAATGGTATCACACTCCTAGTTTTTCTTTCTTAAAATTGGATTTCCTGAACTCCACGGTGAGCATTGACTGGCACAGACTTGGTACTGTGAGCATGAGGATATCATGGTCAACACCTCCATCTCTCCCTAAAGGTCAAATTACCCCTTGAATTAGGTTAAGGATGATAATAAAACTCCAAACTACTGGGAAAAAGTGGTGAGGAGATAGGGAGAGAGAGAGACAGAGATAGAAACAGAGAGAGAGAGAGAGAGACCCCTGCAAGTTGGTATTCAGAAGATCTGGGCCAGATTACTTAAGCACAACATCTCAGTTCTAAGCTATATAGGTTTCCAACTAAGATTGAGCCAATGAATTATTATAGAAAAAATAAGACATGGAATTAACACAGCTCGGTTCTCATCCAGTGCAAGCAGATGGCTAGCTGTAACAAGCACATGGTGTACCACAAAACTAGCTCAGGAGCTAAATATAGAGACTACTGCAGTAGCACCTGGAGAGAGTACGTATGGACAGGGAATACAAATGAATAAAATGGCAATGAGGTAGGTAACAAATTACAAAAGGCAAGTAATCTGGGGAAACAAACAGGGGAAAAAACAACAAAGGTTGAGTTAAGCCAGGTGCAAACTAAAATGAGCAGTGGGGAGTCACAATAACCCCTATTGCCAGATAAGGGAGCTCAGTGTTAGTTGAGTCTAAATAAATGGATTGCTATTATTGATCCTGACGAGTGCTGATTGTGCTGGTCCTCTAGTGTCTGGGACATTCCCTTTGAGCCTGGAAAATGTAGCTTAAGTATAACACAGTGTATTTTCTATTGCCCTTTGTGCCATCTCTTACATGTTTCCTTGGTGTCTTGTGCCTAACCGTTTCTTGTGACTTGATAGTATCCCTCCTTCCCCACCATTGACCTCCGTTCCCTGGTCCTTAAGTTTTGAGTCAAATTTCTTCTGGAATTCCGAGACCATTCAAGGGGCATGGGCAAATGAAGATGGTTCCTATGAATTATAAGACAACTCGTACCCCTTCCAAGCCACAGTTTCAAGGTCTGATTACAGGCTATCAGTCTGCCCATTACTCTGGGGACAGCAACTTGTAGACATGAAATATATTACCAGTAAATATTGTAGAAAAGCCTTCCAAAACTTTGCAATAAACTGGGCTTCTCGATCAAGGATGACTAGATTATGCAATCTGTGTAACAAACCTCCTCAAAAAGGTATTGGCTATAGAAGGAGCACACAACATCTTGTCCAGCTGAATAAATTGACTTTTCGTGACATCAACTATGACCAAAAGCACAATCTTTCCTGTGATGGAGGTAAACCTGTGATAAAATCTATTGAAATCTCTGACCAAGGTTGTTGGGGGGGGGGGAGCCAGTAGTTGTGGAGCTTCCACAAGTTTTCTCATTGAGCTTTTGGCTTGAGCATGCTCTGTATAGTTGAGATTTGGCCACCAAAACTGACAAGAAATCATGTCTTGCGTTCAACTTATTTCAGGATGTCCCATTGCAGAACAATCATATGTTCTTTTTAAAAGTTGTTGCTGATGGTCTTTCTCCAGAATGATGACTCATTGATTATACCATAATCGTTTCAACTGTTTCCTTCTTTTACAAGGATCTTGTGAAACTCACTGATCTTTGTTGATTTTCTGATATCATTTTAGGAGTCATTTATGAATCCTTGACTCATGGGGCTCATTTTGAGTAATTAAAATAGATGAGAGGCTGCTGATTAGCTGAAGCTCTTCCCCTTGTCTGGATTAGTTGTCTTCCTTAACATGCCTTAGCATATCTGTTGCATGGTATGTAGCTGACTTCATAATCATAATCAAACCTTGAAATGAACAAGCGTTATCTGTTTTTTGTGGAGTTCATGCATTTCATGAATGCCAGGTACCCTCATTATTTGTGGTATGTCCAGATTGTAATGTGATGTTGGGCTTCTTTTAGATAATTTCTCCAATGAAACAAAGTTTTCTTTATTGATAATAGCTCCCTGTTATGGATAATGTAGTTGAATTCCAATGATTTTAAAGTTTGGGAATATAAGCCAATGGGTGGATTTTGCCTGTCTTAGTATATTCAGTGACAGAATAGCCTCAGTAGAAAAGGAGGAGGCATCCATTTCTATGATGAAAGACAGACTGCTATTTAAACATCTTAAGATGTGTGCATTCAGAAATGATTTGTTGATGGTTTCAAATAGCTTTTCTTGTTCTTGCCCCACTGAAATTTTTTTTTTGTGTGTGTCAGCTGAGAAATAGGGTGTGCAATCTCTGAAAAGCCTTGTATAAACTGTCTACAAAAATTGAAAAATCCTAAAAACCTTTTGACTTCCTTTATGGTTCTAGACGCTGGTCATTCATGTACAACCTTCACATTTTGTTCGCAGGAGTTTCAAAGAGCCTGAATTGAATTCTTTCAAAATGACCATTATTTAATGCAATTCCCAAGGAGGGAGTTTCCCAACATACTTCTTCAGAATTATAGGGTTTCCCATCAATCCCTACACTAGATTCTGAAACCTTGTTGAGTGATTTAGGTGACTATTATTTATCATGAAATCTTGTGTCCATAAATCACCTTGAAATCCAACAATCAATGAAAGCTAAAGTCGAGGAGGGACCATGACTGGTGAAAATCTGAACTGGGAGCTGAAATTGTTCTATGCCATATTCTCTTGTGTTAGAGGTGAACCTCAGACTAGAACAAGAACATGAATGGGGTTCACGATTCACAGTTGAGTCCTGGAGTTTCCTGCCAGTCTGTGGCATTTATTTACAAAATGGCCCTGCTTTCCACAATAAAGGAACCAACCTTATTCTCTTCTGCAAAGCCTTTCTTCTGTGGTTAGAGTCTTGTGACTATTTCCCAGTTGCATGGCTTCCTCTGAAGAACTAGCGTTTTCCTTGAATGCATCAGTAAGTGCACAGACAGAATATTGAGTTTTAAATATCGACATACACAAATATCGAGTTGGAAATATCGTGATACAGAAATATCGACAGCAAGAATATTGTGCTCAAGAATATCGACTTTAAGGTAACAAAATATCGTTTTTTTGAAAATATCGAAGTTAGTAATATCGTTTGCAAAAATATAGTTGTTTAAAATATCGATTTTTAAATTAGTGTTATGTATTTTAGTATGTATTTTAACAGTAAATGATCTATTTTTTTGTATAAGTATTGCTTTTGTTTTTTAAAATATATGCTACATTTTTAGTAGTGGTTCATTTTATGTTAATTAAATGTTGCATTTTTTTAGTTCTGTAGCGGGTTGTGGGTCTATAGGGGAATAGGGTGGGAAGTAATTAAATTATAAAAATGTAATTAATATTTTTTATTTATTAGTATTTATTTAAATTAGATTTTATAGTGTTAATTGTGGGTAATAATTATTATTAATTAATTATTAATTGGTAGTTAATTTGTATTAATTAATTAATTGGTAATTATGTTAATTGTGTTATTTTTTAGGAGTGGGTTGTGGGTTTATAGGGCAATAGGGTGGGAAGTAATTTAATTATAATAATGCAATTAATAGTTTTTATTTATTAGTATTTATTTAATTTAGATTTTATAGTGTTAACTGTGGGAATTAATTTATTATTAATTAATTATTAATTGGTTGTTAATTATTACCAATTAATTGGTAATTATGTTAATTGTGTCATTTTTTTTAGGAGCGGGTTGTGGGTTTATAGGGGAATAGGGTGGAAAGTAATTTAATTTTAATAAATGTAATATACATTTTTATATATAAATATTTATTCAATTTATAATTTCTAGTGTTCACTGTGGGAATTGATTTATTAATAATTACTTATCAATTGTTTATTGATTAATAATAATAAATTAATTAATTGGTAATTAATTATGTTAATTGTGTCATTTTTTTAGGAATGGTGGGGTTTATAGGGGAATAGGGTGGGGAGTAATTTATTTAAAATTAATTAATAATTAATTGTTAATTAATGGTAATTAATTAAAAATGTAATATGGCAATTGTGTAATTAATTTGAGATGTGAGATGTGGGGTTTATAGTGGTAAAGGGCGGGAAGTAAAATCTTTTAAATTAATTAATAAGTTGTTGTTAATTGATAATAATTTAATAATGTAAAATTAGTTATGGAAATTCTGTAATGATTTTTAAGTGTGTGTTGTGGTGTTTATTGGGGTAGAGGGTGAAAAGTATTTTAGGTTTTATTAATTAATAATTAGTTGCTCATTATTATTCATTCATTAATTGATAAATATTTATGGTAATCATTTACTTTCATTTTGTGTGTGGAGTTTTGTTTTATAGGGGTAATGTTTGGTGAGTAAATACATTTTTATCTGTTTTAATTTGTTTTTTAATTAATAATATTTGTTTTTTTGATAATTAAATATGTTTATTATGGAGGTACACTTTTTTAGAAATTTAGATGTGTTTTGTGAATTGTGTGGTGTTAAAGGGTAGGAAATAAAAATATTAATTTTATGTAACAATTAATGTTTTTGAATATAATTAATTTCTATTACATATAGTTATTTGTAAATAATTTATAAAATTTTTATAAAATATTGTTTGTTGTTAATTTTTAGATTTTTTTTACCATTATAATATGTTTCTATCTTTTGTAATTTTTATTATTTTTATATATGTTTTCTTTTTTTGTTTTTAACATTTTTTGTATTGTAGTTGATATTTTGTTTGTTTTTAATTGACTTCAGTGGGAATATAAATTTTTACCCCTCTGCAATCCAACACTTTCCCTACTGTTGCACTAACTGGAGTGGGAATAGTAATTTGTACCCCTCCGCTATCCAACACTTTCCCTACTGATGCACTCACTGGAGTGGGAATAGTCATTTTTACCTCTCTGCTATCCAATGCTTTCCCTACTGTTGCACTCACTGGAGTGGGAATAGTCATTTTTACCCCTCCGCTATCCAACACTTTCCATACTGTTGCAGTAATTGGAGTGGGAATAGTCATTTTTACCCCTCCGCTATCCAACACTTTCCCTACTGTTGCACTCACTGGAGTGGGAATAGTAATTTTTACCCCTGCGCTATACAACACTTTCCCTACTGTTGCACTCACTGGAGTGGGAATAGTAATTTTTACCTCTTCGCTATAAAACACTTCCCCTACTGTTGCACTTACGGGAGTGGGAATAGTAATTTTTACCCCTCCGCTATCCAACACTTTCCCTACTGTTGCAGTAATTGGAGTGGAAATAATAATTTTTACCCCTCCGCTATCCAACACTTTTCCTACTGTTGCACTCACTGGAGTGGGAATAGTAATTTTTACATCTCAGCTATCCAACACTTTCCCTACTGTTGCACTCACTGGAGTGGGAATAGTAATTTGTACCCCTCCGCTATCCAACACTTTCCCTACTGTTGCAGTAATTGGAGTGGAAATAGTAATTTTTACCCCTCCGTTATCCAACACTTTCCCTACTGTTGCTCTCATTGGAGTGGGTATAGTAATTTTTGCCCCTCCGCTATCCAACACTTTCCCTACTGTTGCACTCACTGGAGTGGGAATAGTAATTTTTACCTCTCCGCCATCCAACATATTCCCTACTGTTGCACTCACTGGAGTGGGAATAGTAATTTTTACCCCTCCACTATCCAACACTTTCCCTACTGTTACAGTAATTGGAGTGGGAATAGTAATTTTTACCCCTCTGCTATCCAACACTTTCCCTACTGTTGCACTAACTGGAGTGGGAATAGTAATTTTTGCCGATCCGCTATCCAATACTTTCCCTACTGTTGCACTCAATGGAGTGCAAAATGTATGTTTAAAAATTTTAAAATACTTTAATGTTTTAATTTATAATATAATGTTTTTTTATTAGATTTTATGTTATAGGTGTATGTATATATATATAATTATTTGTACATTTTTATATATTTATAACATTTAAAAAATAAATTAAAATTATAAGTTTATTAATTGTTTTAAAGTAAATATACATTTATATATTACATTTTATAAATTTATGTTTAATTTTTTTAAATTAAATTTATTTATTATATTTGTTAAAATGTACATTACATCTAAGGGGCTCATTACGATGGCGGGCGGAAGCACCACCGCCGTGCTGGCGGATGCAAAAACCACCAGTTACCGCCGGCACGCAGCAGTCCACACGCCCGCCCAATTACGATGCGAAAAGTAGGCCAAACACCGCCGGCAAGCCAGCAACACCGTCCGCCATCAAAGTGCGCCCGTACATGTAGCGGCGCAGCCCAACTGACACACACCGTCCGATGAAACACGTCCCGCCCGGCGCATAAATTACGATGCCGCAAACAAACGGCTCCCACGGCCAAGAGATACCGTACGACAAACCGAAGCGGTAACACGGACGCCGAGCACGGACAACGAAGAAGCGGCTCCCCCGAGCATGAATCCAGCACTGCAGGCACTCCCCATGCTCCTGCTGATGCACCACCAAGGACGCAACGTACCGCGGAGACGCAGGTAGGCACACACACAACAAGTGCACGCAAACAGCGCACACAGTGCAAGGGCGGAAAAAGCGGACAACCCCCCACCAGCGCGTGTACACTACACATCCACCATCGCATCCACATATGACACACAGGCCAAATCGTAACATCGCAGAACACATGTGTACACACCACCTGGGACTAGGAACCAACCACCCCGTCACGGCCCCAAAGCGCCGATGACGCCGCCACACATGCGCACAACGCAGAGGCCAACCGCAGCGCCATGCATGCGTCGCACACAGACACAGGGACACAACCAAGCAGCACACACATCAGCCCCACCCCGAACGCACATGACACGTGACAGGCCGGCCACAGACATGTCCCCAACGCCCAATTCACGGACAACACCCAACGCCACACAACCGACGCACACATATCAGTGAAGACACGCAACAGCAGGACACACCCCAGTGTAACAAACATGGCGTAGCACACAGCGGCGGCAACACCAACTAGGAGAAGCAGGGCCCCTTCGGGAAGAGGAACGCCAGTACCACACAGAAACACCCATACCACCCTGCACATATGAACAAGACATATAAAACGGAACACCAAAGAGCCCGGGGACCGACAACAGGTGGCCCAAGAATAACATTCACACACAAGGCCCAACGCAGAGCGGAAAGGCAGCCTGCCGCCCACACAAGGGAGAGCAGACAGCACTGAATGACCTTCCATTCCAACTCCGAAACCACAGCCCTACGACAGAAGCCGGTGAATACAGCCATTGTCCAAGAATAGACCAACACAGGCATGCCGAGGAGACCGACCACAGGGCAGATAGCGCATATCACAGAAGCACACAATGGACGGGGAAGAAAGAAGAAAACACTCCCCCATGTCGGCCACATGCAAGTTAATTGGAAGGAGTCACACAGCACTGACCTTGAACTGTCTGAGAAGCATGTGGGAAGAGGGCCCGTGTCCTCCAAACAAGCCAACAGAACACAAGTCCTGTCTCCCTACGGCTACACAGAGCTCACAGCAACCCCGGAGCGTGCACATCGCAGACTGCACACACAGCCGGAGCACGCCACCTCAACGAACCGCTGCGAAATGGCAACCGCAACACACCTACCCAACTACGCCGAACAGCTCAAGCTGTACAAAACCAACCTGTGCCATACATTGGGATGCGATCTCCTGTCCCTGCTGAACGTAAGTTACCGACTGACTTACCGCATCACATTGTTCAGCTGCGTCATGCCCGTCTTCTACTGTCGGAGGTGTCCCTACCAGCATCCCGTCGAGATATGCCTCTCCAACCCGGCATGTCTGAAGGCGGACCTGCTACCACTACTCCTCCCTCTGGACGCACACGACCGGGCCTGCTCTGCCTATGGGGGCATGGCGTATGTGGCCAACATCGCACCCGCACTGAAATGGGACCACTGTGCCTCCACACGACGGATCATCGATAACAGCTACATCGAATGTCACCCAGCATGCCCCATCATGGTCCTCCAAGGGACAACCTACGAACAACACCTTGACAGCCACCATCCGCTTCATTGGCTGGCAAACATGTACACCACCAATGACATGGAAGCCCTGCTGGACGGCATCGCATACCTGACAACCTGTAAATACGTCGGACCACAACGCAGGTTCCCCGAGTGACCTATGATGCCCAGCCCCGCACCCATGCTTAGCTTCCGCACGGACTGGCCAGTCACCACCACAACAGCCATACCAAACGACCGGCAACTGTAACCACACCATCAACGACATCGCCATGAAATCGGATATGACCGGGACATGCACACTGTTCCCCATCACATCCAGGAACACCGCATGCATCGTGGGAGGCAGTGGCATGGGCTCTGTGTATCGCACCCACATGGATGGAACTGCACGAACAACCAGGACACGACATGGATCCAGCGCCCATGGACACACACACCGCTCAGTGGACATGAATAGGTCGCCTGGAGTCTGTGGGTGCTGCACCCCTCCCACCCCCGCCCCGGGAATCCCATACCAGGACCTTTGCATGGACGACAAGTGCATACAACAACAACACGACCCCAGTGACTGTGACATGTCCAGTAACCACCACAGTGCAACAACAAGTGGCACGCCGCTGCATGCACGCAAGCACATGCCCTGATGTCATCTCACATGCACGCGTGCATGAGGAACAACCGCAGCAAACCTGTCACATGGAACTGAGATGGACTGTGCCCATGATGCCAAGCGGTCTGGTAGGCTACATGTATACCGTCTGTGTCAAAGCCCGCAGCTCCGCAGCTATACGTAAATGTACATTAGCACAGCCTTGCCCAAGCAGATGTCACTCTGAAGCCCACATCCCACATGCAACAGCCAATCACATGTAACCCCACACCCTATCCCATTTGCAATCATGCTCAGTATATCCTCAACATGTATTCCGCTGCCAGTAGTGTCCACTATACTGCATCACAGAGGACAGAAGACTCAATATAATGTTTGAAACCAAAACTGTCTCCGCTGACTCATTTCACAAGTATGAATGAGAGAGGATGAGAGTATGTGAAGTACACGGCAGTCGTGACATGACCATGTAGTCCACTGGTATTGGATGTCAACGCAAATGAGTAGCACTACTGTGGAAGACACACATGTGTCGTGTGAAGTCGTATGGACGCAGTGCTCAGGTGGGTGGGTGCGACGGGTAGATGCGCACATGCCAAGTTGGAGCACGCCGTGTCGGGAGGGGTCATGAACAGTACACCACCGCTTCCCTGGGCATTGTGAGAGGACACCTGTCGGGGGGAGTGAACACGTGTGTGCACAGCAGCCGGGCACACGTACAAAGCGGTACCAGGCGCACCTCAGCCCACCCTCTGTGGACAAGCTGGATCCTGTTGTGCGCCCGCCATGCCCCTTGACAAGGCACACACAGCCCCAGTCGACCAGGTGTAACCCCAACATAGTCAATCCGCACAGGCGATACAGGGCACGGGATGGCAGTGGAGCATGGTGTGTGAGAGGTCTCCTCGCGCTCCTCCTGGTCATATCACGCAGGCAATAGAACCTCAACGTCTAGCATGGCACAAGTCAAATGGAAGTGTAGGGGGACGCACCACAGCACGAGCAGCACTGACGTCACGGGAGGTGGCTCGCACCATCCCATCCATTGCCCATCATACCAACCACGCCACATGCCATTGCGACTAAGTGCAAGCGCGTGCGCCACCACCCCCGAGCCCTCCCCAGAGAGGCCAAAGAGTGAATGTGTGGGCCATCAGTCACAGACGGACGTGGCCTGGCCGCAAGGGCAGCCACAGCCACTGGGTGTCGCAGGTGGCGGATCCGGAAGGCGAAGACTGTGATGCATAGTCCATGCAGGCCGGGTCTCCATTTGGGGCACCACGCAGGTGGACGGCGTCCCGCAACACATCATACCCTGAGACAGCCCACTCGTGCGACTGGACCCACACATACACTCCTTGCCCTCTCTGGTGCGAGCTTGGGGCTGCCTGTGCAAGCGCTAGCCTCGCAGGTGAGCATGCATATTGGGGGAGCGAGGGGAGGACATGTAGGGCTGGGGCGAAGATGACTGTATCACTGTCAGTTAGTACAAGGGATGACCCAGATGTGGAAAGGAAGAGACGTGTCCCGTGTGTACTGCAACTAGTCGCCAATCCAACTACCCCCCATGTCCGGAATGTAAGCCCGCACCTAGGCCCGCCCATCCGCCACATCGAACATACCACCAGCACGACAACCTTCCCATTCGAAACACTGACTGGGGGTGGCGACCAGTGTACAATCATGTGTAGCCTACCCACTCGTACATGTGGGCCCTCCATGATCCATGTCACCTGCGGCAAAGTCATGACATGCGCAATGAGGGAAGTGAGGAGAGCTGCCCGCCCCACGCGCAGAAGGTGCATCAGCTCCACAGACCCAGCAGCGAGTCCAGCAGGGGTCACATGTGCAGGGGCAGCTGTGCCTGGTGTGAAGGCACATGCATATAGACAGCACATCGACCAATGTGTAGTCTGCCCACATCTACAGTCCATCATCATGCGGACATAGGAATTGAACACAGGGCAACACATCTTAGTGGGTGCACCCACCGTGACCAACAATGCGCAATCATCGACGTACCCGCCCTGTGCATGGCCCCCCACCCAACGGAGGCACATCCAGTGCCACCATCCCACACACACAAGCCTTCCACGGAACATGCTGTGTCCAATGGTCAGTACAGAGTCAGCGCCCATCTGGTGGATCCTGACAGGAGACACATGCACACACATGCCAGCTCCCACTATGTACGACTGCCACCTGGCACGTGCAATGTAACCTCTCACATGTGACGTGTGACTGCAAGCACACAGCCGTCTTGGCATGGGGCTGTGAATGTGGACACCTGTCAATGTTTCGGGAGGTGTGATCCATACAGTGCTGTACATAGGGTGCAGTGCTGACACCTACTACTGTCTCATATCCCCTCGTGCCACAGGTCCCACTTGTTTTGGCCGCTCAGCCTGTGCCCACATCGTCGTCGTCGTGTGCCATACTCATCCAGCCGCGGAAGCAGTTCCATGCTCAGCAGACATTCATGTTGCCGTGGCGTTGCCGCTTGACGGATATGCAGTCAGTCCCCATCAGCACGCCCCGCAAGTCATTGGGGCCTAGATCCCCATGTGCATGCACATGGCAGTGGTTTGTATCACTAGCCATTGCCATTGTTGGGAGACCTGTGTAAGTGTATTGTGGCCGTGCCGTCCCAGCTTGACAGCTGGGCTGTGGCTCATGTGCTTGCTCAGTCATGTCAGTGATGTGTATGCGAAATTGTTATGTGTCGTGTTGCTTTGACATGTGTCCTCTGCCATTGTCCCTAGGCGGAGACCGAACATTGACCGCCCATACCAATTGCTGGCGGACATGGACGATACAGAGGTTATTAGGAAGTTTCGGCTGGACAGGCCAACCCTGCATCGACTGTGTGCCATGTTAGAACCCCATCTCCGTCCCCGCAGGGTGTATCCGACTGCTGTCACCCCCACGGCTAAGGTGATGGCCGCCATGCATTTCTTCGCCACTGGGTCATTCCAGCACACAGTGGGCATTGGAGGAGGGATGTCCCAGCCCATGTTCAGCAAGGTGCTGAGGGATGTACTGGCAGCCATGATGCTGTACCGGAACAGGTACATCCGCTTCCCCAGGGCTCGTGAATTGGCGGCAGTGAAGGGTGCATTCTATGCCCTTGGCAGAATCCCACACGTCGTTGGAGCCATTGACTGCACACATGTCGGCCTTGTTCCACCACAGGCCACTGAGCACCTGTACCGCAACAGGAAGCACACGCACTCCCTGAATGTGCAAGTGGTGTGCCTTGCGGACATGGTGATCACCCACGTGTGTGCAAAGTTCCCAGGCTCGGCCCATGACGCACACATAATGCGCAACAGCATCTTGCCACGACTGATGTCCAATATGCAACAGGATCGTGCCTGTATTGTCGGTGAGTATGTGGAGTGGTGTAGCGTGCTGGTTGTGCGATGCTGTCCCCTGTCCAGTTGGAATTGCAACGGTTCTCTGTGTCCCTCACACCCAGGTGACTCTGCGTATCCGAATGGGGCATGGCTGCTCAGTCCATTGAGGAATACTCGCACCCCAGCAGACGATCGCTACAATGAGGCACATGGGAGGACCAGACGTGTGGTCGAGCGTACCTTTGGCCTCCTCAAGTCCAGGTTCAGGTGCCTGGACCGCACCGGGGTGCGTTGGCGTACTCCCCACAGAAGGTGTGCCAGATAGTGGTGGCGTGCTGCATGCTGCACAATCTGGCCATTCGGAAGCAGATCCCCCTCATCGTGGATGACGGAGATCAACCAGGGCCCCAGCCCGCAGACCAGGACAGCTCGAGTGAGGAGGACAGCGGAGAGGAGGAAGCTGGTAATGTGCGGCAGCAGCTCATCGCCCGCTACTTCACTTGACGGTGAGTGTCCATGTACGACGGCTGATGTGGCTGTATCTGTGCAGGTGTGTGTGTGCTGTGTCAGGGTGGCCGTTTGTTCACTGCGTGCTGTGTGTCAACGCTCCATGGCCAGGGTAGTATGCCACTGTTGGTGGCTGTGGCATTGTGCCCTATTGCTCTGTGCGATGTGTGTACATTGCTTGTAGTTGTTGACATGTACTGTGTGATGGGTGTGTGACACACTCATTGAATGTGCTCCTGTTCTGTCTCCCACCCCTAGGTCCCTACAGGCCCTCCGGTTCCATTGCCATGCCACGCATCAGGTGCCTTTCCGCCCAAGGTGGCCGTTGTATTCCGTACAATTAAAACACAGGGCACAAACAGCAGTTAGTGAAAAAGGTGCATTTATTACTAACTGTGACATGTGATTGTGTGTAAGGTGATGACAAAAGTGGTGCGTGCAGTGACAATGAGCTGTCGGTCATGGCTGCGTGATGATCAGGGTGTACCCACTGGTTCTATGTCCATAGTCCAACACACACATGCCATCCAGATGGCTGTGTGGAGTGGGATCGTAGTCCAAGTCAATGCAGTGGCTGGTCAAGGAAGGCTGGCGGAAGGCTGGCTGGCTGCCTCACTTGCGGCTGGAGCGTGCGAAGTCCTCCCGGGAGATCTGTTTCCTCTTCGGACGGCCCCTTCCACGTTTGCGAGGGGGGGTGCCTGCTTGCGACATGCTGGTGGTTGAGGTGTGATCACTGGCTGTGGACGCAGGGGAACTGGACACTGCTGCTCCACCCTGCACCCCGGCAGGTGGTGGCGGAGGGGAAGCTGCTGTCCCTGGCTGTGACCTCACCGCCACCACCAGCTGTCCCATGAGGTCCACGATTTGGCCCATACGGGCGTCCATGGACCTCAGCACCCCCAGCACCTCACGCGTGTCTGAAGCAGACCGGACCCATTGTCCTTGGGCCTCTTCATAGGCCCCAAGGACTCTGGCCATGTGAGGCAGGGCATGGCTCCCAGGGGAGGCTGGCGTTTCCCTGACCCTGCTCCTCCTACCAGTCCTGCTGCCACCGGCCTGCCCACTAGCCACATTGCTCACCACGGTCCTCGCTGTGGCTCCCAGGGTGGATCCAGTCGTCTGGGCCACCACCTGCGCTGGGGCTGGTGCCAGCGAAGACGTGGCGGTGGTGGCGGCGGTGGTGGTCGGTGCGGCGATGGTGGCGGTTGCGGCAGTGGTAGTGGCCACAATGACCGTGGGTGTGGCCGCAACGACAGTGGCAGCAGGGGGCTGGGAATGTTCAGCAGCCCTGGATGATGGGTTGGTGGGTAGGAGGGGTCCTGGGGAGCGGCTGGGCCCTGCCACACCAGATGGGCCTGCTTGGTTGTCCGTGTCCGAAGAGGAGGACAGATCCTCCAGATCCGTGTGTCCTCGTTGGGGGCTTGTAGGCTGGCTGTGCTGGCTGCTGGCTCCATCCCCAGCATCCAGCAGTTCGTCACCTGTGGAGAGAATGAGATTTGTTATTGTGTTGCACCTGGCGAAGTATGTATTTGTCGTCTGACATTGACAGTTCGTGCAATCTCGTACATGGGTTTCCCGGAGGCGTGTGTGTGGCTGTAGCATCTGTAGTTGTGTGTGCTTGGCAATGGGACTGTGTGCTGTGCACATGTGGCATGGGACGGATTGGCCATGCCGATGGGTGTGTTGCTGTGCCCCTACTTATTGTGACTCTGGTGTATGCGGGCTCCTGGCCCATCCTGGGTCTGGTTTGTACTTTGCTTTTGGGGTTCAAATGGAACGCTTAGGAACGCATATGGCAACATGGGGGCTATGCCCCAGATTCGCATTTGGGAGGGGATATGCTTTTGGGGTTCAAATGGAACGCTTAGGAACGCATATGGCAACATGGGGGCTATGCCCCAGATTCGCATTTGGGAGGGGATATGCTTTTGGGGTTCAAATGGAACGCTTAGGAACGCATATGGCAACATGGGGGCTATGCCCCAGATTCGCATTTGGGAGGGGATATGTTTTTGGGGTTCAAATGGAACGCTTAGGAACGCATATGGCAACATGGGGGCCATGCCCCAGATTCGCATTTGGGAGGGAATATGCTTTTGGGGTACATGCTGTGAGCCATGGGTGCCGAACGTGACATGTGTTGTGGCAGCATGACAGTGCATGGTTTGAGGTGTGTGCATGCTTGACATGGCCTGCATATTTGCTGTCTGTTGTGATTACTGGACATGGCATTGGACGCATCGTTATGAGTGAGTGATGGTTGTGTGCCAGCCAACGTATTGCAGTTGTCCCATCTCCTTGGTGTGCGTGCTGCCCTGTGCCATGTGCATCACTGCAGTGCTCGGGGGGGGGGGTGGCCCATGTTGTGTGTTGTTGCTCACAGTGTTTCGTGCACTTCATTGACTTCTGGCACATGGTTGGTCATGGGCATGTATCTTAGCGTGACTGCTGTATGTGTGGCAGCTGTGCGGATGACATGCCTTTCATGAGACTGGGGCTGACGGATGGGATGGATGGTATGCTGTTTGTGCATGGTGTGTCTGTGTGTTTGATGGGTTCAGTGGTGTTCGTGTGCATTTATGTTGTTCCGCTCTGTTGCGTCTAGTGTTGTTTGTCTTACATAGGCGTAGTTGTGGGGTGTGTGGTTGACAGGCAGTTGGGGCTACATGGACAGGACTTCAATGGTGTTTCGGTTGTGTGTGATGAGTTGCACAGTGGCTGCCGTGTGGTACTATATTCAGTGTGGCTTGTGCATGCAGACGTGGCTCCTTGGGTGTTGCTGTGTCTGTGATGGGTCATGTGAGGTGTGAGTCTGTTGTTCATGTCCGTGTGCACATTGTTCACTTGTTCGTGACGGTGGGCGGTGCTGCGTGTTCGTCTGCTACGTGACATGTCCCATGTGTTGGTCGTGTTATGGTCCTCATGCCTCCAGTAATCCAGCCCTGTCCAGTTTCCCACCTGCAAGTTGTTCGTGCGTGCACTGTACTGGATGCCACATGGCTCTAAGCGGGGGGTGCTCCATGTTGCAGGTCTGTGGGGGTGGGAGGGTGTTGTGGGTCGTGGGGGTGGCTGGATACCCACAGACACGATTGCTGTGGGCCGTGATGTCTGCCTTTCGGCTGTCGTTGTGCACTGCGGTGGCTGACACGTGGCTGTGGGGTGTGGGGGATGCTCCTCCTTGCTGTGCTGTGGGACTGGGGCCTGGTGTGTGTTGTACTTGGGCTGTCCACCCTCCCACCCACTGCAGTTTGTGTTCCTGCCACTTACCTGTTACTTGTCGGTTAGTGCAGCTGTGGCGGACACATGGGTGTGGTGGGTGCTCGTTGTGGCGCTTCTGGCATATTTGGGGACCTGTTGGTGGTTACGTGGCTGGCTTAGTGTACACATGTCCCCACGCATCTTACAGTTGTTCGGTTTGGGCTGTGTGTGGTAGTGTCTGTTGCATGTGTGTGTGATGTGTTGTGTATTGTGTGCTGGACATGGGGGTGTTTGTCCCTGGGAGCTGTGGCATGGTGGTAGTGCATGTGAGTACATAGCGGTGTGCTGGTATACATTAGTTTGTACTTACCAGCCTCCACTCCCCCTGCTAATCCGGCGAGGATCTCCGGATGTATTACGACTCGCACCTTCTCCTCCCACGCTTTGAAGGTCTTAAAGAGCGCAGGATTCCCTCCGCCAGTGACGGCAGCCAGCTCTCTGTTTTTGCCCTCCTTCTTCTTGACCAGGCTCTTTATGTCATTCCAACGTTTGTTGATCTCGACTCTGTTCCTGGGCAGGGTCCCGACTGCATTGACCTGGTCTACGATCCGGTTCCACATTCTGTTTCTGGTGGCTAGTGGTGTGTGCTGGACCATGTTCCCATAGATTTGTGGGTACACCTTGATGATCTCGTCGACCATGACCTTCAGCTCCATGGGCGTGAACTTGGGCATTCTTTGTGGTGCCATGATGTTTGTGGTGCTGGTGCGGTGTGTGTTGTGTAATGTGCAGGGGGTTTGTGGTGCCGGTGTTTGGTGGTGGTGGTGGTGGTGTTTGGTGGTGGTGGTGGTGGTGGTGGTGGTTGTGATGTGTGCGTTTCTGTGGTGTGCTGCTGTCCTTGCTGTGTCACTGTGTCCTCTCCTCTCCTCTCTGGTTTGCAATGTAGCAAGGGGTTGTGGTCTGTGGGAGTGCTGCTTTTGTACTCACCTATGTGGGTGTGTCCTCATGGTCTGTTGTTTTCAGGTGTGTTGTGTCTGGGGTTCTGGCCTTTGTATTTTTTGTTTGTCCGGGGGTGTTTTCGGGATGTGTACTGTGCTTGTGTATTTGTGCGTGCCTTGCTGTGTGGACTTGTTGGCCATGTTGTGTGCTATTGGTTTTGTGTGCGGATGGTTTCTGTGCAGGTACGTGGGCGCCATGGCTTCTGCCGTGTCGATTCTCATCGGCGTTGTTTGCGCTGGCGGGCGGTATATTTGTGGATTTTCCGCGCTCATGTCGGTGCGATCGTAATTTCTCGTGCGGTGTGTCGGCCGTGAGGGCGGGCGGTTTTGTGTTGTCGTGCGTGTTTCCGTCCGTGGCGGGCGGTTTGTCTCCGACTCGGACGTTGGCGGGCGGTATTTTGTGTGCTTTTTCCGCCGATGGCGGTATTCGGTTTGTGTAATCGTAATGGCGTGGTCGGTGTTCAGGCGGTGTGTGCGGGCGGATTTTTGCCGCTTCCATGCCTGGCGGATTTATTTACGCCGGGTATCGTAATGGGCCCCTAAATATTTTTTTTATTTAATTTTATTATTTAATATATTTAATATTATTTTTTATATATAAAAAAAGATATTTTGTGCATCAATATTTTTTACATCAATATTATTTTTTTGATATTTTTATACTTTACATTATAAAGATAGGATGTCGATATTTTTGACATCGATATTTATGTGTCGATATTTGTGTATGGGGATGTTTTGGTAATCGATATTATATCCACCATTAAAGAAAGGGCCTCTTTTAGAACTTTATGATTGTCTTGCTAGAAGGCCGCTACCACAAATTCCTTCATCCAAGAGATGTCCTCTTTTATCTGCTTGAACCGACTACTGTATGCTCCTTGATACTCCTTGCTTTGTTGGAGGGAAAGTAATGCTGCTTGTGCAAAGGCTCAAGATTAGCATTTTCCAAAAATAGCAGTAAACTGAGAATTCACTAGAAAGTGTAAATGGCATTGGGTCATTAAAGCTTGGAATCACTAAGGGTCCCCCATGACCATTTCAGCTGGCAGCAAAAGTGCATAGGCATAGGGAGGTATAACCAAATTATAAAAGAATGATGCTATGCCCTCCTGAATCAATGCTGTTATTTGGATTAGGTGGAGTAGGAAGAGTAATTCCGGCTTCGCTATATGTGCTTGTCGGATTCAGCACCTGATTCAATTTCTCTATGAGAAAAATGTGGTTTTGGCGAGCGGCCCCAAGATTGCCTTGGACCATGCTGATCGCTTGTGCCATCACCTGGAGGGGATTGACATCAGACTCAATGTTATGTGGTTCTGGCAAAATGAAATGGACTTCATAATGCAAGCATCAAAATATTGAGTCAGACGTCTCCCACTAGAGGTCAACCCACATAATTGGATTGGGTCAAGAATCGTAATGAAAACTGAAATTATGAGGGGTAGGTGGTGAGGAGCGAGAGAGAGATGTAGAGAGAGAGAAAAAGAGAGAGAGAGAGAGAGAGTCAATCTGGACTGGATTCCTTTGGCAGGCACAGCATCTCAAATCCAAACTATCAAGATTAGATTTCCACCTAAGGGTAAGAAAACATGAGTTACTGTGGGGTCACATAACAGGGGGAGTGTAGAACATGGAAATAGCACAGTTTAGGACTTACCTGGTGCAAGCAGAGGGTACATTATAATAAGCCCCGGGAGTATAGCTTAGAAAACAAAGATGGAGTCCACTGCAGAACCAGGAGGAAAGAAGGCTGGAGAGAGAAGACAATCTAAGAAAATGCTAATGAGGAGGTAACAAATAACAGCAGACAAGGAATCAACGGAACCCAGTGAAAATGAAAAATGGAAAAACTAACAAAGGTGAAAGGATGAGTTAATCTGGGTGTGAACTAATGCGAGTTGCCAGGAGGCAAAACAACCGCTATTCCTAAACAAGGGAGCTCAGTGTTAGGCGAGCTTAAACACTCATTTCCAATATTGACCCGGAGGTGTGTCTGATCTCTAGTGGTTGGGTCTATGTCTCTGAGTCAGAGAAATTTACTTTTACATAGAACATTGTTCATTTTCCATTATTCTGTGTGCCGTGTCTTCTACGTGTGCTATTTCCTTGGTCTTTTGGTCTACCAATGACCTGTGACCTGATTTTAACTCCCAAAACAATTGTGGGATGGATATTTCAAAGTTTTCTCTTGGATTGCTTTGTAGGCAATTCAGGCTCATTAAAAAAAGCTAATTGATGTTGTTGGGTGCCCTTCAGCAGTGATCAAAAGAGGCAAATGTTATTCAGCTATTCAGCCGTCATCAGCCAGGCTAGCTTGAATCCAGTGGCAAAGTGAGCAAGGGACCCACGTCTGGGCATACCCTGCCAACTTAGGGCGAACAAAGCAATACCAAAGGGGATGATGGACGGAGCGTTTGAGCTAATCAAACACTCACCCCCCAGTCAACTGATCTGGGTTTAATCCATCATCATTCTTTAGCTCACTCCACCACCCCAGTTCAGACATGGCCATATGCAAATAAGTCTGACCCTGGGCCTCATGGGAACAGTCCAGCCCGAACTGCCAAGCCATGTCTTCCCTGGACCGGAAACAAGCATCTTGGGACCGGTTTCTGGCTATTCAGCCATCATCAGCCAGGCTAGCTTGAATCCAGTGGCAAAGTGAGCAAGGGACCCACGTCTGGGCATACCCTGCCAACTTAGGGCGAACAAAGCGATACCGAAGGGGATGATGGATGGAGCGTTTGAGCTAATCAAACACTCACCCCCAGTCAACTGATCTGGGTTTAATCCATCATCATTCTTTAGCTCACTCCACCACCCCAGTTCAGACATGGCCATATGCAAATCAGTCTGACCCTGTGCCTCATGAGAACAGTCCAGCCTGAACTGCCAAGCCATGTCTTCCCTGGACCGGAAACAAGCATCCTGGGACCGGTTTCTGGCTATTCAGCCGTCATCAGCCAGGCTAGCTTGAATCCAGTGCCAAAGTGAGCAAGGGACCCACGTCTGGGCATACCCTGCCAAGTTAGGGCGAACAAAGCGATACCAAAGGTCCCAGGATGCTTGTTTCCGGTCCAGGGAAGACATGGCTTGGCAGTTTGGGCTGGACTGTTCCCATGAGGCACAGGGTCAAGACTGATTTGCATATAGCTGTGTCTGAACTGGGGTGGCAAAGTGAGCTAAAGAATGATGATGGATTAAACCCAGATCTGTGACTGGGGGTGAGTGTTTGAAAAGTTTCAGCACTCCGTCCATCATCTCCTTGTGTTTGCTTTGTTCGCCCTAAGTTGGCATGGTATGCCCAGACGTGGGTCCCTTGCTCACTTTGCCACTGGATTCCAGCAAGCCTGGCTGATGAGGGCTGTTAGCCCGAAACCGGTCCCAGGATGCTTGTTTCCTGTCCAGGGAAGACATGGCTTGGCAGTTTGGGCTGGACTGTTCCCATGAGGCACAGGGTCAAGACTGATTTGCATATAGCTGTGTCTGAACTGGGGTGGCAAAGTGAGCTAAAGAATGATGATGGATTAAACCCAGATCTGTGACTGGGGGTGAGTGTTTGATTAGCTCAAACGCTCAGTCCATCATCCCCTTTGGTATCGCTTTGTTCGCCCTAAGTTGGCAGGGTATGCCCAGACTTGGGTCCCTTGCTCACTTTGCCACTGGATTCAAGCTAGCCTGGCTGATGATGGCTGAATAGCCAGAAACCGGTCCCAGGATGCTTGTTTCCGGTCCAGGGAAGACATGGCTTGGCAGTTCGGGCTGGACTGTTACCATGAGGCACAGGGTCATACTGATTTGCATATGGCCATGTCTGAACTGGGGTGGTGGAGTGAGCTAAAGAATGATGATGGATTAAACCCAGATCAGTTGACTGGGGGTGAGTGTTTGATTAGCTCAAACGCTCCATCCATCATCCCCTTTGGTTTCGCTTTGTTCGCCCTAAGTTGGCAGGGTATGCCCAGACGTGGGTCCCTTGCTCACTTTGCCACTGGATTCAAGCTAGCCTGGCTGATGACGGCTGAATAGCCAGAAACCGGTCCCAGGATGCTTGTTTCCGGTCCAGGGAAGACATGGCTTGGCAGTTCGGGCTGGACTGTTCCCATGAGGCACAGGGTCAGACTGATTTGCATATGGCCATGTCTGAACTGGGATGGTGGAGTGAGCTAAAGAATGATGATGGATTAAACCCAGATCAGTTGACTGGGGGTGAGTGTTTGATTAGCTCAAACGCTCTGTCCATCATCCCCTTTGGTATCGCGTCATCTAATATCAGCACAAGCAGGGATTGAATAATTAGATTGAAGTCTTCTATAGGGATGAGTGAGTTTACTCACCTGTTACTATTCACCATTATCTATCATGTTAATGTGAGCTTGGAAATGTAAGTTCCTTTCTAGGAGGAAGCCTAGATTTTTTGTACTTTCTATGATAACAAGATTGCAATCCATAACTGAGAGTGTGTACAGACAGTCTTGTGTAGGAAAGGAGAAATTATGAGGCAATCAGGTGGAACTCTGTTTTAATAGGTGTAACTTGTGATAAAGGTACATACACCATTGTGTCTGAGAGTCTGAATGAGAATGTCAATATCATTCATGGAGGAGATTTCTAATTACAACTGTCATCTGTCTAAAACCAGTAACAAACTTTGCAGTCTCTAATGAGTGAGACAAATGGTGTAAGGAAGCATGGATGCAAGGTGGACCACTTTTTGAAGTAGATAGGTGTTGGAGATAAACTTAGCCATTTGTCTGAGTTGAGGACCACACTCTTAATCCCCATTCGTTCCTCAAGTATTTTCAATAGTGTGGAAGGCAGAACCATGTCACATACTGCTGACAGGTTATGGAGGTTTCTGAGACAGGACTAATCATTGTCTAGTATGTAAAGGGTACTATTTAATATTTGATCTATACCCAACTCCATGCAGCACCCCTCCCTGAAACCTGGTTGAAATTCATTCAGAAGGTCATTGTTAACAATACATCATTTTTTCAAATAGGTGGCTTGAAAGCCCAAGTTGTCAGATGCAGCTTAGTGAGGCTCTGGCTGTGATGGAGAGGACCTTCAGAATAAAGTGGCATTAGGCTGATTTGTAACTGCACAAAATAGCATGAGATAATAAGGCAAGTTGTGGCAGTAGTTTCCTTGAAGAAAAAGATTATTTTCCAGCCTGTTAACTGACAAATAAGAAGAGACGGGGCGTGTTTGCTTTAATAAGCATGTGCATGTTGCTCCAGTCAGATTTTCAGGACCTGCTGAGGAGACTTATGACAAAACAATTAAAAGAAACATGTGGTGGCAGATTTTTTGAAGGATGAGCAAGTTTATCTAATCTACAGAAATGTGAAAGATTCTGTGGAGAAGCTACCTGTTTCTTTTCATGAATACATCATGCCTGTCATGTTTTGGAAACAGTGTTGAGGCGATTTGCGAGCTTTTCACCTTCTCACTTTATCTCTATTGCTATGAAAGGCTTCTTTAACACAGATTTAATTTTGCTGTAAAGCAGGACAGAGATAATAATGACTTAGAATAATACTGCTCTGCCTTTTTAAGTCAATGCAACTGTTAGGTAAGCAAAGCATTCAAAAGCATTTCTGAAATGAATGTAAAGCTCTTTTCCTGATGCCGACGGACATTTTTGTGAACAGGAACACACTGAAACATTTATGAATGGTACAAGAACAGTTATGTGTGCAGCATATTTTGGATTAGGCCATGTGATGTGTGAGAGAAAAAGATTCTTGCAGCTTGTTTATTTTTCTCCTTAGGATTCTTTATAACGCTAAAGGCCCAGTACTTTTTCTTTGCTTCTTTATAATTGGAAAAATACTGTTCTGCCTATTTTCAATGAAGCTCTTGCAATGGTGTGGTTTCACCTCAGGACCTGGTATAACATGCACTATATTTTAATTGTTCTGCTAGGGTGTGGGGTTAATGGTTCATTCACCTACCTGGCAACCGCTTGAGAAATATTTGTGCCTACCCTGCTGTAGTATTATTTCTGGATCGTGAAGTCATTGATGGTCCTTTATGTTGCTGAATATGATATGTTCATAACATTAATCCTCTCTCTTCTATTAGCATTGGTTGTCAAGTCAGGCTGAGAGCCCTTACATGGAATCTTTTTGGCATAGCTATGAACCTGTTATTACTTGCGGGGTCGGGCACATGCTGTTCATTCCTGTGACTGTATGGGGAGACCACAAAGGGAAAGGGCTGACACTAAAACTATTTATTTGTCCTTCAAGTCTCCATTCCTTATCAAGACTAAAAAGCATAAGAAGGTTCTTGATAACATACCTCTTGAGGCCTGCATGAAATAGGAAGGGGATTTTTCACAAAGGTGCTCTGCTTCACCTCAAGTTTCAGGAGCAGCTTAAAAAAACTAGCATCTCTACCGCTGTTAAGAAGCCAAAAAGGATGTTGATTCTCCCTCCAAATCACCTTCCCCATTGATCTTGGAAGATCTCATTGAAGAGATTTGAGCTCTGAAACTTTGTGTTGTTGAAACCAATGCAGCTCTTCAAAGAATTGAGGAAAAATGCTCTTTTCATGATAAGAGAATATTTGCAAATGAACAGAGAGTGAGTGATATTGAATACCAGATGTTTCCCATATGGTCAAGGAAATTGACCAACTTTAAAAAACGACAGAGGACTTGGAAAATAGAAACAGGAGAAATAATCTTCACCTGTATGGTATACCAGCAGTATCTGAAGGTTCCAACATTCTTACAAAAGACTATTCACTCAGTTGTTCATGTGGTAGATTGTGTTCCACTCAGCATCCAAAGGGCTTCTTGCTTGTGCCCTAAGATCTCTTTTTCATCTAGTATAATGCCTAAGGGCATCATCATTCGATTCCTGCAGTTTACAGAGCCGATGAATGTTCTTTCAAGAGCTAAAATAATCTGAGAATTTTACTGGTCAAGGAGCAAAGTCTTCTATTCTCAAGATGTCTCTAAAGTCACAGCACTTAAATAAAAACAACTTCTTGCATATCACCCAGAACTCAAATCTATGAATGCTACATATGGTTTAGTACATCCCCGCTTTTTCAAGGTCATGTTACATGTACAAAGATAAGACTTTTACATTTGAGGACCCTGGCAAGCTCAGAGATTTTATCAGACAGCACAGATCTGAAGGTAGGAGAAGGTGGAGAAGTGTGGCTCAATGGTTAGAGCGGCAGACCCTGATGCAGAGATCTGGCCCGGGACCAGGGTTCAATTCCCGCCTCGGTGGGTCTTGGGCTCAATTTCCTCGGACCTGATAATTCTCGCCTCGGTGCCTATTCTAATCATGGGTCCCACTCTGCAACTCTGGGCAATAGCTTGCTTAATCTCCACAATGGCCCCAACAGCGCTGGGATGCCTGGCTTCACCCTGGGGGTGCCCAGGAGTGGACATTTCACAGGGAAAAGCCAGGAAGGGTTCCACAGCGGTATGCGTACAGCGCCAGGACACCCCTTTGGGGGTATAAGTGCGCTTTACAAGTACAAATTTCAAGGTATGGAACTGAGTTTTACTGTTACTTCATGATCTGTTGTTCTTTTATCTGTTTAAGAAATGTCTAATTGCATCTAACATGTTTCTTCTTTCTTGGTTTTTAGGTGATTGAATGGCTATTCATATTAAATGCCTCATTTTTTGTTTTTTACCTTTCAGACTGGATTGTTGTATTGCTCTTTGTTCTGTTTCCAACTCCTCTTGTTGTTTATTTCCCCGTTCCTTTTTGACCTATCCTAGTGGATTCGACTTTTTAGAAGTGACTATTCTGGTGATGGCAATTTTAGGATCTCTGGGACAGGGTTAGGTCCACTTCCCCCAGGAAGTGGTCATGTAGGGGACGTAGTGTCCCCAGGGGTAAGTAGCTCATTGGCTACTACCCTACACTCCTCTAACACCCCTAAATTCAGTATTTAAGGGAGCCCTAGCACTAGAAATCAGATCCTTCAGACCAAAAGAAGAAGAAAGGCAGAAGAGCCGCAAAAGCAATAACTGCAGGGGGAGCAACTGACTCAGCACCAGCCCTGCTGACCAGTTTGCATATTCTCGACAATTGTGCTAAAGTTGTCTTGCCCTGCAAGCTGCTAATCCTCCAAAGCCTTGGAGGACTACCAGCACTTCTCCATAGACTCAGGAACTCTGATGGAACAGGGGAGCTGTTCCCCTGCATCTTGCAGGTACCAAAGACTGAGATGTGAGGCTCCAAAACCCCAAAAACCTGACACTGGAAAGCATTGCTGCACCTGAGACGCCTAGCCTGAACTGAAGTGGGCCAACAGTCCCAACCTGGTCCCAAGATCCTGATGACCTATGAAAAAGAAGGGCATTTGAGAGTCGTGAAAGCAGAAGACCAAAGAAGAGCAACTGGCTTGGCACCAGCCCTGCCGGCCTGTCTGCTGTGTCCCCCTGGAACTGCGGTAAAGATGTCTTGTCCTGCAGCTGTTGTGCCTGAAAGCCTGGGAGGACTGCCTGCCTTCAATAAAGACTCAAAAATAACCCTGGGTGGAGCTTGTGGAGTTGTACTCCACGGAATTTCCCGGAGTTACTAAAAAACTCCGCAAATTTCCGCGGAATTCTGTGCCCTGGCGGAGTAGCTTGCACTAATTGAAACCTTCCGTGCTTGGTCTCTCTTGGTGCGTCCATGCAACTCATGCGACGCATGCAACTCCCCCTCCCCCCATAGTAGGCCTCCAGTCCTGACCTTACCTGAGCCTCCTCCTTCACTTGGTTGGTGAGTATTGGTGGCACCAGCTATCCCCACGGTGGTGCAGCCCGGCCGCCTGTCTGTCCTAGCCACCACTGCCTTCCAAGTTCCTTCCTGCTCCTGCTATCTGCACTCCACTTAGAAGCCTGAGCATCCGCTGCTCTGGCTCAGAAGGAATTCAATGCGGGAGCCGCCCTCAGCCAGCGAGGCATGTCGCTTCTTGCCTCGGATCTACACACCGCACCACCCCCAGGATTTAAGGTAGTTCGTTCAGCAGGCCTAACCTGGTCCCTGTAGCTGGACAGTGCTCCATCGTTGTCTGCCTGAATTTGTGACTTTGCCCCAGTCCGGAATGACCAGATATCCCTTTGCGCTTATTGGTGCTATTTTACTTTAAAACTTTGAAATTCAATATCTACGGTTTCTCTGATTGGATTTTTGACATTTTGGTCTTGTTTTATTTATCGAAATATTCTCTATTATTCCAAACCTGGTGTAGGAAAGTGCCTCTTTTGCATGGTTATCCCACTCTTTGTGCCTGATGTAATTTCAATCTTTAAGTGCACTGGGGCCTTGCTAACCAGGTTCCCCGTGCCAGATCTCTTTCCCAAAACACTGTATCATGATTGGCACAGCTTCACCTACCCCTGTAAGTCCCTAGTAAGTGGTACCTCCAGTACCTAGTGCATGGGTACTGAAGAGGTTGCCACCCCTGAGCCCCCTCACCAAGGCTATACACTCTTCCATTGCAGGCTGCATGTCTTGGTGCAGGAAAATCTGAAGAGTTGACATGGCACACAGCCCTGTGTGTCATGCCAGCCATGCACTGCATAAGGAACAGGTAAGTCATCCCTAATGCAGGCTTTTAGCCCTAAGGCAGGGTGCCCTATATCCTATGTGTGGGCATATCATTATTAGCAGATATGCACCTACAATATCCAGTCCATCCTGTGATGTTATAAGTGAACAGGGAAGTCATATAGGGCATATGGGCTGGATACTTGTCAACACGAGTTTCTTAGCTCCATGATGCCTTCACTGATTTCTAAGATGTTTGGAACCAAACATCTTGTCTTAATAAACCCTCACTATCGCCAGTGTTGGTTTATTAATAAATTCACACAGGAGATCCTAGAGGGTCCCCTAAAATGTAACTAAACACTAATGGGATCTCTGGACGGTTGTTGCCAGACTGCCGCCACCAGACATATTTATAACCTCATGGGATTATAGCCAGAGCTCTCAGAGGACAAAAACAATACCTGCTCTGGGTCGGGGTGTTTAACACCTCCTCCAAGACAGGATGACCTTCCCGGGCAGGAAACTTCAAAGGCAATGCCACCTTTGAAATCAAACTCAAGAACCCTCTAGATAGTGGCAGAGGCCAAGCCCCCTTTCTTTCTACATTTTTGGTGGGAGGAAAGGTGGGAAAATTAGTTAGATGAGGAGGAGGGTTCCCCCCTCAACCTTCACCACCCCTAGGGAGGGGCAGATGAGGTAAACCCCGCTCCTGAAATTCCACAATATTTTGATGGTGAGAAAACCTCCAATTAGGGCTAGGGTAGTGCCTCGTCCCACAGGAAGTGGTCATTAAAAGGTGTAGACACCCTAAAAGTAGATAGCCCATTGGCTATTACCTGTCTCCCCTTGTAATGCCCCTAAATTCAGTATTCAGATGGCTCCCTGAGACCTGAACCTCAGATTCATTGTACCAAAGAAGACCAGGACAAATAAGACCCTTGCACGAGAAATGAAGCCCTGCTGCAGAAAGAAAAGACGCCAAACCCTGCCAACTGCAAGAAGGACTCGATAATCGCTACTGTTGTGTTGCCCTGAAACCTGCAATGACTCCAAGATCCCCAGGGCACCTCCAGCTTTCGAGAAGCTGCAGAGGCGCTCCCTTGGAGTGAATGTATCTCTCTCCTGCACACCGCAGGCACCGATTGACTGAAGTCTGGTTTGTCGACTTGCTGCTCCCCTTCGACCTTGAGGCAGCACCAAAGCAAGAAAAGGTACAACAGCTCTGGAGGGTCAGACCTGCCTCTTGACCAAGTTTAGAGGCACCAGGTCCTACTGGAGCCGCGGTGGGCCAATACCTGGGGTACCGGACCCCCAATGGTAAAAACCAAGAAGAAGAGTCCAAACCACACTCCCAAAACCCCAAAAGTAGGCACTCTTCGAGGGACAGCAAGACACACTTCCTGAGGGGCCCAACTCGCCCTAGATTGCCGCTTCAAGTTGCCTGCTCCTGAACTCGAGGACCCCAAGGACGAACGATGCCCTGCTGGCCTATTCACTCTGCACCCGGCCCCATCGGCCCCAGCACTGACCAACCAGCTCTGCTCCCATGGTACCCCAACTATTGCAACCTCCTCCCTCCAAGGAAACCTACCAGACTTACCTGTAAGTCCATCTGTGTAGTACATTTTCAAGTGGCCCCCTTCGTCTTTGTGCACCAGATTTCAAGATCCTCAGCACTCTGCTCCCGGCCGACTCGGGATGCTCCTGAAATTCTCCTGCTGAAACTTTGGACCTGGTCCCGACATCAACCTAAAATGAGAAGGTGAACTTCATGAAAGCATCACCTGATTTTATATGCAATTTTCTATTTTCTTTCCATTGATTCCTATGGCGCACAAATGTGATACATTTTCTGAACGTTTTAAAAATTGTAGCTCAAAAAGTACTTACCTTAGAACTGTGTTTTTGGTCTCTAAAAATACATAAAAATAATCTTAATTTTTGGTCTCGGATATATTCTTGAGTGTGTGCCTAATTTATTGCCCCTATGTGTGACAACACATGCTTAACACTACACTCAAATAAGGCTAACTGCTCGCCCACACTACCACAAAAAGAGCATTCAAATTATCTAGTTTTACCTCTGCATACCTAGTGCTGAATCACTGGACTCCCTGCACAGTGTACTTCATTTTAGTGCACTATAGTATATAGAGAGCCATCTTCCTACGTGCAGCTTATCTAGACGATATTTTGCTTCTTTTGCTCCACCTGGCAGGATCACCTGATCCACTTTGGGAAGGTCCTGAAGGCTCTGCAGAGTTAATGCCTCACTATCAAGGCATGCACCTTTTGGGTGGAGGCCAAGTTTAACCCCTACAACCCAAAATCCTGGCAACTCTGGACTGGATAGCTCCAATCACCAAGACTCAAGTCAGAGCATCCCTTGGCTTGACTAGGTACCAGAGGAGGTTTGTGCAGAGATATGAGTCCATTGTGGCCCCCCTCACAGAACTGACCTTCAAAAAGATGCCCAAAAATGCTAACTGGACAGTGAGCTGTCAACAGGCTTTTGACACCCCGCAAAAGGCAATGTGCTCAGCACCCAATCTAAAAGCTCCAGATTACACCAAGCAGTTCATAGTGCAGACATATTCCTTGGAACATGGGATAGGATTGGTCCTGTCCTAGACCAATGATGATGGCCATGATGAACCTGTTGCTTTCATAAGCAGGAGGCTTCTCCCCAGAGATCAGCGTTGGAATTCCATTGAGAAGGAAGTCTTTGTTGTGGTTTGGTCCCTTAAGAAGCTGAGACCATAACTGTTTGGTTCTCACTTCCTTGTCCAAACTGACTACAGACCTCTCAGATGGCTAATGCAAATGAAAGGTGAAAACCCCAAACTGTTAAGGTGGTCCATATCTCTACAGGGAATAGATTTCACAGTGCAACACAGACCTGGGACTGCCCATGCCAATGCAGATGGACATTCCAGGTTTCTCCACTTAGAAGATAACGACTCCCTAGGGAAAAGTTAGTTTTAACTTCTTTCGTTTGAGGGGGGTCATATAGGAAAGTGCCTTTTTTGACAGGGTTAGCCCCACTTTTTGCCTGATAAATGATGTGATTTCTAATGTAAGTGCACTGGGTCCCTACTAACCAGGTTACCAGTGATAGATCTCTTTCCTAAAACTGTACCACGATTGGCACAACTTCAGCAACCCGTGTAGGTCCCTACTAAATAGTACCCATGGTACCTAGAGCATTGGGACTAGGCCTGGGCAGTGAACTTCGCTCCGTTCGCAGAGTTTGCAGAGTTTTCTGCACTCCGCACTCCGCGGAGCTCGCGGAGTGCAGAAAACTCCGCTTCGCGATGTGCAGCGGAGTTTTTTCCCTGCTCGCGATCGCGAACGGTAAGTTTGCAAGCGCGAGCTGACGCTCGGGTAGAATTTCTACCCGAGCGGCAGGAATACCAGCACAAACTGCAGTTCGCACTGCACTCCGTCAGTAGCAGAACTTCGCTGAGTTTTTTTGTAACTTCGCGGAGTTCTGCGTAGCAAAACTCTGCGAACTACGCCCAGGTGAAGTGGGTCTGCCGGGGCTGCAGCACAAATATTAGGACTCTGCACACTATACCACTGCCAACCAGTGCTCAAGTGGTTGTGCTCTATACTACAAACATGATAATATTGGCTTATCCCCAATGGGTATATTTAATGTAATAATAAGTCCCTAGTAAAGTGGCACTACATGTGCCTGAGGCCTGTAAATTAAATGCTACTAGTGGGCCTGCAGCACTGGTTGTGCCACTCACTTAAGTTGCCCTGTAAACATGTCTCACGCCTGTCATTGCAGAGTGTGTGTCTGTAGTTTAAACTGCTGTTTCGAACTGACATATGAACCATTTTGCCAGGTCCAAACCTTCCTTTTTAATACGTATAAGTCACCCACAGAGTAGGCCCTAGACAGCCCAGAGGGCAGGGTGTGTTGTATTTAAAAAGCAGGACATGTACTTTTAAGTTTTACATGTCCTGGTTTAAATTCGTTTTTCACTACTGCAAGGCCTATATCTCCCTTAGGATAACATTGGGATTATATATATGTTATAATTGTTATATGTGTCATTTTCAAATAAGAAGCTATACCTGGCTCAAGTTTGGTGTCTCTGGAATCCTAATTTAAAATCCTGATTTATGGTGAAGTCAGATTTTAAATTAGAATCCTAAAAATATCACTTTTAGAAAGTTGATATTTTCTTGCCTTAGCCATTTCGGTGCCTGCAGCCTGTCTCTGGTCATATGACTGGGTGTTGTTGGAAGCTGGGCTTTGTGTATTCTTCCTAGACAGTCACACACAGCGGGAACTTAGGTGCGACTGAATGGGTCATTACGGACAGGATGAGAGAGAGGAACTGGATCCATCCTCACTTACACTTGAATAGGCTGTGTCCTGTCAGCACACAAAGGGCTGCATACCCCTTGTAGTTAGTCTGAAGCTAGGGAAGGGGTGACAGGGCATCCGTGTACTTAAAAGGCATGCCTCTAGAAGCTTCTTTCCATTTCAAAAGCGCAACTGGGTGTAGAAGAAGGACCTCAGACTCCACCAATTCATTACACTTCTTGACCTGTGGATACTCTGCCAGTAAGAAGGACTGCTATGCTGCTGAAGAACTGCCACTTTGCTGGACTACGCTCTGCTTGACCCCTACATGTCTGTGCTCTTATGCTGCCTGCTGACCTTCTGCCTGGTGAGAAGGACTGGACCTGCATCTCTTGAACCCAGAACCCTGAATTACTTCAAGGGCTAGTTGGCTGGCCTCCTGATCTGAAGCCTCAGAGACATAACAGGCTTCAGTCCATCACCTCAACTGTGCATCAATCCCTGAAAACGGACTTCACTTTGCAAGTTCTTTTCAAAGGATCCTCAACATCGACGCAACAGGACTTCGCACTGCAGGCTCGCCACATCTTGGAACCGATGCATGGCCTCGGCTTCACGATGCATCTTTGCTGTGGATCCACGCAACACTCAGCAATCAGGACTTAAGGTACTCTGTTCAATGGGCCTAACTGTGTCTCTTTAGCCAGCTTGCACTCCATCGTGGTTGGTAGGAACTTGTGACTTTGTTCTGGTCCAGCATGACCAGCTGTTCCCCAATAGCACTTTGTGCTTTTTGGCGCAATTTCTCACTATGAACTTTAAGATTCAATAACTCTGGTTCTACTGATTGCATTTCTGTTGTTTTGGTCTTGTTTTATCTATTAAACTGATGGGCATATGTACAAGCCCCTATCGCCACCACAACGTCACTTTTATCAATGTTGTCGTGGTGATAGGGGCTTAGTCTTGTTTACAAGGCAGCGTTAAGCTACTTAACATGGCTTAACGCTGCCTTGTAAAAAAGGTCCCCTTTCACATATGGTTAGCGTGAAAGGGTTGGGCAGTGGTTGTTGCTTTTGACTCTGCCCCCTATGTACAAGGGCAGCGTACATAGGAGGCCGCGCTAAAATTAAGACCAGGAGAAACCTGGTCTTAAGTTGGAAAAACGAGGAGAAATGCATTATTTCTCCCCGTTTTTCTTTTTCCATGTGTGCTGCCTTGTGCAGCACACATGGAAAAAGCAAAATGCCATTGATTTTTTATGTACAGGAAGGTCTCCCCAAAGCCGACCCCACAGATCAGAGCCTCTTATTGTAGTAAATTCCAGGCTGAGGTAAACACGAGCACACGCTCAGCTGGCGAGTGGGGTACGGTGTCTGAATGGAACCATAAAAATGCCCAGAGCTTAATTTGTTGAAAAAATTGCGGGGACCCAGAAGTATTTTAGGAGTCCGTTGCTGCTGAAAGGTAAAACTATCAAATACCAAGGATGCCTAATCTTGAGTCCACCTCATGCCTCTTTTTTTTGCTGCCATTAGCCTTTACTTTCTGTCTCTTTTTCGCACTAGTCTTACAGGTTCTTTTTCATCCCTGATTTCTCCAATTTTCACATCTTTCTCTTCTTCCATTCTTCCTCTACTGCCTTTCGCTCTCTTTCTCTGGGTCAAAGTTAGTCTGATAAATAATGACCCTGGGTCCTCGAAAAATAAGGGCCGGGGCCAACGATCCGCGACCACTGGCACAAATTAAGTAGCGTCATCACCCTCTTAGCCATCAGGCTTTATGAGGGGCTGGTGTTTTATTTGGGAAGCCATGGATTATTGAACTCACTTCAATGGTGCAGATATTATCTGAAAGCGAAAGTGGCTAAATGGGTCAGGATTAGAAATTGCGAACAGCAGCCGAGGCATGTGAACTTTACGAAAGAAATGCTGTTGTAAGTGGGTTTGTGGCTGCAGGAAGGGTAAGTAAGAAAAATGCTTGTAGAGCGCACAAATGCTGAGGTGTCTTGGTGCTGTGTGTAGCAAGGGGGCGAGTAGAGGTTGGGTGAAACTGCTTCATTCCAGTGAAGGGAAAAGCCAAGTCTTAAGCATTTTCCTAAACCTGGGTCTGGAAGGTTGAAACCTAATGATGGCTGACAGTTCATTCCAGAGCTTCGATGCTCGGTAGGAAAGGCTTCTACCTCCCCATCTGGCCTTATAGATTTTGGGGAACTGGATTAGACCTTTATTGGCAGATCTAAGATTCCGACGTGGTAAGTACCACTGAAAGAGTTTCTGTAGGTCCACTGACTCTCCACCATACAATACAATACAATACAAAGAAGGGTCTTCTCTGGTCATTTGAAAGGAGACTTCCTGCGTATTTCCCAGAGGCACAAATGAAGCATCCAACCCAACGTAGCACATACATTCTACCCAAAGAAAATGTGCAATCTATGTTTATGTAAAACTTCACAAGCACTCCGAAGCAGCTTTCACTAGCATGTGCCGCTATGGCCAAGCAAACGTATTTATATTTCTATGCATATGTGTAGTCAAAAAATACGCACACATATGGAGATAGAGAGGGGAATTGATAAAGGGGAGCTTGGCAGTAGATGGAAATAACAATGTCTAATTTTAGGGCAATTTACATTTCAGAAGCGAGTTTATCTTCTATACGGTCGTAAATATTCACCACACTGCCTGATTTAGCACCAAAGAAGAACCATATAGTTCATTGTAATCAGATGGATTGTGACGAAACATATGAAAATAAGTGAATATAAACAAATATGACTCCTTTCCCATCCCTTCCCTCGTTTCTTGTAGAGGTCCCTTCTTCTTCCATTTGTCTATTGCTCTCACAAATACAGGCAGACACACTCGAACATACAACAAATAAAAGAACAGCAACAACTCAGCGAATGTTTTAACTCGGAATAGCTGGTGCCGAGGATGCTCTTGCTGTGCAGATGTCTCCTCCCCACCAGCCAAACAGAGCCCGACCTCCGGATTCCCCAAAAGTCACACAATTCTGATGGCATCCTAGAGGAGGCGGGCCCGTCCCCTGTTCCTGACTGACATCATAAGGTGGCATGGTCGAGAAGGTGGCATTCTGGAGAAACCAGGCCACTGTGTCTGCTGTGTGCAGATCAACCTTATCATAGAGGCGTTCATACTAGTGAAAGAAGACCTGATTGATTTCTATCTGGGAGCGAACCAGGGGGCATATTAACAAGGGGGCGATATGAAATTATCGCCGCTTTTGCGTCCGTTTTCGGGCAAAAAGCGGCGATAATTTCATCGCCTTATCAGCAAAGACACGCTATCGCGTGTTTTGCTGACTTAGCGCCCGTTCCCAGCACGCCTAACTTTCCATCGCTAATGAGATGCAAAGTAGGCGTGGCTGTGAAACCAAACAGGGATAATATCGCGAAGGCAGCTTCGCGATATTATCAAGGAGGGTTAGCGATCTTTTAAATCGCGTTAAGTATGCCTTAACGCAGGAATTTAACGTCTGTTAAATTCCTGACTAAGGCATACTTAACATGGGGGGTGGATTCTGTGGCTAAGACCACAGGCCCTATCATCTAGGATATCGCCGTTTTCCACCATGGAAAACGGCGATATCCACGCTATCTCAGAAATTTTATCGCATTGGCGATGCGCGTTGTTGATAACGCGCTAACCGGGCGATAAATTACAGAGATAGCCGGCGATAAATATGCAAGCGCTAAGCGCGCTTTGCGATATTTATCGCCGGGCCTTGTTAATATGCCCCTAAGTTGCCACCCGGTGTAGGAATTTCCATTATGAGCAAAGTCGACATCTCTGTCCGTTACGCCATATCCGTTCCTACCACTGGTTTGGTTCCTCAGGAAAAAAAACCATTGCAAATCACTTTCTTTCTCACCTTGCTGGCTGTAAGAGAGATGATGTGGCCTAGGGCCAGAACTGCCAACTTTTGAGCTAGGGAATCAAGTTTGAGTCTTGGCGTTGACTCATCCACTTGTGATTCTGGACAAATCACTAAATCTCCCCGTGCCTAGAAGGAAAAATGAATATGTCCTTGTGTAATGTACACAGCACTCCTGTAAAGTGCTCTAATTCCTTCGAGTCAAGTTTGAGCAATGCAAAAATGTAATAAAGTGCACCAAAGATTTGCTTTCTTGTACCAGAAAGGGACGTGCCCTGTGTACCAAACTGTGAAAATCTTCCAGCGACAGAATGATTGATGCCACTCGTCTGCCTACACAATAATCCTAACATTTCGTGAATGCTGCTAGTTTTTGACCTGCTCAGTTGTTCCTCATCTGCTGTACAGATAGTGGAGACACTGAAATCACTGGTGTTTGCCTGACATCTGTCTAATCTTGACTTTATGTTTGGTTGCTCTCAATGAGATGTACAGTGCCTTGTAGGGTGCCCTACCACCTTTTAATTTTATTGCCTTGCTGTCTCACTGTGTCCTGTCCGAAAAATCATAATAGATTGTATTTCCTAAGTAGATTATATTTTTTAAGGTATATCAATAAATAAAGAGATCTGTGAGGTACTCAGCATTATTATCTCAACGTCTGTTACGAAGTTCTGTGGTTATACTGAATAAGCAGCTACCTATGTCATTATCATATGAAATCTCTTTATTGATATCATAACTACACAACTACACTTTCACAATTGCTTTATTAACATTCTTGCTGTCTCAAATTTGCTTGAAAATGCTCATTTTCCCACTCTTTCTTCAAAATTTTCTTGGAGGGGGGCAAACCCAAGGACCTCCTGTTTTGCCAGTCGGACTCGCTCGCTGCGATGCGCTCGCTACACTGCACTCATCCGCAACATTTATCCCCACCAATTTCAAATCTCACTAGCCACCACTGCTGTTTAGGACTTCTAGAATGCCACATGGTTGTGACTATGTGAGATAGAAGAGTGAAGGGAAAAGAGGATTAAGTCAGTGCACTTGGATGGAAGCCTCACTTTAATTCACCCCTTTGTTAGAATAGGGAAATCCACAATAAAGCCTTGTGTGTATGAGTGTTAGACCGAGCTGTATGTGATTGTCATTGAGAAGACCTTAAGAAAATAATAAAACAGCCTTCACAATACAAATTAAAGGGCCTGTTTTAGAGTTTGGCAGTTGGGATACTCCATCACAAATGTGACAGATTTCCCCTCCACTGTATACAAGTGCCATAGCATATATTACACTCGTAATACGGTGGATGGGATATCCATCACGTTTGTGGCAGAGTATCCCAACCGTCAAACTCGAAATCAGTTTCAAAGCCATTCAAGTTATTGTTGGCACCTGAAGCAACCACTCAAAGTGAGGAACTGAACTAGTTAATCAAGAATGCAAAATGGATCATTTGGGGGCAATAGATGATGTGTTGTTTGGGTGATGTAGGATCTATAGTTTTCATTCCCACCTATAAACATTGAGTGGTGGGAAACTGATTTCTAAAGAGACAGAGACAGCTGCCTGACTGTTTAGATGCCCTAGGTTGCTGAAAGACAGTGCATTGTGGCTGAAAGCACTGTGACTTGCTGATCAATATTTTCTCTGAGCAGGAGCTTACACTTAGAAAACAAGCAACTATAAATCCTCAATCATTGCTTCACTTCTGCAGAGAACCGCAAGCCCATAGATAGTATATGCTCCACTGGAGGTTCCTAATGTCCATAGTTGCCTGTATATTTTCACAAATCTTGAGGATTCCTAATATCATCCCATACATGATCCGTACACTCTAGGGCAATTGGTCTAGATTGTGCCGCACCCTTATATTTGCAATTGTCACCATTCTGATGTTCTTACATAAAATGTAATGTTATTGTAACATTTAGCTTTTCAATGATTTAGTTGATCATATTATTTAAAAGTGTCTTTTTTCTAACCAAATCGAATGTTTACTGAGGATATAGGTATGGTTGTTAGACCATAGTAAAATTTAAATTTGAAAATATTGTCTCTGTTTCGGTAAGTACAGGTGTCACTTTTGAAAAGAGGTACTCTGCATACCACAGCCCATTATCTTTGCTCCCCTGTCATCTTTTCTTGGCTGGTGCTGATATCTGTTTCACCATTTTTTCTACTATATGCCCCCTCTTAGACTATCTATTTCCTCTTTGACAGATCATCCAATGTAGTCCCCATACTTTCAGATCTGGCCTGAGCATACATTTCTTGTTCACTCATGCCGCAGGCCTGAGAATCATCCAGAGCCACACTAACCTTTATCATTCTTCAAAGATGAAGGCTTGAACGGTACCATGATCACTGAATTGTACATTTATGAAATGGTGGATCATATTTTGCAAATAAAAATACTGACATTTAATCCATAGGAGCTATGCTGTGGTATGGATGGACATAAAATTCAAGTGAAGGACTTATAGCATTGTTTTAGCTTTCACATTGCTTTAACAAAACAGCGAATAGAACTGTGACACCACAACTCTGCAGTGTTATGCTAAGTAGACAAAATTCTTACTGGTGATTGCCATCACAGAGAGTGGTTGTATATCCAGAAATCTGGAACCAAATAAGAGTGGAGGGTGTGATTCTTCTTTGTTTTAAGTTCCTACATCCAGCTTTAGCAGAAAGGTCAGCTGGCCCTAGCAATAGGGGTTCCCATGATGGAATGTGAAAGCGTTTGTAAGTGCCTGCTCATGGGCTCTCCCATACTTGACTTTGTCAGGATCCAAAAACTATATCACCAAGGATATGTTTCTACACTATCACAGTGTTTACTTTGTGAAACTGTACGCCACGTGTTAAGTAAATTGGGGTTTTTACATCTTGGTTAACTTTCTCAGTATTTTACTTCACTGGCCTATATTTCCTAGGCAAGTATCTTTAATTGTTGAAACTCATTATGTGTATATGTTTGTACTATATATTCAATGAAAAACCACAAAGGTTAAAGTGAAGTTTTAATTGGGGGAAATGTCAGTTGCAAAATAACTTTTTAAACTAATAAAAACACTGAAATTCAACAGTTATAGTTAATTGAAGTACATATACTTCGAAACCTGAAGTAACTATAACTCACTCCCCCATCAAGCACTATGTTCTTACCAATTATGTAATTTCATATGTCATATTGATGTTATTGATGTTTTCATAGAACGTGTCAGAGTGATGTAATATGTGAAGGTATAATCAGTGCATGGCAAGAGCAATTAGATTATTATTATTATTATTACTAATAATAATAATAGTAGTAGTAGTTTTATTACCCATTGGGTAGTTATAGTTAGGTCTACAATTCCACTGGAAAAGCATTTTATGGTTTGCTAATACCTCTCCAGAAAGATTACCCACCCCAGCTCCTTCCTGGAAATTTTTGGGTGATCCGTCAAACAAGGACCGAGAAAAGAAGGGTTCCCAAAAACGAGTTTTACCAAATGCAATTCTCCATAGAGAAATTCAACAGCGATACTGCAAAAACAGTGAAACAAAAATACCCCAATTTGGCAGAAATCTAGATCTTGGTCCAGAAAGTGTGCTTTTTGTGATTTGGTTTAAATCCGTTCAATAGTTTTTGAAAAATTAAGGTTCAAAATATTTGTATATTTCGTACTCCTGAAGATCTGCGGAGCCGACAGATTTCAAGATAAGATCTGATTGTCTGCCACCATTTCAACTAAGATGTGGCGGCAGCCATTTTAGGAATCAGGAACTCTAATCCCTCTCCTACAAAAAGGAGAAAAAACACATAGGTGGCAGGGTAGGGACACTCTACCCCACTAGACCTGGTGGGATGCCAGAGGAACCCCCCACATGTCGATAAAGAAATTCTAAAAAATAGCATCACAGATCTGTGGAAGATCCACAGTCCCTGTTAAAATAAAAGTGGCCTTTTGCGCTTTTCAAAAATAACCCCCCTGGGGGTAGGCCACGACCCTGGGGGGTCAAGGGTTTCTATTTGATTGGGGAAGGGTCATGCGGCTCCCCTCCTTGAGCCTTCTTGAAGCCTGATGGCCCCATCCCCGAGGCCGATAGGTTAATTATTGGTGGGGGGCATGCAGCCACCTACCCCAAGCCTTCTTGAAGCCCTATGAACCCCGTTCCCCAGGGCCAATTTTTGTTTTAGGAGAGGAAGCATGTGGCCTCCCTCTCCAAGCACTACATCAGCTCTGGGTACCCTATCAATCAGGGCTCGATGACTACTGCAGTGAACTATGGACCCTATCCCCCAGGATACTGGTGTTTCCTGCCCAGGAAAGTGCGAGCAGGGAATATAAGCTCTGGTTTATGTCCACATTGTCCCTGGCAGGGAACACAACTTTGCTTCCACCAAGGCAGGAACTAAGAAAAATCCTGCTCTTCCCCGAGTGGAAAAAAACGTTTAAACAGCACCGGCTCCCTCCAGCACCACAATTTGTGCTGACTGGGGAGCCAGCTTAGGCTGTGGGGACACTGGGTCTCCCCCCACCCATGCCTCCCAACATTGGCATATGTTGTGAGTGCCCTGGGTGGACAGAGGTGCACTCTTTTTGAAAAACAAATGCTGCCTCCAGCTGGCACCAGATGTGAGTGCTGGCTGGGGAGTCGGGAGGGACTATGTGGCCCTGCATGGCTTGATAAATCTGTAGTAATGCAAGGCTGAACAAATCACTGTTTTGCATTACTTTGCCCCGGGAGGCATTCCATGGGTTGAGTGTGAGTTCCCACTCATTCACCCTTGGATTTTGGCACATTCCCAGATTTACCATGAGTGGTAGACCAGGGAATGCCTCAAAATGCTATGCCTCCCAGGTGAGGCATAATAAGGAGAAATATCTTCATTTCTCCTCATTTTGGGGTGCTGCATTCCGCAGAACACATAGAAAGAGGAAAATGCCACTGAGGATTGTTTTTGTTCAGGAGGTTGTCCCTTCCTGCACAAAAACAATCCTGCCTACAACTCAGGCACCCTTACAACATGATAAAAGGGGGCATCCGTAGGCACTATGCAGCCAAAAGTGCACTAGCGCTATGAAATGAAAGGAATGCACCGTATAATGTTAAATACGGTGCATTCCTGCCCTTTTCCTTTCATGCAGTGCAGCAAGGTGGCTTGCTGCATTGCGTTGCGTTGCATTGCATGAAAGTTTGATAAATCTGGGCCCAGGTTTTACCTGGTGGTGGCGAACAATTAAAACAAGCCTTGTGTTCACCCACTCGAAATCTGGTGGGCTCACATATGGCTAAACCTTTGACAGATCTTCCTCCATCAAGCCATCAGAGGTTTATGTCGGGGGCAGAGACAGAGTAGTCTCTGCCGGTTCACTGATAGAATATTGATGTTCAAAATTTTGATGTTCAAAATATCGGAAAAAATATATAGACTACAAAAATATCGACTCCCATACTTACAAAGGTAAGTACAAAAATATTGAATCAAAAATATCGATGTAAAAAATATTGATTTAAAGATATATATATATAAAATACAATATTATATATATTAAATATATTAAATATTAATATTAATTTTAACAAAATTAATTACATTTAATATACATTTTTACAAATAAACTTAATTGAAAAAAATAAACACACAAACATAATAATTTAAACATATATATATTTACTTTAAAATAATTAATAAACTATTATCTTTAACTTATTTTAAAACTTTAAAATTATATAAAAATTATATATATATATATATATATATATAAATAATTTAAAGTATAAAAAAAAACATTCTAGAATTAATTAAAACTTTAAACTATGAAAAAATATTTAAACTTAAATTGCCCAATACAATCAGTGCAACAGTAGGAAAAGTGTTGGATAGCAAAATAATTAAATGTACTATTCCAACTCCAGTGAGTGCAACAGTAGGGAAAGTGTTGGAAAGCGGGGGATAAAAATTACTATTCCCACTCCAAACAGTGCAACATTAGGGAAAGTGTTGGATAGCGGAGGGGTAAAAATGACTATTCCCACTCCAGTGAGTGCAACAGTAGAGAAAGTGCTGGATAGCGGAGGGGTAAAAATTACTATTCCCACTCCAGTGAATGCAACAGTAGGGAAAGTGCTGGATAGCGGAGAGGTAAATTTTACTATTCCCACTCCAGTGAGTGCAACAGTAGGGAAAGTGCTGGATAGGGGAGGGGTAAAAATTACTATTTCAACTCTAGTGAGTGCAACAGTAGAGAAAGTGCTGGATAGCAGAGGGGTAACAATTACTATTCCCACTCCAGTGAGTGCAACAGTAGAGAAAGTGCTGGATAGCGGAGGGGTAACAACTTACTATTCCAACTACAGTGAGTGCAACAGTAGGGAAAGTGTTGGATAGCGGAGGGGTTAAATTTACTATTCCCACTCCAGTGAGAGCAACAGCAGGGAAAATGTTGGATAGCGGAGGGGAAAAAATTAGTATTCCCACTCCATTGAATGCAACAGTAGGATAAGTGTTGGATACGGAGGGGTAAAAATTATTATTCCCACTCCAGTGAGTGCAACAGTAGGGAAAGTGTTGGATAGCGGAGGGGTAAAAATGTCTATTCCTACTCCAGTAAGAGCAACAGTAAGGAGTGTTGGATAGCGGAGGGGTTAAAATTAGTATTCCCAGTCCAGTGAATGCAACAGTAGGGAAAGTGTTGGATAGCGGAGAAAAAGAAATTTCTATTCACACTAAAATATATATATTAAAAATTAAAACAAATGTAAAAAACAAAAATTAAAAATATTAAACATATAAAAAGAACACATATTATAATACTAATTACATATAACAAAAACCCACAAATATTATATAAAATAAAATAATAAATAAAGTTACAAAAAATAAGGGTCGATTACGATGGCGGTCGGTGTCAGTACCGCGGTGCTGGCGGTGCGGAAAAATGCCTTTTACCGCCCGCCAGCAGCGGTCCTCACGGCCGCCATATTATGATGGGCAAATATGCCCCATTTCCCGACCTCCGCGGTGCAACGCCGACCGCCATGAAATTGCGCTCGCCACCGTGCCGGTGATAGCCAATGGAGACTCACCGCTGTGCGGAATGACGTCCCGTCCGCCCAACAAATTAGGATGCGCCAAACAACCAGTCGAACCGCAGGGGAGAAACCGCCCTTCCAGACACGGCGGAATCTCGACAGTGGAGCATGAAACGAGACTTCCGGAGCCCTCCACCCGGAGCCGAACGCCATGGATCCAGCACTACACGTCCTCCCGGTGCTGTACGTGATACATCACCAGATAAACATCGACCGCCGCGGACGCCGCCGCAGGTACGTAAAAAAACACAATACAACACAAAACAGAACACAAATTCCACGGGCTGAAACAGGGCACCTGGCCACACCAGACACACTGGTGTGGACAGGAACACATCCATCAGTGTACCCACACATGTCTCATCTGGCACCAATTCACACCCTGCATCAAGCCCACCAATTTACCGCGATCATAATGTAATGTGTTGCTGACACACCGCACCGGTGAGTATGCGGGAAATCCATCGCACAAAGCAGAATGCATGTACAGCAACGGTCAGGCCAGAAAGACCACAGGGCAACACCACCACCCACCACCCACTGCTCCGCCGCACACAGCAAGAAACATGCCAATACCCCCCCCCTGTGCACCCCCATGTCCAACACCAAGCGAGCTAAATCCACACCCAGCAGCACACAACTAACACCTAGGGAGACAGACACAGCAGCATTGGGTGTAGATTAACACACAGCACAGAAGCACAGGCCCAGGGCAACACACAGACACACCACAACACCACATACATGGCAAGAAAGCTGAATACAAGCACAACATTAACATCCACACACACAAGGAACATACAGACTACTGGACACACACCCTGCCAACTCACACAGACATACCCCACACCGACACACAGCCACATACACAGACTACATGCCACCAGCAATGGAGCACAACATAGAGGAAAGCAAAAATGATGTGCACACAAATGGGAGGGCAAGGAGACAACCAACAACCAGGTGAACAGACACATGCAGGACAAGGAACCTAGAACAACATCCACACCCCATCCAAGCACATGGCTGGCACAGTGAGTGAAGTCAAACAACAGTCACCTCAGTGCAACAACTCAGGGAGACAGCAAGGTAACCCATGTATAGGGACAGGGATGAAAGGAAGGACCTCAAGTCAAACAGTGAACAGCAAGTACACATGAGTATGCCAGCACCACAACACACAGGGCACATTGGCACACTCAATGACTGTCAAACACAAGTAGGAGTCCCCAAACATACCCCCTCATATCTGCAGCACACAACCCCAATGCCAGACACACAGAAGGGCCTACATAATGTCCAGTAAAGAGACAGACAAACAATCAAACCCCCTGGGGGCATCCACAAACATCACACACACACAGGGATGCCAGTACCAACGTCTGCACCAAAACAAAAATGGCAAACACAATTCAAAACAGAAACACATACAGAACCACAAAAATAACACACATCACCTGTGCAGCCAAACCTGGGGAAGGCAATGGGAGCACACACACAACAGGAGTGCACCACCTCATCAGTCAGAAAAAATGCATAGGCTACATACCACAACACAGACAAGAAGTGCACCATCACAGAACAACACAGACACATCAAACACACAACAGATGCACAACACCACAAAGCACATAGCAAACACAGCAGTACATCAGGGGATGTACACTAGGACAGCACAAGGCAACATACACCCACAGCACTGAATGCACAACAAGCAGTGTGTGCACACAAACACACAACAGTCCCACACAGCCATGAGTCACACGCCATTAACACACACATCAATAATGAAAACAGCACACTGACAACATCACACCAAGGAAGTCAAGCAGTAGCCCAGCACACACATACACCAAACACAACACACACAGATGCACAAGTCTGCCACACAAAAGTTGAAACAACCGTACCAGAGGACTGGGCAGCACACACAGATCAACTGCACATGAGAAACCATGCATGCTGAAAAGTACAACAACACTACAGGTAACCAATGTGGGAAAAGTCATTAGTGGGATAGTGCCCCACCACAAATAAAGGCACCACGAAGCACACTGTCACAAAATAAGTGATGGAGAGGCACACACACAGGCAACACAAGGGGACAGCTGACATCCTACTGAAGTTGGGTGCACACCATCAGTGGACATGGCGTTAGTGTCCCACAAAGGAATAGAGGGAATGCTGACTCACAATGACAAACCATCTGCAGCACAGATAGGGGATGGTAGCACACCGCACCCCATATGCCACACTGGAGTAAAAAAAACACCATGTGACAACAAGGCATGAGAACAGCACACCCACAATGTCAGTCTGGCTGGGCATGCATGCACAGTGAGTACAAACTGATACAAGACACATGGCTGTTCAACAAAACAAATCCCTGACTTGCCAGTCACACACACAGCATACACACAATGGGGAAAAGAAACAAGCAGAAGCCAGCCACAAGTGCAAGGACACACAAACACACTGCACAACATACAACTCACACATGTCCACACAACCACAGTCCAGAACAACAACACAAACAGGCACTCCACTCCTGGGTGACACATGTGGACATTTGACAGTGCATGCGCACACACACATCAACACACACGACAAAGCCACAACCTACACACCGTACAACCCTTGACCACCCAAATGCACACCTTGTAAGTAACCGTTGTGACTAGGATGACTGCCCATCACAACATGACTACACATCTACACTGCTAGGCATACATGAAAGCAAGAACGCACATACATGTTGAGCCTGGTCAGCCTGCCTGCAATCCTGTGTATATGACCCCTCTATGTGTTTGCAGTGCCCACATACCAGGATTCAGTAAAACATAGCCAACAGCAACAAGGAAGGAACATGAGTCTGGTATGTCACCAAAAACAACATCACTGACCCCACAAGTATCCGAGTCATGAAGAACTGAAGTCCCCGTCACCCCTGTAAAAAAATAATAAGTTAAACAAGCCAGTGGCACAGTTGAAGTGGCACACATAGCATGTGGCCCAGTAAATGTTAGACATACAGGAAAAGCCTTATTCAGTAAGGACAATGACACAACTGACAACATGAGCAACTGTTTTTATTCACAAATAGCACTGATAGGCAACAATATTAGACAAGACCAAGGCACAAGATGCAGAGCCTGAACATGAGAAGCTGCACAGGCAGGGGGCAAACTGCAAGGCCAGTGGCCAGTCCAAGGTGCTGACAGAGTCAATGGGAAGCTACACAGGCAGGGGGCAAACTGCAAGGCCAGTGGCCAGTCCAAGGTGCTGACAGAGTCAATGAGAAGCTGCACAGGCAGGGGGCAAACTGCAAGGCCAGTGGCCAGTCCAAGGTGCTGACAGAGTCAATGAGAAGCTGCACAGGGAATGTGTGTCACCAAACTCTGCCATGGTCAGCAACACAGTCTGGTGTGTCACGATGGGCAGCACAGGTACCGGTGTGGGAGAGACAGGTCTGTGACGTTGATCAACATTCAGACTTGGCTGTCAGTCTGACTGGGAGCTGACTGTGTGTCGGGCACAGTTGGACCACTTGACTGGGGAGTGAGATGCCCAGCTGAGGAAGAGCTATCAGTGGCCTTGGACGCTGGAGGGCTGCTTGGACCAGGTGGTGTAGTGGCACGTGGAGGTGGACTCAGGCCGACGTGGGACACAGTGTGGGAGGGAGATAGTGGAGGGGTGCCTTTCCACTTCTTGGGGATTCTAAATGGCTTGCCTGTCTTGGAATCAATGGGAAGTGGTGTGGACACAAACGGCACACTCATCACCAAGGCTGCCGCAGGTGCACACGCTGGACCTCCCTCTGGGGATGTGCTGGATCCAGAAGGACGCTTTGCCTGGCATTGCCTCTGCCCCTCCATCCCCTCTTTATCCTGTGTGCCCCCTACAGTGCCCTCCTGTCCCTGCTTCACTGGTCTTGGAATGGGAGTAGAGGTAGTTGGTGAAACAGCCTTGGATACCTTACTATGTGTAGCCTTGCCAGGCCCCACCTTCACAGTGGGCATGGAGAGTGTCTGCATGCCTTTGCGAGACGTTTTTGGGACCACAGAGTCTGTGGCCAGGGATTGCTCTGAGGCTTGTGACCCTGAGTACTTCCTCCTTGAATCATGTGCCTTTGCAACGCCTGACGGGCTCTTCCCTTTGCGCTCTGGGGTTGTTTTTTTCTTCGTAGGGGAAGGTGTCTGTGACCTTGACCGCTTGGGCTGCTGCTGCTGTGTGCTACGTGTGCAGTATCGTGACGTTGAGGTGTGTGAAGCGTGGTCACCGTCGTCAGACGTCGCCACTGGCATGGGGGTGGACAAAGGGACTGGAATTGGACTACGAGATTGAGCCAGTTGAAGTGCAGCCGCCACTGTGGAGGATATTGTCTGGACAGTGCGGTGCAGCCCACCCACGTCTGAATGTATGCCCTCTATGAAAGCTAACACCTGTGCCAATTTGCGGTCGTGGTCTGACAATGCATTGAGGAGCCCTGTCTGCCCCACACACAGCTGGCGCAAAAGGTCCACACACTCTGCACTGATGGCAGCAGGGGGCACAGGGGCAGGGGCAGCGGTGCCTGGAATGAAGGACACTCTTCCCCTCTTTGTGGTGCGAACACGGGCAGCAACAGAGGAAGTGGCTGGGAGGGTGGGCACTGCACGCTGTGTGCTGGAAGATGTAGCAGACTCTCCGTTCCCTGTGTCCTCCAAGATGTCTGCACCACCGCCGTCATCAGATGATGTTGAACTTTGCGTCTCGGGCTGTGATTCCTCCAGCATACTCCTATCCCCCTCCGAGGCGCTGGTCACATCTGTGTCACTGGGATCCTGTGCAGCTGTTGTGCTTGTTTCACCACCACTGGTGTCCTTCCCCTGTCCCTCCGTGCCCACGGGAGATGCTGCATAACAGAGAGACATGTAGGGTCAGCAAAGTGACAGCAACAGGACAAACATATTCAAGCAAAGCAACACTGAGGATGACAAAGTCTACATGTTGCAGGCCACCCCGTGCATTCTCACCATGCAGACACACTTCACTACCTCAAACAGTGCGTACAAACATCTAAACACGGCATAGCTGAGCCATGTGATGGGCAGACAGCACAACATCATGCATGTTGGGGCGTACAAACACTAACACCAATGGACCAGGCCTGCAGCACACCCCCACAATGCCATTGAAATGCCCAGGATTGGAAAAACATCAGTAAGTGCATGTATGTAAAATCCGTGACTGCCACACCCAGCACAGGGGCCACTTACAACCCACTGCATCACAGTAACTACATCACGTACACCAGCGCAGGTACAGGCTTGGTACACATGCAGCCACTCACAGACAAAATCAACCTTCACAGAATACTCACCCCTAGCTTGCTGTTGATGCTCCTTCAAACGTGCGTCCAGCTCAGGCTGTGTCACAGCCAAGATGCGGCACATCAGTGGTGTCAAGCTGCGTCGTGACAACCTGCCACTGCGAGGGAGTATCCCGAGTGTCATCTCGGCAACGTTCTTTGCCAGTCGTGATATGTCGTCCCACCTCTTGTGGCAGTGGGTGCGCCGGAGGTTTGACACTCCCAGAGCCCGCACCTTGGTTGCAATGGACCTCCACACGGCCTTACGCTGGTGTACCTTGAGCTGCAGGTGTGGGAGACAAGAGGGGGAAAACATCAGTGACACACTCTCATGGTAAAACCTCTCCCTCTGTACAGTGGCATGACACAGACTCATCCCAACACGGCAGATATGTCCCGCAGATACACTACAACATCTCACAGGGTACATCGTCATGTGTGAAGTCCACGTCAATGCATGCATGTTTGAGGAGGGACACTGTATCCGCACATCTCACATACAAGCTGGATGCTAGCACAGAAAGCCATGTGTAATGTGCCCACATCTACTGGCTATTACCAGGTAGAGCAAGACATATGTCACATTGCAACATGTGTATGGGGTGAGAGTCACTGTGTCCACCACTGCGCACGCCTAAACGACCTTGCTCTGTGAATAGCTCACTGTGTCATGTTTGTAGCATTGAGGGACATGATCTCACATAACCACTGACTGATCAGAGGGCCAGTCATGTGCAGTCTACACGGCAGACATGGGTCATTGATGTACACTCCTGCCAACCACACACGTATCACACTCTGTACAGTCAGTGATGTGTCCTTGTCACATTGGGCGTGGACAGTCCATGCCAGGTAGATTCACACAGAGATGGACAACAAGGACCCACACAAACAGTCACATGAACAATAACTGTCCCGAAACATGCATCACCAGATAGCTGTCACACCATATGGATGTGTACACAACACATGTCCATCCACCCTTCATGTCCATGCATTTAACGTGTGGGTTGCATACACCCCCTTAACAACTAGGAAACAGCATGTCAGCCAGTGCATGACACAACCCCACACTCTCAGGCACATACACCATCTGATCGACTACATGTGTGCCCCCTTGCACTCACACCCCCACTGTTGGAGACTTACCACAACATTTGGGCCACCATATAGCCGTGGGTACTGTGTCAGCACCTCGTCCACCAGGACATCCAGCTCCTCGCTTGTAAATGGACTGGCACGGATCTTCTCTGTCCTAGCCATCACTGTGGACATGAGACGTCAGCGGCGGCAGTGGGCAGTGAGGGGTCCCAGGCAGCAGTCCCTGGAGGCAGCAGCAGGTGAGGGGTCTCAGGCAGCAGTCCCTGGAGGCAGCAGCAGGTGAGGGGTCTCAGGCAGCAGTCCCTGGAGGCAGCAGCAGGTGAGGGGTCTCAGGCAGCAGTCCCTGGAGGCAGCAGCAGGTGAGGGGTCTCAGGCAGCAGTCCCTGGAGGCAGCAGCAGGTGAGGGGTCTCAGGCAGCAGTCCCTGGAGGCAGCAGCAGGTGAGGGGTCTCAGGCAGCAGTCCCTGGAGGCAGCAACAGGTGAGGGGTCTCAGGCAGCAGTCCCTGGAGGCAGCAGCAGGTGAGGGGTCCCAGGCAGCAGGCTCTGTGAGCAGTGGAAATGCGGTGCTCCCTTCCACACATATATAGGGCCCTGGACTCGTTTCAGTGGTCATAGTCTTCTGCCATTGGTGTTCCAGGTCAGCCTTCTTCAAATGCATCCAATGACCGCCTCTGCGGGGGCGGAGCACGCCTACCGCGATTTTTGAATGTGCATCATGCCACCGCGATAGCGGTCCCCATTGGCTGCAAGGGCATGGTTCATGGCGGTTACACACCGCGGGGTCCTGGCCGGCGCTACTGCGGTGGTGCATCTTACAATTGCATCCAATATCCGCATCCGCTGGGGGCAGAGCACGCCTACCGCGATTTTTGAATGTGCATCATGCCACCGCGATAGTGGTCCCCATTGGCTGCAAGGGCATGTTCATGGCGGTGACACACCGCGGGGTCCTGGCCGGCGCTACCGCGGTGGTGCATCTTACAATTGCATCCAATCTCCGCATCCGCTGGGGGCGGAGCACGCCTACCGCGATTTTTGAATGTGCATCATGCCACCGCGATAGCGGTCCCCATTGGCTGCAAGGGCATGGTTCATGGCGGTGACACACCGTGGGGTCCTGGCCGGCGCTACCGCTGTTTGATTGCCATAGAGTGACATGGGTGACCGGGATGTGGGTGGTGGAGCATGACAAACGCCATCTGCAGCTATGTAGAGGGCCATCACTAACACCAATGTGTCATGTGCAGCACATGACACACTGGCGTCAGTGGTGGGCATCGACAAAGGTTCAAATGGTGGTTGGCATGCTCCGCCACCCAATTCACGGACAGTATGTGCGTCCGCTATGGGGAATATGCAGCATCACATCGTACACTCTGTGCGTCATTGTGTTTATGGAGCATGTTTAAGGCACCTACGGACAGTTCTTGTTGTGTGTGGATCAATGGTCATTACTGTACTACGCACAGTGGACACGTACAGTGGCACATGGCACTGGATGACATTGATATGGTCTCCTGTCACAAATGTCAGCCAATGTGTAACGTCTCACACCAAATGGAACACTGTACTTCATTATGTTGAGCAATATTTACACACAATGTCGTATCTGCCACCCATGCTGACCACTATCTCACACCTGAGCCCATGTGTTACACTGAAAACCCAGATGAATTCATTTATTCAGCATGACTGTCATCATTGGAAACAGATGTCACCCTGTTGTGTTATTGCTAAGACCAATTACATGCCGCATGTAATGTCTTTGTACACACTGGCAACTCCTGCAGGGTATGTCCACATCTACAGGGGGGGGCTCAACCTGCTAAAGGATGACGAGTACTTCAGCACCACACCTGGCATCCGTTGCATTATTATTGTTTGTCACTTGGGTAGACGGCCAGAGCAGATGTCTTTGGTACATGTCTGCCACCTGTAACCACAGGGACCTATGTGGTAGTGTCAGGTCTGTGCTCATGTTGTTTGGACTGTTGTATGTGAATCAGTGACATGTACATTTCAACAATGGTGCTTAGCTAAACTATGTTTTTGAGTGTTGTGCTGTGTTCCGGTGCTACTCACCTGCCACCAGTGCATGTCCATTGTTCACATCAGGAATGTTGCGTTGGCAGATGGACTGCATGCACGGTTGTGGATTGTGCTAACTGTATGGAATATAGTATGCAACATTTGTCCACAGGCTATGGGTGTCCAGTATTGCCTGTACAATGTTGCAATGTGTGTGCACTGATTTGCGGGAATTGTCTGCAATGTTGGATGGTCAGCACAAGTGGCACACGTGTGCAATGTGTTGCCACCAACACTAGTGTATGTGCATGCTATGGGGTGCTAGCCATCCTTGCTCATCATCTATTCCAGCACTGTGTGGGTGGATCACATCTGTTGGTGTATCAGGATGGAGTGGGCACCCAAGACAGGTGAGATGTACCTTGATTGTTGTGCCTGTGACACTCATCCAACTACGACATTTGGTCAATGTGAGGTACCAGTGTCCCACTACTCATGCACAGCCAGCATGTTTGTTAGATGTGGGATATTGATTGTATGCTGTGTTGGGCCTGACAGCCTGTGTGGAATGAGGGTCAGGATGCATGTCCTTTGGGACATGTGGTGTAAAATTACATCCACTGGTGTCAGGTGTCTGAGCCAGTTGTCCATATGTAATGCATACAGTCTGTTCATGCGTAGACTTGTTGGCATACTGGCTTGGCATTGTCCATGTAGTGTTGTATGTTTGTGTTGTGGCACTGTTGTGTCTTGAAACAGCTGGATGTGTATCACCATGGTATGTGTTGTGGTGCACATGTGTCCTTGGGCAGTCCCTCCTTGATGCTGCATGTAAATGTCCAAAATGGGGGAAGATTAAGGGTGCATACAGGCCCTGCTGATCACGTACCTCATCTATTGTTAATGTGTGCCACATTGGCTATCTGTGTGCTTGTAGAGAGTATTGGGCAGTGGGGTAATGGTGGCCTGTTACAGTGGTACACATACTCTGCACAGGTGTGACATCATCTGTCACTGTCCGACTTTGTATTCAAGTCAGCAGCAGATATGGCCTGTGTACTGATTGGCACATGTATGGGTTTGGGATGTGAATGTCATTGAATTTGAGTGTGTTCGAAGTGGCACTGAGTACAAAGACAATCCCAATGATCTATCCACATTGTGTTGTTGATGTGTCCCCTGCAATTATTGGCCAAGGAGGTGTGGCAGGTACAGCAGCAACGTGGAAGCCAGCAGTGTCTCTGCTTCACACATGTCCTGTGTCATGTACACCCAAGGCTGAGTCCACCTCAGCTCGATATGTGACTCTTGGCATTCACATAGACAGTGTTCGTATTGTGTCTACTGACTGTGCAAATCCATGACAGTTGTACAATTAATCTGTCTCATGTTGGGACAACACTGAATTGCACTGTGTGCTTTCAGGGATGACAGTCAATGTTAGCGCCGTGACAGGACGGACTTTATGAATTTGTGCACATCCTAATTTATGTTGCTATGACGTGTCCCCTTTCATCTCACCTAGGAGGCGACCTAATGTGTTTCGTACCTTCACCCTGCTGGCTAACATGGAGGATACCGACATCATCAGGCGATTCCGTCTGGATCGGACAAACCTCCTGGAACTTTGTGCAATATTGGAGCCACACCTGCTTCCACGCAGGACATACCCAACAGCACTCACGGCAAAGGCAAAGGTGATGGCATTCCTACATTTCGTGGCTACGGGATCCTTCCAGCAAACTGTGGGCATTGCAGGGGGATGTCCCAACCAACATTCAGCATGGTGCTACGTGATGTCCTGTTGGCTATGATGCAACACAGGGACCAATTCATACATTTCCCCAGGCGGCAGGAGTTGGCGGATGTGAAGGGCGAATTTTATGCACTTGGACACGTTCCTAATGTAGTTGGTGCAATAGATGGCACACATGTTTCCCTGATTCCACCCCAAGCACGGGAGCATATTTACCGAAATAGGAAACATTATCATTCCATCAATGTGCAGGTGGTGTGCCAGGCAGATATGGTCATCTCACACGTTTGTGCAAAGTTTCCAGGATCAGCCCACGATTCACACATAATGCGCAACAGCATTTTACCACAGCTGATGGCCAATCTGGCGCCGGAGCGGGCATGGATTGTGGGTGAGTACAAAGGGTTGAGTCGTGTGCTGTTTGTGTGCCATGCTGTCCTCGGACACATGTCAGACACTCAATCTGTATGTGTCTTTCACACTTAGGTGACTCTGCATATCCCAACGGACCTTGGTTGCTGAGTCCACTTCGCAATCCCAGGACACCAGCTGAAGTGCGCTACAACAATGCCCATGGGAGGACACGTCAGGTCATTGAGCGAACATTTGGACTCCTGAAATCGCGTTTTCGATGCCTCGACAAGACCGGAGGGGCTCTGCAGTACTCACCCGTCAAGGTGTGTCAGATAGTGGTAGCATGCTGCATGCTACACAACCTGGTCGTGCGGAAGGGGAACCTGCGAACACCCAAATGTCAAGTGACAAGGATAGTGGAGAGGAGGAAGGTGTTGGACAGCGTCAGCAGCTCATCAACAACTACTTCACTTGATGGTCAGTGGCAATGTCAAAACTGGCTGTTGTCTGATGATGTTGTGCTTGGTGAATATGTGTATGTGAGCTTTGTGACTACAGCATGTTGCAGAGTCAGTGCTGGCTGCAAATGTGTATGGAAAGGGATCTTTTGACACAGCTACTTGATGTCTATGTTGGTACAGTTGCTCCTTGTGACATGTGCAGATTGTCGTACCTTGATGTGCTGTGTTGTGTGATGGTTGTTAGTCCACCACCTGAGTAGCAACTGATGTTCTGTTGTGTTTTCCTAGGTCCCTTCAGCCTCTACTTGCCTGCGGAGTATCCCTGCTCCTGTGACATTGTAATCATGGGTGTGAGTTAACATACTGTGATGAACATGGAACAGTGACAACTACATTGGTGCGTTATTAGTGTTTATTTACAGTGGATACATGTGATGTAGATGTGGATATTTACAGATTTGTGAATGGTGAATAACAGATTTGTCAGTGATGGTAGATGAGACAATAAAGTATACACAAGATCAGTATGGTAACACAGTCCAACAGTCATTTGCCATTCCCACGGCATTGTGGGTGGGGACAGTCTGCAGGGTACACAGCAGGGTGAAGAGGGGTGCCATCATGGCTGGCTACTTGACTGGCTTTTGCCAGGTGCTTTGCCACGGGATGCTCCCAATGATTTTTTCGGGCGGCCCCTTGCTCTTTTGGCAGGGGTGCTCCATCCTGCTGAGGGGTGGGAGAGGGGGGCCTGTTGGGAGTTGTTGTGCTGCCTCCAGATACACATTCCCCATCCCTGTGAAGATGGCTACCTACCTGTTAGGTGGTGGGGGAGCGTTCAATGGCTGACACATGCTTCTGGGTGGGGTGCTCCATCCTGCTGAGGGGTGAGAGAGTGGGGCCTGGTGTGTGTTGTAGTGCTTTTTGTCTGTACACATGCAACCCAGTTGATTTTGTTTAGCTTTGTGCTTTATCAGGTTGAGTGGTGGTTACATCTGTGTGACCTGTTTTGGGTATTGTGGGTCAGACGAATGTCCTTTGGCCTAGGGGTTGTAGGTTTGAAGTTGTGCAAGAAGGTACATGGCAATGTGATGATATACATTGGTTTGTACTTACCAGCTTCCAGTCCCCTGCGGATTCCTTCAAGACTCTCTGGATGTAGGATTCCAAGGACCTTCTCCTCCCACGGACTGTATGGTTTGGGTGGGATGGGAGTGCCTCCACCAGTCACGTCAGCCAGCTGACGGTTCTTGGCCCTCTTCCTCTTCACCACGGTTTTCAGGTCATGCCACCGCTTCTGTATTTCCTGCTTGTTGCGGGGGTGGTCCCTACTGCATTGACCTTATTGACTATCCTCACCCACATTTGGGTTCTTGTGGCTAATGGGGTGTGTTGGACCATGTTACCATAGAGTTGTGGTTCAACTCTTATTATCTCATCTACCATGACTGCAAGCTCTGAATCAGTGAATTTTGGCATTTTGTGTGGTGCCATGGTGTGTGCTGTGCAGATGTTCTGTGGTGCAGTTGTGTGGGTGATGTGGGTGTTGTAGGTGGTGTAGGTGGTGTGTGTGTTGTGGTGGTGATGTGTGCAGGTTTGCCTCTCCTTTGTTCTCTGGGTTTGGGACCTTCAGTTGTGGAGTGTAGCAAAGGATTGTGGTCAGGGAGGGGCTGGTTTTATGCTCGGCTATGGGGGGTGTGGCAAGCTGGTATGTTGCTGTCAGGTGTGTTGTGTGTGTTGTCCTGGGATTGTTTATTTTGAATTTTCTGGGGCTGTTGTCATTGGGCACTTTTGGTTTGTATTGGGACAGGTCTACTTCACTGTGTGCATTGTTTGTATTTGTTTTCGTGTTTTTTCTACGTCCGCCATTTATTTTGCGGATCCTCCACAGCGGTTCCTAGGCAGCGGTGGCTATGCTGCGGCCCTTCCGCCGCCTATCGGATTCATCACTGTTCGCGCACAAGGCGGTCGGATTCATAGGTAGGTACCATGGTGGTAACGGGGATGTCATAATGTCACGGGCGGTTACTCCGTGTGCATGGCGGCGGTTCTTGGCTTTTCCGCTGAGAATCCGGCCGTTGCAGTCGGATTTTCAGCTGGTCCGGCGAGTGCGGGCGGTTTTTCGTTGACTCCCGCCGCCGCGGACGGATTATTCTGCCGGTTCATCATAATGTATCCGGCGTTTTTCCCGTTGGCCATGCGGGCGGATTTTTGCCGCTACCATGGCGGTCGGTATGCTTTTCCGACCGCCATCGTAATCGGCCCCTAAGTCTTTTAAACTAGAAAATATTTATAAACAAAAAAATGTATTAAAACATAAATGTATTTATTGTATTTCCTATCCTATAACACCACACCAATAACATAACACTTCAACATTTTTTAAATGTATTTACATAATTAACATAATTGATAATGAATAAAAAGATATTATTCATAAAAAAATTAAACTATTAAATAATAAAACACAATTAAAACGTATTTTAAAATTAAAAACTATTACTATTAACAACTAATAATTAAATAATTACAATTTATTTAATACCCACCTTTACCCCATTAAAAGTAAAAACAAAACACACAAAAATAAACAATTACCCAAAATTAATATCAAATAATTAACATTAATTAACAACTATATATAATTAATTAAACACAACTTACTTCCCACCCTTTACTCCTATAAACAACACAACACACACCTAAAATTAATTACACAATTATCATAAATAATTACCAATTAATTTATTAAAATTAATTAACAACCAATTATTAATTCATCAATTAAAAATAAATTACTTCCCACCCTTGACACCCTTTACACCTAAAAAAAAACACAACACACCTAAAATTAATTACACAATTACCATTAATAGTTACAAATTAATTAATTAAAATTAATCAACAACCAATTGTTAATTCATAAATTAAAAATAAATTACTTCCCACCCTTTACACCAATAAACACCACAACACACACCTACAATTAATTACAAAATTACCATAATTAATTACCAATTAATAAATAATTAATTAAAACTAAATAACTTTACAGATTTAACACTATAACATCTCAATTAAACAAACATTAATAAATAAAAATTAATCAATAAATGTAATATAATTAAATTACTACCCACCCTATTTTCCTAGAAACCCATAACCCGCTATGGAACTAAAAACGCAAAGTTCAAATATTTTTTTTTAATAAATTTAATATAATGAAATTACTTCCCACCCTTTTCCCCTATAAACCCACAACCCGCTAACGAACTAAAAGCGCATAATTCAAATTAAAAAAAATAATAACTACTAAAAATTTAACATATATATTAAAAATACAAACAATTCTTATACAAAAAAAACATACATCACATACAAAAAAATATATACTAACATACATAACAATAATAAAAAATGATATTTTTAACTACTCTATTCTTGCAAACGATATTAAACACTTCGATATTTTTAAAATCGATATTACTTACCTTAAGTTGATATTCTTGACCACGATATTCTTGCTGTCGATATTTCTCACCCACGATATTAATGACTTGATATTTGAGCAACTCGATATTTTGTACTCGATATTCTGTCTCTTCACCGTCTCTGCCATCGACATAACGAATGTTCCCCTGATTTGAAATGAGGTGGGCGGACCTTCAGTTTGGCAGAAAAGGTACTCCGTCACAGTTGCGACAGAGTACCCTCTCCACTAAGCTCTAAATCAGGCCATGAGGTTTTCCTAAAGCTTTTGCAGTCTATAACTGCCCTTCCTTGCTTCGCATTGCCAGGAAGCCTCTGCAAAGATCCCTATATCTTTATGCACATCAATTCAAATGTTCTTGTTTCTCATCTAGAATGGTCTCAGGTGGTGAACAGAACTTTCCCACACTCCTGTTTGGGCATGAGAGGGTAGCTTTCAGAGTTCGGTGAGCTGAGGGATACTCATGCCATCCCATACTTGATTGGGCCTTAAGAGAGTAGTGCACAATTGTTTTTAAAGCATTCATATGATTTGATAAGTGTGATTTTGGGAAGCATGCCAGATAATAAAAGCTGTATTTCATGTGTTTCTGTTCAGAGCTGAAGAAACACAGTACAGCTTACTTTACTCCCCAACGAAACACTTCAAGAGGGGGTGGCTAACTTGCTACACTTATTCATATGGTTCAATAAGTACCTTGCATTAAATATAATGATAGACTGCTTTTAGCTAACAGTTAAGCCTTGGCCAACCAACAATATTGGTAAAATTCCTTCATGGAGAACAACAGAAAGGGAGGGCCAATAAGAAATATATTTTAAAAACGTGTCAGCTGTTCATGTTGTTTCTGTTATACTTAAAAAAAGAATTGCCAACTTTGGGTGGGAAATATATTTGGATCCTAGTGTAAGTTCTACTCGCTATGGCCTTCCCTGCAGGTCAACAAATTAACTAGTGCAGTATCACCGCAATACACTAGTGGCATAACAATGGCTGCCCTAGCTCCAAGGGGTTGCCTTACCACAGTATACTGAGCAAAGTAGTAGGTGGATAGCAATCCAAGGGATGCTGTTGCACGGTTTATGGCAAGTAAAACCTGATTCAAATTGCGCCAGCAAATACTTCACACTTTGGGGCTCATTTACACCACCAGAACATCACTTTTCATGATGAATCGGTGGCGCATAGGGCTTAGCCATATCTAAAAGGCCATTTAAAGCCACTCTTCGTGGCTTTTCATGGCCTTGTATATATGGAGTGCGGCAATGCAGTGCAATTTGCTGCGTTGCCTCACACTTTGGGGTCAATTCCGATCCCGGTCGGAGGCGCACCTAATACCATTCGGTCGGGAAAAAATCCAGGCGAATGCCTGTTTCCCGACCGATCCGCACATACGTCCGAACGAGCAAGTACGATGCGCACAACTGCCCAAATCCCGACCCAGTCGTACTCACCCAATACAGGACCTGAACTCAGACCGAGGCGGATCCGGAATCGTAGAATCGAGCCGCACGGAAGCAAAAATGCAGCCCCGTCCGGCCGGACAAGTACGATGCGCTTCCCGTACACGCCGAACCCGTCGCTACACACGGCACGTCAAAGCATCCAGTCGAGGCGCACATAAGCTCCGATTCGCGCCACAACACGATCCACGGCTACGAGACGAACACGCCAGCGACGAGGACGAGGCGAAGCAAAGAGAAAGACGAACGAGACGAACCAACCATGAATCCCTTCGTGCCGATCCTACCAATATTCTACCTTTATTACCGGAACAGGCACGGAAGGGTACGGCGCAGAAGGTAAGTCAGACACCAACAACAAAAACAAACTACACGTACCCGACACATCACACACAGAGGGATGCAGAAATACCTGCAACAGCAGCACCATAGTGGCGGGATGGCCCTCACCAATGCCACACATACACATAGGGGCCTGTATGCCTACCACTACTACCACCCCTACCCAGGGTGGGCTGGATGCCTGTCACTACTACCACCTCTACCCATGGGGGGCTGGATGCCTACCACCACTACCACCCTTACCCAGGGGGTCCCAGATGCCTACCACTACTACCACCTCTACCCATGGGGGCTGGATGCCTACCACCACTACCACCCTTACCCAGGGGTGCCAGATGCCTACCACTACTACCACCTCTACCCAGGGGGTGCCAGATGCCTACCACTACTACCACCCTTACCCAGGGGTGCCAGATGCCTACCACTACTACCACCTCTACCCAGGGGGTGCCAGATGCCTACCACTACTACCACCTCTACCCATGGGGGGCTGGATGCCTGTCACTACTCCACCCTTACCCAGGGGGTGCCAGATGCCTACCACTACTACCACCCTTACCCAGGGGGTGCCAGATGCCTACCACTACTACCACCTCTACCCATGGGGGGCTGGATGCCTGTCACTACTACCACCTCTACCCATGGGGGCTGGATGCCAACCACCACTACCACCCTTACCCAGGGGTGCCAGATGCCTACCACTACTACCACCTCTACCCAGGGGGTGCCAGATGCCTACCACTACTACCACCCTTACCCAGGGGTGCCAGATGCCTACCACTACTACCACCCTTACCCAGGGGTGCCAGATGCCTACCACTACTACCACCTCTACCCAGGGGGTGCCAGATGCCTACCACTACTACCACCCTTACCCAGGGGGTGCCAGATGCCTACCACTACTACCACCTCTACCCAGGTGGTGCCAGATGCCTACCACTACTACCACCTCTACCCATGGGGGCTGGATGCCTGTCACTACTACTACCCTTACCCAGGGGTGCCAGATGCCTACCACTACTACCACCCTTACCCAGGGGTGCCAGATGCCTACCACTACTACCACCCTTACCCAGGGGTGCCAGATGCCTGCCACTACTACCACCTCTACCCAGGGGTGCCAGATGCCTACCACTACTACCACCTCTACCCATGGGGAGCTGGATGCCTGTCACTACTACCACCCTTACCCAGGGGGTGCCAGATGCCTACCACTACTACCACCCTTACCCAGGGGGTACCAGATGACTACCACTACTACCACCTCTACCCAGGGGTGCCAGATGCCTACCACTACTACCACCTCTACCCATGGGGGCTGGATGCCTGTCACTACTACCACCCTTACCCAGGGGTGCCAGATGCCTACCACTACTACCACCCTTACCCAGGGGTGCCAGATGCCTACCACTACTACCACCTCTACCCATGGGGGCTGGATGCCTGTCACTACTACCACCCCTACCCATGGGGGGCTGGATGCCTGTCACTACTACCACCTCTTCCCATGGGGGGCTGGATGCCTACCACCACTACCACCCTTACCCAGGGGGTGCCAGATGCCTACCACTACTACCACCCTTACCCAGGGGTGCCAGATGCCTACCACTACTACCACCTCTACCCAGGGGTGCCAGATGCCTACTGCTACTACCACCTCTACCCATGGGGGCTGGATGCCTGACACTACTACCACCCTTACCCAGGGGGTGCCAGATGCCTACCACTACTACCACCCTTACCCAGGGGGTGCCAGATGCCCACCACTACTACCACCTCTACCCATGTGGGGCTGGATGCCTGTCACTACTACCACCTCTACCCATGGGGGGCTGGATGCCTACCACCGCTACCACCCTTACCCAGGGGTGCCAGATGCCTACCACTACTACCACCCTTACCCAGGGGTGCCAGATGCCTACCACTACTACCACCTCTACCCAGGGGGTGCCAGATGCCTACCACTACTACCACCTCTACCCAGGGGGTGCCAGATGTCTACCACTACTACCACCTCTACCCATGGGGGGCTGGATGCCTGTCACTACTAACACCCTTACCCAGGGGGTGCCAGATGCCTACCACTACTACCACCCTTACATACCACCCTTACCCAGGGGATGCCAGATGCCTACCACTACTACCACCTCTACCCAGGGGTGCCAGATGCCTACCACTACTACCACCTCTACCCAGGGGTGCCAGATGCCTACCACTACTACCACCTCTACCCATGGGGGCTGGATGCCTGTCACTACTACCACCCTTACCCAGGGGTGCCAGATGCCTACCACTACTACCACCCTTACCCAGGGGGTGCCAGATGCCTACCACTACTACCACCTCTACCCAGGGGGTGCCAGATGCCTACCACTACTACCACCTCTACCCAGGGGGGCTGGATGCCTGTCACTACTACACCCCCCTACCACTACTACCACCCTTACCCAGGGGGTGCCAGATGCCTACCACTACTACCACCCTTACCCAGGGGGTGCCAGATGCCTACCACTACTACCACCTCTACCCATGGGGGCTGGATGCCTGTCACTACTACCACCTCTACCCATGGGGGGCTGGATGCCTACCACCAACACCACCCCCACTCATAGGATGGACAATGCATGACACAACCAGCACACTACAACCTAGGGAATGCAAGAAAAAGACATCGCCCCAACACCATGACAAGCGTGTGTAGACTGTGTCAAATGTCTACAACACTGAACATGACTTTGAACATACAATGTGACCCCCTATCATATGTGCCACACATATATGTGTGTGGCCCCCACAATGCAAGCAGGCCATGACCATTGTGGCAATGGGGATCAAAACCCCATCATCACAGTGAGCAAAATGTAAGTGTGGGGGCCCATAGCTGAAGCACATTCAGAACATTGTGGCAATGGGGTCTAAACCCCCATCATCACAGTGACCAAAAGGTAAGTGTGGGGTCCATAGCTGAAGCACATTTTAAACATTGTGGCAATGGGGTCCAAACCCCCATCATCACAGTGACCAAAAGGTAAGTGTGGGGTCCATAGCTGAAGCACATTCAGAACATTGTGGCAATGGGGTCTAAACCCCCATCATCACAGTGACCAAAAGGTAAGTGTGGGGTCCATAGCTGAAGCACATTCAGAACATTGTGGCAATGGGGTCTAAACCCCATCATCACAGTGACCAAAAGGTAAGTGTGGGGTCCATAGCTGAAGCACATTTTGAACATTGTGGCAATGGGGTCCAAACCCCCATCATCACAGTGACCAAAAGGTAAGTGTGGGGTCCATAGCTGAAGCACATTTTGAACATTGTAGCAATGGGGTCCAAACCCCCATCATCACAGTGACCAAAAGGTAAGTGTGGTGTCCATAGCTGAAGCACATTTTGAACATTGTGGCAATGGGGTCCAAACCCCCATCATCACAGTGACCAAAATGCAAGTGTTGACAAAGAAAAAGCTGCAACTGCCAAACTGCATGGATGATTCCTGGTCACAGAACATAAAACACATCAGTGGCAAAGTAGTGCATGTGTCCCATTGCAACATAGATTGGGGAGGCAAATACTGCAGTGCAAATAAGACATACCTTTGGCCATGTGCAGACAAACATCACCCATGGGGGCTGACACTGTCAACATTCATCAATGACACAATGACAGAAGTGACCATCAGAATGCAGACCCACACATTTGCACCAATGGGCACACAAATGCAGATACCCTGTGGAGACTGTAGATGTGAGGTGAACAGATACCATACCATGGCAGCAATGGGACACACAAACCATGATCATTGTGCTGACCGATGACCTAGGAGTCCCAGGGACAGCAGGGGAAACCCACCAAACAACATACAGCCAATGGCACACCAAAGATATGCCAATGCAGTGGTGCAGATGCACAAACACAAACAGGCAGACCCACACTGCACATCAAACACAACAGGTGAGGAGGGGGGGTGCCAGTGTCCCCAGGCAACCACACAACACATGAGGAGGCCTGAATACCAATTACACAGATGTGCATACAGTGCCACACAAAGGTAACTCATGGATCCAAATCCCCTATGTGGGCAATCAGGCATTGTCAGATGAGAGGGAGCACAAATCACACAAGGATGTAGGAACAGCAACTGACACAGCAAGACACAGACACACCACAGCACTACCCCCAGGGCCCCCACAATGTGGTGACCCTGGGCTGCATTACAATCCCACTGTGATGACAAAGCTAAATGTTGTTCACACTGTGAACCACAGTCATGTGTCCTGAGCAACAAACTACCAATACACCTACACAAGCACAAATCAATCAGCACGGCCAGTAAGCCAAGGCCAACATGGAGGCAGGGGTCTAGCCGGGCAACAACTCTCATCTGCACACACTCAACACCACACACCTCGACCTCCAACAATGTGCAGCAGTGAAGCACACATGCACTGGTGACATTGCACATGCACCCATGACAATCCCAGGGTGGTGGGTGGGAACCAAGGTGCAGAAACACATCACACATGGCTACTCAACAAGACTCCTGAATGTCTGACACACTGCACACTACGCTGTACATGGACATGACGGCAATACCACACCAACCAATGGGATCCCAGCCACAGTCACACACCAATGAAGAAGCCAAGGTCACCCACAAAGAACACACATAGACAACTACCAACATTGCAGCCCGGACCCTGAGGAGTGCCAGCAGTCACACACACAACGTGTCACAATCACTGAAAGATAACACAAACTGGAAATCACATGACAGGTGTAAACAACAAGTGCCAAGGGGAATCCTGACTGTGACCCATCTGCGTCTGCACACAAACTCAGCCCTGACAGCAAACACACCTATGGGTGACACCCTGATGACCAGTAATGTGCCATGCACCCACATCACAGAGAATCCAGGGAGAAGACTTGGGGGAACATAGGTCAACTCAGCAAGCATCACAAACAGGTACAACACTAGGGATCCCAGCATGCACAGCAAAACGGAAGTGAACACACAGACATGCTCATACAACACACACCTTGGGCGCAGGCAATGTCACAGGAGTACACACTACCATGAGGGGACTCCAGTCCTGTGTGAGGAAAGCTGTGCCATATGTTGCCTCAGTAGGGCTCCATCATGTCAGCTGAGCACTTGGTCACACAGTCAACAATTAGCACCAAATGAAGGCTCCCGTCACATCAGCCTGGTCATGGGAGTGCCAACGAAATCATCAGCACAGATCCAACACACTTGTATAGCAATGTTGCACTGACAACACAGATGAGTCCTTCTCCATTGATGCCCAAACCTGCATGTCCAGTGGAGATGGCCACACGGTCAGGGAAGTAGACTAATTGAACAATGGCAGGCACAACAGATGTGCAGGGGTGGAAGCCACAGATGTGAAATTGCTAATGTAAGTACAAAATCCCATTGCCAAATATTGAACACATGACACCCTCAGATGCTGCTAAGGATGACATGGATACACCACAGGATAGGACACATTCCCCCTGGACCACATGTGTTCCTGCACAGTAACACTTCATTATCATGAGACCAAATATCACCATCACTGCAGCAAGGGCATGGTTAGCATCATCAACAACATGTACATCAGAAGCAAAAGCACTAGAGAACAGAAAGGTGCTTTATTCAGCATATGTGGGTCTAACAGCTGATGTCCAGCAAAAAATTAACAAAGGCCAATGGCCAGTCCAACATGAAAGTCAAAACAGGGTGACAGTGGCAGATGTCACCCTACGCATGCCTGCACTGATGAAAACCAGGGACAATCCCCTCGGAGGGGCATACGGGGGCAGGCCAGGCACCGCAGGGACAGGATCATGGCTCACCAGAAGGAGGCAGGGAAGGGGTGGTGGGTGCTGGAGAGCCACTGACAACTGCAGTGGAGGTGTCTGACATGGTGTGTGCCGGCACAAGTGGGGGGCATGACTCTGATGGTGTGGGTGCCGGCAAGACTGCAGGGGACCGTGCAGATGGAGTGGACAGGTTCCCCACTGCAGTGCCCAAGTCAGACAGGGTGGTAGTGGACTCCACTGCAGTGCCTACCTCCAGGGGAGGAGAATGGGGATCAGGTAAGATGGGCAGGACAGAGGGGGAGGACACCGTCTCCACACCAGTGGCACAGACAAGCGCAGCGGGGAGTGTGGGGCCGGAAGAGCAAGTGGCAGGGGGAGAAGGCCTGATCCTTTTGGGGATGGTGTATCTGTGGGTGGGGGAACCTGGGGCAGGGTGTGGTGGGGCACCTGTGGAGTGGGGGCCTGAGGGATGGAGGAAGGAGACTTGGTGCCTGAGCTGCAGGGCGGCGGCGGGGTCTTGCTCTTCCGGGTCCGGGAGGGACTTGCGGATGGGGGCGTCAGTCGGTCTGCGCCTGGGGGAGGGTGTCCGGTGGCGAGGGGCACTCCGCTCCGTGTGGGTGGGCTTCCTCTTCCCCCTGAATGCTGTATCAGCTGGATCGGAGGGGAAGAGGCCGAGGTCACTGAGGAAGAGCCGCTGGGTCTTTGGGGTTGCAGGTGAGGCAACGGAGGGGGCTTTGGAGGGAGAGGCAACTGTGGACTGTGCAGTGCCCATGGATGCGTGTGTGTGTGACTGGGCCCCATCCCCTGTGAGTGTGGTTTCAGTCCCCTGACTGTGCGTGCGTGTGCGTCTTGTCTGTGGCGTGTGTGTGTGTGTGCTGCTCGTGTCTGTGCTGGTGTGTGCCTGTGCCGGTGTGTGTGTGCTTGGGACAGGTAAGGTGCTGGGGAGTGTGGATGGGGCAGAGACAGGAGGGGTGAGGGACTGTTGGAGGAGGGACACTGCTGCCGTCAGGGAGGAGTCCATGGACCTATTGCCCCTCTGTAGGGCAGACATGCCCAATGAGATGCCCTCCATGAACGACACCAGCTGAGTCAACAGAGTGGTGTGTGCATGGAGGACACTCAGCATCGCTGTCTGCCCTACATGGAGCTGGCGAAGGAGGTACACAGACTCCTCACTCAGGGCAGCAGGGGACACAGGGGCAGGGGGTGCGGTGCCTGGCACGAAGGAGACACGCTCCCGAACATGGGAGCCTCCACGGACCTCGGGAATGGGAGCCGATGGGAGGGCGGTGGTGGTGGTGGTGGCAGGGACAGCAACACTAGCTGGGGTGTGGTGTCTGCTGACACCCGCCTCCATAAGGGAGTCATCCTCCGAGTTGCTGTGGTCCTCAGCTGAGGTGGATGGTGCTGAGGACTCCTCGGTGTGGCTCCCCTCGCCCTCCGTGCCACTGGGTCCCTCCGACCACTCCTCGGCTGCTGACCCAGTCTGGCTCTGCGGCTCCTCCTGGTCCGTGGAGCTGTCCCCTCCTGTGGCCATGGATGTATCTGCAAACAATAGGGAAACAGACAGACGTCAGTCACCTGCACCGAACGCACACACCACAGTAAGTACAGCACAATACAGAGCAAGGCCTTGCATCCTTAGTTGAACATTGCTAAAATTGCCCAAACAGAATAGGAGAAGCCAATTGTCAGTCTGATCGTCAACCATGGCACTCACATCCCACCTGGCCTTGCACCCATCTGTCTGGCGTCCGTTGGCTGGCAATACCCCAGTGTGGACACATGCACCACCTACACAGTAGTTGGACGGTGCAGAGAACACGGTGAAGCATGTGAACATGCACACATCACAACTCTTGCCACTGAGTCAGTACAGGTGTCCGGATGAAAGTGATGCCCAGAGTCAGATATTTGAAATGCATGTGATGCATACCAGCGACAGACACCATGATGCACCCATGTGCTGATAGCCATTGCCACTATGGTGTGCATGTAGCACATGTCACTCCCCTGCAGGATCACTCATAGCAAGTCACATGCCATGGCACAGGCATGCCTGCTAAGACATACATCACTGTCTCCAGTCACATGGGCAGGGCAGCCACACAACAACAGTCTGCACTGTGTCACAATAGTAGGTCATGGGGAATGCAAGTCCTGGAGCTGAACAAGTGCACATGTACATCCCCCACACACCACATCATCTGAACCCTTATCTGTCCAGGTCATACTGATTGGACATATGGGTGACCTGTAACACAAGCCTCTGAACCTGAGCACCTCACAATCTGCTGTGAATGGGAAACAGCTGCATGGACTTCACATTCGCATACCCCAGTCTGCACGGTCAGGTGTTCAAACACCTATGTGTCACACAAGTATCGTCTCCTATGGTCACATCTCCGGTGGCATGCTGAGCCCCAACCGATAAACACCCCAGCAGTCCTGACATCGAAGCCACAGCACACTGACACAGAGGCTGACACCTGAGGGGACATATCACTGAGCACAACGTGTCAGCTGATACACGGGAGTGGGAGTACAGAGTGCATTGCATGGCCTGGAGTAGGCATGACTGTCCTGCCCCACATGAATGAGGGATGAACCCTGGACAGTAGGCAGCTGGCTAAGTATGTGTGACACACGTAATATACACACTCCTGGGGCCCAAAAATTGTTCCCACCCACAGCTTGGGTGTGTGCCAGTTACCCCAGGCACATGTGGTGGATCAGCTCAGCAATTGGACCACATATCAAAGTAACACGCAGATTACATGTCAGAACACAGGCATTGTGTAAGCAATGGACCCACCCATGATGCCCACCACAGTTAGGGGAACAGATGCTGTCCCCCACATTGAGTCAAGCAAACTGCAAGGACACAGTACCCAAGTGACACAATTACCTGACTGCAAGGGCCACACCTGGGTATCAGATGAGGAGTGGGCAGTGCACAATCGAGGGACATGGGTCCTGGACCACATGACTGATGTGCTGTGGAAGTTTAACCAGGCCAGAGGAGGGCACATAGCATGGCAGACAAAGTTCACAATGCAGTCATGGACTCACCCCTCCGTGCTGCTCCCTGGCCTTCAGCTGCCAATCCAGATCAGGGAAGACCACCGCCAGGATCCTGAGCATGTGGGGGTCAGGGTCCGGTGTCCGCCCCTCCTGCGAGGAGGCGACAGCTTCAGCTGGACCCGTGCGATCCTCCGGGTCCAGCCCCGAAGGTCCTGCCACCTCTTCTGGCAGTTGCGGATCTGGCGCTTGTAGTCCCCCACGGATCTCACTGCCCGGACGATGGTCAGCCATATCTTCTGCTTCTGGTGGGCATCAACCTGTGAGGATGACAAAGTGAGAATGCTATTACTACACATGCAACATATCCGTGCATTACACAGTTGTGTATACATGTCTCAATCACAGGGGCACATGATGTACACAGGCAGTGCAACGATGGCCATGGACAGTATGCCAGCAGTTACTACATGGTATCATTGCCTGGGAAGTAAAACCTTGTTTAAATGCACTGTCACTGCACTATACCTGTCCAGTGCATGTAACTACACACTATGGGGGTGACAACTACTCAGTGAGCCTGCTAGCCAGTGGCGTGCAGACTGTTAGCCTTGCTAGTCAGACAACATGCACATTTAGGAAGGCAGTGGACAGAACACTCACCTGCTCCCCTGCTTTCCCATACAGCTTGCTGTACTGTGGAAGGAGGCTGTCCAGCAGGGCCTGGTTCTCCTCAGTGCTGAAGGCTGGGGCTCTCTCCACAGTAAGTGCCATTGCAGGGTCCAGAGGGTGCAGATACAGCAGCAGTGGTGGTGGCAGATGTCGTCCTGGAGCATGTAGTGCAGGCAAGTGAGCTCTCAGGGGAACAGCCAGCATTATATGTGTGCTGCAGAGGCAGTTACTGTCCCATGTGTCCAAAGTGATAGGTCCAAGTCGTTAGCATCTTCTGAATCTGGCCAATCCATGGAATTGCACCACTTACACACGCCCACAGCATCCTTCAAAAGTTCAACTTCATGACACCCATGAATTTGCAACATTGTTGTGGGTGACCAACTAAATTTCCAGCATCAGACTCGTTCAAGATTTGAAAACGCGTCCGTTGCCAGGCCAGGCCATAGCCAATGGGTGCGCACCGATCGGTCCATTGCTGTTCAATGCGTACCCAGGATACAACGCGTACCCGCACACATTGAATGCAATGGGCCGGCCGGGCACACCGATCGGTCCATTGCTGTTCAACGCGTACCTAGGATACAACGCGTACCCGCACACATTGAATGCAATGGGCCGGCCGGGCACACCGATCGGTCCATTGCTGTTCAACGCGTACCCAGGATACAACGCGTACCTGCACACATTGAATGCAATGGCCAATGTGTGCGCACCGATCGGTCCATTGCTGTCCAACGCGTATTGCGAATACAACGCGTACCAGCACACATTGAATGCAATGGCCAATGTGTGCGCACCGATCGGTCCATTGCTGTCCAACGCGTATTGCGAATACAACGCGTACCAGCACACATTGAATGCAATGGCCAATGTGTGCGCACCGATCGGTCCATTGCTGTCCAACGCGTCCCTGTACATGTCACTGGCATATGTCACCATGCCTGTCACAGGTGAACATATGCCAGCCACATATACTTCCCAGGGAGTGAGGGGCACACCTACAACACCACAGCCCGTCCAAACTGTATCCTAAGGCATGTAAGGCTGCATTACCTATTCCGTGTATGGGGGTGAACATGTTGTTCTGTGGGTGTCACTTGGGGCAGCCACCCCCAGGCTGTGCATGTGTTCATGGGGACAGTATCCTTGGTGTTTCGTGTACATGACCACTGTGATGTGCAACTGTTCATATCTGAGCATGTGGCATGGTCACATTTCACGGTGGTGTATGTGTATGTCATGTCACATGCCCCCTGAGTCCCATGTGGGATGGTATGTTTAACCCAGGGTGACCCATTGGCACAATAGTGATGGTCCTCCACAGTCTGTGTGCATGTTGTGTTTACAATTTCTCGGATTTCATGTGCACAATGGGAGACAGTCTCCACATCCACGTTGTTTGTGCATGGACTTTGATGTTGTGCATGTGTGTGTCACAGACGTCCATGTCTGTCCTGCCGAGGCAACAGGGACCACTACCTGTGGGGGTCATGGTTGTTTTGCTGTGGTGTATACATGATACGCCATGTCATGCCAGTGTCCATGTGGCAATACAGGGTCCCTGGGAATCTACCTGTCGTTGAGCTGTGATGCCTGGGGCACATCTGTCCTCACATGTCACTGTGGGGTGTGTTTGTAACGTGGCAGCAGGAGATGGGAAATGTGACACGTCCTCATGATACCCAATGGCACAACCTGGGACTTATTGATGCCACTTGTTGAACTGTGATGTTGGATGTTGGCCATGTATGTGCCATACATGTCCTTACGGAACTGCACACATCATGTACTTGTGCCTCATAATGATGTATCGTGTGATATTGAGTGTGTACAATGCCACATATGTGGGGTGAGTGACAATCTTTCTTTCTTCACCTATGCACTGCAGGGCACCAGCTGTCCATAGACTATTCCCTGACCTGGCAACGATGGTGGAACATGACAGCATCCGATGGTACCGCTTCACCAGGCAGCTGATTGATGATTTGGCAGTGCGCTTGGCACCACACCTGCAACCTGGCCGGCCGTACCCTACAGCACTGACCCCCAAGGTGAAGGTGATGGCAGCCCTACACTTCTTTGCCACCGGTACCTTTCAACACACTCTGGCGACTGCTGGTGGGATGTCACAGACCATGTTCAGCCGTGTGCTCCGCGATGTATTGGAGGCTATGTTGATATACCTGAACCAGTACATCTATTTCCCTAGACTCCAACAACTCACTGACGTGAAGAGTGACTTCTATGCCCTGGGGAGGATGCCACATGCCATAGACGCTCACTGGTGGTAGGATGGCCCGCACCTTCTCCTCCCAGGGCCTGAGGTATACTGGTTTGGCAGGAGGGCCACTGCCGGTGTGTTGGCTCACGATGTAGTCCTTCTTCAACAGCTCCTTGACCCTCCTGCGCACGTCATACCACCTGTTCTGGATGTTTACCTTTGTGCGCAAACATGGTGATTGTGCGTTCACCCTGTCGACGATCCTCTCCCACATCTTGGTTTTCTGTGACATGGGTGTCTGTTGGACCAATGTACCAAACAGCTGTGGCTCTACCCGGAGGATCTCATCTACCAGGACTTCCAATTCACTATCTAGGAACTTGTGATTCTTCTTTAGGGGCATGGTGTTGGGTGGTGCTGGTGTGTGATGTGTGTGTTGGTGTGCAAGTGAGGGTGTGTGAGTGTGTGTTTTGCTGGGTGTATGTGAGGGTGCTATTTGTTGTGGTGCTGCTAGTGTGTGGCTTGTGTGATGGATGAGCTGTGAGTGTGTGTGTGGTTGCTGTCTGTTGGTGTTGAGTGCTGGCAGGTAATTTGAATTTGCAAAGGATCATGGTAGGGATTTGTGTCCTTTATATGGGTGGAGTTGTGGGTGTGTCTTTGTTCCCTGTTTCCCCACCCAGTATTTATTTGCTTTGTGATTGCTTGTTTGGCCTTTTTTTGTGTTTTTTTTCCTTGGTTCTTTTTGTGCATGTAGGAGACGTTCTTCTGACCGAGTCGGACCCTCCAGTTGTCTTGTGCGAGCCTCTCAGATTCGTTCACGCAGTTTTGAATGCGTGTCGGTCGTGCGGCTTGGGCTCCGTGCGACTCGGTCGTGTTTTCCACGTGTTGCATCGTACTTGGCGGGTAGGAGTTCGCGGGTACGTTTCGTTCGGGATTCTTCCTGGTGCGTGTCGGTCGGTTCGATTCGCGTGCTTTTCCGGCCGGATGGCTGTTTTCCGCGCAGTTCGGTCGTTCGGCTTGTGTTCCGTACGCGTCGGTCGTATTTTGCACGCTTCTCATCGTACTTTGCGGGTCGGGCTGCACCGGTACGTGTCGGTCGGTATTTATTGCAGCTCCGAGTCGGTCGGTACGTTTTCCGTCCCGAATCGGAATCGGCCCCTATGATGGGGAGGCGTGACATGGGCATTGTGTTGAGTGTTCACACGTAAGGCCAATGGCTTTTGACACATTAACAGATTTACAACAAGCTGGAAACCTGGGTATACATCAAAAGCCTACGCCTACCCAGGGGTGGTTTAGGGTAGGCACAACGAGGAGAAATAACATTATTTCACCTCGTTTTTTTCCTCTTTATATGTGTACTGCATTCTGTAGCAACATAGAAAGAGGACATCACCTCCGTTCATTGTTTTTGTGCAGGAAGATGCCCCTTCCTGCAGGAAAACAATCATCCCTACAACCATGGTGCAAAGGTGCCTGCCTTGGACCATGGCAGCCAATTGAATGCCAGCACAGGGAAAGTGGACAGGCATGTGCACTGTCTGATAGATACGTGTAACTGCAACAAATGATGGACAGAATGCTGAATGATTCAAACATTCTCCCCCAGTCAAGAGATCTGGGGTAAATCCATCGTTCTTTTGCCCACTATGCCACCCCAGTTTGGACCCAGCCATATGCAAATCAGTCCAGACCAAACTGCCAAGCCAGGTCCTCCCTGGACCGGAAACAAGCATCCTGGGACCGGTTTCGGGGTATGTCACCCTTCATCAGCCAGGCTAGCTTGAATCCAGGGACACAGTGAGCTGGGGACCCACGTCTGGGCAAACCCATCCCACTTAGGGCAAAACGTGGAACTACAACAAATGATGGACGGAATGCTGAATGATTAAAACATTCTCCACAAGTCAAGAGATCTGGGTTAAATCCATTGTTCTTTTGCCCACTACGCCACCCCAGTTAGGACCCAGCCATATGCAAAGCAGTCTTGACCCTGTGCCTCATGGGAACAGTCCAGAACGAACTGCCAAGCCAGGTCCTCCCTGGACCGGAAACAAGCATCCTGGGACCGGTTTCAGGGTATGTCAACCTTCATCAGCCAGGCTGGCTTGAATCGAGTGGCACAGTGAGCAAGGGACCCACGTCTTGGCATAGCCGTCCCACCTAGGGCGAAAAGTGTAACTGCTACAAATGATGGACGGAATGCTGAATGATTCAAACATTCTCCCCCAGTCAAGAGATCTGGGTTAAATCCATCGTTCTTTTGCCCAATATGCCACCCCAGTTTGGACCCAGCCATATGCAAATCAGTCTTGACCCTGTGCCTCATTGGAACAGTCCAGACCGAACTTCCAAGCCAGGTCCTCCCTGGACTTGAAACAAACATCCTGGGACCGGTTTCGGGGTATGTCACCCTTCATCAGTAAGGCTAGCCTGAACCCAGTGGCACAGTGAGCAAGGGGCCCACGTCTGGGCATACCCATCCCACTTAGGGCGAAAAGTGTAACAGCAACAAATGATGGACGGAAAGCTGAATGATTCAAACATTCTGCCCCAGTCAAGAGATCTGCATTAAATCCATCGTTCTTTTGCCCACTACGCCACCCCAGTTTGGACCCAGCCATATGCAAATCAGTCTTGACCCTGTGCCTCATGGGAACAGTCCAGACCGAACTGACAAGCCAGGTCCTCCCTGACCGTAAACAAGCATCCTGGGACCGGTTTCAGGGTATGCCACCCTTCACCAGCCAGGCTAGCTTGACTCCAGTGGCACAGTGAGCAAGGGACTCACGTCTGGGCATACCCGTCCCACTTAGGGCAAAAAGTGTAACTGCAACAAATGATAGACGGAATGCTGAATGATTCAAACATTCTGCCCCAGTCAAAAGATCTGCATTAAATCCATCGTTCTTTTGCCCACTACGCCACCCCAGTTTGGACCCAGCCATATGCAAATCAGTCTTGACCCTGTGCCTCATGGGAACAGTCCAGACCGAACTGCCATGCCAGGTCCCTGGACTTGAAACAAACATCTTGGGACTGGTTTCAGAGAGACTTGTCATCAGTGAACATTACAGCAGTTCCTATACCGGATGGTATAGTTTGGGACAAGGTTGATTTCAAAACATTCGGTCCTACTGAACTTTTAAAAATCATTACCTCCAGTACATTTTCTGATGATTGGGACTCTGAAACTGTTAATAACATGTTGTCTGACTTAGAGAAAACTGCTGCATTTCCGAACAATGAAATCTTAGAAGGTACTTCAGACTATGACACATTGTACTGTTATCAACATTATGGTCATCATTTCCTGCACAAATCTATATCACCTAGAAATATTTTTAGTACCAACAGTGGGAATATTGCCCTACACCACCTAAAAGTAGTTCGCTAACATTAGCACAGAAATTTTCATATTTTTCAGGGTTTAACACCACTGACCCGACCTCATATTATTATAAGGTTACACCGACATCGGCACTGAAAATTAGGTTAACAATCACCAAACAGATATACTCTGCTTCCTTTATCACCCAATTGTCTGAACAGGGTTTTGACCTATGGAAGGACACAATAGACTTAAAATAAGTCTGGGGTTCTAGAGACTGGCAAGTCCAGGGAACAGAAGTGCTATTTAGAGCGTGCCTCATTCCACAGCAGATGATATTTCTAAATGACACTGTGCAACAGACGTCCTGTCTTGAACTAGCCAAAAACAAGGACCTGAACATACCCCGGTTTCCAACACCATCACAGATGGAGGGGTGGCAACATTTAACTTCACAAGATGGGGCAACACTAGATGACATTTTACAGTACAATAGAACAGACCCTGATTGGAAAAAATGTGTGGTTTGGCCCATAGACACGAACACATGTCAGAAAAGATTCTGGGGTATAACCGAAGGGTTTAATATCCACAAGCCAGACCCATGCTATGTACAAAGAGAACAACCAGGGGTAGTGACGTCCTACAGTGTTGGGAAGGTGTGCCTTGATTGGCTAGAGACCTCAACACTCACAGAAGTGAAACAACATATATGCTGGCATTTATGCTGCCTACAATGAAAACTGGAAAATATTCCAACAAGAGGCCGCAGAGAGGATACGGGAAATAGACAGTATTAACTTAGAAAAGGCATTAGTAGTAGTGGATAATGGGTTAACAACTTTAACCTCCAGGATATATTCCTTGGGCAACATTGTATCTTCTGCAATAGACATACTGGAACAGGATTTAGCCATATTACAACACGGGCAATCTCAGTTACGTTCTATCATGTTGTTAAGCTGGACAATGCAATCTTTTCGTGAAGGCTATGTGCCTTGGCGTTTTATCAACAGTACGTCTCTGTTTTCTGAATACAATCTAACAGATAAACAGGTAGAAATGGCACAAAGGGGAGCAAAATATACAATGTTGCGCATTGAAAGCTGGATAGATTACCATTTACGGTAGCAGAATCACCATCAACGGAATGGCTAATCCATGGCCATATAACTCTACCGGTCACTACTTTTCAGTTTCAATATTGCCTTGAGCAAACGCAGGCAGGCAAATATGAGAAAATGGGTAAGGAATCGGGAGTTACCATACAGATTTCGATGCCGAAGTGGGGATCGAGAAGTGTTTCTTAGCGGTACAAATTGCAAGAACGCTTTAAGCGGTTCTCTCATGTGCCAGGCTATTTCCCTGCACGGAGCTTGTAATGGCTCAGTGGCGAACTTGTCCTGCCACATGAAAGGGACTCCAGCAGCCGTGATTACACCGGTATTCGAGCTGCTCTTGAATGGGAGTTACTTGATGCTGAACGATCAAGGTTGCTGTGGGATGCCTCCGGGCATTGCCTATCTGGTTACTGTGAACTCCAGGGTTACTTGCTGTATGCAAGTATTGTTTCCCCCAATGAATACAGTCAGGGAGGCGCCGTTATTGCCTTCGTTGAATGTTTCCTTTATACAGTTTGATACTTTGAGCAGACTGAAAGCCATGCTTTTACAACAAACCGTACCCTTAACCTCCGCTCGAGAGACCTTTGATATTCAAATCGCAAGGACCTCGACTGAGATACAGGCACTTATACGTACAAACTGCCCCTTTCATTTCGCAGAAATGGTGGGTCGTATCTTTAACATGTCTGATACGAGTGGTATTGTACACCTATTTAAGACCATAGGGTCAGGATTTCTAAGCACCTTTCAGACAATCCTCGGAGTTATTCCAAATTTTATACACTCCGTATTGGGAAGCATTTTTGGAGGTCTTCTGCTCATCCTGCTTTCTATCGCAGGAATCCTGATTGTCATTTTTCTGCTCCGCAATGGACGGCCCAATTACCAACGAGATGGGAAAAGCGCTCCTGGAGCGCAAATACCGTGAGCGCATGTTACAGCATCTGGGCACTCCTCGCCTACGGGAACTGAGTGCCTCTTGGTTCCTATCATTTAGACCAGTCTGGATGGACTGCATCTTACCTGTTCTCCGATGCCTGTTTTGCAGTGAAGAATGCGTGTTGGATCTCTATCTGACACTTGCAATGGACACACCTGCGGACTTGAATACCAGGCTGGAACCTCTGAGGGCCCATGCTCGGCAATGTCCCCAGCGTATTCCTATATTAATGGGTGCATTCCTCGAGAATCCGCAGGTGCCTTTTACAACTAGGTTGAGCATCAGCTCCTCCACTAGCACTCAGGTTTCAACAACAGCACCGGCTGCCTCTACACCAGCTATTGGCAGCTCTGAATATCATTTATGCTCCATTGACATACTCTGCGAGGTGTTGCAAGGACCGTCCCCCGCAGTGGCAAGCAACGACAATGTTGGTTCTCCCAGCCAGGACACTTAGGGGCCGATTCCGATCTCGGCCGGTAGGGCACCGAATCGGATTCGGCTTAACCGGATCCGATTCGGAGCCCTCTTTCCCGACCGATTCGTACGTGCGTCCGGCCGAGCGAGTACGCACCAACTCGTTCCCGGGTCCGAACCGCTCCAACCGACTCACACGGACACGACTCGCACCGCGCAATGGAGACGTTCCCCGGCCGGGCAAGTACGATGCGCGCCTCGAGCAGTCCGACCGACTCGCGCCGTCCGGCTCGAAAGAGCAGTTGGAGCCGGACTTTGGGGGTCCGTGTCGGACCCCCCTGTACGCGTAGCTGCGCGAGTCACACACAGGGGGGACCCATGGGTCCCCCCTACCTGTGCATGTATGCCGCGAGTCGCATCGAGGCATACCCGCTGTAGGGGGCGCCCTTGTTCGCCTCACACCCATTGAGTCAATGGGAGCCCGCGTACGCGTTGTACGTCCGGCTCCCATTGACTTCAATGGGAGTCCGACCGACTCGAGTCCGATTGCATGCATGCGCATCGTACTCGTTCGGTCGGACTGCCAGAGTCCGATTCGGTCGGAAATCTCTCCGGGTCCGGCTCGGTCGGAGTGATTTCCGGCCTGAATCGGAATTGGCCCCTTAATCTATAATTGGCTCATCATGTGCTGGGAAAGAATTCAGTTTTTCTTTTTCTCCAAAACTCGACTAAATTTGGAAAATTTCCTTTAAAATTTACACTTTTGCTGGAAAAGCATGGCCTTCTGACGCTTGTAGTGGTTCGACTTATATAAACGAACTCAATTAGGACTTCGGCTTGAGTATCAATCCCAAAAAACTGATTTTCAAAGTAAAAGATTTTTCTATCTTTGTCTTTTTCCACCTCTTAAAACTGTTTTTTTAAGTGATTTTACGACAGATGTTTTTATCATTTTTATGCGCTTTTACCTTGTAAAGAGAATAGTTCTATGGCATTTTATCATTGTTGACTATTCGGAAGAGGAGTGGGTGTTATGTTTCATATAGGTACCCTAATATAAACCCGGGTAATATCTTACACCTTCACCTACATTTCCTCCCCTATACTACACAGTAACTGACCTTTTAGGATTGAACCTTTACCTAGTTCTAGTACTGGGCACAGAAGGAGGGTTTCTCCCTGAACAAGCGTGTCCTATAACTTCATCAATAGACTCACACAGTATGAATGAATATTCATAAGCGTTCTTGGAAACCAGGTTGGGGCTACACCACCTGCATAATATCTACGTACAAGGTTCATTGCATACGTCATCCTTAAACCCAACAATGGCTAACACAAGAAACAGGGGACAAAGGAACCCTAGATACTTTCTGCATAAATACCACACATCTTGCTAGTGTTAGTTAGAGGGAACCGAGACTTCCAGCCGACACACTGACCAGAGCCGCTGAGGCTCCTGCATGCAGACGCTCCAGCTGACAGTGGTCTAACACATCCCTTGCGGGGTGTCCAACTCGAGAACAGGACGGGGTCCCACACTCTCTCTCTCCAGGTAATGGGGTTCGACCAAATCCTAGAGGGATTCTTGGCTTCACACCTACTCACATGCTAGGTACACTTAGGTACATCTTGATAGGCATCGTAGGAGTACACGCTCTCTTTTATCATGCATTTTATATTCATGTATGCATTTATGATTAGTGCAAAATGGTAGAACTGTACTATCCATTTGTATTCACTATACTGCTGATTATATATATCTGCTACTGTCTCAAAATTATTGCAGCACATCTATTTTACACTAGAAGAACAACTGAGCAATAAATACTTATTGTAACACGCCTGACTGCTTCTTCTGTGTAACTCTCTGAGACTGAATAAGTGAGCACAAGTGACTGAGCGAAAAGTAGTATATTGTTTCCATGATCCTGAGGGATCAGGGTTGAAATGTTCTGAGGTTGCCAGAAACTATTCTCTCCCCGATAAGAGGAGACACTAGTGGGACTGTGAGCTAGGTAATGCAAACAGGCTAACATTTTCGGTGGGTGTGTCCAGAGTCAGTCTGCCACCAAGCCCACAGTTCATCTTATCCGAACACGCAGATTCTGTATAGGTTATATATAGGAACTACACGACACTGCCAAGCCAGGTCCTTCATGGAACGGAAACAAGCATCCTGGGACCGGTTTCGGGGTATGTCATCCTTCATCAGCCAGGCTAGCTTGAATCCAGTGGTACAGTGATCAAGGGACCCACGTCTGGGCATACCCGTCCCACTTAGAGCGAAAATTGTAACTGCATCAAATGATGGACGGAATGCTGAATGATTAAAACATTCTCCCCCAGTCAAGAGATCTGGGTTAAATTCATCGTTCTTTTGCCCACTACGCCACCCCAGTTTGGATCCAGCCAAATGCAAATCAGTCTTGTCCCTATGCCTCATGGGAACAGTCCAGACCCCACTGCCAAACCAGGTCCTCCCAGGACCGGAAACAAGCATCCTGGGACCGGTTTCGGGGTATGCCACCCTTCATCAGCCAGGCTAGCTTGAATCCAGTGGCACAGTGAGCAAGGGACCCACGTCTGGGCAAACCCATCCCTCTTAGGGCAAAAAGTGTAACTACAACAAATGATGAACGGAATGCTGAATGATTCAAACATTCTCCCCCAGTCAAGAGATCTGGGTTAAATCCATCGTTCTTTTGCCCACTACGCAACCCCAGTTTGGACCCAGCCATATTCAAATCAGTCTTGACCCTCTGCCTCATGGGAACAGTCCAGACCAAACTGCCAAGCCAGGTTCTTCATGGAACGGAAACAAGCATCCTGGGACCGGTTTCGGGGTATGTCATCCTTCATCAGCCAGGCTAGCTTGAATCTAGTGGCACAGTGAGCAAGGGACCCACATTTGGGCATACCCGTCCCACTTAGGGTGAAAAGTGTAACTGCAACAAATGATGGACAAAATGCTGAATGATTCAAACATTCTCCCCAGTCAAGAGATCTGGTTTAAATCCATCGTTCTTTTGCCCACTACGCCCCCCCAGTTTGGACCCAGCCATATGCAAATCAGTCTTGACCCTGTGCCTCATGGGAACAGACCAGACCGAACTGCCAAGCCAGGTCCTCCCTGGACCGGAAACAAGCATACTGGGACCGGTTTCGGGGTATGTCACCCTTCATCAGCCAGGCTAGCTTGATTCCAGCGGCACAGTGAGCAAGGGACCCACATCAGAGCATACCCGTCCCACTTAGGGCGAAAAGTGTAACTGCACCAAATGATGGACGGAATGCTAAATGATTCAAAAATTCTCCCCCAGTCAAGAGATCTGGGTTAAATCCATCGTTCTTTTGCCCAATATGCCACCCCAGTTTGGACCCAGCCATATGCAAATCAGTCTTGACCCTGTGCCTCATGGGAACAGTCCAGACCGAACTGCCAAGCCAGGTCCTCCCTGGACTCGAAAAAAACATCCTGGGACCGGGTTCGGGGTATGTCACCCTTCATCAGCCAGGCTAGCCTGAATCCAGTGGCACAGTGAGCAAGGGACCCACATCTGGGCATACCCATCCCACTTAGGGCGAAAAGTGTAACAGCAACAAATGATAGACGGAATGCTGAATGATTCAAACATTCTCACCCAGTCAAGAGATCTGGGTTAAATCCATAGCTATTTTGCCCACTACGCCACCCCAGTTTGGACCCAGCCATATGCAAATCAGTCTTGACCCTGTGCCTCATGGGAACAGTCCAAACGGTACTGCCAAACCAAGTCCTCCCAGGACAGGAAACAAGCATCCTGGGACCGGTTTCGGGGTATGTAACCCTTCATCAGCCAGGCTAGCTTGAATCCAGTGGCACAGTGAGCAAGGGACCCACGTCTGGGCATACCCATCCCATTTAGGGCAACAAGTGTAACTGCAGCAAATGATGGACGGAATGCTGAATGATTCAAACATTCTCCCCCAGTCAAGAGATCTGGGTTAAATCCATCATTCTTTTGCCCACTACGCACCCCAGTTTGGACCCAGCCATATGCAAATCAGTCTTGACCCTGTGCCTCATTGGAACAGTCCAGACCGACCTGCCAAGCCAGGTCCTCCCTTAACCGGAAACAAGCATCCTGGGACCAGTTTCAGGGTATGTCACCCTTCATCAGCCAGCCTAGCTTGAATTCAGTGGCACAGTGAGCAAGGGACCCACATCTGGGCATACCCATCCCACTTAGGGCAAAAAGTGTAACTGCAACAAATGATGGACGGAATGCTGAATGATTCAAACATTCTCCCCCAGTCAAGAGATCTGGGTTAAATCCATCGTTCTTTTGCCCACTACGCCACCCCAGTTTGGTTCGAGCCATATGCAAATCAGTCCTGACCCTGTGCCTCATGGGAACAGTCCAGACTGAGCTCCCAAGCCAGGTCCTCCCTGGACCAAAACAAGCATCAAGGGACCGGTTTCGGGGTATGTCACCCTTCATCAGCCAGGCTAGCCTGAATCCAGTGGCACAGTGAGCAAGGGACCTACGTCTGGGCATACCCATCGCACTTAGGGCGAAGAGTGTAACTGCAGCAAATGATGGACGGAATGCTGAATGATTCAAACATTCTCCCCCAGTCAAGAGATGTGGGTTATATCCATCGTTCTTTTGCCCACTACGCCAACCCAGTTTGGACCCAGACATATGCAAATCAGTCTTGACCCTGTGCTTCATGGGAACAGTCCAGACCGATCTGCCAAGCCAGGTCCTCCCTGGACCCAAAACAAGCATCAAGGGACCGTTTTCGGTGTATGTCACCCTTCATCAGCAAGGCTAGCTTGAATCCAGTGGCATAGTGAGCAAGGGTCCCACATCTGGGCATACCCGTCCCACTTAGGGCGAAAAGTGTAACTGCAACAAATAATGGACGGAATGCTGAATGATTCAAACATTCTCCCCCAGTCAAGAGATCTGGGTTAAATCCATCGTTCTTTTGCCCACTACGCCACCCCAGTTTGGACCCAGCCATATGCAAATCAGTCTAGACCCTGTGCCTCATGGGAACAGTCCAGGCCGAACTGCCAAGCCAGGTCCTCCCTGGACCTCCCTGGACCAGGGGCTCACTGTGCCACTGGATTTCAACTATCCTGGCTGATGAGGGGTGAAACCCCAAAACCGGTCCTAGGATGCTTGTTTCCGGTCCAGGGAGGACCTGGTTTGGCAGTTCGGGCTGGACTGTTCCCATGAGGCAGAGGGTCAAGACTGATTTGCATATTGCCAAGTCTGAAATGGGGTGGCATGGTGAGCAAAAGAATGATGGATTTAACCCAGATCTCTTGACTGGGGGTGAACGTTTTTATTTGTTCTGCATTCCGTCCATTAATTGTGTCTTTTGCTTACTCGTATCTCATAGATACATCTCATTCCTGCCCTTTTTATTTGCCATAGGGTAGGAAAAATATTGTAAATGAGGCCATTAAAGTTTAAGCACATCAGAACAAGGTAAAAATGTAATATTAGCGCATTATCCCTCTATCTGATGAACATCATTGAGAATGATGCCATAGTTGTGCACTCTTTAAATAGAGCACTAAGCCACCCCATTTTAGACCCAGTCATATGCAAATCAGTCTTGATCCTGTGCCTGATGGGAACAGACCAAACTGCCAAACCAGGTCCTCCCTGGACCGGAAACAAGCATCCTGGGACCAGTTTTGGGGTATGTCACCCTTCATCAGCCAAGCTAGATTGAATCCAGTGGCACAGTGAGCAAGGGACCCACGTCTGGGCATACCCGTTCCACTTAGAGCGAAAAGTGTAACTGCAACAAATGATAGACGTAACGCTGAATGATTCAAACGTTCTCCCCCAGTCAAGAATCTGGGTTAAATCCATTGTTATTTTGACCACTATGCCACCCCAGTTTGGACCCAGCCATGAGCAAATCAGTCTTGAGCATGTGCCTCATGGGAATAGTCCAGACCGAACTGCCAAGCCAGGTCCTCCCTGGACCTCCCTCGACCAGTGGCTCACTGTGCCACTGGATTCAAGCTATCCTGGCTGATGAGGGGTGAAACCCCGAAACCGGTCCCAGGATGTTTGTTTCCGGTCCAGGTAGGACCTGGTTTGGCAGTTTGGGCTGGACTGTTCCCATGAGGCACAGGGTCAAGACTGATTTGCATATGGCCAGGTCTAAAATGGGGTGGCATGGGTAGCAAAAGAATGATGGATTTAACCCATATCTCTTGACTGGGTGTGAATGTTTTGATTTGTTCTGCATTTCGTCCATCAATTGTGTCATTTTCTTACTCCCCCTAAGTGCGCCGGGTATTGCCAGACTTGGGTCCCGGGCTCACTGTGCCACTGGATTCAAGGTATCCTGGCTGATGAGGGGTGAAACCCCAAAACCGGTCCTATGATGCTTGTTTCCGGTCCAGGGAGGACCTGGTTTGGCAGTTCGGGCTAGACTGTTCCCATGAGGCACAGGGTCAAGACTGATTTGCATATGGCCAGGTCTGAAATGGGGTTGCATGGTGAGCAAAAGAATGATGGATTTAACCCCGATCTCTTGACTGGGGGTGAATGTTTTGATTTGATCTGCATTTCGTCCATCAATTGTGTCTTTTTTGCTTACTCGCCTTAAGTGTGCTGGGTACGCCCAGAAGTAGGTTCCGGGCTCACTGTGCCTCTGGATTCAAGCTATCCTGGCTGATGAGGGGTGAAACTCTGAAACCGGTCCTAGGATGCTTGTTTCCGATCCAGGGAGGACCTGGTTTGGCAGTTCGTGCTGGACTGTTCCCATGAGGCACAGAGTCAAGACTGATTTGAATATGGCCAATTCTGAAATGGGGTGGCATGGTGAGCAAAAGAATGATGGATTTAACCCAGATCTCTTGACTGGGGGTGAATGTTTTGATTTGTTCTGCATTCTGTCCATCAATTGTGTATTTTGCTTACTTGTATCTGATATATACAGCTCATTCCAACCCTTTTTATTTGCCATAGGGTAGGAAAAAATTGTAAATGAGACCATTAAAGTTTAAGCACCTCAGAACAAGGTAAAAATGTAATATTACTGCATTATCCCTCTTTCAAGTGACCATAATTGAGAATGATGCCATAGTTGTGCACTCTGTATATAGAGCACTACGCCACCCCAGTTTGGACCCAGCCATATGCAAATCAGTCTTGACCCTGTGCCTCATGGGAACAGTCCAGACCGAACTGCTAAGTCTGGTCCTCCCTGGACCGGAATCAAGCATCCTGGGATCAGTTTCGGGGTATGTCACCCTTCATCAGCCAGACTAGCTTGAATCCAGTGGCACAGTGAGCAAGGGACCCACGTCTGGGCTTGCCCGTCCCACTTAGGGCGAAAAGTATAACTTCAACAAATGATGGACGGAATGCTGAATGATTCAAACATTCTTCCCAAGTCAAGAGATCTGGGTTAAATCCATTGTTCTTTTGCCCACTACGTCACCCCAGTTTGGACCCAGGCATGTGCAAATCAGTCTTGACCCTGTGCCTCATGGGATCAGTCCAGACCGAACTGCCAAGCCAGGTCCTCCCTGGACCTCCCTGGACCTCCCTGGACCAGTGGCTCATTGTGCCACTGGATTCAAGCTATCTTGGCTGATGAGTGGTGAAACCCCGAAACCAGTCCTAGGATGCTTGTTTCCGTTCCAGGGAGGACCTGGTTTGGCAGTTCGGGCTGGACTGTTCCCATGAGGCACAGGGTCAAGACTTATTTGCATATGGCCAGGTCTGAAATGGGGTGGCATGGTGAGCAAAAGAATTATGTATTTAACCCAGATCTCTTGAATGGGGGAGAGTGTTTTGATCTGATCTGCATTCCGTCCATCAATTGTGTCTTTTGGTTGCTCGACCTAAGTGCGCCAGGTATGCCCAGACGTGGGTCCCGGGCTCACTGTGCCACTGGCTTCAAGCTATCCTGGCTGATGAGGGATGAAACCCCGAAACCGGTCCTAGGATGCTTGTTTCCGGTCCAGGGAGGACCTGGTTTGGCAGTTCAGGCTGGACTGTTCTCATGAGGCACAGGGTCAAGACTGTTTTGCATAGTGCCAATTCTGAAGTGGGGTGGCATGGTGAGCAAAAGAGTGATGGATTTAACCCAGATCTCTTGAATGGGGGTGAATGTTTTGATTTGATCTGCATTCCATCCATCAATTGTGTCTTTTGCTTACTCGTATCTGATAGATACAGCTCATTCCTGCCCTTTTTATTTGCCATAGGGTAGGAAAAATATTGTAAATGAGACCATTAAAGTTTAAGCACCTCAGAACAAGGTAAAAACGTAATATTAGTGCATTATCCCTCTTTCTGGCGACCATAATTGAGAATGATGCCATAGTTGTGCACTCTGTAAATAGAGCACCCAGCAGTATCTGTGTATACCGGAGGCCTAATTACCACTACAGAATTCACTGTTATTATGAAGACCTAAATCCTCAATCATACCGTTTGGAATGACATCATACACATGCAATGTGCAATTTAAACTTATGTATTAATAATAATACATGGAAACCTGCAATCTTTGTATAAAAGAATGCCTTCGGTCTCGTTCCTCTATATGGTCACTGAACTTCTCTATGACTTTAAGCACCCTTATAATGTATGACACGGGGTACTTTCCCCGATCTATTATATGAAACATCTTAAAATACATACTGCCCAAGCATTGTACAAGCTCATGTTCTAAAAGGAATGACACCTTCCACTTCGTTAGCAGCGAACATGATCACATGCAAGACACCGTCTGGAAACAAGGCGTGATGTCAGAAAAGCAGAAGCAATTGATTGAAAATGTCAATGTTTCTTTCTTTTGTGTTTTGTTCTTTGGCGAAGGTGCCCATTGGCAATACCTGCCAGTATTAGCTCCAAGGAGACATTGTTATTACTTTTTTATAACAATTTTCATAGCACGCCAGCTCCCTATTCTTAAAGCGTTGTGGAGGTCACCTATGATATTCTAATGTATACTAGTCAACCGTTCGGTGAATGAGCTTTCGGACGCTTAGTCGAATGGAAAGGCTTGTCAATTATTTCTCTCGAGTTAAAGCCTTACATCACCAAAGAGAGAACATGAACAAAGGGGCATATGTACAAGGAGTTAACGCCGCCGTAGCGTCAGTTTTATGACGCTACAGCGGCTTTTTTTTATTGCCGTATGTACAAGTTGCCGCTAATCACGGTTAGCGACAGCAATCTGGCGATATCATCCGTTTTTCTGTTTGCCACTTCTGTTAGCGATAGCTAACAAAAATGAGATGCAAGGTAGGCGTTCCCGTGTAAAAACCGCCGCTAACCCCACTTCGCAATATGTACAATGATCGCCGGGGCCGGCGAAACGTTAAAAAAACTGTCGCTAAGCTCTGTTAGCGGCTGGTTTCTAAGACCAGAAAAAAGGTGGTCTTAAAAATGGAGATAACAAAACAGGATATAAGGGGGAGTAGCCCAGAACGAAATTTGACAACCCACTGATGTCATGGATTTACTGCTCATGCAGCTTGGAGCACCAAGAAGACCACAACAACCACCGCCACTGCCCCCCGGACCACCACGGAGCAGCGCCAAAGAAGACAGCGGGTATATCGTCAACGCATCACCCTGATAGACCTAACACCAGAGGATGTGATAGCCCACTAGAGGCTGAAAAGGTCCTCCATCCTCCGCATATTGACCCAGATAGCCCCCAGGCTGCAGGCACCAACACAGCGTTGCAACAACATCTCTCCGCAGACGAAGCTCCTAGCAGTGCTGCACATGTTGGCCTCAGGTACCTTCCAACCAACCACTGCCAGAGTTTGGGGAGTCTCCCAGTCATCCTTTTCAAGGTTCCTCACAAATGTCTTGGATGCCATCATCAGCCTGACGCCACAGCACCTACGCTTCCCCAACACTGCTCAAGAACAGCTTGACACCAAACAAGGCTTCTATGCCATTGCTGGCTTTCCCCATGTGTTGGGGGCAATTGACTGCACCCATGTCCTACTTGTGCCTCCTGCGGACACTGCACACATTTACCGGAACAGGAAGCACACACACTCCATGAACGTGCAGGCAATCGTGGACCACCGGGGCTTGTTCACCAATGTTGTAGCCAAGTTTCCAGGGAGTGTCCATCATCAACCAGCATTTTGAGAATGGCACATATGGAAATGGACTGCTTGTTGGAATGTACAAACTGAACACACCACACACAACAAGTCCACAATCATGTAGCACACAAATGTGAGAATGCACATGTAGCAAATGTCAAACAACATGCCTTGAAATATGTCCAACCACCATACCTAAGGGACTGAGCAATGATCCCTGGTGCACTCCGCATGTGAATATTTGTGAGTTCAGAGAGGAAGGGTGGCAGTCTGGTCCCTTGGCTTCTGCCGGTGATGAATGATCGGATACAGTCAAGGGTGGTTCCTTGTATGCCTGCGTCATGTAGTCTGCCCACTAGTGTGTGGTGGGAGATGGTGTGGAATGCTGCTGACAGGTCAAGTAGAATCAGGGCTGCGTTGTGGCCTTGGCCGAGGAGGGTGTGGATGTTGTCTGTGGCAGCGAGTTGGGCGGTCTTGGTGCTGTGGTTGCTTAGAAACCCAGACAGAGACGTGTCCAGGATGGCGTAGTCCATTGCTTATCTGGTGGTCTTGATGAATTCATGGATGACGTTGAATATGTCTTTGGAGTTGGTGGCGTATGCAACTACTATGTCGGATCAGAAGCTCCTATCAGTGCTACTGCTGCGTTGGTGTTATTTGGACATGGTGTTCTTGTACGTCTAGAAGTTAACGTGTGCCTTGCAGTTTCTCCGGTTTTTCTCCAGGGTTCTGCAGGTGTGTCTGGAATATTTCAGTTTGGTGGTGAAATAGGCGGATTTGCTGCTGCGCTGTCTGTTGGAGTTGTGTGGCGGGGTGGGTTTGTCTGTGCATTTGGAGATTCATGTGTGGGATTCCCTGGAAGCGTGTTTGGCGTCTGCTGCAGTGTTGGGGGAGTTGCAGTTGAGGGTTGATTACATATGCTCATCGGTGACTCAGCTCCAGTACCTTTGCGTTGCACGATGTGCGGGTGTGTCCGGCTTGGTTATGTTGCCAAGGCAGTGTATGCAGTGATGGTTGGTCCATGGCTGCTGTGTGGTGTGGCTGAAGGGTATGCTGTTTCCTCCTGCAAAGAAGGGGTCGAGGGTGTATCCTGCCTTGTGGGTTGGTGTGGGTAAGAGTTGTGTCATTCACATGTTGGCGATCTCTTCATCCAGAGGGTAGTGGAGTTGGTGTCTTTGGGGTTGTTGAGGTCGAAGGCTAGGTCTACGATGAGTAGGTAGTCCATGGAGGTGATGGTGTGGGGTGCAAAGACGTCGTTGATGGCGTTGGCAAAGCAGTCCATGTGTCCGTGGGTTCTGTAGGCAAGTGTGCCGCAGAGTGTGGATTCGGGGCTGGGCTGGACCTGGAAGTGCAAGTCTTCTGTGACGGCAAATGTGTTGCTGGAGGTGGAGAGGCAGAGGGACTTTTTTCATCCACGATGGTGAGGACTCCTGCCGGGTTTTGGGGACAGTCCTCCCTCCGGATCTTGTCTCCGTCTGGGATTGTGAGGGCGTTGTCAGGGGCAGAGGAGTTGGTGGTCCAGCTGTCCAAAAAGAAGGCAATGTTGGGTGATAGTGTGTCCCGGAGGTACCAGCTGTCCACGGTGTGTCTGTGCAGGGAGTGCATGGTGATGAGGATGCATCTTAGTGCGTTGGCGGTGTTGGCTGCCGTGGCGGTGGTGAAGGTCATGCGGAAGTGGAGGCAGGATAACTGGCCGTGGGTGGTGTTCATTGTGGCCTGTTGTCAGTTGTACTTCCTTCTGGGGTTGAGTGCGACAATGGTGGATGAGTCGGAGAGGTAGACGTAATGAGATCCAGGGTCCCTGGCGCCGGTTGTGTCTGGGTCACGGACGAACGCAGACGTGCTTGCTTTTTGTGTGCCTTCGTTGCACCAGTGGTGCTAATGTGCAGCCGCCGCCATTACATAGGGTAGGGGGGATGGACGAGCAGCTGGGAGGCAATGTAATTTGCATTGATGCTGGACAATTGTCTGAAGCTACACATGGCAAAGCTAATTTACCTAAGTAGCACAAATCACACACACAAAAATAGGAACACTGCAAACACAGCGGGCCCGATTCACAGAACTAACTTACGACAAAATCCTAAACTTACTACCATTTTGGTATTCACAGAATAAACTTACTCATTTTGGTATTCACAGAATGAACTTACTCATTTTGGTATTCACAGAATGAACTTACTACCATTTTGGTATTCACAGAATTAACTTACTCATTTTGGTATTCACAGAATGAACTTACTCATTTTGGTATTCACAGAAGGCACTTACTCATCAATGGGTAAGTGCCTTCTGTGAATACCAAAATGTGTAAGTTACACAAAATGAGTAAGTTACACAAAATGTGTAAGTTACACAAAATGAGTAAGTTACACAAAATGTGTAAGTTACACAAAATGTGTAAGTGCCTTCTGTGAATACCAAAATGAGTAAGTGCCTTCTGTGAATACCAAAATGAGTAAGTTCATTCTGTGAATACCAAAATGAATAAGTTCATTCTGTGAATACCAAAATGGTAGTAAGTTTAGGATTTTGTCGTAAGTTAGTTCTGTGAATCGGGCCCAGCATGCACATATACTAGTGGACACATCTCTCCATTTCATGTTACAGGTGATCAAGGATATGCACTATCTCCATGGTTGATGACACCCCTCAGAGCCACAAACACCCAGGCACAGAGACATTACAATGTCGCACTTGGACGCACCAGGTCCATTGTGGAGAGAACATTTGGTGTACTCAAGTCACGGTTCAGGTGCCTCGACATCTCAGGCGGCAGACTGCTGTACAGCCCTGAAATAGTCTGCAAGGTCATCGTGGCATGTTGTGTGCTGCCCAACATATGTGTCTGCACCAATGCACCCTGGATAGAAGTTCCAGATCAACCGGACAATCCTGAGGATGACGAAGAAGAAGAGGCTGATGCTGCACACTCCCCAGCCATGGCTGCAGGAACAGCACAAAGGGACAGAATCATCCTCAATTTTTTCACATGACCACGTAAAAATATGACAACCCTTTCTTTGTTTAGACTGTGCAAAATACACATGAGCATAGTTCTTCAAATAAAACATCACAACACAAAAACCTTGTGTGCATGTTCATATTCTGCATGAGTACATACATCTGACAAGTGAAAGTTAAACAACGTGCTTTAATAATTGTTGAATTGTATGTTTGTGGGTGAGTATGTGTTTTTGGGGTCAGAGATGAAATTTAGGGTGTGTTTTGGGGTCAGAGATGAAATTTAGGGTGTGTTTTGGGGTCAGAGATGAAATAACAGCAAATACAGTTCATCTGAGATAAAACTTGCAGTTAGCGTCCAGATTTTTGCAGCATTAACGCTAATGCGACAATTTTTTCATAGCCGCGATAGGAAAATACAGCTAAATACATGTGAAAACGCGAAATATTACTGCAAAAACCATTTTGCGTGCAGAAAATAATCGCAAACTCTAAAAATGGGCCGCAAACACACAGGAAGTGATGTCAGCATGCATCCTGTTGTCTGGAGGAGTACTGTGCATTTTCACTTTCACTTTTGAGCACACTTTCTGTGATTGTTGAGAGTGTTGGAGGTTTTTGGTGTTCTGTGCTGCTGAACTTGGTTTTGAGAGTGTGGTTGTGTCCTGTGAACTGTCCCTAGTGTCCCTAGTGTCCCTGTGAAGTCTTGTGTAGTTGTCCTTACTTGTGTTTTGTGTCTAGTACTATATTTTGTCGGGTGTTTGTCCACAGGGTATTTTAAATTAATAATCGTTGTTGGGGTATATATTTGGGTTTTAATTTTTTAGGAGTGGGTTTAGGTGTGTGCTGGGAGATGGTGGGTGTGGGTAGGGAGGGCAGGATGTCGGAGAGGGCATTGGGGGGCTTCCTCTGGCTGGTCAAGCACTACCTGCCCTTGATGTTAGAAAGTGGGGGTCGGATCCTACAGGGCTATGCGGTACGTGTGAGGAAGGTGAGGTGGGAGAATGTGAGGAGCCAGATGCTGCGGGTCTTCAGTGTGGACTGGACTGTCCGACAGTGGAAACATCGATGGCAGGATTGTGATGGCCGTGAGGGTGACATGTTGGACCACCTTGGAGTCCTCATTGGCCAACAAGGTGGTAAGTACAACCTCAAAATTGTTGAATGAACACTTTTGTTACTAATAAAAAGTTCTATCTGTAACACAATGGGGTATATGTACAGGTATTTTGTGCAGTGAGGTGTTCTACATCATGCCTTCAGGCCTCACTTTCCCACTGCAGTGACGCAATGCTGCACCATGTTTACAAGCATATGGTGCAGGCTTGCGTCTCCACCAGCACTGCACCATAGTGCAAGTGTGTCTGCGTGCAGGGAAAACATTGTTCATGTACATGAAGTGTGACCTTACATGACATAAGCAATCCAATGCATTATGAGCATTCCATGTGTGCTGCACAAGGCAGCACACATGTAATGATAATTAAAAATGAGGATTAATGCTTTTCTCTGAGTTTTGCTGAGATAGGAACAGCTAATCACCAACATCCCATGTTGGCGCAGACTAGTATGTGCGCTGACCTTGTACCTCTGGCTAGAGTACCATTGGCTGAGATATAAAAGTTGAAATATTTAGCATATGACTTCTCAAGAGTGACAGACACCATCAATAGTTTTGACACACCCTTGTGCATTCTCCATCGATGTTATTGTCAAAAGAGCATGTAGGACATGGTTATGTTTGGCCAAACAGGGCCTTGGGAATGTGTCACACAAGTCATCTGTGCAAAATGTGTGAATGTGCAAGCATGACTGTCTTGTTTTCCCTCACTCGGCATTATCATGTCTTGTTGGAATAAAAGGCAAACTCTACACAATCATGTATGCCACATGAACTGCAAAAGTACAGTTACAGAGCATTAACATTGAAGGCGATCAATTGGATGATGACTAGGACACATGTGAGAAAATGTTTTTTGCTTACCAACACACATTTTGTTTTATGTCTCACAGCCAGAAGACCACTCATCACACAGGGGGACATCGACGCCTTCAGGGACCCACACGCCACTGGTGAGTACACCCATTAAATGTTGTCAATGTGAGATGTGATGAATGTCAGGACCAAATCATGTCCTTAGTACCAGGCAGTATGTGTGGGTATCACATGTACCTTGACTCCAGTGTGATGGGCTTTGGTGGAAGTGTGAAGTGTCTACAAATTAGTAAGTGAAGATGGAGGAATGCATATGTCTTCCTGACGTATGCATGCACATCCCCAGTCAGTGATACCCATGCAAGAAATATCTATGTGTTCTGTCTATACAGCACATGCATGCTGATTCCAGAGCGTACAGACAGGAGAGGGGACATGTGAGTGGTGTTGGTGATGAGTATGACCAGACATGGAATGCGTGTACATCCTTGGCTGAGATGACTGTACAAGTGTGCCAGATTATGCACAAGTAGGTAGTGTTTTCCTGGCTGTGCGGTGTCAGATACAGGTCTGCACAGTACTATCATATGTATGCTGCATAACAGCGTTAAAAGTTTTCCATGGCGTAGCTTAAAGCCAAGTCTTCCAATGGCACGTTCACCCACCAACTAGCAAAGATGGGCCTTTGTATGTAATTGGCATGTTTTGTCACTGCAATGGTGTTGTAAAGCTGTCTCCTTGGACTCATTCCTCTAATTTGACTCAAGGTCAAATGTACAAGCCACTCTCGCAGAATCTGTGATGTTACCCCACATGCATTTTCCAGGCATGCTTTTAATCTACATGTTTTAACAAACAATACCTTTTACAACGCTTGACTTTACAACGCAATTCTTTACAACACATTCCCCATTAGATCTCAATGACTATTCTGACTACAGGGGGGCGTTACTTTTGGGAATGTCTTATAACATTTAGCGGTCTACAGTCCTATGTTTTGAAAATTCAGCACGGTCAAAGATGTGGATTAAACCACGTTGGTCCAGATCACCACCACTACGTCACCTATTGTGAGGTAGTGGTGGCGAGAGGGGCTGCGCCTCATGTACAAGTCAGTGTACATACACCGAATGTTGTTTTGCCATGTGTGATGCTTGGTGCAGCACCAGTGAAAGTGACAGTAGGGCTTCTCTAGGATTGTTCATGTGCATGGAGGGACACCTTCCTACCCATGAACAATCGTCACATGCACACTGACACCCTTGGACTCTGGTGCAAGGGTGCCTGCGTTGGCCCAAAGTAGTTTAACCTAGCATCATCGCAGGATGAAAGGCAAGGCTGCACCATATTCTTGAGAATACGGTGCAGCCTTGCGTTTCAAAAGTGGCGGAGAGTATCGTTGAGCCAAGGAGGCTAACGACATGCTCCGCCACATCCTAGTACATATCCCCCGTTGTTCATCTACAGGAAGGCACACCTTCATGTACATATGCAAAACATGGATTTTTGCATAGTGCATGTGTGCTGCACACGGCTGCACACATTGAAGAATCAACTATGATGAGAAATGCATTGGTTATCCTCCTTTTGACTAATTTGGACATGGATTCTCAAGGTCCTATTTCTGCTGCTGCCTCATATGTAGGCACCCTTGTACATAGGGGGCATCATCAAATACAATGAGTGTTGCGCTGGAAGGACCCACACAACACCCACTGGACGCACCTTTCACTCTAACCATAGTGTGAAAGGGTGCCTGATGTACAAGGCAGTGTTTAACCACATTACATGTCTTAATGCTGCCTTGTACATGAGGTGCAGCCCCTTTCTCCACAATAATGTCACTGAAGGTGAGGCTATGTTGGCTATAGTGACTTGTACACATGCCCCTGACAGGGTCATGGGGTTGTGACACTACCAGTCACATGCCACGCACTGTCATGTCAGTGTTGCCTGCATGTTGTAACTGATCATTGATTCTACATTGCATTGTACATATTATTTTCAAACTTCACAATCTTTTGTTAGAGTGTTGGCTCCCATGTTCCACTGACCCAGTGTTTCTGTGTTCAATGGAGAGAATTTACATAGTCTTCATGACTAACATTTGCTCATTGCTCTTCTTTGACAGACAACATGTCACCAGTGGAGGCCCATGCATTCAAGGTCACGAAGGACCGGTATCTACACATCCGCAAGGTGGCGAAGGGATACCGCAACATGTCAAGGAGGTATCAGGCTGACCGAGCAGCTGGTAGGTGGAAATCGGTGCCCAATGTAGGCCAAGGACACAGCCAGAGTGTGACGCAGGCCAGACGACAGGCGTGGGTCCCAACATGGGCAGGGATCTGCACATCCCCCTGGAAGAATCCCGAGACAAGCTGCAACCTCAGTCTCCGGAACACATTCTGGTGCCCCCTCACAGACCCAAGGACAAGCTACATTGGCAGCAGCAGGATCTGATCAGGTGGTCACGTTTACCATGCGGGACCGCCGTGCTATAATGGAAATTAATGTCAGGTTGGCACGTTTAGAACGTGAGATGGCTGAGCAGACCACACACATGCAGGACTTAAAGGCTGCCCTGGGTCTCCCATTTTGAACTGGCCAATGGAGACCCATCCCCCTTTCCTACGTTCCCCCAATGTAATTTAAACTTAGTAGTTAGTGATAGGTTACTTTTTTTAATTGTTAGGTAGTGTAGTTGTAGTGTAGTGATAGGTAGCGTTAGATTTTAGCATAGTTGTATATTTATTATCTTGTAGTATTTGTGGATAAGTTTCCTTTCCTTTGGGTGGGGGGTTGATGTCTTTGTTCTTAAAAAAATATTAAAAACCCCAAAAATATATATTTGTGTATGATATCTGTGTAGTTAGTTTATGTTTAGATAAGATGTATTTGTCCTGTCTTCTGATGTGCTTTCAGGGTGGGAGGGGGGTTGATGTCTCAGATATGTTGTTGTGTGTTTAGTATTAGTATAGTTAGATAGTTAAGGTTATTATTCACTTTGTCATAGTTAGTTTAGATTAGGTTAGTTTTAGTAGTACTTAGTGTCAGTTTAGGGTAGTTTATTTGGTTTAAAGTTAATAAATTCATACTGTTTTGGAATTCAGTTAGCACTTATGTCTGAAGTGGTTTGGTGGTGTGTTGCTTTTTACCTTGTTTCCCACTTATTCAATCTCAGGGCAATCATTGGAAGGTGTATATGTGGTCATGAAATGTTACTTAGCTGGACGGATAGTGTCAGGATCCTTTTGATTTGAGCACAGTGAACTTGCAGGCATTACAGTGTGGCAAGTTGGAGTCACTGCCTAGGCTAGGGACACTCTTTTGTACAGTTGAACATCTCATGTGTGATTCACAATGTTGGAACATGGCCTTGAACAGACATTGACATTGCAACTCTTGTCCATCATGATGATGGATGTCTGCACTGTGTACCACAGATTACGTCCACACCCTTCTTATCCTAAAAGCCTGGCGCTGAGTCCATCTAACATGCACAGACATAGGCACACTTGCTGCGTAGTGCAAGTGTGTCATCATTATGGACATTGGTTGTTCCTGTGGCTGGTGGCTTACCCTCCTGCCCATGCACAATGTTGTAAATTAGCTGGTCAAATGTGCATGGCACAAGGCCAAACACAGTTCTGCAGCAACAGGAGGGGAAATGTAGCATTGCTCCCTGTAGTGCCAGTGTCATACCCACTTTTCCACCCTGTTACTTTTGTCATTGCCTCATAGTGATGACACACTTGAAATGCTGATACAGCATCTGACTATGTGCTAAGTGTAGTGCACTACACATCCTTGGACACATTGCCCTCTCCTTTCACAGTGAGCACAGCATGAGAGGGTTCCTTGTTTCAAAGGCATTGTTAAGCCACGGTAAGTGTCTGACAGTGGACTTGCACTTAAGGCTAAGTCCCTATTGCCAACACAACTTCACTGAAACAGACATTGTGATTCCAATAGCAGGTGGGCAATATGTGCCATAACGATTCAACATCTATGTGCATGTGGTGTGCTCTATCTTGGAATGTGACATGCAATGACCCCTATCACAACAAGCTTTGTACATCCCGTAGAATGTGAGTAGGTCTGCCAAGTGAGACTTGTTAACAATGCTAAATGGAGACACTACTTGTGGCATGCAACAGACTTGGACCTATTTCCACACAGGCCTATTGCCATCATGTACGGAGGGCAATGTTGGGCATTGCCAGTAGGTCATATTCGATCAATGAGGGCACAGCTAGATCACACATGGCCAGTCATCTCACTACCTATCTGTGACACAGTTTAACATGAACATTTATAATATGTCACTGGGTGTACATTTGGATGGATTCACTGCTCAGACATTATTAGAGACGTCTATCCCTGAAAGGTCATGATAAACACACGTCAGTGTACATTTTAGCTTTTAATTAGCATGTGCATTGGCTTTGGTGAAGACTGCCACAGTACTTGGTCAAACAACCCCCACATTTCATAGATGCCCAGTGTAGGGCCTGACAGAGTCCTTTGTGTGGAACATGTACAGAGGAAGAGGCAGAGTTCAGTCAGCAGGCTGATTGCAGTGTCTTTGGGTACAACACAAATTATGGCAGTTCATATTGAGGTCTAAGGTGAGTGTCACAGTGTGTAGCAGAGGACATTGGGCGATAATGTTCTGTGGCATGATGCTAAGCACAGATCCAAGGCAAAACTGACCGTTTGGCAGTGATGAATTCTACCGCTTTCTTCTTAGCAATATTGCAGATTGATCAACATCTTCGTCCTCTGATGTGCCATGTGCCTCCGGTGTGCATGGTGATAGATTGTCAGCGGCACTGTGAGGCACTGACACATCAGGGGGCGGAGATGTGGATGTTGAAGCAGCAGCAGCATTCATCTGTGCCAAACCTTGATGCAGCACTGCTGTGACGAGCAGTTGCAGGGCATGAAAGATTCCAGCAATGTGTCTGTGGTGTTCAACCATGGCTGCCATTATCGAGGCTTGCATCTGCTCCATGTTCTCCATGCACATTCGCATGTGATGCAACTCCTTGCTGACATCGCTGGAGCCACTCAGTCCAGACAGTTGTTCTTGTCTCTAAGTCAGTACTCCAGCAATGTCAGCCATGGAATGCTGGAGAGCATGGAGCGGACTGTGGGTGTCTGTGATGGTCTGTAGGTGGTCCCGAATGGGACTGAGACACCCATGTAACCCATCTAATTTGGCAGCCAGGCTGTCAAACCCCACCCGCACCTGACCAGCCATCTCCTGCTGGACCTCTATCGCACGACGTTGAAATGCCAGAAGTGGGTCCTTAAGGTCCTGGGAGACAGCTGTGGTGGTCGGTGCTTGCTGCTGGGTTGTTTGTGCAGGGGCTGGAGTTTCCACAACACTGCTGGATGGCCCTTCTTCCGGAGCTGGGGTGCTAATTGAGTTGAGCAGATGTTGGAGTGTGTCCTGGTCGATGGTTGCTAGGTCTTCCTCTTCATCATTGAAGAGTGGGACAGGCTGCTGTACAGGAGGTGATGTTTCTCCCTCTGCAACGTAAAGGGGAGATGCATTTGTATGTGTGTTTATAGCATGATCATGCATTGTATTGGTGTACAAGCAGATAGCATGACAATGTACATTCATAGGTGCATATATACAAGGCCCTATTGCCACAACAACGTCACCTATGTTGACGTTGTGGTGGCAATTGGGGCTGCGCCTTATGTACAAGGCAGCGTTAAGCCACTTAACGTGTCTTAACTTTGCCTTGTACATAAGGCCCCCTTTCACGTTATGCTTAGCGTGAAAGGGGTGGGCAGTAGGTGTTACGGGCCCGTTCCTCTGGAACACCAATTCATTTTTACGCTGCCCCCTATGTGCAAGGGTGGCGTACATAGTGGGCCGTGCAAAAATGAAGACCAGGTATGAACTGTTCTTAGGATGGCAAACCAAGGAGAAATGCATCATTTTCCAAGAATTTGGCCTTTTTCCATGTGTGCTGCTCAATGCAGTGCACATGTACATACAAATTGCTTTGGGTCTTGTGATTTCTCATGTGTGCATGACATCATGCATGTTTTTCATTGCATGCATTGCTTGCTGGACTCCTGTTGGCTTAACCGTTGTGAGATTGGTGCAGCGTGATTTTCTATTGTTGTTGCCAGCTGAACAGACAGTTACAACACCCATTACCCTCAATGTTGACACCACATGTAGTGTGTGAGTGGCCCTGGATTTCAGGGCTGTGTATTCAGATATACTCATTTGTGCTTCTCAGGCCCTATCGTCCCACACCCACCTCACATCCAGTGCGATTGGCAGGGTGATGTGTGTTAGTGAATATTGCACGCAGATGCTGACATGGATGATACATGCTGTACTATTTCAGAGTTTTTGCTGTCAGTGTTTGTGTGCAGATGATAACAGTCCTGACTGTATATTGGTTCACTGACACTGTTGACTTTCCCAAAATACTTGTTTACATGCATATCAATGTGTGATGGGCAAGTCACACCAGGACTAATGTATGGTACAGTTTTAGGTATGGCACATGTGTGCACTTGTGAGTGTAGGAGTGCTTTTTGAGCTAAGGGGTGATGGTGCCATTTATCTATTGGAGAATTTTGGTTGCTAAATTGCTATTCTTGCTTGGTGTCATACTTGACCTATCATACTTCTTTACAGGGACTCTTTTACTTCTGGGAGTATGGTACACAGACAAGACATGTAGTAAAACGTTATGGTGACACATTCCTGATATGCGTAGTCCATGCACTGTACTGTTGAAGGTATATCCCCCCAGCTTATGGTATGACATGACATTTTGACTCAACTGTGCTGAGTGTGTGCATTGTGGGATATGCACCTTTTAGACAGTAGGCTGCATGATCACTATGTTGTGACAATGCATGTGTTTATGGTATGCAGACTCACTCCATGCTTTCTCACTTGGTGTACACAGGGCTGCATCTAATGAACATGGAAAAGGGCACATTCCCTGTAGATGCAGCAGGTTGGCAAAATGTCCCCCTTGCCTCAACACCACGCACATACAATTGTCTGCACAGGGCTGCATCTCTTTGACGCCAAAATGAGGATGCACTGTGAATGCGACAGAAGATGTGCACAAGTGAGCATGCCCCCACAGATGTCAGCACACAGAAAAGTTTAGGAAGAATGAGATCTTTAAGGAATTAAGAATTTAATATAATGTATGGTACAATAATGTAGGTGGCAGCTGTACTCCGTGGATTTATATCAATCAAAGTTCTCTACTCCATGGACAAGCATTTGTCAGCAGTGGTTGCTGCTACACACAATGTTTCTGCACGGTAAACGTATGGAGAATGAAATTGAAAAAGTGCAATGTGTGTACCGTGTGAGGAACATTTTTACCATTATTTTCAAATTGTATGAGATAAATAGTGACTATACAAGAAAGTTGGAAAAAATTTAATATAATAATATGAAAATATACACTGTCCAGTTAATACTCAAAAGTAGCAAGTCACTCTGAAGGTACTTATTGTATAGGATGTTGTAGTTGAGTGTTTATTTATTTGTTTGTTTATTTATTTACCTAATTAATGTATGAATTATGCATTTACAGTTTTCCAGGACTCAGACTAGACCCTAAGGGGTGTTACAGCACTCTGTACTATGATAAATATCAAGGCTGTTTTCCACTATGCTGCAGTGAGTGTTTGTCTTACTTAATGCTGAACATTGTATTTTGTTTCCCAAACTCTCTGGTGTTGCTAGACAAATCAGACAGATGGATGAAGTACAAAACCATAACAGCATTATCCTAAGGCCACCAGAATTAATAACAGTTGCTTCTATGTTTTCCTAGACTGATTTAAAAACGTTACTGCCTTAAAGAACACGGAGTTAACAGTTTCAGGGATGCTTGTGTCCAATAAGTGTTCTCAACAGACAGAGAAACAGATGCAGGTGTGGAATACTTCAGTTTTTCCTCGAGTGCTTATACTAGAGAGCAGAACTTTTGTGAGTTGAACATTGTATTTTGCTTTCCAATGTCAGCATTTAGACAAACACCTTAAGCGCTTAAACCAGAAATTTGCCAATGAATATTCTCAAGATGCTTTCCATCGTATCATGGCAGAGGTGTCCTTGAGGGATGGAAGTATACAGTGATCCCGATTGTTGGAAATGATCATCTGCTGCAGAGTCTACCTCCAATTTTTTGGCTTCACTACCTTATTTTTGCTGAACCTGTTTTAGATGTTTTCAGGATTTTGCACACTTTACTACTGCTAACCAGTGGTAACGTGTTTGTACTCTCCCTTCCAAACATGGTAAACCGGCATATACCTAACTGGCACATTAAACGGTACTACATGTACCCAGAGCCTGTAAATTAGGTACTGCTATTGGACTGAAGTTCTCATTGTGCCACCCACTAACATGTCGCAGGCCAACAACTGCAGCCTGTGATGCAGGTTTTAATTGCATTTCGACTTGGCACAATAAACCTATTGGCAGGCCTAAATCTGTTTTTTTTAAATATTTGTAATTCACCCCTAAGGGAGGCTCTAAGGCTCATAGGACAGAGTGCATGGTAGTTAACAAGTAGGACATGGATATTTCATGTGGTCCACATCCTGGCAGTGGGAACCCCCCCAAATCGTTTATAATGTGGAAAAGCTGGCCCCCCAAAGACCACCATTTGTTTACTTTATTACACTTAATAAATGCTAACTTTTGGGAACAGCTAGGAAAAGACTTCTTCTACTCATATTATTTTTAATTTAAAGGACTTGCCACTTTTAGAAAAATTGTTTTTTTTTGCCTGAACCAAATGTGCTTTTTTCCCCAGTGTCCAAGGTCTCCTGACTGTTCATGTCTTCCCCACTGGGAAATGTGTATTGGAACCAGACAGTTGGCTAGGGGCCGGGGTGTAGAGGGGGTGGGTCTTCCTGACATGATGGCTGCAGAGGTGTTTTCCCCCTTTCCTGATTACACTTCAAAGAGTAGCCCTGATTACACTTCAAAGAGTAGGGGCTGTGCCCTTGCCCTGATTACATCTTCAAAGAGTAGCTCTTCCTAATGTCAGAAAAAGCCTACCCTGTCATTGGAAGATGGAGCTCACACCTGTGCCTGCCTGCCCTTTGTTTCACTAGCCAGGCTGGACCCAAAACCAGGGAAAAGGAAAGAACTGACAAGACCCAACTTAGGGTCAGAAAAAGGCAGTGTCCCACACCCACAGACTGGCATTGGGCATAAAAATGGCATCCCAGAAACTGAAATCAGAATACCCCTGGACTTGAGAAGATTCAGAGGAAGGACTACTGCCCTGTTGTCTGAAGAGGGAAGACTGCACCTGCTTGCCTTGAACCCAGGACCCCAGAAGTGATTCTTCAGGTCAGTTGGCTGATCTCCTGTTTGAGCTACAGGAACACAACTAGCTTCCAGAGGTCTTTCCTGTATTCCAGTTAACCAGAACTAACTGGACCTGACCTGGCCCCCTCTGCTGGCCTCTGTAAGAGTGAGTCCTGACCCCCAAGGGCTAGCCGTATGTTCATTGTCTCTTGGCTAGTGTCAGAGTATACTTTTCCCTTTTAACTGAAGGTTTCACCGGAAATGACACAGACTGATGCAGGGCCTGACATAGCAGCACCGCACAGCCCCTGATCGCTAACTTTTCCAGACTAAACACAGAGCGACACAGAGCCTTGAACTGCAGCACCACACAGCTCCTGCCCACCAGTTTCACCAGACCCAATACAGAGTATTGCATCGCAGCAAAGTGCAACCCTGCACCAAGAACAGAAGGTGCTGTCCCAGCGGGCTAAAGACTGCCCTGTGTCCGGCCCGGGCTTCATCGTGGCCAGCCTGAACTTGTGACTTTGCCCCAGTCTGGAATGACCAGATACTCGCAGTTGGCGTTTCACACCTATTAGCACTGTTTTTACCTCTAAAACTTTAAAACCTCATAACTCCGTTTCTACTGATTGAATTTGTGTAGTTTTCATGTCATTTTATTTTTAAAGTTTAATCTATTTTCCTAAAAGTTAAGCCTGACTGCTTTTGAGACAGGCTACAATAGGGTTAAGCACATGTTTGTGTAGTGACTTTTGTGGTTCTACCTGACATGGATTGTGATTTTTGTTTGAAGTGGATTCTTACCCCTTTAACCATTAATCCAATTTCTTACAACAATGTTAGATTGGGACAGACCCATTAAATTCCTTTTAAAGCAAATAAAAGAGGACCTTGTCAAAATTCAAATCAGAAGTTCAAATATCTCTGGACAGCAATACACACATTTTAAAAATATTTTGAACTTAGTTGGCAAAGATATAAGAATTTTTGCAGCTGTTTTCTTCCAAGACAAAAACATTATTTTTTTCTGAAAAATAAACAGATATCTGAAGATAGAAATATATAGGAAATTCATTCTGACTTAAAGATGAGACATGATTTTAAGAGAGGCCAGTATAGTTCAAGAAGAATATGAAAAATGGGTAGATTACTGCAAAGAGTAAATGAAATTGCACTTGTCAAGAAATGCAGATTTAAGATGTAGCAAGTCGTATTCATATACCAATAAGCTGCCCAAATAAATGTTATAAGTCAACACTAAAGGCACATGAATTCAGTGGCAGCTGGTAAATTTAAAAAGTAGTGGGGCGTAAATAATGTCTTTGATTTTGACTGAGCAAGACATTGAAGAAAATGAGCTAAATTTCTTCAGGTGGGTTTGTGGATCACAGAGTTCTTTGACAAAAAAGTTTGCAAAAACAAACAAAAAAATTGAGCATTTCTCATAACAATTATCACATACATTGACCTAAAAATCTAGATGGTGCCTGGACCACTGCAGGCTTGAGCCAGATGTCTAACTCAGATTGAGGTCTTCTTTGACCCTCAAGCCCACCACAAAACAAGCTTTCATGTGGCTTCTTCCTGCCATCCACTCTCTTATTTCATGCACTAAGAATGAAAGACAAAACATTAAACTAAGAGGTAAAACAGACGTAAGAGATACCAATCTAGTGGATGAATTGCACACTATGAAACTAGAAGACCTTGGATCAATCCTGGCTGGCTTCCCCACTTGACCAAATTATGTGATCCTAGGAAAATATGTTATTTCAGCAACCCTCCTTTTCTTCCATTATCACATAAGCGAGCACCTTCAAACATGTGAGCTCAGGATGTGCGCTGTACAAAAAACTCTCATGTTGGATTTAATAGACTATAATGTTGCTTCATGTATAATAAGAATCTTGGCCCAAATAAAGGTGGTTATTACAACAGACTTCCCTTTTAGTTTACTAATGTAATTGTAGTTGGGGGTTAGGAGGCATATGTTTCTAAGTTCATGTTAAAAAAGATGGGAAGCGACATGGCTTAGTGGCTACAGCTACCAACCATGTAACATGGGGAAGCAGTTTTGAATCCTGACTATTCTCTCTGTGCCAAAAAATGTAATGTAGTGTATGTCTTTTGTCCAATGCTCTGATCTAATCCTTCATGAATTAATGACAAACCATTAACATTTTGATGTCAGAAAAAGATACCCATCTAGCGACTAAACTGCACAGTGTGAAACTGGAAAATCTGAAATCAATCTCAAGCTACCTTGCTTGTCTAAATTGTCTGATCCCAGACAAATACTTTATTTTACTGTGCCTCCTTTTATTCATTGTCATACATCAGAGCACTTTCAAATACATGAATCCAGGCTGTGTGCTATATCCAATTAACCCCCACCCAATTGGGAAATTAAAGACAACCACCTGGGAGGTGCAGCAACTCCTTTACAGCCTTGGGCTCTGGTACCAGTATATCTGCTGCAATACCTATAACTCTGATAAAGAACCACAAATAATTTATAATAGTACCATCTATTGTACTCTTGTGTTCGTTCCCTCGTGCTGTGGCCTCTTTCAAGCGGCAGCCTCCCTCTGTCTCTCGACCACCGCATTAGAGGCATCTCCAAGGACAGATGCTGCCACCTTGAATTCTTGTAACCCACCTTTTCCTCCCAGCAAACAGTTTTGAAACAAACTCTGGAAGCATCGGCGCTATACAAAACTATACCTATTCGTAATGGTCATTATTGATGTGAATGCAGTTCAGTCGAGAGAAATACTGTGGCTGTTAAACAGAAGGTACGTTTTCCAAGGCACACTATTCACCGTAGATCCTATTGTACTTCTGACTTGCTGAATCAGAACCTGTGAGAACACAATTTTCTGGGGCGCATTTACATTTTAACAGTGATTTTTTTTTCTAAACTGTGCATCATTTCCAAGAACACAGGTCTGTTTAGATATCAATACCAGCAGAATGACGAAAGAAAGCATCAGAATACTATACGCCTCACTTGAAACAGAACCACCTCTAGGCACCTGGGTCAACCAGGGGTATTAATTCTAGGCTGGTGAAAAGTGCAGAAATGAGAAGACTTACATATAGCTCCGGACTCACACTCACCCTTCCACATGCTTACTATGAGGTAGGTGCTGTGTAATTGTGGTGTTGCAAAAGCAAAGCTCCGTGTCATGTTTAAACATGAGCATCGATTACATATTGGTTTCACCCGCCCAGAGGATTTTGTTATAGATGCACTTTCCTCGCTCACTTCCCTGCCAGTGACTTCAGTCTGTCTGGTGCCAGAGTGAGGTTCACAACCTTATGCCCTATCAGAAGGTCAGATAGGAATGTAGGATGCCCTTTTACCTTTATCGAGGCTTCTGATGGGGCATAAGGGTGCATGAAAGACAGGCCCCATATCACCATTGTCTGACATGTTGTAATGCCTGACGCTAGTGCAGCATGTCAGATATGTATTGCATCTGTGTGAGAATGGGCTGTAACAGCCCACACCTGACACGTGCAACGCATGCCAGGGAAGCCCTTCTCTGTTGTAAGGTGATATTGCAGGTTTTCTGTGAAAACAAGTGATCAGTGAGATTATTTGTTTTTATGTAAAAGCTGCAATCGATAAGAAATTAGATGCAGCGTGAGGCTGTGATGGTTAGGGGGTCGCCGCCCTTTCACCCTCTATGAAGGAGCAGCCACTGCATGCATTACTACAGACAATACAGAACTCAGCAGCCAAGCTCATACTTGACCTCCCCAAACGGACCCACACCACCCCCCACCTCAAGAAGCTTAACTGGCTCCTCATGCAGGAAAGATGCCAGTATAAGATGCTGATCCATGCCTTCAAAGCCCTTCACAACCTAGGACAAGAGTACATCAACCACCAACTTAATTTCCACCTTCTGTCCAGACACCCACACTCCATGCATACATCACAGCAACGGTGGAGGACGCTCCTTCACCCACTTTGCCACAAAAGCATGGAACAACCTTCCATTTGACCTATGGACCTCATCCTCCTTGCTGAAATCCAGAAGAGGACACAAGACCTGGTATTCGATTGAGACCGGCAGCAGCAGCTACCAGCTCCTGAATACCCTCACAGGTGATTAGCCGCATTCTACAAATCCATCTGGATTGGATTGGATCATTCAAAATGGATGAAGAGGAAATAATATTTTACTTTGGCAAAAAAACAATATGGTATGACTGGACAAAATAAAATTTAAAAGAACATCTAATGATTTACAGAAAAAATCAGAGGGGGACAATTCCACTGATTGTAAAAATGAACAATCATGAATAGAGTAGTGGAGTAGGAACTGCAATGTGGAAATAAAGGAGAATGGTTGCCCAGCGCTAAACTCGCCCAGGTTTATTGCATGATACTCCAATGTGCAATGTCAGAAAAGTTTGGGAAGTTGGGACAATTCACAAGACTCAATTACCATTTATATTGTGATACTTTTATTCATTTATTTTAATACTGTTCCTCTTTGTTGTAGTTGCAAGTTCATCTACTCTTCACATGTCTAGCAAACACATGTTTTGTGAAAATGTTTGCTTCATAAGATAGGCCCCTAAAGGCTCACAGGATATAGTGCATGATAATTAAAAGCAGGATATGGATATCTAATGTTTCCAAAGTCGATTTTTCACTGTGGCCTCCCATAGTCTAACATTTGTTTACCTTATTGCACTTCATAAGTGCTAAATTAGGTTTGGGAATAGCTCAGAAAATATTTTATCCACTCATGATTTAGTATTCTCTTCAATGAATAAGTAGGTTTTTAAATCATTATTTTTTAAATGCCACATTTAGAAAGTTGGAATTTTTCTGCCTAAACCAACTGTGCCTTTCTGCCAGTGTCCAGGATCTCCTGACTGTTTATGGCTTCCCCACAGGGAAAAAGTGAATTGGAACCAGGCAGTGGGCAAGGCACCTGAGTGTAGGGGTGAGTGGGTCTTCCTGACATGGTGGCCGGGTAGGGGCTGTGCCATTCCGTTATCCTCTGTAATTTGTTTTGGACGCTGTGTAAATCTTTGAGGACCATCAGGAGTAAAGTGATTAGTAGTTAGTTTGGAGTGTGTTAGTTACATCTGAGGGCCAAACCTGAATGTGTCTCAGAATCTGGATTAGGCTTGTCTTAAAAAAGCCAAACTTTGCTTTTACTGGTAATGAATTTGAGAAAAACAAAATACTGGATTTGATCAATGAGAAGCAGTCTGTAGGAGCTGGACATGACTCAAAGGCTTATTTGTAGTGCCAAATTAGGCTACCTAACAGAAGCCATATAGCTATCTTGTTCTCTACCTCAAATTGAAGACTCATCCTCCACCAGGAAGTCCTGTTCTTGCAGGAATTTAGTCTCTCATTGAAAATGTGTTACACTATATTGCTTTTTTATAGGTATGTTTATGACAGATGTCTTTACTTGCATCCAAGGCTCCAAAGACATTCTGATCAGACTATTGGGTATACAATGTTTTCCATTGCTGCATCTTTGTTAAGAAAAACAATATTTTTGCAAAACTCATTCATGATCATAGCATTCAGCAATAAGTATTGACTTTTGGCAAGCTAGGAGTAACATTCAATAATTGTATTAGAAATAATTACATCAATTTGTTCTTCCTTATGCAGACCTTTTCATGGACTTCTACAAAAGGTAGCATGCCTAAGCATAGACCACTAACACCTTTGTTCAACATCTTGTAATGCAGGAAAAAACATTGACGATTTCATGGTTATTGAATGAATCAGAACTTGAACACAGCAGCTTTTGTTATCTGACAGAATATGAATACTTTCAATAATAGATTCACCATCCAACACAGTATAATCAAACTTAGTAAAGTATAATAAAAAAAATGTTTTATTTTTAATTCAAGGCTTAAAAATGTAGATAAACAGTGGAGTTCCGCCCCTAAAAGACTTCCTTTTAAAACAAATATACAGCCAGTCAGACTAGCTAAATAATGAACTAGCCGGGTAGCCGCTCAGGCTTATTATATGTGGATATTTTAACATAAACATAACCAGGGGGGTTTTAAATGCAGGCAATAATCACTGTCAAGGCTGTAAGCCTAAAGTATGTATATCACTGAGAAATTTGGGTGTGACCCATGGGCTAGTTGATGTGTGGGCCTAGAAAGGCACACCCGATCCTGGTTATTGATTTTTTTCTGTGCCTCATTGGGTGCATGTATGACTGGATTATTTCTTTATATCAAATAATTTATTACAGGCTGCCGGGTTTATAAATACCCACGGGTAATGTCGGATCATAACCCATTGGTGTTGGATGTAGAAATAGATTCTGTTTCTCGCCAGGTCGAAGTTGGTCTTTTGGGAGGGCTGGATAAGGATTATGTTAACCATATGAGGCAATGGATTCCTGTTTTTATGGCCGACAATTTAGGGAGTGCCCCTATAGGTAGGATCTGGGATGCCTTCAAAGCGGGTGTTCGGGGGGGGAGACATCATGGGTAAGTTGGTCCTGTCAAAAGAAGGAGAAACTACATGTGCAGGAATTGTTTGAAACTTTATTACTAGTAGAGACCAACTTGATAGAGGCAGTATCAAGGGGGCTAGAAACTTAGTCTGCTCAACTGAAAGTGGCAGTTGCTAAAGCTGCAATTGTAGACATCTCCTCGAGAAAAGCAGATGACAAATATATGGCATGGAGACATAATTCTTATGACAGGGTGGGGCATCTTTTAGTGATTTGTCTGAGATAGCAGACTGTTCAAGGTCCGATTAGGGTATCAGGACCCTCATTTGGGATTAATCTTTGCTCGAGATCATTTACAGGCTGCTTTTCAAAGATTTTAGCAGCGGCTGTATACCAAGTAGGTGAGTGTGTAAGTAGGAGACATGGGAGGGTACCTGGAATCAGTCATATATTAAGACCTAAATGAGTAGGATTTGGAATTCTGGAGCAGCCTTTTTTTATTAAATGAAATAGCAATGGCTAGTTCAAGTTTATCATCAGGGAAAGTAGTGGGGATGGATTTTATTCCATTGGCCAGTCTTAAAACATACATCCTGGAAGTAATTTTGCAAATCCCGAGGGGGGTGGACCCACCAGAGTAATGAGCATTTGCAAATATAATAGTGTTTCCTATGCAGAAATTAGGGTCTTACTGATTAATTACTTTAATAGATAGCGACACCAAAATCAATTGGAAGATATTGGCTCGCTGATTGTCAGTTGTAAGCGTGAAGATAGTTTCCCCTATGCAACATGGGTTTATTCCAGGGAGGGGTATAACCGACCATATCCGCCAACTTATCACTTTATTTGATGTGGCCAAGATATCAGGATACCATATGGCTTTAATACATTTGGATGCTGCGAAAGCATTTGATAGAGTCTCCTGGTTGTATCTCTGGGCAGTTATGGAGAAGACTGGTTTGGGTCCGTGATTTACGAAAGCAGTGAAAAGAACTCTATAGCAACCCAAGAGCTTAGATCGTGCTGATTGGGGGGCAGTCGGAGTCAGTGGTAATGCAACATGTTACAAGACAAGGATAACCATCCTGCACATTTTTATTTGCCCTTTATATAGATCCCCTGATCTGGAGGATTAAAAATAGCTCAGTATTTCTACCGGTGTGCTCTCAGGGGTGGGAAACCAAAATCTTGGCATTTGCTGATGACCTGGCAGTCATTACCCCCGACCCAGGGGCTGCTTTGAACAAAATTGAAAGGGAGGCAGCTAGCTTTGGTTGCTTTTCAGGATATCTACTAAACCAAGTCAAGACTCAAGTTATTATCAATAGTAACGTACAGTTTAAAGATAGGCGGGTGGTTGAGAATGCAGTTTGTCTTGGGGTTAATTTCATGGCAGAAACTGATAACATTGTGGAGATTAATCTTGACCCTCTGATTAAAAAAACTAGGTTAGATTTTGGGAGAATGAATAGCCTACGGCTTACTCTAATAGGGAGAAGCAATACAGTGAAAATTATTTTTTTGCCCAAAACTCTATATTTTATTAGGGCCACCCCCCTTGAGGTAGGGAATCAGTGGTTTAAGGAACTAGATTGGACGATCTCGGGCATTGAAGTCTCTGACTCTTCTAAGAGAGTGAGGGGGTTGGGCAGTTCCGAATCTCCGATTGTATTATTGGGCCACCGCACTGCAACAGATTGCTATACCGTTGCAAAGAAAGGAGGAAAGGGGATTAGTAGATAACCCACGATTTAAGAATTGCTGAAAGGAGAGGAAGCTAGAGGATGGTTAATGTGGGAGATAGAATTTTTTTTTATTTTTAAAGTGAGGTTTAAGACTCTTTCCTGCGTGTTTTGAATTAGGTCAGCTGCTCGGAAAAAGTGGGGAATTGGCCGTTTTAATTTTTTTATGCCCAGAGCAAAGAAACCCTATTTTACCAGATATTTCCAGGGATTCCAATGTTTGATTTTGGAAGGAGCAGGGACCTTTTATTCGTGGGGATTTTGTAGTAGGGAATTGTATAACCTCGCTTTAGACCATTAAATCCAACTTTAATCTGGAGCATAATGAATTCTTTGAAAATTTGCAGATTAAGGATTTTCTGGGGAAAAAGGAGGGGGTCTATCTGGATTTTCAAAGGTTGAGCCTGTAGAGTTGAATATTGGGAAGAAGCCTTCAAAAGGATCTCTATATAGGATTTGGAATAGCTGGATGTCGGATGATATCGATAAACATATTAGACGGTGGCAAGACTGGGTGCCGGCAGAAAATGACGCATTGGCTGACTAATTAGGGCTGGCTCAATCAATGTTAATGTCCACTAGTTTGCAAGCCCAGCATTTTAATACTTGTTTTAGCCTTTATATTACCCCGTGGAGAATAGTGAAGAGGGGATGATCTTCTGGTACGCACTGCCCGTGTGTCAATTCTATGGGGTGGATTTGATACATATGTTTGCAGGATGTCCCGCACTGGGAGGATTAAAATAAGATATCAGCAATTTTATGGAGATGAAACCGGGTCAGAAAACTGAGGTGAATTTGGGTTTGTAAAAGCATACTCCTGTCTTCTGCTCAACCCTTTATGTTTCTTCCAATGTCAGTTTTAAGTTTGTGTTTAGCAACAGCGTGGTAAGTTCCTATTCCTCCATAGTTTCACCAATGGTTGACTCGACTTGTATCTATGTAGCATGTAGAAACAGCAGTATATGCTTGGAAAGGCAAATCTGCAAAAAAAAGGTTTACGAGCCCGGGCGCCTATGAGGGCTTGGATCTCTGTAGTGTCAGAGTAGGTTGGAACAAGGAATATTGGGAGTGGTGACATATGAACGGGGATACAATAGAGGGTTTGCTTCAAATTTGAGATAGTAGGAAGTTAGGCAGGGATGCAATTTATGGTTTATAATAAGCAATGTTTTCTGATGAATTTGCACTTTTTATTCTTTTTATGAGAATTATATATGGAAAATTCAGATATTTATTGCTGTATAAATGTATTTTGTGCTTTGATGTATTATTTGCTTGGATGGGGTGTTAAAGGCATTGTACAAACATTTTAATAAATATATTTTTTGAAAATACAAAAAACAAATATACAACCAAGTGCGAATAAGAATTACGATTCTAAACACACTTTAGCAAACCATGATGCACAGGGATTTATGAATAACTACACCCTTAGATATGTGGGTACTGATCACATATAGCATATGTTGTTCCGGGCTATCATATGCTCATGTTGATGAACTACCATAATATTCAACACTATATTTTAAACATTTGGGAACACAAAGTTTGCTGATGTTTGCTTTAAAATACCTGGGCTTTTTCCATTTACATAGACAATAGTGTTTCCATTTAAGGGGAAATACATTTAGTTTGTGGGTACTCTTGTTTTTTAAATGAATAGAATCTATTTTCTAAGGATCTGTAGACCACTGAATTAATAGTGCTTTGGTAAACTATGTTATTAGTAATCAGATATTGCATGTATTTTTAAGATAGGTCTATGTGTTTCACTCTGGCATTAAAGTTTTTGTACCCTTGAAAGACTATCGGCTGTTTTGACACAAAACATATTTGAATCTTAATCTTAGTTTTGATAAGATTTTTTGAAGGGAAAATGATTTATTGATGGGAACGAAGAACAGCTTACCTACCGTCTTCCTTTCATGTGGCAACGAGGACGGGCTATGAACCCATGCGTGCAAAGCACAATGGATTAGCTCTTTTTCCCCTGCCCAGTATGCTACTTTTACATTTTGCCTTGTTTATTTTTTTACATGGTCTCTTTTTTATTCCAACTCCCCTATCCAATTTTAGTTTCATTCCTGTTTTCCTTATTTCATGTTTTTTATTTTGTCAGCTGACTTTTTCTGGTCCCTACTAGTCTCTAGTTCACTTATCTTCTGCTTTGTTGGTAATCTTTTTTCCCTCTCCCCTATATAAATTTTTGTACTTTAAGACTAAGAACACATTTTTGGTACTCTACTGTCTACTGTGTAGATTGCACACCCAAGCGTGCTAGTATTATAAATAATATTCACCATGTATGTTTGTTGAAAAGGCTTTCTTTTTCTTGATCATGCTCTAACAGTTAACAAGAGAGTGGCCATGGTCGTGGACCAACCCCTCCCCAATGTTGTGGTGTGTAATTCATTTATACAGTATACCCATTGCATTTGCCAACCAACACCACATGTCTTTCATTGACAATTATTCCACCCCTTCATTGTGCTTCAATGACTGAGTCATCTTGGTCATAATAGGTTATAGCTCTGCCCCTCTATTACGAAAAGCTTTTTGTTGGCTTCACTACCTTTCTTGTCTAACAATGTCAACTAACAAATGAAAATGTCAGAGTGATATTTTTGTTAGAAGATATGCAGTGCTAACCAAACTGTTGTGATGTATTTATTGAGGCTGTATTTTTTTGATTGTAAAAATTAAGGGGAGGCATATCTGGCATCTAAAAATGTATAATGTTTTATTCTAGCCACACAGTCCACCTGTGAGCTGCAGTTGCTGGAGGAGAGTCAGGTGGAGGGGGAGAAGCGGCGGCAGGGATGGGTACTGGTAAGTCACATTGCTTGCTTATTGACAATTACTATTATACTTACTAGCTACCAGGGCATTGTCAACTCATTACTCATGATGGTAAACCCCCCGTTTTACCAACTGCAGCGGTGGTTGAGTTTTGGCTTCTTCTATCTGCAACCCAGCAAAAGCTCACATAATGAGTGCTAAAAAAATGATTGTGTAAGTGAAACGGGAAATAATGGAAGGTTAAAAGAAAGGATGGGTGAAATGGTATATAAGTGAAAATGTGGGTGGGTGAAAGGGTGCATGGGTGGGTAAACAGATAGATAGCTGAAAGGATGGCTGGAAGAAAGGGTGGATATTGAATTGATGGATAATGGGTTGGAAATTCTGGTGAAAGACTGGATGAGTGAAAGTAAAGCTTAAATCATGGTGGCATGAGTGACATAGAATGAATGGATTAATGAATATTTGGATTGCTTGGATGAATAAGTAAGGCAGCCTTTCTCATTTTCCCATGGAGAGGGGCATGCTGCTCATTTACTTTGCTTACTTTGTTTTATGTTTATTAAAGCTATGGTTCAAAGTGGGGGGTATTTAAAAAAAAATTCAAAACTCTTTTGACTCACTCCGTTTGTTAAGCGAGGCAGATGTACCCCACCAATCATCATTCATCACCCCCCTCCCCAACCATGGCATTTTGTCACCCATGACCGAAGTACAGTATGGTTCCATTTGTGACTGCAGTGTTGACTGTACAATGCATCTTCTTACGTTAATGCAGCATTTACAAAGTTTTCAACGCATTGCAAACTGAACACACAAGGTGTATTTCACTTTGCCCACTCAGTCACCTCTTAGTGCTTCACTCCTTTATTCTTTTCTAAGTTCTTCCATCCCAGCCTACCAAATCATTGAAAAATCCATTCTTGGCTTGTGACACATTTTATAGCCATGTGAAGTGATTCCAAAATATATTTCATGGTTTACCATAACAGAGTTATTTTACACCTGTTCAGATTTTTCTCTTTTGACTTCCGTCAACTGCAGTGACTGAATAAGCCTAAGCTTAATATTCACATGACAAATTGATGACCAGTGTAGGTACAGTAACCCCTCTATTCCATATCAAAAACTCTAACCTACCCACCTAATCCATCTACCCTACCCTGCAGTAGAGTAGACCAAGTTTCCTTACCTTACTGCCCAGAAAATTAATTTGTTGGAAATAATTTGTGTTGGTAGGCGAGGCCTGTGATTAAAGTGGGTCTAAGTGTATGATTTGATTTCAAGTTTGGCATATGGGATACCCTGTGCAGAACGTGCCGAATACAATCTATATAGCCCGTTCCTTTCCCTGTAGTGCAGTTCATCATTTTCCCCAACATCTACTTATGGCATACAGGATAATATCCACATTTTATATGTGAGGTGTGTGATGTAGTATCTCATTTATTATTCATCTTCCTCGTTGGAGTCAGGGTAGAACAAGAAAGGCATTTGAAGAAGAGCAGGGCCATTGGAATTAAAAATGGATAATTGTCAACTACAGCTGCCCCAGCTGCAGACAGTAGCAAAATCCCCAACACGCTGGCTAGCAATGAACATGCCTACATTAATTTAGCACAATACACAAATTGTACTCCATAGTGCATATTGCCTTACTCACTAATGAGAGTTAATTTATTTTTTCACTCAAAATGTCTGTTTAGTTACTTGAAAAGCCTTTAGAAGAAAAAAAAATCCAATCACAGTTTTTTTAATCCAGTCTTATTCTGCTTTAATACTTTTCTGCCACAGAGTCAGTGCTTTTTATGCAAGGCAAGTGTGTGTAAAACATAAAATTGATCTTGTGACACTCCTAATCATAATTACATCAAATTCCAATGGCCCTAGGGGACCAGCAATGTACTGCTACTGTGCCCCCCACTAATTTAAAACAAATGCTTGCACAGAGCATTATTTTCAATATGTCTTATTTCTTTTTGTTTTTCTCAACAGTGCTACTCCTGCTGGTCCACCCATAGCACCCAACAGGCAGGAGATAGTAGCCCATCTGTGGTGGCAGAGGCTGGACCATATCAAGCAAGAATACCAGTGGCTGGTGGCCCAAGAAGAAGAAGAGGACGGCCTTACCAGTCGGCCACCCTCAGCCTCCCAGCCATCCCATCTACGGCACCACCGCCAGTTGACAGGGGCCCTGACAACAACTGCTGCTGACCCCTCCCGTCCTGACAGACCATTGCAGCAGCTGGATTCTATGGAGAGCCAGCTCGTCCGGATGCAGCAGAGCCTGGACCAGCTTCGGAGCCAAATGGACAGTGCCCTCTTCTAGTCCTTTTTTACATTTTTTGTATTGTGGGAGGGTAGGAAGGGAGTTGGGACCAGTTTTTTTTATTTGTTTGGATATTTTTGGACATTGGTAGTTGGTTCAATTTGTTTGGTGAGAGGGGTTGGTCTTTTGTAGGTGGAGAGGGTGGGTTAGTTGGTAAAACAAAATAAAGGGGGCAATTAGTATATTTCATAAAAATGTTTGCCTGAAGTAGTTTTATTGTGTTTTACTTTTACTTTGCATTGCTGCCTTTTGTTTTTTTATGCAGCCTATTTATCTGCATGTAGGAGTGTATACCACTTAGTTATAGTTAGTTATGCCTCTGTAACTATCTTAACAATTATGGGGGATGCTGCCATGACCTATATTGTCTACAACAACCTAGATAAACGATTACTTGTAGTAGCAGTTAGTTACTTTCTTACTAACTTACCTTGTTCACTTCACTCCATAGTTGTCTTGCCTAAATATAGATGAAGCAATAACAGAGAAGGCAACACAACTTCACAAGCAAGGTCCCACTCCCACCCAGGTGAGCTCCAACTGTAGGATTAATCAGAAGGGTTATATATCGCAGGCAACTAAATGGAAATAAAAACACTAAGTTGGTGGGTTATAAATTATATCAAAGCTTTACAAAGAATTGAGACCAGATTCCTACATAACACAACAAAGAATTCCTGATAGTGATAAAATAACATGGCAATAGAAACTTCTGAGTGATGGGGAGCTACTATTTAATTAAAACTAAAGTTAAACAATCCTCAAGTCATGAAAACTGGACACAAAGTCTGGAGTGTCGAAGGTTAGGCGTTTACGGTTATGCAACACAAGGCCTGAATAATGATGCTGACGACTGATGTACTTCGTTCTATATCTAAAATATGGTTCACTTTTAGGCGCAGGTGGGCTGATGGGGCCAGTGTGGGCTTTTGCTTAGGTAATGGAAGATCCTACAGTGAGTTAGTGTCACTTTCACCACATCTGCCCCACCAACTTTGTGATCCATTGATGGTGTAAATTAAGCCACACCTCAATAAATCACACAGTCCAGGTTAAGAGGTTTAGGTGTTTGATGAATGGATGGGAAATGGGATTTGGGGAAAGGTTTGACAGAGGCAAACACTACACAAGGACCGCATTCGCTTGGGCGATGAGCAGCACATCATCATCATCAATCTGTTGTGGAAAGAAACAAAGGAATGAGTATGACACAGTACAGGTAAATGCATTGCACATAGTCCTTCTGCCCCAGAGACCCAAGTTTTCAGATATCCAAATGTTCTGTCTTCTTGTTTAGAAAAAATAAAATTATCGAGGAGTGAACCCACCCACCCAGTTCTCCAAATATGATTGTTAAAGAAAAATAATACTGTATTGCAAAATGAGCTGGGGTATGAGCTGGGGTATCTGTATTCTCCTTGGTAATGTCCATCATTCTTGGGTGCCTGTCTGGACTGGTCTGATAGCTAAGCAAGAGTGTTGAGCTCATCTTTTGTCTTTTGTTTGTGCAGAAGACAAGAAGGCATGCAAATTGTAAAACAGAAACTGTATTTTAGAGTCAAAGAGTGTACCAAGAAGACTCAGAAGCAGAGCAAAAAAATCAAGAGGACTCAGAGTTTCACTTTTGCCACCGGTGCCACACACACACTCAGCAGCATTTCATAAATCAACGCACCTCTCTCCATTTCACGTAGCTGAGTACTAGGCCTCAGAGTCATGGTTTCCATTGGAAGTTGATAACTTCTTGCTTCAAGCTGTTGATGAGGTAGTCCCGTCTTGAGTTCTTCCATCCTCCTCCTGAATCCGAGTAACTCCGTCCCAGTCACGACCCGAGCAAGATAGACGTGTAGTGCATTACTGTTGAAGAATAAGTAGAGAAACAGAATTGCAGTATTTTGTACAGGTTTTTGTTTGTTAACTAAAGTGATGTTCTGATCTCTGAAGAACCAGAAAAAAAGAGTGGACCCTGCAAGTAAATCTGGAAAAAAAGTGTGAAATGACCAATCACCTCCAGGAAAATAATCACCCATCATTCAGGCCCCAAACATTGCAAATTATCTCAAGCAAGTTCCCAAATTGCAGTTTGTTCTACCACTTAATCATCACTCACAAACAATCACTCAATAATAACTTATTGGTGCAATGGTTACCTACTCCAAGTCAAGCATGTAGATACACTATCTCCTCTTTGATGCAAGCAACAGATTGGAATTTGGCAGTCTTGTAAATAAAATGATTGTTTGGGGCAGTCCTCCTAGGTGATGAAAAAAACAGAAGGGTCATAGAAGTGGACCTTCCAGGTTAATTTCGCTAAGTAAGTTTGTAAAGTCCAACCACCTCCAGGAAAAAAGGATCACCCATTACTCAGGCCCCAAACATTGCAAATCATTTCAAGCAAAATCCCAATTTACAGTTGAACACACTCCCTCACCGTCTGCCACCACATGAATCATCAATCATCACTAATCACTCACTCACTGTTGCAATTGTAGTTACCTCTCCCAATCCAAGCATGGGTAGGTTAGGTAGTAGGTACACAATTGTATCTTTGACACAGGCAACACATTGAAATTTGGTATTGGCACTCTTGTAAATCAACGATTTTCTGGGGAATCTCTGCTAAGTGATGCAAAAAAGAATAGGCAGGCAAGGGAGGCAGGCATTGTTTCCAATGTCATGAAGGAATTGAGGAGATTTCTTCACTGCACACAGGTCCAACTGCAATCTGGCAATATATGAGGCAATAAAAATGGTGGGGCATCATATGAATTTGATAGGAACATAATGTTCCACTAGCTATTTTTTTTTGCAAAGAAAGAAGTTCAAGTGAGAAATAATTAAAAAGGTCTATGGTGGCACTGGCATACTCAGTCCAGGAAATAGAGTTTGTCCTCAAACTGATGTGGTTCACCCAGATGTTGGCCCGCTAACACACTTGATTCAATTTCTGACCAATCATCTGCCTCCTCCCCCTCCCAGTACTGTTTCAGGAATGATGTAATTATGTGGCATGAAATGTTGGTTCATTTTAATCATAGTCAATCTCTCCACGTTTTGAGGTTAGAGACTGGTTCTTCTCACTGTAACAATTGCACCAGCTGCACTGAGCACAAGCTCAGCAGACACACTGGTACAAGACAGCCAGATACTTTATTGTCAGCCTACTGAGCTCTGGCAATTGGTGCATCTTCCCATACCAATACATCAATGGGTTTTGATCCACATAGACCTCTTTTGGATCATCCAGATACTCCTGGAACATCCTGTGTATGGTCATTAGTGCTGCTACTTGCTCAACCTGTTTTCCCATCACCTCTGCACTGGACTTGAGCCTTGCCAGTTGAAATCAATACAATGCAGAGGTTGGGTCCGGTCCTTCTGTTGCTGTTGTTGCCGGTGTTCTGGTTGGTGGTGTTGTTGGCTTCCCTAGTCAAGACTGCCCTCTCTGAAAGTTGAAGGCGGCACACCAAAACTGCAGGGTGGGACTTTAAATTCCAGCCGTTCTTCTTCCAGGTCTTCAGCTTACTCAACAATCCACCTCTTGTATTTTGAAACATCCCCTTCATTAAAAAGGAATGAAAGAGGGCAGATTTTTTTGTAACATGGATCAAGTAGTTTAGCACAGATGTACTCTTTTGACAAGGTGAAAATCTTTTGCAGCCTTGCACTGAAAGCCAATTCAAAGAGTCAGCTCTCAACCAAGGCATGTGCTTCTGTATCTTCATTCACACCTGCAGGGGCGAACCTTTCACACAACTTCTTTAGTTTGTCCTGTAGCAGATGCAACAATGGGGTAGCTTGTCCTCCTTGATAACTTCCCGTGTGAAAACCTCAAAAGGGAGTAGCATCTGTGTCAGGCATTTGACGAGGCCCCACTAGTCCACATCCATGGTCATAGCTTTCCCAATTGCATCTCCTCCTCTTTGAATGACATAGTCAGTGATTTGTTTGAACTGTTCAAACATACTTTGCAACATGTAACAGGTTGAGTTCCAATGTGTTGCCACCTCGTGTATCAGGGCTTTAACTGGTACTCTATTAGTATGCTGAATTTTTTAAGGTGCTCCTCCCACTTGATTGAGTGGGGTTTTTTCATAAGGGTCATTTGACCTCCAGATTCATAATGTGAACCAGGCTTACCTCGATGATCATTTGTGTGCCAGATGGTGCGTTCTGCAATGTGCTCCACTTCTTTGCTGACCATAAATAAATAAGTCCCAAACTGGGGAGAAGTACTTTTTTACTGTGCTACTGCCAATGCCTGAAGAAGAGCTGAAGGTAGGTGGGCATGCTGCTGATTGCCTCTCAACAGTGAATAATTCTACTGAGTTACGGGTTGGTGCAGGTCTCATCTGGGGCTTTGCAACTATGGGAGCTGGAGGTGCTACCTGTGCCACATCCCTCAAAGCAGGTTGAATAGCAATGCCAGATTCCTCTGTGTCACCTTCCACAATGACTAGCTCATTGATGTCATCATCCTCATCATCTGCTTCTGTAATTCTAAGGCTTTCAGGAACATATATTTTCTCTCACCTCTGCTGGTTCATTAATTCAGTAATGCCAAAAACAAACATTAACTGAGTTAAAAAAAAATTACAACACACAACCTCCCAAGGCATCAAATATTGCCCCACATATACACTTCTTGTACACAGAAAAAAAAAGTGAAATACCAACATAAAACAAATTGTTAATTTAACCAAATGCAATCACAGTCCTAAATGATGTTTTAAAACAACATATATCACAGAAACAGTTGTTTCATGCACCAACGACTAGCACTGGCCTGGGCCTACTAGTAGGCCCTTTGGCAGACTAGGTCCTATAGTAAAATAAATAAATATTGCAAATTTATCAAACATGTACAAAATTTACTGAACTGTGCAACATTGTTCTTTTTACAAAAGAAGAAAAATTAATTGATAAAATATAACTTGGGGCCAGATGTACTAACATTTTTTGTGGGCGCAAATGGGTTTTAGATCCGCTTGCGACAGCAACAAACATGTGGCCCATGTACTAAGCCCATTTTCGAGTCGCAAATCAATTTGCGACTCGCAAAATAGGATTAGCGACTCGCTATTAGGAAGGGGCGTTCCAAGGGCGTCCCTTCCTAATAGTGGCTCCTGACGCTATGTATCACTGTTTTGCGACCGCAGTTGCGGTCGCAAAACAGTTGCAGTTCACCACCCTTCATAGAAGGGTGATAAACCACTCGCAAATGGGAAGGGGTCCCCAGGGGACCTCTTTCCTTTTGTGAGTGGCTCTCAAAATATTTTTTAAGGGCAGGCAGTGGTCCCAGGGACCACTGCCTGCCCTTAAAAAATGAAACAGAAAAGTTAATTTTTTTATTTTTAAATGCATCCCGTTTTCCTTAAAAAGAAAAACCTGCTTTATTTAAAAGTCCCAGACATGGTGGTCTGCTGACCCCAGCGACTCGCAAATTAGTGGGTCGTACTTCTGGCCTTAGGTCCCTACTAAAAAATGCAGGCCACCCACCACAATAACTGAAAACTTGAAGAAAAGTACAAACACATACTGGTGCATGCCCTCCATCAAACAAACAACACCCTTATACAACAATTGTTGTACTTACTTGTGAAATCTCAAATACAAAGTCCTTAAATCCAATGGTATATATGCAAGTGACAAGGAGAGTGATCCAGATATCTCAAAATCCAAATGAAATGTGACCAGAAGATGGAAAACACTGAGAGCAGCCTGCTGGACAGGAACAGAAAAATGGAGTCTATGGGGAACTTCCTGTCGAAAAAAAAAAGTAAACAAAAAAAGGCTACTTGCACAAATAAACAACTCTAACGGTCCGCTGGCGTAGAAAATTCAATTGAAAAGCCTCTCGGCACAACATTGGCACCTTTGCATGTGCTCGCTAGTGGCCCAAAGGTATCATGGGGCTCGCTCGTGAGGACCAAAACACATCTTGAGCGCGCAAAGGGAAAAAACAATCTGCTTCACTTCTGGAAGTTGGAATTCAGGAACTCCACACTCCGAATTTCATAAACCTCCGCGAGCGAAGCGGAGTTTACCACCCAGGTCTAGGTGGTGGCAGTGATGGTTTATTTTAAGAAGGTTTTTTTTGCCCTTTTGACTTTTCCTGCATGACTCTGGAGGCTGCAAACCTGTGTTGAGAGTGTTTTTCATTGAGGAGTTGGGAAGAACACCCCCCACCTGAGAAGACTGCCTCAGCATTAATTGGTCATTCCACATTGTCTGATGTGAGACGGGAGTAAGAGACCACGGGGCATATTATCAAGGGCTGGCGATATAATTATCGCCGCTTTAGCGTCCGTTTTCGGGCAAAAAGCGGCGATAATTATATCGCAATATCATCAAGGACACGCTAGCGCGTGTTTCCTTGATGTAGAGCCCGTTTTTTCACAGCCTCGCCTTGCATCGCTAATGAGATGCAAAGAAGGCGTGGCTGTGAAAACAACACAAGTTAATATCGCGAAGGCAGCTTCGCGATATTAACAAGGAGGTGCAGCGATAAAAGAAATCGCGCTACCTCAGCTTTAACTCAGGAATTTAACGTCTGTTAAATTCCTGACTTAAGCATACTTTTCATGGGAGATGGATTCTGCTGATACGACCACAGGGTCGTATCAGCAAGATTATACGCCATTTTCCATGGAACATCGCTGGAAAACCAGCGATGTTCCATGGAAAACAAGCTATCGCAGGAATAATTATCGCCATTGCGCTATGCGTTGTTAATACAGCGCTAGCATGGCGATAATTATCTGCGGTAGCCGGCGATAACTATTCTCACGCTGTGAACGGCCAGCGATAATTATCGCTGGCCGTTGATAATATGCCCCTTACAGACTTATGGCTGAGAAAAAGTAACCTCTTCTCTTTTGTTTGAGGACCTAAAAACCCACAATGAATGTATTAAGGAAGGAAGTCCTGAGCAGAAAGGTTACATACAAAACCTCTTCGACTATGGATAACCAAGGTCCTTCAATATTCAGTAATGAGCAGCCAAATAAGGAGCAACCAAATAAGGAGTCAATCTCACCAAGGAAGAAGAAGCAGTATATTCAGGACTATTTTACTCCTTTGAATAGAACAAAAAACCAATCAGTTTTGAAAAGATCCTTAAAAATTGCACACTCCCTTCTGTTCAATCATCTACTCAAGATCTGGTCATAGTATTGTTCACTTCCTTAAGTCTTCATTTTCAGAGAGAGATATTGTAAATATGAAGCTCCCTTCAGAAAATGCATTTAGGCATTCCACGCCAATTCTTGGCTTGTTGCCTCTTTTTAGTGCTTCTGACTCTTTAGAAGATTTGGGGGCTAGCTCCCAAATTGAGGAACATGTCTCTCTTGATCATGATAACTTAATATCTATGAATCAACTTTTAATAAAATACTCTTCTATAATTGAATGTAGGACCTCTTTTATTCATACAACAGGGGTTGGGGAAACTACTCCCCAACCCCTTATGCCAGAGAGTCCAATTTCTTCCAGTGTGTTAGCAATGAATTATGTGCTATCTTCAATCTAAAAAAATAAGTACAAAAAAAATTATAGGGCCTGATTATGAGTTTGGCAGTCTGACCGCCCAAATACCGGGGCCTCTAGAAGACTGCAGTGCAGGCCGTATTTTGAACGCCATGTTACGAGTTGACTGCGGTGCCCGCTGTGTGTCTGCGGTGGTCTTGCAGCAATGGGGAATGGTTTTCCATATATATCGATGCCTGTGTGAGCATTTTGATTACATATGTGCGGCATGCACACATATGCATGATACATGTGGAAAAATACCACCTACCCATTGCCGGACTCTGGCCCATAAGTGTGCAGTCCAGGCAATATGTATATGGTAGAAAAAGGACTAACCTGTAGATCACAGCAAACAGGGTCGCATTCCTCAGGGTGAAGATGCTGCTGTGAAGGGGGAACCTGGAGAAAGGAATTCCCATCGAACTCTGCCTGGAAGAACAGGGAAAGGGTGATTATGCACCCCAAATCCATTGTTTCCAACAACCTGAAGACGGTGGTCCAACCGCCACAGTCGAATTGTCAAAAAGCCAACTCATAACACGGACAGCGGTGAGAGTCCTCAGTACCACCCTATGGCAGCTGCTTTTCCCCGACTGTGACCCCGGCGTGTGTGCTGGTGATGTCAGCAGTTTGACCGTGATCTTTTCAAAGGCAATCCGACAGTCTCATAATACGGCGGTCAGACCATTGAGCTTGCGGCGGTCAGACTGCAACCATGGGTAAGGTGGTTCACAAAACACCAACCTTGTAATAAGGCCCAAAGTGCAAGAGCAAACACTGTCAACTCTTTCTATTGTGTTAAAGGCCCTAACTTCACATGTAGGTCATACGTTATGTAAAGAGATCCTGACAATGACCATCATTACCTCAGGAGAAAAGCTTGAAGTTCAAACTAGCCATGACATTCATATTGGCCAACTTTGGTCTAAAGTAGCTGAAAGGGTGAAGGATTTCTTGCCTTGCAATCCGCTATGGGAGAAGAACTCTTTAAACTCTTGTAAAGATTTATTGATCACCTTAAAATCCAAAGGTTGTCCAAATGTAATTGAAATTTCTGATTGAGTGTCCGTTTTGTCGGACACTATTGTAACTAAGACAAGAAGCTCTTGTCAGACTAAGGATAAAATTAAGCCTATTAATGATATCTGGAAAAGCATACTAAACTTTGGAAAATAAAAAAGAAACTACCACAGAAACTTAGATTTCAGAAATGCTCATAAGAAGCTGAAGTTAGTGCAAATTTGCTGGTGGATCCTACAGCAATTATTTTGGACATATTAAAGACGCTCCACTGGTTGTTTTTTCTCACTGTGAGAAGGAGATATCATCAACACAGGTTGATCAGATCCCTGCTTTAAATTGCACTGTCTCTAACAAAAATCATGTTTTAAATCTGACAACATTGCCTTTTTTGTCGTTATCTGTCCAGGTTCAAAGTAACTTTGATTCACAGAATGCCAGAGCTATGAGTTTGAATCACTCTGCCAACTCTCAGTCTAAACCATTTATTATCCTCTCAGATCTCTTTGCGGGAGATTTTTTCTTGAATAGACATAATATTTTAAATTGCTTTACAACATTCATGATCTTAGACTCATTACTTCTATTGATATTTATTGGGTTAAAATTCGTTCAATGTGCATAAAATGTCAAATTGATCTTAAATCTACAGTATTCTTTTTTATAAACATGGTTGTAGAACAAATCTTAAAATGTAGGAAAGATTTTTACAAAATGGGGATTCACTTAGCTGCAGATTATTATAACACGTTACATACAGCAAAAGATATGGACAAAAGATCTATGGCTCATTATGGTTTACCACTATATATCAAACTGGAGGCTGAAAATGTAATGGTTTCTCATCTACATTGCAATAGAGAGGTTTATGAAATGTCCTTGACTACTATGTAGTATCACATTAGGCTCCAATTTCTGAAATGACCATTGCCAGTTAATAATTGGTCTTGGGTTGTCAAATGACCTTTTAAAAGTTAGCTGCAATGGTAACAGGACTTTAAGAGTCCGTTTAAACAGGATTTATGTAATTGGCCCAGTTATGATCAATAAATTAAGACTGACTATGCAATTCCTTGTCAACTCCTCTCTGAGAAATGCAACCATCCCTTCCTTTGGGAATTTAGTTCAAGAAATTAGTTAAGTTCTATCCTAACCTATACACCTTAATTCAAAAACTAGTTTTAATCCTAGGAAAAAGCCTGGCCAATGTAAATTGTTAAAAAAGCAACAAAAGGAGGGCCAAATAGAAATATTAAGGTGGTCTTTGCAAAGTGCTCTCTCCGCCAAGAAATGCTAGTACATTTTGGTTTATTGTTGTATAGTGCTTGGGCAAAGACCACTAAAAAAAACAATTCCATTGGATGAATTTCACTGGTGGCCATATAACAAAGCAATTGCATGCAGATACAGGACAACAGTTTTCTTTGCTAGATTTGAAGTCATTACCCCTAGAGTCTGGGAGGACCTGAATGTGGAAGAAATCATCAATGTAATCAAAGTGTTGAAAACTTCTCGGGCATCAGGTCCGGATTAAATTATTGTAGATGTATTGAAATCTTGCTCCAGTTCTTGGGTTCTACATTTGAAATAGCTCTTAGATAATTGCTTAAATTGCAACTCTATCCTTTCATCTCCTAAGGGTGGTAAAATTATTCCTCTTTATTAAAGGGTGATAGGAAAGATCCTAAAAGCTACAGACCTATTACCCTATTAGATTTAATAGGTAAAATGGTTGCTACAAGCCTTTTGCACAGACTTGGTGGATGGGAAAATAAAACATCTTCACCTGGTGTAGCAGTGTGGATTCAGGGAGGGCTGTTCTACAATAGATAACATTTTAGTCTTTAGTAATGATTGCTGAATATTATGTGCAGCTGAGGAAGGCAAAACCTTTGAAGATTTGCGCAAAGCTTTTGATAAAGATGACCCACCCCCTATTTTGGCAAGAATTAATACATTGGGGAATTCCAGCTTTGCTATTGAGTCCACTGATATGTTTCTATTCTGGGTCTGAATATACCTCTAGTGTTGTATGATGGAACCCTGCATGCATTTACCCCTCATGCCTTTATAACACAGTCACTACCCCGACTGCGACATTACCACGTGTTACCTTACCACGCAAGTCAGTACAATGACTTGCCTTTGGGGGGCGCTGGACTTTGGAATAGTATAAAATTACTATGCCAACTCCCGTCTACGCAACAGTAGTAAAGGTGTTGAACTTAAAATCCAACCCCAGTCCAACAACGCGCCCCCTAAAGCAACAAGCATTTGAAACAACTTGTGGGTTAAAGGAACACGTGGTAATGTCGCAGTGGGGGTAGTGATTGCGTTGTAAAGGCAGGTCGTTGTTCTGACTGCAGGGGAAAGGATGTTTCCCAACCTCCAATATTGCAGATCAAAATGGTGTTAAACAAGACTGCATTTTATTGCCCCTGTTATTCTCCCTTTACTTGGCCAATTTTACTGAGTGTATAAAGATACTGAATGCACACCCTCCTAAATTAGGATTGCACTACTTTTAGTGTTAATATATGCAGATGATTTATTTTGATCTTGTTGACTCCTGTAGTTCTCCAAAGGAAATTAGATGCTTTAGTGGTTTACTCTTCTTCCAATAACCTAAGTGTGAATAAAGGGAAAACAAAAATTATGGCTTTCGGGGACACAGTTTTAAATCTCGAAGAAATGATTGTATGAGGGGGTAAATTTGAAACAGTGCGAGTGCATAACTATTTCTGGAAAGTTATTTCACACAATATTTCATGGTCTAACCATGTCAAGGGGAAAATTTCAAATGCTATTGCTAATGGGTTGGTTTATATAAATTGTTCAAATCAGTGGGGGTAGAGTCATCAAACTATTAGTAAAAGTGTATGCTTCAAAAATCCCTTCCATAATACTATATGCGATAGAGGCTCATTCGATAGCTGCCCTGAAAATGTACACTGGCATCGAATCTGAACTTTGGAAATATTACTTAGGTTTTGGGGTGGTCATCCACAATAGAAGTGATTTGTTTGGAGGTGGCATTAACTAGTATTAACCATAGGGCCATGGGTCAAATTCTTCACTGCACATATAGGCTTTTTAGTAGGCCTGGGCGGAAAATTACGCTACGCTCGCGGAGTGAGCGTAGTTTGCGCAACTACGCGCTATGCGCATCGCACGTAGCACAGTGCAAAAATGCGTAGCGTAGCGGGCATTTTTTGCTCGCTCGCGGTCGTCAACGTCAAGTTGGCGACCGCGAGCGAGCAAAATCAGCATTCCCGGCGAGACTTTTTCCTCGTTCGCGATCGGCAACATCAAGTTGCCGATCGCGAGCGTGGAAAATAAACCTCCCGGCGAGATTCTCAACGCGGGGAGGTCAGGTTTCTCATTGCGAGTGGTCGCGTATGCTCGCGACCGCTCACGATGAGAAATTACCAGTCCGCGTTGAGAAAGCTGCCGCTCGAGTACAAATCTACTCGAGCGGCAGAAAACGACCGCTACACTGTGCATGATGCCATTCGCCATGATTGCACAGTTCGTACAAGCATCCAGCACTGTGCAATCATTGCGAACAGCATTTCCCTACCGCACTACGCAGTTCACGTAGCTACGCGTAGCGCGCATAGTGCAAAGTACACTTTGCGTAGCTACGTGTAGCGCGACTACGCGAACTACGCCCAGGGTTACTTTTTAGTAGTTGTGAAGACGCTGTTAAAATATTAAATTGGGGCGTATCTGTGCATGAATTTGAAAGGGCGTTTACCTTGACTAAATTATTTGGGTACTTGGCGTCTCAATTAGAGGCCCACTAGTAGCATTTAGGGGCAGATTTACAAGAAACTGACGCATCTGTATAGATGCGTCAGTTTCCCTGCGCCTACGTGACAAACCCTTGCGCCCCTATAGATGCGCCGCATTTACAATATGGCGCACTATGGCGCAAGGATTGACAGATGCGTCAGAAATTCTGATGCATCTGTTGGCGGAAAAGTCAAGCATTGTTGGAGTCGTGTCGCAAGCACGACGCAACTCCAGCAATGCGTGTGGCAGCCTATTCCCAATACACTGCGTCACTCCTTATGCCTGCTTCAAGCAGGCGTAGGGTTTTGACGCAGTGGCATCCTAAAAGTCATGCTGTGAAATCTTGTAGATTTCACTGCGTCACTTTTACGAGTCTTTCCTGCGCGGGAACGCCTACCCTGCATACATTATACCTGACGCAGGTATAATGTCACGCAGGGCTTTACAACGTGAAGCATCTCCCTAGATGCGTCACGTTGTAAATTTGCTGCATTTTTTACGCTGCCATTGCGTCACAAAAGTGACGCAACAGCAGCGTAAAAGTGACGCAAGGGGCTTGTAAATCTGCCCCATAGTTTACAGGCCCCGGGTATATGGTATACCACTTTACAAACGACTTACAAGTAAATTAAATATGTCAAACAGGTGTAAACCTACTATACCATCTTTACAGAAGAGAGCACAAGCACTTTAGGATTGGTTAGCAGTGGTAAATGCTCAGAATCCTAAAGCCAACAAAAAGAAGATCAGAAAAAGAGAAGGAGGAAGGCAAAAGTTTGAGATGACCCTTCGGAGAGGGCTATTTTCCAACACAGGGCCAGGAAGGTAGTGCACCTTTGCTCTTTAAAGGCCTGCCACTAAAAGCTTCTCCCCACTTCAAAAGCACAACTGGGTATTATTTTGGACCTTAGACACCAACTTTTTGGTGCACTTCTAGACCTGTGGATACTCTGCCAAGAAGAAGGACTGCTGTGCTACTGAAAGGTCTGAACACAATAGAGTGTGTTAGCTATGGTAGGGAGGGGATTACTTATCCCTCACAGGTGTAGGTCATCTATTCCCCATTCAGGCTTCTCAGGGGTGGCTGACAGGAAAGAAAGGAAGACAACTCGTTTGGAAGAGGAGTCTCACCCACAATTTTTGGCATGTTTTGCCATAAGCAGCCTCTCCCAACCGTGGTAGGATAGTACCAGGGTGGACTCGACCTCCAAAGAAGAAAAGGTGAAGGGAGTTCTTAGATAAAATATAACTGGCCAAATGAGGGATCCAGATCACTTAAAAGTACCTAGGGTCACCCAGGTTATATTCCCCTTTAGCCAACATGTTTCTACACCCTATCTAAGGGGACACCAGCTCCCCAGTCTGGGAAGGGACAATGTCCTCTGTAGTCATACATTCATCAAGAGGCCCATCATGCCATTAGCCTATGTGCACACCTCACCAAACCTGCTGAAAGGACTGTCACTCTGCTGGACTGCTTCTGTGAAGGACTGCTGCCCTGCTGTGCTGACCTGCTACCCTCTTGCCTGATTGAGAAGGACTGGACATGCATCTATTGAACCGAGGACCCCAGAAGGACTCCAAGGGCTAGTTAGCTTGCCTCCTGACTTGAGACTCAGGGACAGAAGGGTCCAACAACCTCAACCCCAGCAGTTGGATTTCTAGCTTGGTGTGGGGTCTTTTTTGGGTGGTGTTTTTCACTTTATTACTGTGTGAATTGTTGCACAAATACTTTACATATTGCTGCTTCTAAGTTAAGCTTGACTTCTCTGTGACAATCTACTAGAGGGTTCAACACATGTTAATTTAGGGTTGGTTTGTGCCTCACCCTAGAAGAATTGTTGTTGCTGCTTGACCAGGGCTCACATCCTCATCAACCAACAACCGAATTTCTTACAGTATGCCTCTGAAAACATCTCTTCTGGGCATGCTTCCTGAGAATTGTACTGAGTTGGTTATCACTAGTCGCTGGTGGTAGTGTTTAGGCAATTACTTTTTCGTATAATATTGTTCTGTTTTGTTTCAAAAGGTGATGAAGTCTTCAGTCATCTATTGACTGTTTCATTGCCATAATCTTAGGATGGCACAAATAGTCATTTTATTACTAATAAGGATGAGCTAAAGTGTGTAGAAGAGCATGATGTTGGCACTGGTACTCATATTTCCACTACCTCTTTCTCTGCTCTATCCACAATCAGCAGTAGCTTGTGTGAAAGCAGCTGCATGTTTCCTCTAGGGGCCATTTCTCAAATAGAGTTACAAAGGGTGCGCATAATACTTCCAAACTGTTGCTTTTTGGTACCAGTTAATCACAAGTAGATATGGTCTTAGCATATAGAGTAGTAGGAGGAAATGAAAAGGTAAATTGAACATACAAAACATAAAGTCACTGCACATTATGACATGTTACCGTAGAGAAGAGCAAAATGTTCTTTCTCCCACAGTATATAGTTAAAGACACAAAAGAGAAGGTCAAGGCAACAAAATCCAGCACCAGTTATAATAACGTATAGTAGCTGCAGTATTATAGTATAACCTAGGTGCAAAGAACCCAAGACGTAACCTTCATACGTCCTGTGAAAGGTGGGTATAACCCATCCAACATAAATTTTTAACAAAGTGGTCTTGCACTCTAGAAACAACGAATGAGTAGATGGTAATGGCTATTAGTGTCCAAAGTTCAAACATAGAGTCTGATCTTCCCAGACAACAAATCAGTAGTCGATGCAATTTTGATTGTAGGCAATAATTCCTTTTATTCAAGGAATAAAAGAATAAAGGAATTATTGCCTACAATCAAATTGCATCGACTACTGATTTGTTGTCTGGGAAGATCGAACTCTATGTTTGTGTTTGAACTTTGGACAGTATATAGTTCACAGTTTGTACACGAAGAATAGAGGAAACTGGTGGACATGAATGTCCAGTGGCAGAGACATAAACATTTGGCACGTAAATGTTCATTGACGGTTTATTTTTTATTCATTTTATTTATTAGAATGTCTGTATTGTGCATACAATGCCCTAGAGCATAAAAGCACTTTACATAGCTAGGACCAGTGGGAAAACAGAAACAGCAAATAAAATAGTAGAAAATAAGCTATATCAGCATGTTACCCAAGTGTCCCAAAGTTTGATGTCATAAAATGTCAGTGGTACTTCCAAAATATCACAACAACAAAATAAGCTAAATCTGTATATTTTACAAGTTCCAAAAGTTCCATTGCACAACACCAACTGAATGTGCTCAATTAGCAAATTTCATTGGAGAGCAGAATGATGGGTTCAGGCACAGGAGTACAAGGTAATACAATCAGTATTGTGAGAATTCAAAGAGATTTGAACTATGAGCAGAGATAGAGGGTGTACTTCAATGGTATCATAGTCAGGAGACTGGCTATGCAGTGCAAGGCCGGAAGTACAGATTGAGAAGAAAGTGCTTTACTTCCTGTTTGAATATGAACAGATAGAAATATGATACTTTTTTGTTGAGTGCCAGTATTTCTAATGTTAGAGAGTCAGAGCGACCAGCCACGGCCCATTCAGGTAAGATCGGTGGGGCCAGTTTGGAGAGGGATTCGACAGATGACCTTTAGGGAAAATTAAATAAACAATACATTTTCCCTCATTGTCATCTGTCGAAATCCCCCCAACCCGGCCCCATGGCCCCACTGCTCTTACCTGCACGGGCCACGTCTGAGAGCGACAAAGATGTCAGGGGCCACGAGATAGCTTTAATTTCTTGGTGTGATAGTGATAGTTATCATCATGAATACGTTTGTGAACAATGCATGCTATCATAAAAGTAGTTCTACCCTCGATGTGAAGCCAACCTAACTAGTGAACAACTGATGCAATGTGATCAAAATGTCCTCAGGATAGTCCCAAGGCTTGCATTACTTTTTTATATCTTGTTGCAATAAAATGGTTTGATGCCTTTGACTAGTCTAAGTTGATGATTGGCATTCTTGGTAATCGTGTTGAATCTGCTGTCATGAATGAAGCTAAGTGATTCAGCATTTTCAACCATGGTGGGAGAATATCCTAGAATTATGTTAGAATCCAGTCATTTATGCATCGGAATCTAGGAAGTATGTGGTGAGGTCAAGAGAAACTTGTCAGGATGACATTTCAGGGAATGATCAGTAATCCAGACTTGTCCTTTGCACAAAGTTGATCTCAGTAAAGATATATCATTTTTGGAGGAGATTTTCAATTAGAGTTGTATATCGTGGGCATATTGAAGTTACTAAAGTTTTGATGTATGCGCACAACCTCTGTATCCGATACAAAGATCAAGATTGAAATTTTATTTATTTTTAATGTGCTCCCGGGGTATCGCTCTCCGGTCTAGAGTGTTGAATATACAAGTGAATGCTGTAGCGCACCCGAAATGGGGTGGGTCCCCCTAGGCACAATCTGAACCCTATAGGAGGGTGTTTCACTTTTAATAGTTCAAAATAAAAGGAATCATCCAGAGTTTATGATTGAATATTTCATGTATTTATCCAAAATTGTATGAACTTGAGATTCAATTCATAGCAATCAAATGTTGACAGTCATCGATTACGAATTCTGAATCATAATTGTCCTCCTTATGCTTCATGCGTTCCAATGCATTTTGGGTGCCTTGCCCTTCTTCAGGGGTGAAATCTATAGTATGAAGAAAATTAAGTTCAATGAGTAAACCATCCAGTCATGAATAATCAATAATGACAATATGACACGATGTAATCATGTTATATTGAAGTGGTGCCCAGTAGTCACATGCGTCTGTGAAGCAAAAAACCATTGTGATACTCAGTACTGAGTCAAAGCCGTAATCACATAGTTATCGTGGGTTAAAAGCTTAATAATTATCATTAGAAAATGAAAATAAAACAAAGTGCAAATCGCTATGGAGTGTGTCAGAAAGAGGAAATGATAACCGTGAGCCATGTGAGTCATGACTTGTGAAGGTTCACAAAAACTGGTATATCTTTGTAGGATGGCAATAAAAGTGTTAAAAATGACTGGCACTGTACTTAGTGTCTAATCGACAAAGCAAGTGTGTGTTATCTCTTGGCATGCAATGGAAATCAAAATTAAGATAAAGCGATCTTTAAGTGCCCGTTAAAGGGAACCGGCGAATAGTGAGAAAAATAGTGAGAATAATAGTGAGACTCGTAGGTCCAAAACAGTCATAAAAAGCGTTCGGCTTGCCCCATGGTTAAGTACTCACTCGTTCAGCATGCAATGGTGATCTATCTGCGTGCAGGGTCAATCCATCATCAATTGTGGCGTGCTTTCAGTGCCCATTAAAAGCAAACACGGTGAGCGAAAGTGCAAAATGGAAAAGAGACTCGTGGACTCGACTTCGTTTCCGGATGATAAAATGAAAAAGGACTAGTGCGTATTCATTGTTTAGTGCAGACGGTGGCGGCCATGTAAGAGTGTAGAAAGAAAGTATGTGAACACCAGAAAAGGTGAAAATAGAGTCATATCTCTGAGTTGAAGAAGGATTCTGTCAAAAGCATAATTTATACAAGGCAATTATACAAATGTAAATCTGAATGAAAGTTTCTATCCAGCATAGTCTTTGCGAGGCGACTAAACAGATATAAATCTAAATGAAGATGTCAATGGAAAGATAAAGATCAAGATGAATTCAATTACAAAGGAAAAAATGTAAACAATCAATCAACGGGGATGCAAGTTACAAGTAACACTGAAATTCCATTCTGTCGTTCATCCCATGTGGTTTCAATGCGTCAAGGCCTTACTGCTGTCTTCAATAATATTTGGACCCAGGTTGATGCAGGACACACCACTCTACTGGTTTTACTTGATCTAACCGCGGCTTTCGACACCCTGTCTCCTCAAAGGTTGGCTGCCCGCCTCATGGAGATTGGGATCGGGGGTTCGGCTTTGGATCTCCTGGCCTCCTTTCTCAGTGAGCGTGCACAGACTGTCAAATTGGGTCCTTTCTATTCAGCCGCTAAATCTGAAACTTGTGGTGTACCCCAGGGCTCGTCCCTGAGCCATACACTTTTTAATATTTATGTTGCCCCTTTGGCCGAGGTGGTGAGATCTTTTGGCTTAGAGGTGTTGTCCTACGCGGACGACACCCAAATAATGGTGTCTATCACCCATGATGTCAGGGACTCTGCTCTTAATTTCAGAAATTGTATGCAGGCAGTCTCCACTTGGATGACGGAAAACTTCCTGAAATTAAATGGGGAAAAGACGGAGGTCCTTATCTTTGGCAACCACTCAGATATCTGGTCCAAAGAATGGTGGCCAGCTTCACTCGGTGCTTGTCCCTGCCCAGTCTCCCACGGTAAAAACCTAGGGGTCATAGTGGATAACTCTCTGTCACTAAATCGACAGGTTAGTAGAACAGTCTCCACCTGTTTTGGGATTATCAGAATCCTAAGAAAAATCACTCCCTACCTCTCCTTTGAATCACGCAAGCAGGCGGTCATCGCCTTGGTAACGTCCAGATTGGACTATTGCAATGCCCTTTACTTGGGCATTAACAAAGGACTGATTAAACGTCTGCAGTTGGTGCAGAACGCGGCTGCAAGGCTGGTGACCGATCTGCCTAAATACCACTCAGTCTCCACAACAATTAGATCACTACACTGGCTTCCCTTGGACCGAAGGATTCTGTTCAAAACATTATGTTTAACCCATAACGCCTACTACGATGCTGGCCCCGAGGGTATCAAAGCTCTCCTTCATCGCTATGTCCCCACCAGACAGCTTCGATCCTCGGAAAAAAAACTGCTTATAATTCCGAGATTCAAGAAGGCCAGATGGGGAGGTAAAGCGTTTTCCACTGCTGCCGCCAAATTGTGGAATTTGCTGCCGGAAGAGCTCTCTAGTCAGGTGTCCCACTCTCTATTCCGAAAAGCAGTGAAGACCTGGCTTTTCAAACAGAGCCTCCCCTGAGCATTTCTACCCGGTCTACCATCTGTTGTCTCACCCCGTTATCAGCGCCTTGACGCCCTTGGGCTAAGTTAGCGCTATACAAGATCATATTCATTCAGGTATTTGATCCAGAAATTCTCCCTTTGTAATAGTCCCCTCGCATAGGCTATGCTGGATAGAAACTTTCATTCAGATTTACATTTGTTTAATTGCCTTGTATAAATTATGCTTTTGACAGAATCCTTCTTCAACTCAGAGATATGACTCTATTTTCACCTTTTCTGGTGTTCACACACTTTCTTTCTACACTCTTACATGGCCGTCAACGTCTGCACTAAACAATGAGTACACACTAGTCCTTTTTCGTTTTCTCATCCGGAAAAGAAGTCGAGTCCACGAGTCTCTTTTCCATGTTGCACTTTCGCTCACCGTGTTTGCTTTTAACGGCCACATTTGATGATGACTTGACCCTGCACACAGATAGATCACCATTGCACGCTGAATGAGTGAGTACTTAACCATGGGGCAAGCCGAACGCTTTTTATGACTGTTTTGGACCTACGAGTCTCACTATTTTTCTCACTATTTTCTCACTATTTGCTGGCTCCTTTTAACGGGCACTTAAAGATTGCTTTACCTTAATTTTGATTTCCTTTGCATGCCAAGAGATAACATTCACTTGCTTTGTCGATTAGACACTAAGTACAGTGCCAGTCATTTCTAACACTTTTATTGCCATCCTACACAGATACACCAGTTTTTGTGAACCTTCACAAGTCATGACTCACGGTTATCATTTCCTCTTTCTAACACGCTCCATAGCGATTTGCACTTTGTTTTATTTTCATTTTCTAATGATGATTATTAAGCTTTTTACACACGATAACTAAGTGATTACGGCTTTGACTCAGTACTGAGTATCACAATGGTTTTTTGTTTCACAGACGCATGTGACTACTGGGCACCACTTCAATATAACATGATTACATCGTGTCATATTGTCATTATTGATTATTCATGACTGGATGGTTTCCTCATTGAACTTAATTTTCTTCATACTATAGATTTCACCCCTGAAGAAGGGCTAGGCGCCTGAAATGGATTGGGACACATGAAGCATAAGGAGGACAAATATGATTCAGAATTCGTAATCGATGACTGTTTGTCAACATTTGATTGCTATGAATTGAATCTCAAGTTCATAAAATTTTGGATAAATACATGAAATATTCAATCATAAACTCTAGATGATTCCTTTTATTTTTAACTATTAAACGTGAAACACCCTCCATAGGGTTCATATTGAAGTTACAAAATGCTGGATTCTCTTATTATGTCACATGCAGGTGCGAGGTAGAGACTGAAAAGAGCAGTGGCAAATGCAGAGCCTTGTAGGACACTTTGTGAGATAGCAAATCCTTTGGACAAGGAGCTGGCAATCTTGTTCCATTGCAATCGGTTTGCAATGCACAATGTGAACCAATCCAGGGCAGTGCCTTGAAAGGCCTTGTGGTCATTTAAATTGTGAACAAGCATCTCATGATTGACCAAATTTAAAGCCACCAAGTGATCAATTAAGATTAGAAGACAAGAATCACCAAAATCAAGGGCACATGCAGTGTTAAGAATGAGTCACATGATAGCAGTTTCTGTCCTGTAGGCAGCACTCAAACCAGACAGAAAGTCAAGAAGATTATTGCCATGTACACACTGCGTATGTTGACTGTTTACACAGATTTCTAGAATGGTTGCCAGAAAAGCTAAACTTGTGACTGGGCGGAAGTTGTTGAAGTCAGCATTGTTGGCTGTGGGCTTGTTAAGAAGGGGATTTACTAGCCCAACCTTCAGGGAGTCTGGAAAAGCACCTCGAGACAGAGAGAGGTTATTGACTTAGGTCAATTGAGGGGCTATGTAGTAAAGTATTTTGTGGGCAAGGTTAAAAGGCACAGGATCCTTATAGTGATTTTAGAGATTGAGTTTCCATATACTATTAAGTAGCTCAGACTCTGACGCAACTCTGAAGGCAGACCAGTGGTTGCTTAGTTTTCTATTTAAGGTAGGCAAAGTATTGTAAGATTTGAGAGAGAAGAACGTTTCAACATCTTTGACCTTGCTGTCGAGAGAAATTGCTAAAATGTTTGCATTTCTTTTCCTGTTCCAGAACATCTAGATTTCAAATATGTAATGTTGTCTTTGTGCCTCAAGTCAATATAATATTCTCCTTCTGCGTTGAGTTGAAGTAAAACTACTGTCACCAGCCTTCACCACTCGAAAGAAAAATATCTACATGCAACATGTCTAAAAAAATATGGGCAGCTATTTTCATCGTTTACCATGATGCCATGCAGCATTATAAAACATATTAATGAGAGTTTTAAAAAAAGAAATTGATAACAGAAATTGTCTTTATGTGAATTGATTAACTCAAATAAATTGAGTATGACATAAGGTTATGGAGCAGCATAATTTTGGCTCCACCCTGTCATGTTTGACTAGGCCACATATATGTTTACACATGGCCATATGTACTTTTGTGATATAACATTATTAATGCAATGTAGTGCACCTAAACAGATACAGAAGATGCATTCACTGTGTAATCTTGACATTTATATGAGTGTGCATATTAATGATTTCCCTTACAGTAACAACAAATTGCAGTTCTCACATATAGCTGAATTTGTGTGGTTTGAATAATATTGTTAATTCCTATATATTTGCATACTCATTTAAATAATAATAGTCCTCTGCATATATTTTGTAACTGTATATGTGTCTGTAATCATGCATTTAAAAATGTGTACTGAAATGCTTGCTGCACTAAGTTGACCAGAGGCCTTAAGCATTGACATTTTTTAATGTTGAACTTTTAACATGGATGTTTGCTTTGGGTGCAATGTTTTTCTCTCCTATGCAGGTGCAGTTAGTTGCATGAGCTCATGGCTAAAGAAAGGCACATTGTGTGAAAGAGATAGTGAGGCTCGAAAGGAATATTTTTGGCAAGGACAAGAAGCTGTCAAAGAAAAAAGGGAAGACTGCTGTTCGTATGAAATAGGGAGACGGGAGGAGTCCATGGACTTTCTAATGTGTGGACCAAAGGAAAGAAATTGTCGGTGTAGTTGCCAAGTTTTGTTAATTGAAGATGGAAAATAATGAGACATGTGACATGGAATTCTCAAAGGTTCTGTTGTAGGTACAATTGAAGGTATATTTCAGTTTTATTCAGATTCCCTTTAGACCCATGAGAGGTACAGACCTCTTTGTGACATCTCTGTTGTGTGGCTTTATGCTATACAATATTCTTTCCCTTTAGAGAACTTCTACAGAGGTTCAACTATGCTGACACTTTTCTTTGCTTCCCTGACTTAATAGAGGTTTTCTGATTTTTAATTTAGAATAGGGTTTAGTAGATTTTCTTGGAAAACCTCATGTATAGGCAGGAGGATCGAAACTTTCAATCTACTCACCAGACTTTGTTTCTCATTCTCTGTATAGCAACTACAGAATTTCTCATTTGCTTTCTGTTATTGAGGATACATTTTGTCAGGTAGTTTGGATATCCATTAGTGAGTCTGCATTTTTATACTATGCTTCTGAGACTGATTTATATCAGCTTGGCTTTCTTTGTAATTATTGAAATGTAGTTTATCCTGACTCTTTTTATTCCTCAGGCACCTATAACCATCGATTGCAGGAGGCAAGGAAAAAGGAGCCTAGTTTGTATGGGATGTCAGTTACAGCTAGATAAGGATAACATCATTCCCTCCAATTGCCAAGCCATGAATTGGAGTATTCATGCCATTTCAAAATACTTTGTAACATAGCATAACAGCATAAAATTGCAGAGTGTGGCATAGCCTAACATAACACAAAACAAAACAACACACCATTGAGCTGTGGTCGCAAAACAGACTTGTAACAGTTTTTTTAAAGAACAGTTCCCAATTCCCTGGATGATAAAATTATTTTTCTCATTTGCCATATTGTTCTGACGGTACTGTGGACTGTCTTCCAGAGCTCGTATGTAAAAAATGGTATTTATCCTAGAGAAAGGGCCTTGCTTAGTCTTGTTACTTGCCTAACTTGCCTCAGAGCTGTTCCTAGTAGCTGTAAAGCTTAGGAAAAGAACAAGTCAGAACGGCCAGCATAACCAGGGGAGAGTGCTTAAAGCTATGATCCAATGTTTCAGAAGTGTAGCTAGCCATTTGCAGTGTTTTGCTTTGGGTTTGATCTTAAACTGTATCTTTGGGAGCCACTATTGTTTGTGGTACTGGTTAGTGAGACCCAAAACTCGCCAAAATATGAGTTCAAGAATCTGCACCTTTTTGACTTGGGCAATGCCCGAAGATGAGTAAATGAACAGTAAAACATACCTGTCACTGTAAGTACTGCTCTTTAAAGAAGGCAGTTGGAAGGAAAATGATGCACTGGAATAATCTGTGGCATTAGGCTGCAGCCATTGTCTGTTGAAGGCGCTTGAGCTTTGTAAGTGGCACAAGCAAAGAAACAACCATGGGAAGTCACCAGGTACCCAACACGCACAGAAAGACTTTATTGTAGTCCATGTTTTCACCAATAACATGCCCATTGTAATACTCTTTTTGTGACTCCAAGTGGCTCTCCTAGCAATCAGGAGGACCTTATCTGATGATTTTCCTTAAATCACTGCAAGTTGTACGACCAAGATTGAGTTGCTTGTCTGAGATGTAAATTGCAAATATTATTGGTTCTAGGTTCTACAGTACTAGGCCTGGGCGGTAAATTCCGTTCCGCTCGCGGAATTTGCGGAATTTGGGTAATTTCGCGTTCCGCGGAGAACGCGGAATTGCCAAAAATTCCGCGATCCGTGGCTTCACGGAGTTTTTTGCTTGTTCGCGCTTTCAAAATGCGTGTTCGCGAGATATTTCTCCCCGAGCACGCAAACAGCATTCGCGAACAGGAAAAAAGCATCGCGAACGGGCGGAACAAGCAATTCCGCGTGTTCGCGGAACTTTTGCGTGCTCGCGGAGATTTTTTACCGTTTTGCAGAGCTTTGCGTAGCACGACTACGCAAATTCCGCCCACCCCTATACAGTACCTATATGACCGACTACTGTATAATCCCTGTTTCACAGGGCTGTCTGTGACTCCAAGGTTCTTTGATATATGTCACTTTATTCTCCTTCTCTGTATGTCAAATAAAGGGATAAATGTAGTCGAGATTGAAAGGGGGTGTTTTGGATGCAAATATGTTTAAGAAGATTTTTCTTCCAAACGCTTTCTTCAAACACAAATTCCTTTTCACGCCTTTCTCCTTCATTCATTATTGTGTTGAATCAGTAGAGGATGGCTTCATTGAGAACATAAACCAATGAGCAGTCCCAGTTAAAGAATACCTCCTAACCAGCACAACCAGAGAGAGATCCGGGGGCTATGAAAACACAGTTACCCAACATTAATTTGCTGCCAATCACAACACAAAGTATGAGTGCACAACTTGTTCTGGTATAGGTCAGTGGACTACATCTAACAAGGAAGGTTTACAGGGAAAAAGCTTGGGGCAAAGATGGTGGGTGGCTAACTGCCGTTACTCCCACCATCTCTCTCGATGGATCCACAGTGCGGCAGTCGATTGCTCAGTCTGGAAGCTAGCACGGCGAACTGCTCAGAGTTGCGGGAAGCGTTAGAAGTATTGCTGCGGTTTGCGGGAGCTTCACTTTTTTGTCTCTTCCTGCCTGGCTGTGATCCGCGATTACGGCGGTCCCAAGGAAAACTGCTGACTTGTCAGATGGCGCTCAGAGGCAGAAAAGCAGCGAAGGGGAATACCCAGCAATATCGGAGTATCCACGGGAGGCAACCAGCTGTTGGAGACAAGCAGAGCGTTACCCAACCTGAGGCAGCGTGGCGGGCCTGGTAAAGTGAAACAAGAAACCGGAGGCAAAAAAGCTGCTTCAGCAAAATCTACACTACAGGTAGAAGGCGGGCTTGCACAACCCACTGTTGCTTCTATGTTTGCAAGTTTGTCAGGAGACTCACATAAAAGCAATGTATCATTAAAGGAGGGGGGAACAAAACCCCAATTAAGGTGGCTGGGGATAAAGACATAGCTGGGAAAGAGGAGGAGGAAGCGAGACTAATGGCTGGTGAAACCGACGACTCGGCGTCCCTAGCTATTGCGCTGGACTTAACCAAAGAGAAACTAGCGAGGAGTGAAGATAAGAACCAACCAGTGCCTATGATACAAGGAGCAGATACCAAAGAGATTGACCAGGTGAAAAGAGATCGGGGGAAATGAAACTCGCAATACACCTAAGCGCAGGGCCCTCTAGTTTCACTCTCCAGCGTGGAGGGGCTTTTTTGCCCGAGCTCCCAGGTGGGAAATTTTTATCTCTGACAGATGATTCAGATGTCACTGGGCAAGAGGATACTCCTTCAAGTGGTGAGGCTCTCTCTGACTCCAGCAGCAGTACCTCAAATGAGGATGCTCAACAAACACAAAGAAAAAAATCCACTAATAAAAAGAAAAAAAGGAAAGAAAGCTCGAAAAGGAGCGTCAGTAAACAGCTAAAATGGGATTATTCTGACAGTCAGATATTGCCTCAAAAGGAGGGAAGGGAAGAAGGCTCTAATGAGGCTGCCCTGAATAAGGAACCTTTTCTGATGACTATTTTCATGTCTATTAAACAAATGCAAAAAGAAAACATAAGCTACGGACGCAGAGCAAGAGTTGCCATAAAAAAAGTTCAAACAGGGATCCGCAAATTGAATAAAACATGTGGAGAAATTGTTGAACGCTTAGTCTCGGTTGAAACGCGGCCAGAGGTACTAGAAGCCAAGGTGGAATCTCTGAAGCTGCAAAACTCCGGCCAAGGTGTGGCTATGACTCATGTTATGCTTAAACTTGAAGACCAAGATAATCGCCAGCGAAGAAACAACCTGCGTTTTTTAGGGATTCCGAAAGGACTGGAAGGCAGCAATTCTAGAACCTACATGGTGAACCTCCTGAAAAATGCATTCCCTGACCAAGTGAGCTGGGATTGGGACTCTGAAATACAGAGGGCTCATCGTTTCCCGTTATTCTTAAAAACATCCCCAAGATACGAGAGAAAAACCTAGAGCTATGCTGGTCTTCTTCGGAAACTTTTTATTGAGGCAATCAGTGTTTGATCAAGCCCGTCCCAATGCTCCGAAATCCTATAATGGTGTTTCATTCTTTGTTAGACCGAATTTTGCTCACGCAACAGTGGAAAAATGCTGGCGCCTACGGCAACTGTTTTCCCCCTTTCAAAAAATAGGGGCTGAGGTCTTTCTCCAGAATCCAGCTAGACTTAAAATGAACTTTAAAGGAACGACAAGCTGCTTTACATCTGAGGTGCAAGCACAGGAATACTTGAAAGAAATCAGGGAAAAAGAAGATGGGAAAGGCTAACCCAAATGAAAAAGACGATTTCTATACCATATACTATGACTATAACTATTATAAGGAGGACTGAGTAATCGGAAACAGATTATGAATTAATATTATAAAGAGAGAGATGGTGGGGCAGGGTGTCAGACGTACATCGCTCAGGCCATGCCTGATTGCCTGTGTGTTTTGGGAGGTGGGGGTTGGGGAGGGAGGGGGGCATGGTTATGGTGGCTCACACGGAGGGTGGTATGGTAGGACCAAAGAAGGCAATGGTGTGTGTGGGGTTTTATTTTTTGTATTTGTTTCGGGACATTTATGCATTCAGCTGAGGTATAAAATACATTGTAGGCTAAAGAAATCAACAGAATGAGAAAACTACGGATAGCAACGCTGAACATTTGTGGCTTAAATGATTTAAAAAAGAGGCAGATGGTGTCACAAGGATTGCTGTCATTGCAGGCAGACATCGTCTGCCTGCAAGAAACTCATTTAAAGGATGGACAGAAAGGTCTTTTAAAATATCCTGGCTACAGCATAGTGGGGGCAATGACACAGGGAACTCGTACAAGAAGGGGTTGCGTGAATGCAACAGTGCGATGGGTTATAGCCAGCTGCAGAGCCCCAGGGTCGTCCAATTTTACCTTATGCTCCCTATATGATCCTTCCCTATTAGAATGGGTATCTAATGAATTAGCGCATTGTCCACTTTCTATCATCTTATGCAGAGATTTGAATATAAATCTTGCATGTGAATGGGGGCGGGAACAAAAATATGAGGGGAGGAAACCCAAAGTGTTCCAAGCACTATGCAATCTATGTCAGATACATAGACTGTGCGATGCATGATCCATAAAGAGACCATTAGAACACGGGTTTACTTACTACTCTGCCCCGCACCAGAAACATGTAAGGTTGGATTATTTTTTGTGTCATCCATGATTCTGCATAAAAGTACAATTGAGTGATTTCCAAGATTTCGTTCAGATCATAGCCCATTAGTATTAGAATTGGATGGTGGAGGGCCTCTTGGAAAAAATTCCACCTGGACTTTTGAGAGGGTTATTATTAAATGAGGCCTATGTAGGACATATGAAGGAGTGGATACCAGATTTTTTGCAGAGGAATATGGGCACTGCTTCATTGGGTATAGTTTAGGACCCTCTAAAGGCAGATATCCGGGGAGAAACAATTCAATTTTCAATCGGAAAAAGGAAAAGGATTATCTCCGGCTTAATGAACAAAATTTGGCCCAGGCAGAAGAAAGTTTGTTTATTGCTCTACAACAGAATAATGGTGTGGAGGAAGCCCAGGCAGAAGTGGCCCTCGCCAAGGCAGTAATTGGGGGAAAGTTACTAAAGAAAGCATTAGATAAAACAACAGCTTACCGTGAGGAAATATATGAGTATAGCGAAAGGGTTGGCCACCTATTAGCGGTAAGAACGAGGCAAGAATTTGCACGCAGCAAAATCAAGTCAGTGAGAGATCTCACACTAGGGCTGGTATCTGAAACAAATGAAACTCGAACAGCTTTTTATGAGTTTTACCAGGCTCTTTACACTGAAGACTTGGGGGGGCAAGGGAGTCAACGGGAAGATTTAATACCTGGATCCATCTATGATGGAGATTCTGTCACAGGAAGAAATGGAGGTATTAGACTACCCATTGAACTGGGATGAAATCATAGAAGCAATGTCAAACCTACACAGAAGAAAAGCGGCTGGTCCCGATCTAATTCCCACAGAATTCTATAAGATCTTTGAGGAGGAATTAAAAGAAATTATGACAACTTTGTTCTTACAGACCTCGGAAGGAGTGGCTCCACCAAACTCCTGGGCTCTTGTAAAGATTATAGTTTTCCCAAAGAAAAACAAACCGGTGTGCAAGCTGGGTTCCTATCGCCCTAAAACCTTAATCAACGGGGATGTCAAAATATACTCTAAAGTTTTAGCCACGTGTCTGTCGCAGGTTATTCACAGGATAGTATCTGTTGGACAGCATGGCTTTATACAAGTTAGGGATACAATTGATCACATCAGAAGTGTCATTACCTTGTTTGATGTTCGTCAAGTGGCAGGAGACCCTATGGCGGCAATTTTTCTTGATGCCGAAAAAGCTTTCAATAGGGTCTCCTGGTAGTTTCGATGGTCATAATGGAATTGGCCCTGAATATCCCCAAGTTGTTCGGTTTCAGTATGAGAGTAAGGTATTGGCTTATGCCGATGATATAGCTCTAGTTACTTCTCATCCTGAACAGGCTATTGGGGCAGTAGAAGAAGAAGAACGGAGATACGGTGTATTATCAGAATATTCCCTGAATCAGGATAAGACCCAGATAATTACTATTGAATTTGAATCCTTTGATGATTATCGGGTAGTCAAGAAAGCAGTATATTTAGGGATTATGATTAGCACTGATCTTGATATGGTGGTAAAGGAGAACCTGGGGCCTTGTGCAGAAGAGACTAAAAAAGGTTTAAAAAAGATAGACCACCTACATTTAACACTTATTGGCAGAAGTAATCTAATTAAAATGGTATTCTTCCCTAAACTACTATATTTATTTAGAGCAATACCCTCGTCTTTTCAAACTTTTGTTTTAAGAAATTTGAGAGCATATTTGCACAATTTATCTGGGCGTATGCGAGGCCAAGAAGATCGTTTACATTTGTATCATTACCTAGGGAACGTGGTGGACTGGCCCTTCCCAACCTTAAGTTATACTGGTGGGCTGCCTCTCTGATACAATATACAGTTATTTTGAGGGTAGATACCATCAGGGGGAGACCAACGTACCCCATCCCTTGGGAGGTAGTGAATGGCTCTGAAGCCTGGGAGTGGCTATGGAACAAGCTAGATTATGGCTACTATAAAAGGGTACGTTTTAAGACATTGCTTAAGGCTTTTAAGATATGGGCAACTATACGGCATCTAGTAGGTTTGGGGAGGCTGAATTACTATACCCCTGTATGGGGGAATGGTAACCTACCAGATAGCTTTAACAATCTTTATTTTAAGAACTTTATAAAGGATGGATTCAAGCGAATTGGCTGTTTTATTCACCCAATGGTATAAAAACGTATGATGAATTAAGGTTGAGATTTGGTCTTACCCATAGGGACTTTTTAAAATATCTTCAAATTAGAGACTATTTACAGAGAAAAGGAGGAGGGGTGGAGAGATCTGGGAAGAACGAACTTGTGGATAAAATAATGTAGCCTATTCCTTCCAGGATTGTAAGCGTGTATAAACTGCTTAACGAATATATGAAAGATGATTTGGAAAGATGCTCCATTAAGTGGCAAGAGAAACTAGACATTACTGATGCAGCCTTTCAAAGTGCCTTTTTAAACACCCAGGCAATTTTAATACCCTCTAACCTCAAAGCACAGTATTAAAAGACATGTTTTGAGCTGTATTATGCACCGTATCGGATAGCTAAGTGGAGTGAGGAGAAAGGAGTGCATTGTCCATGATGTGCGCTACACGAAGCAGACTTAGTTCATATGTTAGCTACATGTACAGAGCTTGAGTCATTAATTAAAGAGATTGATGAATTTTTAAAAGGAAATTACGAATGCATGTTGATGTAAACCCCCATTACTATTACCCCCCCCCCATTAATATTACTGGGCATAACTAGCTTGAAGGAAGAGGATGGAGGTGCTCTATTAAGCATAGCAATGGCTGTCTACAGATTATGCATTGCATCAGCCTGGTTGGACCCGGTACCTCCCTCGGCCCAACAATGGTAGGCTCGTTTGCTGGTTACATATAAGTTGGAGAAAGCTATTTATATGCGAAAGGGATACAGTGCGAGGAAGAAGTGGGTAAGAATTTGGAAATATCTAGCTAAGTGGGTTGAATTGTCGGATACTTAAATTTCACCAATATTTTGTGCTTTATGCTTTTATCATGCTGTTAGGTAACTTGAGTTTGAAACTAGAATTAAGTCTGTGTGGCTCTTAGTCCCTTTGCACGACGAACTTATCGTTAAAAGATTAATTGAAATAAGAGGTGAAATGAGAGAAATGTATATGTACATTGTGGTAATATTATGCTGCTAACTGAGGGAATGATCAAATTAGAATGAAGAATATGTCGTTGTTAGCACCTTCAGTCTTGCCATGGCACATCGCACTTTAAGTCCATCATCACAAAAGGGTTTCTTTGTTTTAATTGGAGGTTGAAACGAGAATTAAGGCTATGTGGTTATTAGCCCCAGCTGTATGGTATTTGTAATATATATTGCACCTTTTTATACTCTGAAATTATTGTTAGGAAAAAAAAAGTGAACCGGAATAAGAGGTGAAATGAGAGAAATGTATATGCACTTTGTTGATCTATTACACTCCTATGAAATGGCATTATCAAATCTAGAACTTAAAAATATGTTTGTTCCATGGCCTTTGCATTGACTGCACTGATGCACATTTTGCACTATTTGCACTTTAAACCTGTCATTACAAACGTTTCTGTAAGTTATTTATTAAGAATTTATAGTGCCTTTCTTTTTGTTACTGTTGTTTCATACACACACCGCCTCAGGAGAAAAAAATGGTGATATACGTGTGGGTTGGGGAGAGGGTGGGGATAGGGTTTGGGTGTTTTCTTTGTCTCTCACTCAATAAAAATATTATAAAGAAAAAAGGAAGGTTTTCAGGAACGTGAGAGACCCACAACTCACCAACTCATTTAGGGGCATATTATCAAGCCGGCGATAAAAAACTATCGCCGCTTTAGCGTATGTTTTCGGACGAAAAGCGGCGATATTATCGCTGTATTAGCAAGGTCACGCTATCGCGTGAATCCTTGCCCTATCGCCCTTTTCCATAACGCCCACCTTTGCATCTCTAATGAGATGCAAAATGAGCGTTCAGTCCCAAAATAACTGGAGAAATGTCGTTAACCAACATTTCTCCAATTATCAAGGAATCGCTAACAAGCATAGCGATAAGAAAAGTAGCGCTAACCTTGGTTAACGCTACTTTCCTTACGCATGCTTTTAGTTTGACTTAGCCATGATATCCAATGGAAGGTGGATATCATGGTTAAGTATGCCCAGCCCTATCCACAAGCTATCGCCAAATGTCGTGCGATTATCGCTGGATTTCCAGCGATAATATACGGACATTTGGCAGCTTGCGCCAGGAATTTTATCGATTCTGAGATAAGTGTTGCTAATAGCACGCTATCTCAGCGATAAAATTCATCGATAGCCGGCGATAAATATCCTAGCGCTAAGTGCGCTTAGCAATATTTATCGCTGGTTGTTGATAATATGGCCCTTATTTCTGTGTCTTGGTGCAGTGCCAGTTGCCACTGGAATATACCAGACAAAAATCCCACTAATCACACAGTACTTCTCTCAGGTAACAATTTTTATCTTCTTAAGCATTATAGAGGTACCAGTGGTAGTGTCTCAAAATTCATACTGGGCATTGTGAGGAATCAAAGTTATGATACGGTCTGTATGAAAAATCATTGATGGGAGTCTCTGGCATTCAAGCAGAAGATCATTTTCTTTTTCATCTTATTGGTGCTTGGAGATGAATGCCGGGAACGGAGTATCAACATAGCACCATTTGTTCATGGCATTTGCTTTTTTCAGTAGAGCTAGATGCTGAAAGATTCCAGTTTACAAATTGGCAGGTGAAATTAGAGGCAACAATCACTGTGGCAGTCATACAAGCAGAACATTACTGGAAGAAAAGTAAATATGTCTCTTCACCTGGAGCATCAGTGTGAATTTTTAAAGAGAAGAGCGTCAAGTGTGTAGTATGCCCTTTGCAGGAGAGAAATGTCACAGGGTTTTCAGAGGTGTTTGAAAATGCTTAAGGAGAGCCAAGGAACAAACTTGCATCTTAGACTTAACATTAACCTTTCTTTACACAACCTGAAACTGTTGTGTTCAATATTTGGAGAGTCTGGTTAGGCTACTGACTATACTGAAACTGAGCTTTGAGATGAAATGAAAAGACTTGTAGAGCTCAACCTTCCCTATAAAATGGCATCTTGGCACTACACATACAAGTACTTGAAGATGATGTTTTGGGACCCCCAGGGACAGCTTAGGAAAATAGGCGAGTCTTTAGTCCTTTTTGAAAGAGGAAAGGCACATAGTCCATTTTATCTCAATCAGAGGATTGTTCCAGATCCTTGGACCAAGATGTCAGAGAGACCTGCCTCTAACTTTAGATGACTCAGGACATAATAAACCATAAGTGCGAGTAAAATCATAACATTTTTAAAAGCTTGTAACAATTGAAATAAAGGGCGAGCAGAGATTTCTTCTGACCATAATATACTTTGTGCATAAAACATAAAGGGGCACATTTACAAGCCCCTATCGCCACAGGAACATCACTTTTTCTGACGTTCCTGTGGCAATTGGGGCTTTGCCTTATTCACAAGGTGGCGTTAAGCCAATTTCCGTGGCCTAACGCCGCCTTGTGAATAAGGCACCCTTTCACGCTACACTTAGTGTGAAACGGGTGGCAGTGGGTGTTGTGGTGTGCGTTCCATCGCAACACCCATTGATTTTGATGCTGCCACATATTTACAAGGGCGGCTTAAATATGGGGCAGCGCCTAAATTAAGGCCACGGAAAACCTGGTCTTAAACAGGCGAAACTAGGAGAAATGCTTTATTTCTCCTCGTTTTTGCTGTTTCTATGTGTGCTGCATTGTGCAGCACACATAGTAACAGCAATACGCCATGTATGATTGTTTATGTGCAGGAAGGTTCACCTTCCTGCACATAAACAATCATTTTAAAATGACGAGTTCCAAGTTCGATGTTTACTGCACAAGCAGCACACAGAGAAGTTACAAATTGCCATTTATGGTTATGTGCAAGAAGGGACACATTCCTGCACATAAACAATCATTTCCACAATGCAGGCACCCTTGCACTATGGTGCAAGGGTGCCTGCGTTGGCGCTAGGCAGCTAAATTTAGTGCCAGCACAGGGAGAAATGCAGGGCTGCACTATATTGTTGTAAATACGATGCAGTCCTGCATTTCTAAAGTGAAGGAGTGCTGGTTAGCCTTCTTGGCTTAACGCAGCACTCCACCACTTTAGTTGTAAATATGCACCAACGTTTTAACAATTATTCTGTTTGATGGAGAACCAGTGTAATGTTCTACGGGCTTCTGAGACATTGTCATTTTTTTTTTTGTTCACAAGTGATATGAAGCGCAAGATGTGATTCTTTGAAGGTGTCTCAATGAGTAATCTGGCAGGCCTAGGTGGAGGATGTTGCAGTAATCCAATATAGATAGAACACAGGCTATTACCACCTGTGAATGATGCCAAATAGGGATGAATGGTAATATCTTCCTGAAAAAATTCTCAAATAAAAAAACAAGCAGTAGCAACTGATTTCATCTGAGGAACCATGGATAAAACAACATCCAACCACATACCCTAAGATTTAATATCAACTGCAAATGAAGCTGTGTTACCCATAGATGTAGGCTAGTACAATTCCTGCCATCTCTCACTGTTATTTCACACTAATAGGCTCTCAGTTGTATTGGACTTCAACTGAAGGAAATTGTGCGGCATACACTTCTGAATCATTATTAGGCACCTTATTGGCATTAATCCATGGAGATTGATCAAGCCAGAGGATTAACTGCGAGTATTTGGAATAAAAGATGACAGAACAGCAGTATGATCTTGAAAGCAATAATAGGCGCCTGGTATAGAAGAAAAACAGAATCGGAAGTATTGAGGAGAGCCTTGGGGCTCCATAATGCATCTTCTGTGAATTCATCAAGTGTCGACATGTAAAAATGGATCCAAACTATTCTATGATTTGACCATAAAACCCTAATTCCATAAGATTTATTAAAATTATATTATGGTCGCCAGTGTCAATAGATGTGGCAGCACTAACAACAGAAGTGCAATCAGATAACCCTGATCCCCAATAGATCTTAGTTCAAGTGCCTCCAACCTTTTTTGTAATCAGAGCACCTTATGTTCAATGAAAATCATCCTGAGCTACTAACATGATTAGTGTTGTAATAGTGAACACATCAGACATGATCACATTAGTGGCCACCATATGCACGATTACCAGCAGTGATCACCCCGGTGCATCTGGCAGGGTTGCCAGCAGAAATGAAAAAAGGCTTTGTCTATTTGGAATGCCTCTGCACGGGTAATATATAAGACCCATAGCTGCAGTGCACCAGACACCAAATTAATAATATTAGGTATAAGTCTTCACAATGCCACATTCTTTTCATTCAAATATCACCTTTAAGTATATTTTGGAAATGTTGCCATGTTTCTTCAAACTTTAATCTAGGAGTTTCTGAAAATGCACAAATTTTTGTCTCAAATACGCTCTCTCAAGTTTGGCATACATATTATTTGACACAAGGTCTAAAGTAAACTCCCTTTGGGAAACTTCAATTGCATACCATAATACTATCACACCACATACAACACTCAGTTATCACCGATTCACTATCACAGTACTACTGTGTCATTTTGGTGTCCTGTCCCTTTGGGTAGTTGGACCCCCCTCACATTTTTTTGAGATACATATTATTTGAACCAAGCAAAAGCTTCCAATTTAGTAGACTGGGCTGCACAGAGGAGAGCTACTCACAGGTAGCTGGAGAGCTACCAGTATCTCACGAGCTACTCGTTGGAGAGCCGTTTCTCTAGGGTCAAACTAACAATGCTTTTGTTCCTCTGCCCTTGCGAAAACCAAGCTGCCATGAATCTAAACAGTTTGCTTGCTCCAAACAGTTCAGCAATACTGTAGCTACCATATATTTTTTAGGATTTTTCACAGAGCAGGGAGAAGTATTATAGGCCTAAAACTCTCTACCTGGTTTAGTTGTAAATTGTGCTTTGTAGCTAGTGGTGTACAGTAGAATAGAGTACAGTGGAGTGCAGAAGAGTGGAGTGGCATAGAGTGTAGTGTAGTAGAGTGTAATAGCATACGGTGGCATAGCGTAGTGTGCAGTGGCATAGAGTGGGGTGGCATAGAGTGGAGGGAGGTACAGTGTAGTGGCATACTGTACAATAGCGTAGAGTGCAGTGTCATAGAGTGGAGTGGCGTAGAGTGGAATAGCATATAGAGGAGTGTCATTCAGTGGATTGTTGTGGAGTGAAGTGACATAGACTGGAATTTAGGCCTGGGCGGTAAATTCCGTTCCGCTCGCGGAATTTGCGGAATTTGGGTAATTTTGCGTTCCGCGGAGAACGCGGAATTACCAAAAATTCCGCGATCCGCGGCTTCGCGGAATTTTTTGCTTGTTTGCGCTTTCAAAATGCAATTCCGCGTGTTCGCTGAACTTTTGCGTGCTCGCGGAGATTTTTTACCGTTTCGCAGAGCTTTACATAGAGTGGAATGGCATACAGTAAAGTGGCATATAGTGGAGTGGCATAGAGTGGAATAGCATAGAGTGTAGTGGGGAGGGTAGAGTTGTGTACAGCAGAATAGCGTAGAGTGGAGTAGCTTGGAAAGGACTAGTGTAGAGTGCAGTGGCTTAGACTGGAGTGGCATAGAGTGGAATGGCTTATAGTGAAGTGGTATAGAGTGGAGTAGAGTGGAGTAGAGTGGCATACAGTGGAGTGGCATATTGTGAACTACCGTATATTAGAGTGTCGTACAGCAGAGTGGCATATAGTGGAGTGGCATGCAGTGGAATACTGTACAGTGGATTGGCATACAGTTTAGTGGTGTACAGTGCAGTGGGATACTGTGGAGTATGTAATAGTGGAGTAGCGTACAGTGAACTAACGTAGAGTCAAGTGGCGTGAAGTGTAGTGGCATAGATTCAAGTGGTGTACAGTGGAGTGTTCTAGAGTGGACTAGTGTAGAGTGGGGTATGCTACAGTGTGGTGGCTTACAGTGAAAAAGCGTAGAGTGGAATGGTGTAGAGTGGAATAGCATACAGTAGAGTGACATAGAATGACGTGTAGTGTACTCTAGATTGTGGAATGGCTTAGAGTGGAATAGCGTACAGTGGAATCACATACAGTGGAGTAGCATACAGAAGAGAGGAGTTGTGTACAGTGGAGTTGTGTACAGTGAAATAGCGTAGACTTGAGTAGTGTTGAGTGTTACTGGTGTACAGTGTGGTGACATAGAGTGAAGTGGCATATAGTGGAATTGCATACAGTAGAGTGACATAGAATGGCGTGTCATACAGTGGAATAGCGTAGAGTGTGGTAGGGTAAAGTGGATTGGCATATAGTGGAGTGGCGTATAGTGTTGTGGTGTAGTATGGAGTGAAGTACAGTGTAATAGCATGCAGTGAATTACCAAAGAGTGCAGTGGCATATACTGGAGTGGTGTGCATTGCAATGGCATAGACTGGAGTGACATACAGTGGAAAGGGGTGGTGTAGAGTTGGGTAGAGTGGAGTGGCGTATGGTGGAGTGGTGTACAATAGAATAGCATATATTAAAGTGGCATATAGTACAGTGGTGTAGAGTGGAGTGGCATAGAATGGAATAGCTTAGAGTGGAGTGTCGTATAGTGGAGTTTCATACAGTGCAATAGGGTAGAGTATATTGGAAGTGTACAGTGAAGTGGTGTAGACTGGAGTGTTGTACAATTGAGCAGCATACAGTGGAATAGCACAGAGTGGAGAGGTGTTCACTGTAGTTGCTGCAGTGGTGCATGTTAGAGTGGAGTGGTTTACAGTGGAATAGCGAAGAGTACAGTGGTATTCTGTGGAGTGGCATAAAATGGAGTGGCGTGCATTGGAGTGCTGTAGAGTGGACTGGCATAGAGTGGAGGGAGGTACCGTGTAGGGGTGTACATTGGAATAGCATAGAGTGGAGTGACGTAGAGTGGAGTGGTGTATACAGGAGTGGCATACAATGGAATAGTATACATTGGAGTGCGGTAGAACATAGTGGCATAGAGTGGAGTGGCATAGAGTGGAGAGTGGATTTGTGTACAGCGGAATAACGTAGAGTGGAGTAGCTTAGAAAGGACTAGCATAGAGTGCAATGGCTTAGACAGGAGTGGCGTAGAGTGGAATGGTGTACAGTGGAGTGGCATAGAGTGGAGTGGGGTAGAGTAGAATAGAGTGGCATACAGTTGAGTGCTGTATAGTGGGCTACTGTATATTATAGTGGCCTACAGTGGAGTGGCATACAGTGGAATGGTGTACAGTGGATTGGCATACAGTTTAGTGGTGTACACTGCAGTGGGATACAGTGGAGTGTGCTAGATTGGAGTAGCGTGCAGTGGAATAGTGGAATAGCGTAGAGTGGAGTGGCATACAGTTTAGTGGCATAGAGTAGAGTGGTGTACAGTGGAGTGATGTACAGTGGAGTCGTGTATACAGAAGTGGCATACAGTAGAACAGTTTATATTGCAGTGGGGTAGAACAGAGTGGCTTAGAGTGGAGAGGCACAGAGTGTAATAGCGCACAGTGGAGCAGGGTTGAGTGGAGTAACATAGAGTAGAGTGCAGTGAGGTACATTGTAGTGGTAGACAGTGGAATAGTGTAGACTGGAGTGGCATAGAGTGAAGTGACATACAGTGTAGTGGCTAGAGTTGGGTGTTATAGAGTGGAATACCGTAGAGTGCGGTGCTGTGGATTGTAGGAGGGTAGAGTGTAGTGGGGTAGATTGTAGTGGCGTACAGTATAATAGTGCACTGTGGAGTGGCATAGAGTGAAATACTGTAGAGTGGAGTGCCATACAGTGGAATAGCATAGCATACAGTGGCATGGAGTGGAGTGGTGGAGTGGTGTAGATTGGAGTGGCATATAGTATAGTAGCATACAGTGATGTGGTGTAAAGTGGAAAAACGCTCAGTGTTACTGGCGTACAGTGTAGTGAAGTAGAGTGGAGTGGCATATAGTGGAATAGTGTAGAGACGACTGGTGTGGAGTGGAGTGTCATACAGTGGAACCAAGTGCAGTGTAGTGTGGTAGAGTGACTTGGCATAGAGTGCAATGCCGTAGAATGGAGTGACATATAGTGTAATAGCATACAGTGTGTATGCATACAGAGTGTAACAGTGTAGAGTGTAGTGGTGTTAAGTGGACTGGGTAGAGTGGAGTGGCATATAGTGGATTAGCATAGAATGGAGCGGCGTCTAGCAGATTGACTGAGTGGATTGGTGTAGAGTGTAGTGGCATACAGTGGAGTGTGACAATTGAAACAGACATAGGATGAACGTGCATTAACGGATATAGATATAATGTGGCAGGAAAATAGATTATTTTGTGTAAATTATAATTTTTAATAGTATGTGTGAAGAGTGTAAGTAGTGTTAAAGTTATAATTTTTAAAATACATATATATATATATATATACCATATACTCACAACCAGTGTATTGTCTTCATTGACACGACGTTGTCATTATTGTGTGATATATATATATATATATATTCACTGAAAAAACCATAGGTTTTAGGGACAGTTATAATTAGTTGGACATTGCACTCGTACAAAACCCGTGAAATTCCCCCATTATAGTTAGTTCAGCTAACTATAACTCGCACCCCCGCAATGCACTGCTGATGACGTCACATATTACATCACTCATGACATGGTCAGTGACATCACTGATGACATCACTGATGACATCTCAAATGACATCACTGATGACATCATCCAGTGACTGTGTGTTTCTGTAAAGTTTAAATATGTTTAATATATATAGGGAAAGGCGTATTGAAGAATGAGTGGGTGTATAAGTGTCTGAATGGATGATTTACTAGGTGCGTGACTAACTCTATAAGTGAGTGATTAAACGTATCTTACTGAATGCATGGGTTAGTGACTAAACTGTGTGAATGTCTGTATCCGTCTGTCTGTTGGTGTGTAAGCGGCTGCATGGGTTTGTGAATAGCTACATGAGTGTCTACATGGGTTATTGATTGGTTGTGTGAGTATCTGTCTGGGTGCCTGAGTGTTTGTGTGGGTGGGGTGTGTGTGACTCTGTGCATAGATGTGTGAGTGGGTGATTCACTGGGTGCATGGTTTCAAGAGTGCATCTGTGATGGACTGTATGGGTGGGTGAGTGTGTGTATGGGTGTGTTAGTGAGTGAATGTATATCTCAGTGGTACAAGTGTGAGTAACTACATATGTGAAAGGCAGTATATATGTGTGTTGGAGTATATAAATGGCTATAAGTGAGAGTGTGTGATTGTGAGAGTGGCTGTATGGATGAGTGTGTACTTGTATCAGTGATTGTATAAGAGCGTAAGAATGTGCTAGTATTTGTATGAGTAAGTGAGCTGGTGTGTGTATAACTGTATAGGTGAGTAAATGGCAGTGTGATTAATTATTTGCATAACTGACTAGGTGTGTGAGTACCTCTATGGATGAGTGGTGGTGTGTGAGTGTCTATATAGGTGTATGAGTGCATATGATAGTCCTGTACTGAGTGACCGTAAGTATGAGTGACTGTACGGGTGAGTGAGTGGATGTGTGTGTAGACCTAAGAATCAGTGAGTGTGTATGTAGTTATTGGTGTTGGAGTGTCTATGGTTTTGCGAATGGCAGTCTGTAATTTAGAGTGGGTGTATCAAAGGTTATATTAGGGTGTGAGGAGGTGCATCAGATTATCATGTGGATGATGTCATCAGTGATGTCATTTGAGATGTCATCAGTGATGTCATCAGTGATGTCACTGACCATGTCATGAGTGATGTAATATGTGACGTCATCAGCAGTGCATTGCGGGCGCGAGTTATAGTTAGCTGAACTAACTATAACGGGGGAATTTCACGGGTTTTGTACGAGTGCAATGTCCAACTAACTATAGCTGTCCCAAAACCTATGGTTTTTTCAGTGAATTTGTAAGGTTTTTTAAATGCTAATTTCTAACTATAACGTGCCTGAAACCTATGGTTTTTTCAGTGAATTTCAAAGGTTTTTTAAATGCTAACTCCTAACTATAACATGTCTGAAACCTATGGTTTTTTTCAGTGAATTTCAAAGGTTTTGTATATGACAATTTTTAAATGTATTAATTGTTATATTTATTTTTTTGATACTGATTTACTACATTTTTTTAAACTATTTATTTTTAGATATTTTATTTTTTAAATTACATTGTAATTACATTATACATTACATTACAAAATATACTTTCTCAGAATGAATTACTTTAGTTTAAATACTTTGCAAATAGGCAATAGACTTTTAAGTACAGTAGTTACAGTTGTTGCAATGGGCAACACAATTTCAAACACAATGCAACATTGAGTTCAATGTGAATTTCTAGTTAAATGCAATTAGTTACTTTATGGATTACTTTTCTAACCACAGGACTGGATCCTAGATTCAGACCTGCGACATCTCCTGTAAACAGTTGAGTAAAAGCGTTTTGGTTACAGTAGTGATTTTTAAGGAATATTATTGTATTTTAAAAGTGGGCACTTGGAAACTTTTTCACATAGAATCACCAATGTTATCCTATGGGAGGAAATTCACTTAGCAGGTAAGTAGTGTTATCGTTACTTTTTCTTACTCAGTGGTGGATCCTGGATCCAGCACTGGTGCATCTCCTGTAAACAGTTGAAAGAATGCGTTTAAATCATATAGGCGATTTTTTAGGAATATTTGTAGTTTGTGAAAATCGACACTTTGAAACTTTTCTGCTGAAAACCAGACAATGGATTCCTATGGAAGGAAATACAAGTTACTGGTAAGTACGGTTAGAATTACTTTTCAGGGTCAGTACTGGGCTCAAAGATGCAGCACTGAGGTCTCTCCTGATAACAGGTGAGTAAATCGGAATTCGTAGTTCGGCTGATTTTAGAGGAATATTATAAAGTTCCAAAACTCCACACTTAGATGAATTTCCAAGTGAAACCAGTCAATGTTAGCCTACTGAAGGAAATTCAAGTTACTGGTAAGTACGGTTAAAATTACTTTTCAGGATCAGTACTGGGCTCAAAGATGCAGCACTGAGGTCTCTCCTGATAACAGGTGAGTAAATCGGAATTCATAGTTCGGCTGATTTTAGAGGAATATTATAAAGTTCTAAAACTCCACACTTTAGAAGAATTTCCAAGTGAAACCAGTCAATGTTAGCCTATGGAAGGCAATTCAAGTTACTGGTAAGTACGGTTAAAATTACTTTTCAGGATCAGTACTGGGCTCAAAGATGCAGCACTGAGGTCTCTCCTGATAACAGGTGAGTAAATCGGAATTCGTAGTTCGGCTGATTTTAGAGGAATATTTGCACAATGGTGAAGGAAGGGGTGGGGCCTGAGGTGACATGTCTGCAAACACGCCCTGTGGTGCGTTTTAAGTTGGAGAATTAATTCCTCCTCAATCCCGAGGGTCCCTAGGGACCAACTAGCCCACCAGATACCTCCAGTATGCGCCAGAGAGCTGCGTTGCAGAGAGGTGTTCAGAGGCCACGCCCCTTTTTGCACCTCTCTGCAACGCAGCTCTGTGGCGCTTTCTGGACGTACCTGGTGGGCTAGTTGGCCCCCAGGGACGCTCAGGATTGAAGGGGATTTAATTCCCCATCTTAAAACGCGCCACGGGCCTGTTTGCACACATGTCACCTTTAGCCCCACCCCCTCCCTTCACCACTGTGCAAACGCACCCCGTGGTGTGTTTTAAGTTGGGGGATAAAGTCCCCTTGAATCCTGAGGGTCCCTGGGGTCCAACTATCCCACCAGGTACCTCCAGTAAGCGCCACAGAGCTGCGTTGCAGAGAGGTGTAAAAAGGGGCGTGGCCTGGACCACCTCTCTGCAACCCAGCCCTGTGGTGCTTACTGGAGGTACCTGGTGGGCTAGTTGGCCCCCAGGGACCCCCAGTATTGAATGGGAATTATTTCCCCAATTTAAAACGCGCCACAGCGCGCGTTTGCAGAGTGGTTAAGGGAGGGGGCGGGGCCTGACGCTCGATCGCGTCTTTTTCTTTCTTTTTTGTTTTTTTTAAGCGGGGCTGTGTGGCCCCCCTGATTTTTTACTTTTTGGGGCCCTGGGGACCCCATCCCCCAGGGCCTGATGCCTTTTTCCTTTTTTTAAAAAAAATACTGTAGGGGAAGGGGGCCCCCCTCCCGTGGCCAATTCCGGCCCCGGGGACCCCGTCTCCCAGGGCATGGCCACTTTTAAAAAAATAATTTTGGAGGAGGGGGGCTGCGTGGCCCCCCTCCTAAGGCCTCTATTGGCCCCGGGGACCCCATCCCCCGGGGCCGGCCTTTATTTTTTTTATTTTTTTAAATCTTTTTGGGGAGGGGGGCCGCGTGGCCCCCCTCCCGGGCAACTACTTGCCCCGGGGACCCCATCCCCCGGGGCTGGCCCTATCCTTTGGGGTCTGTGGGGGGACCCCAACTCCCCCACAGACCCTGCCGGCTCCCCGCCTCCTGCGGGAGCCGGCATTGCTTTTCCACATGGGGAGCTGCTAAGATGCAGCTCCCTGTGTGGAAAGCGATCTGCTTTGTTTTTGGAAGCGAGAGCAGGTTTCCTGCCTCTCTTCCAAAACCAAAGCAGTTTGCTATGACAGGATGGGAGCCGCGAGGCTCCCGTCCTGTCATAGCAAACTACAGTGTCCCGGGGTAGGCACCCCGGGACACTGCAGGAGCCGGCCCTGGGGGGTGGCGGTCCCCAGGGCCATCAAGGGCTCCAGGAGGGGGGCCGCGTGGCCCCCTCCCGCCATTGGCAAAGCCCCGGGGAGGTGGTGGTCCCCGGGGCTTGGGGGTCCGTAATGGACCCCCATATTGAAATATTTACTGCCCCGGGGAGGTGGCGGTCCCCGGGGCATGTGGGGGACACGAGCCCCCCACACAGGTTAATTTTAAAATAAAAAAAGAAGCCCCGGGGGTGGTGGTCCCCGGGCTAGCGGGAGGGCCGAGAGCCCTCCCGCACCATTTATTTTTAAAGCCCCGGGGGGTGGCGGTCCCCGGGGCTTTGGGGGCCTTAGAGGCCCCCCACATTAAATATAAATAAAGCCCCGCATGCCCCCAGGACTTGGCCCACCCGGAGGCAAAATAGCATCAAAGCGCGGGAGATCGCGCTTCGATTTGTTTTTTTTATCAGCGGGATCCGCGCACCCTAAGCGCATCCCGCTGATTTTTTTTTTTTTATGATTTTTTCTGCCCAGGGGGTCCTTGTGGGACCCCCTGAGCAGACCTAGGGGGTCAGGGTGTTTCTACCCTGCCCCCTTTGTGCGTTTTGCGCACTTGTTTCTTCTGCCTCGGTTCTACCGAGGGACAAAATGGCTGCCAACACTTCCTGATTTGGAGTGTTGACAGCCACTTGACAGCCAATTAGCATGCAGCTCGTGATCGGGACGGTGCGCGCAGGGTGCGCTCAGGGTGCGCGGATCCGACGCGGCCATAGATATATATGTGATTTTACTTGTGATTTTCTCAGGAACTACTAAACGGATTTACACCATTTAAGCAAAAGGCACGAGTCTGAACAAGGGCTACCTCTTTGCCAAATTTGGTGTAATTCCGTTCAGCAGTTCGGGCTGTAGCCGCGATGAACGGTTCCTATGGAAAAATGAATGGGGAAAACATGTTTTGGGACCCCCCTTTTTTCTCGGCCCCCGCTTGACGAATCACCCTGAGACTTTCAGGATAGGAGCGGACCGGAGCGCCCCAACAAGTTGGAAAATTTTGCAAAGATTCGTCAACCGGCGCCAACGTTATTTCAAATAGAATGTTGCGGATTTCCTATGGAAAATAGGTCCTAACTATAACTATCTACTGGCGACCGCCAGTAGATAATATATATATATATATATATATATATATAAATGTTTATGTATATATATATGTGTATATATTTATATTTATATAAATGAGTGTGTGTGTATATATACATATATATATATATATATATGGCGGTGGTGCAGGGGTTTGAACAAGAATAAACTACTTTGCACTGCAAATTGGGTTCGCTTCGTCCTTGCAGATCAACTAAACGTGGAAAAGACGTTTCCTGTAATATATATATATATATATATATATATATATATATATATATATATATGTATTATAGAGTGGTGGTAACCACTCTCTAGTTATAGTTAGGTTTACCAAAGAGATGGACATTTTTCCGATTTTTCATCATTAATAACTTTGCACCCATTTGACGAATGTCCACAAACCTTTACTGACCTATTATTCTACATTGGCAGAAGATTCAAAGTTTCACAGTGGTCGATCAAGGGGTGTAAAGATAAAAGGGGGAGGTCCCTAAACATATTTTTCTACCAATGCATTTTCCATTGACTATTGTATTGGATGTAGCACAAAAATGGCTGAATGGATTTACATAAAACTTTGCAGGATTAGACATGGGGAACAGATGATCATTTTGGGTACTAAAAGTTATTAGAATAAGTATGTTTTAAGTTATAAGGCATATTATGTTAGTGATATTTATTGTTGCTGCATTGTTGAGAAATTTCACAGTATTTCATGGTATTTTGCAGAAGTATCGCTATATATCTATGACTTGATTATATGATTGGCTACTTATCGCCATTACTAAAGTTAAAGACAGCCATGTTGTTTTTATGTACACTTTACCTGTGTTCTGCGTTTTGCCTTTAGATGTAGGTAAATATTAAGTTTGATATTGATAAATAATTTTAGAGACTTAAAAATACACCGTAGTACCCTGTATTTTACAAATATAGGGCACTACAGTGTAGTTTGCATTTTTAACATATTTAAGTCTTCACTAAAAAGTATATATATATTATTGGCGGGCTGAGTTTTTACCCGTGGAAGAATCGGAGGAATTTAGTAAGCCTGTGTTACTCTTGTAACACAGAATTACTAATGAAATCTGCTGCTCTGCCAGCGGAATTAGTTAATTAGCATTAAGCAGAGTATTATAAATTACACAAAATCTTTGTTGCAGCATCGCTGGCATTGGACGTCGGTCTGCAGCATCATGTTGTGGCACTGCTCGCCACCGAGAGACACCCAGTATGTATTTGTGTTCCTCCTGGGGCATGACATCACGTCATTCTCATGCTGCCCACGGTGGTCTTAACTCTATGAAGCACTGTGGCTCTGGGCCCCAGTCCCATCTTGTGCAGGTGCTGCAGAGAGGCACTTGTTTGCCAGTGCCACGGACTCCAGTAGTGATCGCCACGTCCCTGGTCTCAACTTGCAGTTGCAAGTGCATTTAGTCCAGCGGTGATCCATACGAGAGACAAAAGTAAGCTGAAGGGTTACCCTGCAGCATCATCGAGCCTATTGAATCTCATTCTGTGAATGTGATTGTAAATACTTCTTCAAAAGTGCAGCCTGCAATCCTGATTTCTTACATGTTGGCTAACATGCAAACATCCAGAGCTCACACACAGGCAGCGCACAGAGACAACAAAGACACACACATACTGAAGCAGGCAAAAACAAACCAAGCAGATCTTAGACATCCCTGATTTACTGCCAGCAGGTCAAAGCAACGCAGCTGAAATTTACATGTAAAATATTTTCTTCAGATTTTACCCGGAGCCAAGAGCCATTCTTCGCAGCCAGTGAACATAAAAGTCCTGAGCTGAAAATATGATGAGGACTCTTTTGTTCAGTCAAGTAACAACTGCAATTTTTCCCCACAAACTAGCAGTTTTGTGGCACAAAAATAGCAAAATGATGCATATTAAAATGAACTGGGATGCCATTACTGAATCTATCATCGACCAGATTTTAATCAAATGCCTTGCAGGTTGGACTAGCAGGAAATCAAATTTGCTAGTAATACAATGTTAAAAGTACAGTAAATAAACACACTTAGATGAGCTGATTGGGGTGAAATATATTGTAGTATCAGCATGACACTTGGCACGTTTGCAAATGCAGCAATGCTGACGAGAATGTTTTTTGACTTGGGTTTCCTTTTTCTGCTTTGAAGGGAACTATTCGTGCTGTGGGTCAGATTGTCACCATGCCGAGGCTGCCCTGTCTTGTCAGAGACCAGAGGAGGCTGCAGGAACAGAGACGAGTTACCAGACATTAGGTTGCAGAAAGCCAGAGAGCAGCTTGAGCTTTTTATTCTAGAAGGCAGAGCAAGGGGCTGACGTATTATCCAGTGCTGTACTCTTCAGATTCTGCTGTTTAGCTCTGACCCCCTTCTCAGGTGGAGGACATGAATCCTGCGCAAATTAGCCATGGGTGTAAAATTTTCCTCCGCTCAAGGAGTTTTGCCCACTCAGCGCCCCACTTTCAGCACACAGTTCCGTAAAACATAGCAGTGCACGACAGAGTTTTTTCTCTTATGCGGCTTGCCAACGTTAAGTTGGTGAGTGAGGAAAATCGTACACGGGACCACCTCCCGGTGAGATTTTCCAACACGGGTCTGTCTTGGCAGGTCGCTGCCACTCACGTTCAGAAACCTGCCGCTCAAGTTGAGGAAGCTGCCACTCGAGTAGAACATCAACTCGAGCAGCAGAAAGAAGCAGTGACGTTTTGCGCTGCGCGTGGTGCTATTTGCGCTGAACTCCCAGTGCTAGAAATCAGCGTGAGCAGCACAACTTACCCTACTCTGCAGTTTGCGGAACTCTGCGGGATGCAGCAGAGTTTTTTCGGCACATTCGCAGACTTCCAAGCAGCAGAACTGAGCGAACTCCACCCAGGCCTAGTGCTAATAGCTTCGCTTCAGGCTGTAATTATGCTTACAGCGGGCAGGTGAAACTGCGTGGAATTCCATATTTTTTTATATGACTCCACAGACTGACTCACACAATCATGGAGGCATTTGCAAACCCACTCAAACACTCTCACACTGACTCAGAGACCTACTCAGACACTCACTCAGACACTCACACGCATACTCACAGGCCCATCAGACACTCACACACCCACTCACATACCCAGTGAGACACTTATGCACCCATTCCCAGACCAACTGAGACACTCATTCACTCAGTCACACACTCACTCCCAAAAGTTACAGGTTGCAGTTAGGAAATAAAATTCTCAAAAACCTTTGAAACTCATTAAAAAAACAAAGGTTACAGAGTTGTTATAGTTAGGAAATACCATTAAAAACATACAAATTCACTGAAAAAACAAAGGTTACAGGGACGTAATAGTTAGGAAATAACATTAAAAAAATATAGAAATTTACTAAAAAAACAAAGGCTACAGGGACGTTACAGTTAGTAAATACCATTAAAAAAACATACAAATTCACTGAAAAAGCCAAAGATTACAGGGATGATATAGTTATGAAATAGAATTTAAAAAACCTTGGAAATTCACTGAAAGAAACAAAGGTTACAGGGACGTTATACTAAGGCTCAGATTTCACTCGTACAAAACCAGTGAAAGTCTGCAGTTATACTTCCCTCAGCTAACTGCAACTTACTACTAACTTAGCAATGCACGTCTTATGACCTCACATATTACATCACTCAAGACATGGTCAATGACATCACTCATGACATCACAAATGACATCTCAAATGACATCACTGATGACATCATCCAGTGAGTGTAAGGATTTTCTAAGAGTTTATGATTGTTAAACATATATACTAAGCTTCTACAAAAGTTAAATTAGTATATTACCTGTACTACTAATGAGTGATACTACATCTAACATAAATTACGTGAGTGGCTGTGTGACTGTGTGTATCCATGTGTGAGTGAGTGTCTGAATGACTGTATGGGTATGTGATTGTCTAAATTGGTATATAAGTAGGTGTGTGTGTAGCTGTATGGGTGAGTGAGTTGCTCTGTGAGTGGTTGTATTGGTTAGGCCTGGGCGGTGAACTCCGCTCCGTTCGTGGAGTTTGCGGGGTTTTCTGCACTCCGCACTCCGCGGACCTTGCGGAGTGCAGAAAACTCCGCTTCGAGTAGTGCAGCTGAGTTTTTTCCCCGCTCGCGAACGGTAAGTTCACGAGCGCAAGCTGCCACTCGGGTTTCTACCCGAGCCGAAGGAAGACCAGCGTGAAAGGCAGTTCGCACTGCACTCAGCACCTTACTGAACTTTGCAGGTTTTTTTTGTCACTTTGCGGAGTTCCGCGTAGCTAAACTCCGCGAACTATGCCCAGGCCTGGTATTGGTGAGTGAGTGGGCGTGTCAGTGGCTGTATGGGTGAGTGAGTGGCTGTGTGAGTGGCTGTATGGTTGGGTGAGTGGGTGCATGACTGACTGTATGAGTGAGTGAGTGGATGCCTGAATGGCTGTATGAGTGAGTGACTGGGTATGAAAGTGGCTGCATGGGTGAATTAGAGGGTATTTGGTTAAGTGAGTTGGTGTGTGAGTAGCTGTATTGGAGAGTGAGTGTCTGTGTGAATGGCTGTATGGGTGACTGAGCAGATGTGTGAGTGCTTGTATGGATGTGAGAATGGCTATGTTATTGGAAGTGTGGGTATGTGACTGAGTATGTGAGTGCCTGTACAGATGAGTGAGTGGCTATGTTGAGAGACTGTATTGGTGAGTGTGGCTGTGTATGTGGCAGTATGGGTGAGTGCCTGGTTGTATGAGTACTGTATGGGTGAGTGAATGGTTTTGTGAGTGGCTATATAAGTGAGTCAATGGGTGTGTGGGTGGCTGTATGGATGAGTGAATGGTTGTGTGAGTGTTTGTATGGGTCTGTAAATGGGTATGTGACTGGTTGTGTGGGTGTGTCATTGGGTGTATGAGAGGTTGTATAGGGGTGTGAGTGGGTGTGTGAGTGGTTCTGTGGATGATGTTATCAGTGATGCCATCAGTGATGTTCTTTAAGATGTCATCAGTGATGTCACTGACCATTTCATGAGTGATGTAATATGTAAGATCATAAGCAGTGCATTGGGGGGCATAAGTTAGCCAGACAGTGAATGACACACTCAGTCACACACCCATTCACATGCCTATACAGTATAATTTGAGATGTCATCAGTGATGTCATCAGTGATGTCACTGACCATGCCATCAATGATGTAATATGTGAGGTCATAAGCGCTACGGTGAGGGGCGCAAGTTAGAGTTAACACAGGTAACTATAACTACTGAATTTCTAGGGTTTTGTGTGTGTAAAATCTGAGCCTAACTACAACGTCCCTGTAACCTTTGTTTTTCAGTGAATTTCTAAGGTTTTTTTTAATATCATGTCCTAACTATTGGTTTTTCAGTGAAAAAAGGGAGCACCCAGTATAAGTCAAAACAATACTCTTTCAAGCATAGAGTGATGCATACATTATGCAAAAAAGAAGTAGAGAACTCTGGGAAGTTCCCAAGTTTAGGTTGAGAGCAGCTCCTGTATAGAGCACCCTCAACACCAGCAACACTCTAAATTTGTTCACCTCAAATGTCTGTTTTTCTATCATAATCTTTAAGCATAGGATTAGCACAGTGACAGCCACTGATTTACACCAAATTTGACAGAAAGAGTCTTGGTCCAGAGACCTTGGTCGAGAAAGAGTGCTTTTTGTGTGTTTGGTGTAAATCCATTCAGTAGTTCTGAAGAAATTAAGGTGAAAAAGTATTGCACATTTGACTCCACGGAGAGTGATTGACTGCCAACACCTGAACCAGGAAGTGGTGACAGCCATCTTAGGACTCAGTCCCAAATCCTAAAATTGGTGAAAAAAAGACACAGGGCAGGTTAGAATTAGCCTGACCTCCTAGGCCTGGTGATGGGGTCCAAGAGGAACCCAGCCTGGGGCCAAAAGCATTTTTTTTTTATTTTGCCATGAATTTGCAGAGTATTTGTGAATTTCAGGAGGATCCATGAATCCACGGCAAAACATTTTAAAAAAAAGAAGTGCAGTCTCATGCGCTTCATTTTAAACATTCCATGGTGGACCAGGGCCCAGGGATTTTCCGCTTTTTCATTTTTTTGGGAAGGGGTGAGCATGCCCCCTCCGCAGGCCAATTTTGGCTCTGTGGATGACATCCCCAGGGCCCAAAGTTTTTTTTAGGGGAAGAGGGGCACGCAGCCCCCCTGTCCAGGGTATTTTTGTCCCCATGGACCCCATCCCCGGGGCCTCTCTCTCCTTCTCTCTCCAAGCCACTTTTGGCACCAGGGCCCAAAGTGTTTTTTAGGGGAGGGGGCATGCGGCTCCCCTCACCAGGCTGTATTTGGCCCCGGGACCCAATCCCCCAGGGTCCACTGTATTTTTTAAGGCAAAGGGTGCCGTGCAGCCCCCTCCCTGAGCCTCCGAAGACCCTTTAAAGCACGTCTCCCCGGGCCGCTAAACTAATTAAAAGGGGGGGCCACAACCCCCCCTGAGCCATTAATGGCCCCAGGAACCCCATCCCCCAGGGCAGGCTCACATGCTGTGTCCCAGGGATCCCACCCTGGGACACAATATTTTCTCTGCCCGCACCAAAGCGGCAGGGTAACCTGTGTTTGCTCCCGCCTGGTGGGAGCATTTTCAAAACTCCCACCAAAACAGGAGCAAATACATATGTCCTGATTATGATCTTGGCGGACAGGGTTACTCCATCACAAAAGTGACGGATATTCCGTCCACCAAATTATGATTCCATTATATCCTATGGAACTTATAATTCGGTGGACGAGAGATCTGTCATGTTTGTGACAGAGTATCAGGCCCATAGTTTGCTCCTAGCCAGCAGGAGCTTTGAAAATGCTCCTGCTGGCTGAGAGCAGACTTTTGATCTGTTTCCCTGCCCAGATTGATGTGGGCAGTGAAACAGAACAAAATATTTCTCCTGCCTGGAGGGAGAAGTATAAGTAGCCCCACTCCCCTTTATTTTAAGTTATGGCCTTGGGGGATGGGTTCCCCAGGCTTAATAAGGCTCGGGGAGGGTGGCCACAAGGCCCATCTCCATTTTCAATAAATAAATAGCCCTGGGGGATGGAGTTCCCAGGGCCAGGTCCTGTGGCCACCCCGTTATGCACGGCCAAAGACTATGTGCAGTGTGGGGTTGTATGCCTTTGGGGCCGTTGGCTGCAGGGTCTGGCTGTCGGCTACTATGCGCTGCATGGATTTTGCTGCATGCGGGGGGTTGGATTTACATATGGTAATTAAATATTACTTTACACCAAATAATTCCCAGAAATTCACAGGAAAAAACAAAGGTTAAAGTAACATTACAGTTAGATGAAATGTCCAGTAACAACGTAACATTTTTTACTCTAAAAACAACTGAAATTCACCAGTTATAATTATAATTATCCCAAGTAACTATAATTCGTGCCCTAAGGTAACTATAACTTCTGCCTTCACCATGTACTGCTAATTACCCTACATATTATATCACTCATGACATCTTCTATGACATCATTTGATAATATAACTGCAACATTTGCTGTGAATTTATTGATGAGAAAACTGTGGTTGGCGAGAGCGCGAGTTATAGTTACATTAGGGCACAATTATAGTTACTCAAGATAACTATAACTATAACTGGTGATTTTTAGTGGTTTTTAGAGTTTAAAATGTTACGATGTTACTGACCATTAAACATCTGAGTAGTTATAGTTAAGTTAGCGTTTCCATTGGACATGCCTTTTTTGTTTTGCTATTAACTTTGGCTCCGTTTGACGAATTTCCATGAAACGTTCCAAAATGTTTTTCTTTTTTGACTCGTTTTTGTATGGAAGGTTTTGAAGTTATCCATCAAGCAGGGTCAGAGAATAAAGTGGGGTCCCAAAATGCAAAATCTCTCTGCATTTTCCATGGACTTATTTAAGAAGCACTAACACAAATACTGCTGAATGGAATTACATCAAATTTGACAGGAGGCCGGATCTTGATCCATAGTTTGTGCTTTCTGTGATTTGGTGTAAATCCGTTCAGATGTTTTTGAAAAATTAAGGTTAAAAAATGTTTGTATGTCTGGACAGTTGAGTTTGAGGGGCTCTTACAGAGTCCCTCAAACCCAATTTGTTAAAAAAAAGCCTTCTGATTGGCCCAGAGAGCTTTTTTTTCCTTTGGGCCAATTTGCTCCCAAGGAGCAAACATGCCTTTCCTGCAACCAGGAGTGCAGGCAGGGAAGGCAAGTCTGCTCCCACCCGGTAGAAAATGTAAACATGCTGCTGTAAGGTGGGAGCAGATTTCTGTTTCTCTGCCCGCATCCCTGCGGTCAGTGACACATACTTTGCTCCCACCCAGATGAGCATGCAAAGACAGCTGCTCCTGCTCTCACACTATGTATCTTGAGGTTTGTGGGTGTCCTGAGTGGGCACTGGGGTACCCACCTTTGTCCTTGGGGGGTGGGGTCCCTATGGCCCATGAAGGGTAAGGGAGAGGGGTGATTGCCCCTTCGTCTTTTTTATTGCATTTGGCTTCAGGGAATGTGGTCCCTGTTACCTAATAAGGCCCAGGGAGGGGGGCATGTTGCTCCCCTTCTCTTTTTTATTGCTTATGGCCCTGGGAGTTTGGATCCCTGGGGCCAAATTAGCCTTGCAAAGCATGCCCTTTTCCCATTAGAATTTTGCCCTGGACTATGGGGTCTCCGAGGCTTATTAAGGCTTGGGGATGGGGGACTGCGAGGCCCCTCCCATTAGTAATAGAATTTAGCCCTGTGGGATGGGTCCTTGGGGCCTAATAAGGCTAGGGGAGTGGGCTGCGCATCCCGCTCACCTTTTTATGACAATTGGCCCCAGGGATGGGGTTTTTGTGGGCCACAATAGGATCGGGAGGGGTGCAGAGCTGCCCCCTCCCCTTAAATATGGTAATTATCCCTGGGAGGTGGGGCCCCTGGGCCTTTTAAAGCCCAGGAAGAGGGGCCACACACCCCTCCCCTTTAATTAGAATATGGCACAGGGTGGGGTTGCCTGGGCCCATTAGGGCATGGGTAGGGGGGCCACTTGCCCCTCCCCCTAACATTTATGCCAACCAAATTTGAAAAATAGGGTACATTTTAATTTTTAATTACCAGAATGACAACAATCCAATCAGTAGAACCAAACATATTCTATTTAAATTTGAACTGGGGAAAGTTATACGTTCAGGTCGACCACGATGGAGCGTGGGTTGGATACAGGGACCTGGTTAGTTCCGTTGAAGAGGTATCTTCTCAAGTATGGCACAAAGAGTTTCAGCATGAAGAGCTCCATTCTTTGGAGGGTTCTGTGAGGAGATGTTTGGTGTGAAATGCAGGCAGAACATCTGAGACAGTCAATGTTGTAGCATGAAGATCCGGCCATCACTAGAGCATTATGCTGGTGGTCGTCCCGGGTCCAGAAATCCAGATGCGCACTGATGAGTGGCTTTAGAGGTCAAGTTTGTATACCTGATTCCAGTCTTTGTGTGGGGGATTCCCTGACCTACTCCCAACACGTGCTCTTGCAAGTACTTCTCCTTCCCCTGGTCAAGGCTTCAAACTGTCTGGGCAGGTCTAGTGTTAGGTCCTTTTGTATGTTCTGTAGGCAAAGCATTTTGAAGTGAGGTTGAGTACAGCTCCACTCCCAGCCATCCTGCCAGGATGGCCCATCCTGTCCAGACCTAAGCCCCTTTTGTCTCACAGGCTGGAAGCAATATACAAACCCCAACAGCAGAGGCATTCTCAGTCATGTGACCCAAGGCACTGGCAGAAAAGCTGGTTGGGACAACAAAATGCCAACTTCCTAAAAGTGACATTTTCAAAATTGGAACTTAAAATCTGACTTCACCATTAAAGAGGATTTTAAATTACAATGCATTTGAGTGTAAACAGCATATCTCTATCTGCTCCCAATCTAAAGTAAGCACTTATTAAATGTAATTAGATAACCCAGTATTAGTAAAAGGGAGACATAGGCCTTACAACAGTGATAAATGACGTTATGAGTTTTTGTCTGCCAGGACTTGTAAAACGTATACACACATGTCTTACTTTTTTTAAATAGAATGCACCCTGCCCTTATGAGTGGTTAGAGCCTACCTTAGGGTCAATTATAAGTATTTAAAATGAAGGGTTAGACTTGGCAAAAGGTTTATTTTGCCAGGTCGAAATGTGATTTTAAAACTGCACTACAGGCAGCAGGGGCAGGCATGAGACATGTTTCTAAGTCCCACTTTAGTGGGTGCAGAATGAGTGCTGCAGGCTCACTAGTAGCATTTATTTTACAGGCCTTGGGTACAGGTAGTACCTTATACTAGGGACTTACAAGTAAATAAAATATGCTAATCAGGTGTAGGAAAGTTTTACCATGTTTTAGGGATACAACACAAGCACTTTAGCACTGTACTGGATAGGAAAGGACAGTCTATTATTGTTTGTGCAAAGTTTCTGCCATGAGTGCGGAGACACCGCAGCCGTAAAGATACTACTCATAAAATACTTTTGTGAATAGGAAAAAAATCACAAACTTACATAAAGTATAAGTTTACCTTTGTGAATCATGTCCTTTGTGTGTAGCGAACATGGTGTGCATTCTGTGCATTGACAGAGCATAGTGCCTTTTATATTTTGCATGTTCTGTACGCTGCCTGTTTTTAATCTTATCCAGCTTACATTGGCCTAAATAATTAATCTCATTTATTACACGTGTTCATTTTCACTTTGGGGCTCATTTATATAATCGAATTACTTATTAGAATGAACATATTTTTCTGATACACTTAAAAAGGGTGATATTAATATAAACTCTCAAATGTTAGCTCATTGTCAGAATGTAGTTATTGCCTGCACACTTTTACTCTGAAATTATTTTACATTGCTAACTGATTTTTTATCATTTGTGAGTGCCCTCACTGCTATTGCTGATCCTATTACTTGCATTAGTTTTATAAACATTTTCAAGTTTAATGCTGCGTTTTCTTTGGCTACCACTGATAAATGAATAACTGCATCATGGACTGTTTTCTAACAACAACTTCTATCTCCTTTAAATAAGGCTTCTCTGTACCCTCTGATCAGGTAAATATTCTCCCAATCCCCTTCCTCTCCTTCTTATCTTACAGTCTTCCATATTGTGTGGTAGTTTAAGTATATCATCCAGTAACCAACTATTTCTTCTCTGCTGCGATAGTTCTAAACAAACTGAAAGTCAACTTATAGCGCTTTACAACACTCCAAAATACATAACTAAGTTAATAAATACATTATTAAATCTGGTTTCAAATCCAGCTGTTCTACCAAATCTGCTACTATCCAGGTGGTGCAAGAGGCCATGCTCATTCTGGAAGGAGGGGGGTTTCTCTTTGCTCATTCTAAACTTCTCAATAGCACTTGAAACTAAAAGATCAAGGGATATGTCTTATCATCTTGTGCATATGTATTACATGAAGGGTTGTTTCTAGTTGTGCGTAAACAACTCGTGCAGGTAGGGAAAGCCAATTCCCCCTCTAACCCATGACTCGTACTGTGCACTATGGTTCCATCTTATTTCCAACTGTTGTTAATTTGCTTAAGAAGTCACCAGAAGACGTAGTGTCAGGCTGGGGCATTTTCATCGGTCTTCAAGCTAGTAGTGCCACTTATTTGGGTCTTGCGGTCTCTTCTTGGCCAATATTCATCGCCTGATGAAATGTCCGATGTTGTAATGGAAAAGGTGCAAATATGGTACTTCTTCTATTGTTGACTATACATCTCTTTTCACTCATACCCTCCATTTATCAACTCTGGTTATTTTGCCTTTGGTAACGTCTGCTGAGCAACCTCTTGGTTTTCTTCTTGGTATAATGTTATCCTTTCACACTCACATTTTTAAACTCTCCCAGGCTTGATCGTTTTAAATTCACCTTAAAAAAGTATGCAAGCTCTGTATATTTCTGCTGTTTCTAGCCATTTAGTTGGTCTCAGTGTACTCTGGTTCGCTGAGGGCAAGTTTCTTCACACTTGTGGTCTAAGTACATAAATATAATTAGAACATTGGAATTCCATGTGCTCCATTGAAGACAACGAAGTGGCACAACCTCAGTAATGGCTGGTACATACCTTCTGCTCCAACATTCCAAACTTTCAGTTTCATTCTTTGCAATTTATAACATTCTAGCCCCAAAGGAAGGCATGTTCTAATAGACATATAACACTTCTTGATCAGATTATAAAGGTTGATAAAGGCCCTCATCCTCCTTCTATGCCCTGATTGTGACTCAACACTATAAGTCGGGGTCGGGCCTTTACCAACCATTATTGCCCTCATCAGTGGGCTACAATATGTAAATATATCACACCCATTCTGTTGAAATTATACTGATAACTGATTTTGAATTAACAGAAGCTTATTTTCACTAACGCTTGATCTTTCTCAATTTTAACATCTTAGCTTATTGAAAATAGCCCCTTTCAGGCGTGGCTTGCCGAGAAGGGAAATGGCCGCAAGTTAGGATAGTTCTATCGGTCCGATCCACTCATCCCCCTCTAAAATCCTGTCAAAATCCGTGAAACAAGGCCACAGATAAAGAGGAGTGGGCCGGTAGACCTTCCGGTTCAGCAATGTTGCAAAGAAGGGACTGATTCAGGCGCTCTGGGCGCGATACCTGCTTCAGCGTGCGGAGGCCCAGCGGCCCCGGGCTAAATTTTCTCAACGAGACTGGCGTACCTGCAGCGGAGGACGGAGGTGTGAGGCAGCTGGGCCTGGGGACGGACGGGAGGAACCCCTCCCTCCCTCCTCCTCTCTCTGACTGGTGGAAGGGCGGAACCAGAGGGCTTGAGCAGCGGGCAAAGTGAGAATAATTATATCGGCCGATGCACAGGCAAATTAATTGGGAGCGTTGCTGCGCACAGTGGCAGTGAGTGACGAAGTGCGCAACATAGGAGGAAATACTGGAAGTGCGGCGGCTGGCTGGAAGGACAAGGCGGTAGGCCGTGGAGAGTGTAAGGAGAGGGCCTGGAAGTAGTGAGGTGACCGGCCTGCTGAGTGGGACACAGTGGCAAGAGAGTGTTGGGGCTAACACAAATGGTACATAAACTCACTTATGAGGCAGGGCATACACTTGACGGGGTTTTTTCTTCTGTATCAGGCCTGACAATTAAGGATATTTATCCACTCGTCTGGTCAGATCATTCACTTATTCTAATTGACTATTCAGTACCAAAAACACTAAAAGCTAGGACTGCCAAAACACAGCAAAGTAGCTATAAAACCTGGAACAAGATAGATAAAAATAAGCTAGAATTCCAGCTGGAACAGACACGGCCAACCCTGAGTCTGCATGCAGACCAAGTAGCTGAGGAATATACAGATTGGCTAAATGACGCCTTTAGAACTACAGTGCTTACTTGCAAAAACTCAGGGAACCGCACTCAACCATCAGCCCCCTAGTTTACCGAAGCTCTGCGTCAAGAGAAACAAAAATGCTGCAGACTGGAAAGGCGATGCAGAATGAAATATGAGACAGTGGATAAAAAAAATTACAAACATGCACTATCCAACTACAAATCCTTATTGATTACTGAAAAAGGGTCTTTTTTCTCTCAACAGATTGAAAAAGCCAAAAACAATGCCAAAGAACTCTTTGGGGAGGTAGAGAAACTTACAGCCGCACCCAGAAAAAAACCACGGGGAGTAGTCAATCTCTCTGTGACAATATCGCCAGTGCGTCTAGAAACAATGTTTATGACATATATAACATCTTTAAATCAGCCACTCCCAACAAGCCAGTCAAGGAACCCTTAAGTATTGAGACTGAAGTGAAGATTTTTCAAAATTTCGCACAGGTCTCTAGTGAGCTTGTAGAAGAAATATTCCAGGAAATTAAATCAGGATCTCCGTTAGATCCCTGCCCTCCTGCAGTGTTGAGAACCATTGCAAGGGAGGTGAGCCCCACATTAACTAAAATATTTAACAATATGTTCTCCTCAGGCATTTTCCCGGCTATCTGGAAAGATGCAGCTATCCTTCCCTTAATAAAGAAAGCAAATCTGGATACATCAATAACTAGCAATTACCGGCCGATTGCTAGGATGCCTTTCCCAGCAAAAACAGTAGAAAAAATTATGAATAGCCAGTTAATACAATTTATTCAACAAAACGAACTACTTGATCCCTCCCAGTTTGGTTTCCGTCCAGGACATAGCACGGAGACAGCACTGATCAAGGCCACTGAGGAGATTAGAGCAGTGATGGATAAAGGGGGTGCGGCTGTACTGATCCTTTTGGATCTGTCGGCGGCCTTTGATACCGTCCATCATGACACGCTGCTACAGCGCCTGAAAAAATTAGGGATTAAGGAGCAGGCACTGTCTCTAATATCATCTTTCCTGAAGAATAGAAGACAGACAGTGACACTGGACCATTTCAAAGCGACGCCTTAAGTGCTCCCTTGTGGGGTCCCTCAGGGTTCGTCGTTGAGCCCATCCCTATTCAACATGTATGTGTTGGAACTGGCTCCTTTAATCCAGCACTTTGGTTTCAAGTTAACATCATATGCCGATGACACTCAGATCGTGATTGCAGCTCATAAAAATCAATCATCCCCTGCAATGCAGTTTCAAAACTGCATGAGGGAAATCAGTAGCTGGATGGGGAGGCATTGCCTCAAATTGAATTCGGACAAAACCGGAGTAGTAATCTTTGGTAACCTCAAACTGGGTTGGGATGATCTATGGTGGCCGGCTGAAATCGGGGAACTGCCAAAACCGGTAGAAAAGGCAAAGAACCTTGGGGTTCTGATGGACAGTAAGCTCACCTTCTCCCAACAAACCAATGCCACAGTTTCGGCCTCATTCTACCTGATTAAGAAATTAAAGAAGATCCTCCTCTACATTCCCCCTGATTCCAGGAGGACGGTGGTAACTACACTAGTACTATCAAAATTGGATTATTGTAATGGCCTCTACCTTGAGTTACAGAAACAACATCTAAAAAAACTCCAGATGGTGCAAAACGCAGCTGCTAGGCTTCTATTGAACTTACCAAAGTATATATCAGTTGCGGAAGAAATTCGAAAACTTCATTGGCTGCCAGTGGCACAACGCATTAAGTTCAAAGCACTCTGCTTAGCCTATAATGCCCTGAATAACATAGGACAGGTATCTCTGAAAAGCCTTTTCTTATGGTACCACCCGGGTAGACAGTTAAGGTCTTCTAATGCCAGGCTGATGTTAGCACCTAGGATTCGAACCTCGAGCTGGGGAGGTCGAAGCATAGGCCATGTCACGGCTAAAATATGGAATACGCTCCAGAAGGAACTGAGAGCTGCCAACTCCTTGGTCTCCTTTAAAAAGAACCTGAAAACTTGGCTATTTCTAAATTAAGATACTTTCTTCACTTTCTGGCAGGGCTTGCGTCTCAGTTCAGCGCCAAGACACCTCCGGGTAATCGTGTGCTCTAGAAGTTATAATAACATAACATAATAACATAACATAACTAGCAGCTACAAAGGGGATATAACTACGGCGGCCTACTGAAAGACCACAAAACCTGACTGCCAGTCCCCCCCACCCTCCACTGAAATCAGATACAACACAGCCAGACATACAGCTAAAGGGGTAAAATGGGGGGACAGATAATCCACAGTATAAATGGCCGTAGAGAAGGTAACAAAAGACTCGGGATGACCAGCAGTAAGGAAAAGTGAGCGACACCAGATCTCCTGCTAATGGGGAGGGAATGTCACCTACTCCAGCGAGGAACAGATAGCCCACAAGACCCACAGAGGAACAGTGCGCGGACCAAGAACCGGCCTGGACCGGGAGACGAAACTTAAAAGCACTGGTCAGGAAAGCTGACAGGCCAACATACTACAACCAGACCTGGGCAGGCGGCGGTGAGTACGACTGGGGCTCACAGTACCCACTGAATTGCACTACCTTTGCATACTACACGAAGGACTAAGGATCGTACTTACAGCGATAAAGACTCAGAACAGAGACCATGACAAGCGGAAGGGGCACCAAGGGCACTCAGCAAACAAAACTCGACGTGTACACAGTGCCCAGGGAATAAGCAACTGTGAGCGCGGAGGTGATGGACTCTGACGCCGGATCTCAGCCAGGGGCTGAAGTGGAGGGACCAACACTACAAGATACCATGACAACTCTGCAAGGAGTGTGGACGGACCTACCTGGCAAGATAGATGCAGTGACCACTGAGGTGTCACTGGTGAGAGCTGATCTGTGAAATATGGGATCCAGGGAGAAAGAAATTGAGAAAGTAACAACCACCCCGATGGGAGATACAAAAGAGCTTCAAAAGCGTGTGCAGGAACTCTCCACAATAACAAAGGCATTAGAGGCGAAGCTTGAAGACCAGGAGGGTCGGTCACGCCGGAACAATATCTGCATAATAGGAGTGCCGGAACGGGCAGAGGGACAATCTGTTGACCTATCTGTGGAGGACTTGATTGTCCAAAAACTCCAACTTAGGGGCTTGCCTAAATACTTTTCAGTGGAAAGGTCCCATAGAATACCTGGAACCAGGCCAAGACCAGGGGCCCGCCACGCCCCATTATAGCACGTATCTTCAACTACAGGGATAGAGACGTAATCCTGCAGGTTGCACATAGTGCTCCACCACTTAATATAGATAATGCAACAATATCTTTCTATCCAGATTTCACAGCAAAAGTGCAACAAGCTCGGAAAACATTCCTGGAAGTTAAAAAAGTACTAAGAGCAAAAGACATACAATATTCTATGCTCTACCCGTTCACACTCCGGGTGACAGCAGAAGGTAAAATATGGAGGTTTCCCACCCCAGGGGAAGCATGGGAGTGGTTAGATAGGTGGAGGAAAGCCGGCAAGCGAAGGCACACGTGAGGCAGTGAGGGTAACATAACAGACAACGAGGTGGAGACATCGGAAGACGTTGCACGAGGGCCCAGGATGCACTTGAGCAGCCAGTCACAGCCAGATGATTGAGATGAAGCAGGACTTTCACCTGGCAAGGGGGCGTGAAGACCAGATGTCGGATAAAGGCCAGAGCCTGAGACTGAGACTGAGGCTATGGCAGGAGGAACACCAGCGAGAGTCTGGATATACAGATAAGACAATACATTTTAACTAGAATTAGACTCTAGACAACAAACCCTAAATACAATGTGAATCTAATATGTCCTTAAGTAATGCTGAAGTTATAGCAACTGGCTTAAAAGTGGGGGGAGGGGATGTGGAACGACGGGCATAATTGGTCTAGCCCGTCCAACGCACTAAAGTTAAGTTATGGGGTGACAGGCACTCTGCGAGTTGGAGGGTGGTTAGTTGATTGCCATCCGTGCTGGGTAGCAGGGAGGGGGGAGTTCCACAGTTAGGGGTTTTTAATATTCACATTATTTGTTAAAGGTATTAAATGCATAGACACTGTAAGTGAGGGAAATGGAAGGAGTGCAAGAAAGGAGAGAAACGCAGAGTTCCTAGATATAAGAGAGACAGTGACATATACTCTGCACAATACTACCCTAAAGGGCTTGAATGGCTACAAAGAACATTGAGAGACAGACCCAACCCTCACCTGCAGCACATGCCCCCACTAGGAATGATATAACATTTATGACGTGGAATGTCAATGGATTGGGCAACAAGATTAAGTGTACGATGGTGCTACAGTACATACGTAGGCATGCACCAGACATAGTTTGGTTGCAGGAAACACACCTAAAGGGCAACACATGTAAAGCATTAGACAGATTTGGCTACAAACTACTGGCTCATGCAGGGTTCATGTCAGGGTCCAGAGGGGTGGGAATGCTAGTGAAAGCAACATTGCCACTGGTCCCTCAGCAGACATGGTATGATCAATTGTGTAGATATGTATCACTTACAGGGATGTAGGAAGGAAAGATTCTTAACCTTTGCTCAGTGTAAGTACCACCAAAACTACATTCTACCACACTACCAGAGTTGAGCGCATTGCTTCTGAAACTGCCAAATGGGATTTTGATGATAGGTGGGGACTGGAATGCAGTGATGGATCCAACTATAGACAGAATATCGAACACAAGTAGGGAGGTGGGAGGAGAAACACTAAAGTCATTCGTGGAAGCAATGGGATTACATGACGTATGGTGATTACACAACCCATTGACTAGACAGTACACATATTTTTCAGCTGCGCATCAAGGGCATTCTCGACTGGACTACCTACTAACACACTCCCTTGGGGCTGGCAGTTTCCGGGGGGTACATAGAGCAAGAGGCCTTTGTGATCACTCACCGGTGGAGGTCAGACTACAGGGACCCACCAGGAATTACACACTCCCGCCCCGCATAGACCCCAGGCTGCTCAAAAATAGGCAGGCACAGGACAAAATCCGAGAGTGCATTAAACAATATTTTCAAGAAAATCAAGACACAGTGGACTCGCAGGAGACGCTCTGGGGGGCCTACAAAACAGCAATATGAGGCTTCACACAGGCACTGGCAGGGGGGAAAAGAAAGGAAAAGACGTTATGAGGAACTAGAACAGGAACTAATACAACTAGAGATCGTAAATACGAACCAGACAGTCCCAGATCCATTAATTGCCCACCAGATACAACTTAAACAAAAAGAAATGAGAGGCCTGGCAGAGTGTAAGGCCAGGGAATACAGCAGGGCCACGCAGAGGAGGTTATACGAAGTTGGCGATAAAGCCACAAAACTGTTGGCATGGCTGGAAAGACGAGACAGAGAACGGAACTGGGTATTGGATGTTCAGAATACAAAGGAGAACTCTGTGTAACAGGCGAGAGCATAGCGGAACCCTTTGCTTACTACTATGAACAGATATACCAATCAACCACTCCCGGCACTATGGCGGACTGTAATGAACTCCTGGAGGAAATACACCTACCCACGTTAACACAAGACAAGAGAGAGGAACTCGATGGGGACATTACAAGTGAGGAAATTTGTTAGGCCATTGGAGCACTCCAGTCAGGAAAGGCAGCAGGGCCAAATGGTATACCTGTGGAACTATACAAAGGTGTGGCCACAGTGGTTGCCCCACACAATATATGTTCGAAGAGGCATTGGCGAGGGGCAGTCTATTGGATAATCCAAAATTAGCAGAGATTGTGGTCATTCCAAAGCAGGGTAAGCCTCCGGAGAACTGTTCTTCCTATAGGCCGATATCTCTTCTGAACGTAGAAGCAAGGGTCCTGGCCAAGGTAATAGCAAACAGACTTACTAAAGTAATAACAGGCCTGATACATCCAAACCAGTCTCGCTTCATGCCTAATCGAAGTACTAGGCTAAACCTCAGGAGTTTATATGGTGTGATGCATGTAACAAAGCTTCAACTAGACGAAAATGCAGTACTGCTGTCACTGGACGCCCAAATGGCTTTTGATAGCATAGAATGGGACTATCGATTTGCTGTGCTGGAGCGCTTTGGCCCTAAATTTAAGGCTTGGATTAAATTGCTTTACACAAACCCCACTGCCAGAACACGAATAAATGGTACAGTCTCCAGACAGGTGGGGCTCCACAGGGGCATGAGACAGGGATGTCTCCTCTCCCCTATGCTATTTGCTTTTGCATTGGAGTCGCTTGCGACGTGGGTAAGAAGAGACCTGATAATAAGAGGCATAATGATAGGAGAGGAGTGGGAAGAAACAATTTCATTGTATGCCGATGATATTATTATGTATGCCACAAGACCATATCGACGGTACATCGAATCCTACACATATTTCAGCTTTTTGGTGGCTATTCAGGTTACCAAATAAATTGGAGTAAGTCCCTAATATTTGTATTGGCAGGTGGGGTACCGAATTTATCGACTCTGGGAAGTATACTCCCTATTAAAGATAGATTCAAATACTTGGGAATGATAATCACGAAAACGGAGCATGACTTCAGGGACGAGAATCTGACTCCCCAACTACACAGATACGGAGAGATGTGGCACACTGGAGAAAATTGCCGCTCTCATTGGTGGGTCATGCGGCCATCTTTAAGATGATGGCATTACCGCGCTTGCTATATGTATTATTAAACACTCCTTGTAGAATACCAGCGAGTTTCTTTCAAAAGATAGATGCTGAACTGCGGCAGTTGTTGTGGGATGGGGGAACCCCCGAATAGCACTTAGTAAACTACAGCGAGGCCGGTATGATGGGGGGATAGAAATCCCGGATATGCGGAAATATTATTGGGCGGCACAGCTAGTCACAATAAATGACTGGGTCTTTGTCGCCAGGGAGGAACCGGCATACCGAGGAGATCGATGGGCAATGGGACAGAGAGGGTATATGGAGGCTCTATATAGTAAGAGACCCGGGGAAAGATTGCCGACTCACACACAAATGACAGCAAGGCTCTGGAGAGAGGCGACCACATTTTTGGGCTGGTACGGCAGATTGACGGAACGGACCCCCTTGTGGTAGGGTGACCTACTGAAAGAGGTGCGAGAGTTAAAAGGATTTCAGGCATGGACACTCCTAGGCATAGAGTCTCTTGGGGATGTCTGGAAGGCCCAGGACATAGTGGACTTCCAGGGATTGCAGGTGGAATACAAAATGCCAGATACTGAAAAGTTCAGATATATTCAATTAAGGCATGTCCTAAGGACACATATAAACAAGCATTTGCAATGCAATAGGTCTCGCATTTATGATAGTTTAAGCTATTGGCTTCGTAAATAACAATGCCTTTTATTTATCTATTTTAAAAAAGAACACATAAATAAAAGGCATTGTCATTTATAATGCCGAAAGCTCAAACGCTCGTAAATGCAAGGACTGTTATTGCATTGCAAATGCTAGTTATTTCCTTGGAAACGTTTGTTCCTAGGGGAGAAAACCAAAGGCATCTGCTGCGGCAGCTGTGGCCATTGGTAAAGGTGCCTTATGAGCACCAAGCCCTTGTGAAATGTGTCCTGGCCTGGCCATTTTGACATCTCTGTTACTGGGCGGTTACTCAGCAAAGCAGAACACTGAGGCTCTGTTTTTGCTTGCTCTCTACTTGGGATCCGAAAGGTAAAAGGTGCAATAGCAACTGAGACTGGAGAAAGGGGGCTGGGATTGATGTGGCACCAATGCACTTACAGCTCTGGGGCGCAGTGCATGAACAGCTAATGCAAGAGTCAAAGTAGCAAACAAGCACGTGTCTGGAGAGGCACAGGCAGCAAGGGTGGGTGGGGCCGTAGTGGGGGAGGGATATTTAGCACAAGAAAAGGTGTAGGGAGACGGGACGTTGTGGCGCTAGTATCTGCCTGCAACACAGATATACAGAAGGTATCAAGGGTGAGGAGATGTGGCCTAAAGGCATTAACTGGGGAACCGAGTTCGAGTTCTGGCGTGGGCTCAGCAAGCTATGATTCTGAGCAATTCACCTAATCTCCCAGTGCCTAAAATATGAATTGGACCTTCTGTAATGCAATTTGGAGCTCATCTAAAGCGCTTCAGTGTGCTATATAAAACTGAAAATAATTCAATCAAACGAGTGGGGGTTGCAGTTGGGGGGGGGGAGTTGGGGTTATCCAGTGTAATAAACGAAGGACACAGTCGAAACTGAGCCTGGACATAGGGAATTGGAGCCTGGTGCCCGCCTGCACCAGAGACCTGCAGCAGGGTTGCACTGGTTGTAAGAGTTTTGACTGCAGTGGGCAGAGAAGACATTTACAGCAGGAACTGAATCGTGCAAGAGAAAATGAGTCTGGAAATAGGGGACTGAGGCCTTGTGCAGCAGCGATGCCAGTTTAGGGCGGGGAAAGAGAATATTTACTGTAGGAGCATGAAGGGAAACTCGAGTGTGGGAGGCCTGCACAGGGTGCCTGCACTGGCAGTAAGGGGAGCGCAAAGGTTTGAAGCAAACAATAGAAACCGAGTCTGGAGGCAACAGACACTGGCCCCCTGGCCCAGCAGCAGTCACTACACCTGCAGCAAGCGGAATACAGAGGGAACTCCCATTTCGTCATCCGTAGCATACCCCAGTAAACACCTAATGATTGCATAAAGACCAGCTGTAAAGAACCATCAGTAGTGCCGAAGAGGTAGTACAGTGCGGGAATCAGCATTGCATAAGCTGGAGAGTGCATGAAAGGGGAGGCGGGACCAGTGCACTAGGGTTGTGGTGCTCGGATACACTGAGCTGTATCTTCAGTGACGGGTGGGCCGAGAAGTGTCGGTGCATGTTTTTAAATGTTTATGGACTCGGTCAGGCAGGGAATGATGGATGTGGTCCGCTGCAGGGTGAAGGAAGAGATAAATAGGGTAAGGTAATGACACAAACAGACAGAGGAGACCTGGGTTTAATACCTGCCCAAAGTCTACAGTTCTGAGCAAAGCTCTTTACCCTCCACCTCCCCTTCCTCCCCCCATATCTCCGCCCCTTGATTATTTTTGCTTATGTTAAACAGTTTACAGTTCTTCAAACTGAACACAGAGCACCACATAAATACCTGACTCGAATTTTAAGTCTCAAAAATCGGTGTGATTATTATAATACAGTTTTTCTATGACCGAGTCTACCAAGAACAGAAACGGACAGCACAATATTATGCTGTGAAAATACACATAAGTGGAGAAAGGAAAGGTAGGAAGGAGGGTGTGCCGCTTTCTTTAAAGTTCAAGCAAGAAACGTATTAAATATTTGAATGCGCCTCATTTTACTCAGGATATGGCTAAAGAGCGCCACCTGCATTTATTACTACAAACAGCCACACTGAAATGTAAGAATGCATGTGTGTGTTTAAATATATGAATTTAAGAGAGAGTCTCGTGTATAGGTTGCTCATATTGGCTTTATCCCAAGGCTGCAGACATGACGGAGAATGGACAGAGAGACACAGTGAGTGTTTCTTTTGTGAAAAACGATGTGAAGACACACTGGTTATGAAGCAATCCACACCACGTGCACACGCACATTCCGTAAGGTGTACCACAGTTTTCTTCCTTGGAGTGCTCCACCCAAATCTACTCGGTCAGATAAAAAGCGTTACTGCACTCTACCGAGCGCTTATCAAGCAAGCGCTCTTAAGACGACGTATATTACTTCAACACCCCCTAACCCCCCTCATTCTCGATGTTCATGCGCTGGCTATAACCTACATGAAGTGTGCAGTGCACAGGTAGTAACGCCGTCTTTGCCCCGCAGCACCCCCTACCACATGGTGCTCACCCGGTGTCATCTTTAATGGCCGCTGTTTAAGCAATGCATACAGTAACTGGCAGATATGGCGTCTCTCCTGGAGTCGGGCCTTCTTTTCTTACTGTTAATCCAAAATGTGCAGCTATCTATGGCTGTTGTGGGCGGCGAGGGCTGGGGAAGGGTTGATGTTATAGGGGTGTGGCCGCCATTAAAGTAAAAGCACGGTATCGGACGCTTTAAAAAAAAAAAAGCATTTGTTTCTCAAGTTTACAAACAAATGTTTTTTTTTTTTAAAGCGCCCCATTCCGCGCTTTCTCTTTAATAGCGGCCGCACACAGCTTTAAAGGGCCCCGACAAATATTAACTAAACAGTGAGTAAGGACAGAACGGGTCCAGTGCAGCAGGGCTCTGCGTGTCCAGAAAAAAGGGGAGGTGAACGCTGGTCATTTAAAAAACAAGCTGTCATGTAAAAAAAAAGTGCTCACCGACTAATTGAAGGAGACAGGATAGCGCCGCAAGTAAACAATCCAGTCCTGATGGGCCGTCCCAAAAAGAGACAGGGCGGTTACAAGGAGGGACTAAAAAGCCTCATTTTCATCGGAAACCATAAACGATGACGCCAGCCAATAAAAAAGATGGGCGGGGCTTCAACTCCACTTCTGAAATCTCCTCTAATCCAATATGCCTCGCAGAGCGAGCAGTGCATGCGTGCTGCAACGCTAGGCGAGACCTAAAAAGGGAGAGCAAATTCCAGAATACCCCCCATTAGAAGATAGACTCCTAATGGACCCCATGGCGGATAAGGCAACATCTTTAGTATATAAGAAAATAATGAACAACACCCCAGATCCACTGGTAACTCTATGTGGTCAATGGGAGAGTGACGTGGGGACCTTAGAAGAGGACGACTGGATGGAAGTTATAATGAGCCCAACGGAGGTAGCCATTAGGTCCCGTTTCAGGCTCATACAACTTAAAATAATACACAGATCATACACAACCAGATTGAGACTTTTTAGGATGGGCAAGTGTGACTCTGCCACATGCATGAGAAACTGTGGGCAGGAGGACACCTTTCTCCATACGTTATGGAGCTGTCCCGGGATACAGCAATTCTGGAAGGGGGTGGTAAAAGAGATGTCCAAGGTGGTGGGACAGACAGTTCCGATGGAGGCTAAGTGGCACATATTAACTGTGTCGGAAGCCATGCAATGGCCACGTTACAACAAACTATGGTTAATGCTAGCCGGCGTTGTGGCAAAGAGAAACATAGCTAGAATGTGGGGCATACCACAGATACTTACAATCAGGGAGTGGGAGCATGACCTTGACTGGTGCTGTGCTGCAGAGAAGGTAATTTATCAGGGGTGGGGATGTCCTAATAAATGGGATAACGTTTGGAGGAGCTGGACAAAATAAAGGGGTATAGCACCATAAGGTATGTCGAGAATAACGGGAGACAGGGGAAGGACAGGGTAGGGAAGGCTTAGAATGGCGATGTGAAACCAAAGCAGACCATACTTAAAAATGTTTCATCTAGAATGGGCCAACTGTTGTGCTGCAGGGGAAGTGGTGAGAGGGGAGAACTTCACTGAACTGTAACTGTGTTGTACTGCTATGCATTGTTATGCCTAATATAATAAAAAGAATTTTAAAAAAAGAATATAGCCCCCCTTCAGTCGATCCTGTTAATGAAATTCATTACCAGCTATGATCGATAGTCTTCTTCTCGGGTAATTTCGATCGATAATAGGTGAAATTAACATCTCACTGCAAATAACGTTTGTCCTGGTGTTTAGGTGCACATTTTATGACCTTAAAGGTAAGAAATGTGTAATTCAGAGTTTCCGAATTTGTCAGCAGGTAATATGTTTAACTGTTTCATGTTTTTTGTTTATCTCTTTTATTTATTTTTATCTCATTTGTAATGTTCTTTGTAATTTTTGCTTTTTGAACTTCACAAACGGCAATTCCAGAAGCGTTCTAAGTTAAGAAAAGGTTGACAGCATATTATTTCACAAAGTCTTACTTTCCTACTCTGGGGATGTATAGTGTGTGCTGTGTAAATTGGGCACACAGAATGATTATTTTCATGTGTGCGTGTGATGTAAGAATGTTGTGTGCAAACATCTGCTGTGTATCCGTGTTTCCAGCAATATTTTTAAGAGGTCAAGGTTTGCATAGGTATGGAAATTGACCTGCACAAAATCACAGTAAAGACTAGCGATTGAACGGTTATGGTCCTGCAAGCTGATGAGTCCCTTCAATTGTTAGACGTGATTCTGATAGAGCGCTATGCTCTCGTAAAAATTGTATGGGTGCATCATAATCACTGATAGTCTGTGCCCGCATATATCTGGTTACCTATATTAATGAATGGTTAGATAATGTAGTCGTAAATTTCATTATTAGAGCAAATAGAAGGGTAGTTGTGCTATTATGATTTTGCAAATGTAATGCTTAACTGAAATGTGTTCAAGATGATGCATTAATTGAATAGGCCATGTATAATCAAGACGCAGTAGTTAACCGTGTACCATATTAAGTACACGTGTAGTTCATTTTCCGCAATGGAATGGACTAATGCTTATAACAGTGATCATAATGGTGTGTTTAAATTGTTTAAAGGCCTGACTGCATATACGTCAAGGAGAGGCCTGATCCATTTTATGTTAGCTTATTTTAGCCGGAAGAAATGCTTCTCTTGGAAAGGCTCTCTGGGCACAGTTGGTAAATTCATGTAGAGGGGAAAAGTTTGTTGAAATGTATCTTCTGTTGCAGGTGCAAGGACATATGCCTCGTTAGCAACACACTGGGTCTTTGTTTTACGAGTTAGGGTGGTGGGAGGCAGGAAGACGGGAGTACACTGGAATGTAGGGATGATACTTTCAGCGGAGAAGGTGCCTGGGACTCAAGGTCATCTTAACCGTCCAGGATGAAGTAAGAGTTTCGATGGAAAAGTACGAGAAGGAAGACCTGGCCGAAGAGGCGTGACAAGGGCATGTTCAATTGTTTTTGGGATTTGTATTAGGGACAGTGCCCCGAGAGTGGAGGGTAGAGAAGAGGTAGAGGAGATCAGGGAGAGAGGACAGAGGGGAATGTTAGGAAGGAGCATCTCAGAGCAGAGCTCGACATGCTATGTGAGTGTACTTCTTAAGAAGACTTCATAGCTGACACCTTTTCTGTTACTCTTGCCTGGGAAATTCGTTAAGTAGGTATGTCATCAAAGTGATAGGGTAGGGACAGTAATTGGTTTATGCTTATTTAGATAAATGAGGAATAATATAGAGATTGGAGCTGTTATTGCTTGCCTAATACTTCTGGAGCTAACGATTCTTCTCATTCTGAGTCGGATGAGACTCCTGCGTAGGATGCTATTTGTATTAGTGCCCATCTATTTCTTTAACCTCGTGTTGAGGTGCTTGCATGTGCAGTTATTCCTGGCGGTAATAAATCCATAAAATTGAATTTGGAGTCAGTGGTCTTTTAAGGTAAACGGGGTTCTAAAATGATTGCTTAACTGAAAGGATTATCTTCCCTTTACACTATTCAGCAGGTAAAAAGTTCCTGGCGACCTGGAGATCCTTAGAAAAGATAAGATAAGGATCAGCGTTATCAGTTGGTAGCAGAGTAGGATGGTTTCCTCTGATAGTAAGGGGAGATCTAGATTAGGATAAGGGATTAGTTGCCCCATAGAACCCCAGTGATGGTGATCCAGTGGATCGTAGGAGGAGGACGTCGGCGGTCGCTGAAAACTGACGGAGAGTGACGGGGCGGCGGAAGTAGCAGTTCGTGGTAGAGTGAGTATGAACAGGGTGATGCTTGTTAGATTGCGGTGTTTAATTGTTGTGTGATGTCTTGCGGAGTTGGGATGAGAGTCGTGTGATTGAGGATCGGACCATGAGCGTGCGCGGGACCGAGAGATTTGATTATTGTGGTGTAGAAGACACCCAGGGCTGAGATCGTTGACCAGAAGTTGTGGGGGTCATGAGACGTCGTTGATCAACCCATTGAAGATAGGGAGCACATGTGTGAGTGCGTGAATAACCAACGCTGGTCGTAGGTTGTTGGGTGCAGAAATTGAGCGGCTGAATCCTATCGATTGTATTAGAGGTGATTGTCTGGTCGTTTCGCGGACAGACAGTTGCCAGATTGAGGTCAACGATTTCGAGAGGCTGATCGGTCATTGGTGGACCGACAGTCAGAGAGGTAATTGTTTGGTAAGACAGACAATTGCTTCAGAGTGTGATTGGGATACGAGCGAGCGAGAAAGGGTGAATTGAGAAGGAGGGGAACTGCTGCGAGTGGAGGAAGAGTAACGTCAGATAGTGCCGCGCTGCGATAGGTCGGCTGGTGTGAGCCGCGCTGGCATTGGTGGATCGAATCAGGAAGCAAAACACGAAATACTGGGTGCGAACAGACATCTGCTTTACCATGAAATGCTTTAAAGTTTTACGAGAACTTTGCAGAGGTGACAGACATGTGGTTACTCGGGGTGGAGAGGAAGCCCCTCCCGAGGATACGCTGGCACATTATATGGCTACGAATGTAGGATTGCATACTATAATTTGGCTAGAGAACTGGCATAAAATGACAGAAGGGGAAGGAGAATTGACTTTCCCACGCTATGGCACTTTCAGGTTGGAAGTGTTGTACCAGCTAAAGAGTATAATGGCTTCTTTACGACCGCTGCCTAGACCGACACAGTTTGAGGCGCTACATGCATGGATTAGGGCAGCGTATGACAGGAAAAGAGATAAGAGCCAGGAAAGGGTGAAGAAATCGATCAGGGCATTTCAAGATGCGAGGTGGGATGCACTGGAGAAAAGGTGGAGGGTGGAAACGATCGAAGGAGATAGGCTGTACCCGCTTCTAATAAAAGATGGGAAAATAACAAGGGTTGAAGAGGATGACAGTGATACAGATGACAGCCTGTTAGATAGGTTGCTAGCAGAGAGACCACCTCCATTTAATCCAGATTCAGAAGAGAGAAAATCAACTTCAGCAGTAGAAACTGGCGAGACGCAGAATCAGACTAACATGAGGGTAGTGGGAAGAATTTCCACAGGAACAGAGGGAGCGGGAACACAGCCTTCCACTGGGAATATGCGGTTACCAGACTCCCTGACGGTACCGGTTACCATTGGTCCTATAGTATCGGTATATGACCCAGACCGAACGAGTGAAGGAAGCTCAATGCAGACGACAGGGGGAGAAGGGACCAGTGCGGGAGGGAAGGGCTTAGGAGTACAAGTGGTCCACTTCCCGAAGCCCTTAGAAACAAGCACACTGTTACCAGCCACTGCAGACTCCTCTTTTAGGCAGGAGGATGAGAGACCAGTCAGACCAAGGTCTTTACACGAATCCAAGTCAGCTTTGAGGATGTGGACACCAACAGTAAGAAACCAAAGTGATAGGATGCCAGGCGATAGGGAACAAGACATTTCGGAAGGTAGACCAAGTTCCAGGACTACGATAGAAGAGAATAGGTCACAAGGACCAAATAGTGATTACAATGAGCGGAATGGAGCAGCTTGCCAAGAAGTACTGAGGAGTGCAGTACAGGCAAGTTTGCTAGACGTAGTGAGACTAAAAGCGGAGGTAGACGAAATGATTAGTGGAAGCCTGCCTTTGGAGAGAATAGAGATTTATGGGCCAGATGAGTTGCTTTTCATAGCAAAAGATGTGACTTGGAAAGCAGGATAGCACATGAGAAATTGACAGCATTAGCCAGGAGATATGAGGTAGATTTGAATAAAACAAAAACGCTGCAAGGACCGCATAGGTTGCAATATAGTGATCAGGAACTGGAGGAGAAAAGGATCACAGGATTAAGGACGCATACTAAAGATCTGATTGTAGGGATGCATATATGGAATTTGTTGGACAAATGGGAGGAAAGGTGGTCAAAGAAAAAAATAGCAAAGACAATTGTAGGAGAAACGCCGCCTCCGGGGGGAGGGGCGACGGGTGTCGGGAACTTTCCTTTACGGGAAGTACAGAACGGAGGGTACGTAGATGTGCCGTGGAGTAGAGGTGATTTGGCTGCGTTTACAAATGATTTTCCTCGGCTGAGGGAAAAACCCGTAGAGTGGTACAAGCAGGTTGAGCGGTTTGTTAAAATCTCGAAGGTGCTGTGGACTGACTTGAACACCTTGTTTGACATAGTGGTGCCGGGAGATTTGTGGACAGCTTGTAAAATCACAGTTGAATGGCCGACCTTTGAACCTGAAAGGGATGCTGTCACAAATGGTCCGTCACCCCTGGTTATGACATTTTTTTAGCAAGTGATTACATGGTTGAAGCTGAAGATTTCGCCTCAAGATATCGATTGGGTTAAGATAGACCGAACTGTGCAGGAACCTAAGGAGACAGTGCATGAATATTATGAAAGACTCTTGCAAACTTTTAAACAGTATAGCGGATTAGATGCCTTAGACCCCAAGGATATGGGACAGTTTGTCTCAAAGTTTGTTTTAGGATTAAGATCAGAGGTCAGCCTCATGATACAGCACCATTTGATCTGTTGGCAGAACAAGCCGGTAGATGAAATCTTGCGGTATGCGAGGTACTGTAGCGACGAAGTGGACTCGAAACATCGGAAGCTAAAGGACAAACTGATGCTCGTTCAGATGCAGACAGCTCAGGACCAGCCTAGTGGAGGGACCCTAGGAAGAAGACAAGGAAATTACCAAGGGAACCAGAATGGGCAAGGTCAGGGAAAGGGGAAGCCCATCGATCCCAAGACGGGGGTGGATGTGGTGACACTGAAAAAGACCACTGCGTGTCATCTTTGTCACCAGATCGGACATTGGAAGCGCGAGTGCCCCTTGAATCCAGCCAACCAAGTGCAGCAGGAGGTAGAAGGGGTTCAGGCACCTGTGCCGGAGGTAGTCAATCAATCAATCAATCAATCACAGAATTTGTAGAGCGCACTACTTACCCGCGAGGGTCTCAAGGCGCTGGGGAGAGGGAAGGGGGGGTGGTGCTGCTACTGGTCGAACAGCCAGGTCTTGAGTAGCCTCCTGAAGGTCAGCAGGTCTTGGGTCTGTCGTAGGCTTAGTGGAAGGGTGTTCCAGGTCTTGGCGGCGAGGTGTGAGAAGGATCTGCCGCGGTGGTTGTTCTTCGAATGCGAGAGACGGTGGCGAGGGAGAGGTCGGCGGAGCGGAGCTGGCGGTTGGGGACGTAGAAGAAGAGTCGTCTGTTGAGGTAGGCTGGGCCAGTTTTGTGGAGTGCCTTGTGTGCGTGGATGAGGAGTTTGAAGGTGATCCTCCTGTCGACGGGGAGCCAGTGCAGGTTCCTCAAGTGGGGGGTGATGTGGCTGTGGCGTGGTACGTCGAGGATCAGGCGTGCGGAGGCGTTTTGTATGCGTTGCAGTCGCTTGATGAGCTTGGCCGGGGCTCCCGCGTAGAGGGTGTTCCCATAGTCAAGTCTGCTACTGACGAGGGCCTGGGTGACTGTTCTTCTTGTGTCTGTCGGGATCCACCTGTAGATCTTGCGAAGCATGCGGAGGGTGTTGAAGCAGGAGGAGGAGACTGCGTTGACTTGCTTGGCCATGGAGAGCGTTGAGTTGAGGATGACTCCCAGGTTGCGTGCGTGGTCGGTGGGTGTCGGGGCTGCTCCCAGCGTCGTTGGCCACCAGGAGTCGTCCCAGGCTGAGGGGTTGGAGCAGAGGATGAGGACCTCCGTCTTGTCCGTGTTCAGCTTTAGTCGGCTGATCTTCATCCAATCGGCGACGGCCTTCATTCCTTCATGGAGATTGGCTTTGGCGGCGAGGGGTCCTTGGTGAGGGAGAGGATCAGTTGAGTGTCGTCGGCGTAGGAGATAATGTTGAGGTCATGCTGTCTGGCGATGCGTGCGAGCGTGGCCATGTAGATGTTGAACAGTGTTGGGCTGAGGGAAGATCCCTGGGGTACGCCGCAGATGATCTCAGAGGCTTCGGATCGGAAAGGTGGGAGGCGGACTCTCTGGGTTCTGCCGTCGAGGAAGGAGGTGGTCCATTCCAGGGCCTTGTCTCGGATCCCTGCGTCTTGGAGGCGTGCGCGTAGAGTACGGTGGCAGACAGTGTCGAAGGCGGCGGAGAGGTCCAGCAGGATGAGGGCTGCGGTCTCACCATTGTCCAGCAGGATCCTGATGTCGTCGGTGGCGGCGATGAGGGCAGTCTCAGTGCTGTGGTTGCTGTGGAACCCTGATTGGGATGGGTCCAGGATGCTGTTTTCTTCGAGGTATCGGGTTAGCTGTTTGTTGACGATCTTCTCGATGACCTTGGCTGGGAACGGAAGCAGGGAGATGGGCCGGAAGTTCTTGAGGTCTCTCGGGTCCGCCTTGGGTTTTTTGAGTAGGGCGTTGATCTCTGCGTGTTTCCAGCTCTCTGGGAAGGTCGCTGTCTCGAAGGAGAGATTGATGACGTTGCACAGATGGGGTGCGATGGAGCTGCTAGCTTTGTTGAAAATGTGGTGCGGGAAAGGGTCTGACGGGGAGCCGGAGTGTATTGTGCTCATGGTCTTGATGGTGTCCTCGATGTTCACGCTGGCCCAGGCTGGCAGGGGGTCGTGGTCGATGGTGTGTGGCGGGTCTGGTGCATCGATCTTAGTTGGGGCTGTCTGGGTGTTGAAGCTGTCGTGGATGTCGGCGATCTTGCGGTGAAAGAAGGTGGCGAGGGAATCGCACAGGGGTTGCGACGGCGGGATGTCGTTGGTGTTGGAGCTGGGATTGGAGAGTTCCTTCACTATGTTGAAAAGCTCCTTGCTGTTGTGTGCGTTGTTGTCGAGGCGGTCTTTGAAGGAGATTCTCTTGGCGGACCTGATGAGGTGGTGGTGGTTACGGATGGCGTCTTTGTGGGCTGTGTGGCTGTCCGGTGTCTTATCACTGTGCCATTTCTTCTCTAGTTTCCGGCAGGTACGCTTGGAAGCTAGGAGTTCCGAGGTGAACCAGCTGGCTCTTTTGGTGGTGTCACTGTAGGTGAGCTTTTTCAGCGGGGCGAGGGTGTTGGCACAGTCGTCCATCCATCGTCTGAGGTTGCAGGCAGCGTCGTCGGTGTTGGATGGGTCGGAGGGAGGGCTGAGAGCGAGGTTGCCCGAGTTGGTCTTCGGTGACTTTGCTCCAGCAGCGGCGTGGGATCTGTTGGGTGCCGTGGTGTGTGGTAGGTTTCTGGAAGGTGAAATGGATGCAGCGGTGGTCGGTCCAGAGGAGTTCCGTGGTGTGGCTGAAGGAGACGTGGGAGCTTGAGGAGAAGATGGGGTCAAGCGTGTGGCCGGCGGAGTGGGTCGGTGTTGTGACGAGCTGGCTCAGACCGAGGTTGGCGAGGCTGTCGATCAGGGTGGTGGAGTTGCTGTCGTTGTTGTTCTCCAGGTGAAAGTTCAGGTCTCCGAGGAGGATGTAGTCGGTAGAGCTCAGGGCGTGCGTGCTGATGAAGTCGGCGATGGAGTCGCTGAACTGGGGTCGGGGCCCAGGGGGTCTGTAGACAAGGGTGCCTCTAAGGGTGGTGTTGGGGTCCGTGTGGATCTGGAAGTGCATGTGTTCGGCGGTGCTGAGAGTGTCGTCGGTGCTGGTCGAGACCCTGATGGTGTTCTTGTGGACGATGGCGATTCCTCCTCCTACTGCGTTGATGCGGTCTCTGCGGGTGATCTTATAGCCGTCTGGGATGGCTATGGCGATGTCGGGGGTGGAGGAGTCGTTCATCCAGGTCTCAGTCAGGAAGGCGACGTCTGGTGATGATGTGTCGAGCAGGTCCCAGAGCTCGACGGCGTGTTTGCGTGCGGAGCGGGTGTTCAGTAGGATGCACCGGAGGTGGTTGAGGTCCTTCTTGGCGGGCGCCTCGGTGGCTCTGAGGCTGGTGTAGCTGCAGTTCCGGCAGGTGAAGGGACCATGGGTGCGTTTCGGGGCGGCCTTGAAGCAGTTGTGTGTCCGTCTGGGGTTGAGAGCGTGGAGTGTGGTGGCATCGTATCGGCGTCGGTCCTCGCGGCTGGTGCGGGGGGCGCGCGGCCCAGGGGTTCTGGCGCTGGGCGCGGTCCAGTCGCGGACGGGCGCAGACGGGCTTGCCTTACGCGCGCCAGCGGCGCGGCCGCACAGCGGCCGCCATATATGGGGAGGTGGGAGGGAGGAGCAGCTGGGAGGCAGGGGCAGCGAATGGGCAGTTAGGGGGCGGGGCCGCAGGGACGCAGCGGCGGGAATGGAGAGAGGCAGCGAGGGGCACAGAAGGCAAAATGGGCACAAGGGGGTGGGGGCAGCGAGGGAAAAACAGAAGAAAACACGGGCACAGTACAGTGGGGCAGCGAGGGCACAGAAGGCAAAATGGACACAAGGGGGTGGGGGCAGCGAGGGAAAAACAGAAGAAAACACGGGCACAGTACAGTGGGGCAGCGAGGGCACAGAAGACAAAATGGACACAAGGGGGGTGGGGGCAGCGAGGGAAAAACAGAGGAAAACACGGGCACAGTACAGTGGGGCAGCGAGGGCACAGAAGGCAAAATGGACACAAGGGGGGCGGGGGCAGCGAGGGAAAAACAGAAGAAAACACGGGCACAGTACAGTGGGGCAGCGAGGGCACAGAAGGCAAAGACGGACACAAGGGAGGTGGGGGCAGCGAGGGAAAACAGAAGAAAACACGGGCACCGAGGCCACAAGCGGAGGGGCGAGCTTACCAGCAGCAGCAGCGGGCGGACAGCACAGGCGGAGCTGTGTGGTGGGGGAGCGACCTACCTGGCAAGGTCAACACTGTGATGAAGCCCAGATCGATAAAGGGGGGGACGTATAACCCACAAGTATCGGTTCCCCAGCCACCAAGGATCTCGCAGGGAATATGGACTTACCAGCAGATGCCCCTTTTCGAAGGGTATGATGAGTACAGCCCAGACCCGTTATCCTGACGGTGCCTGAGGGGGGAGGAAGACTGCACACTTGGAGCAGTCTTGGCGGTAGACCAGAGAGGACCTTTTGTGGAGGCAGACATTGATGGTCACCCTACCACTCTTTTGGTTGACACTGGTGCTACCCGGTCTACTGTAAGATCAGCAGTAGTCCCCAACCTACCCCTCTCAGGACAATCGATTCAAGTTGTTGGAGTAGCGAACAAAAGAATAAACAGTCCACTGACCGAACCGATCCCAGTGAGGATAGGTTCCTTCCAAACCAGACATCAGTTTGTGGTGTGCGATACGAGTCCAGTTTGTCTTCTGGGAAGAGATCTGTTATGTAAATTGAACTGCACTATTTATTGCACACCCAGGGGAGTGGAGGTTCAGACGAGGGATGATGATGCGACATTCAAAGTTGCTAATCAGCATCTGTGTATAGACTTGTATCCAATGGTGACCGTGGAAGAACTTCCACCGGATTTGAGAGACGCTTTGTCACCAGAGGTGTGGGACTTCACCGGAGAAGAGATAGGACTAATCAAGGGGGTTGAACCTGTGCAGATCCAGGTGAAACAGAATGTTGAATTCCCTAGAACGCCCCAGTACAATTTGTCGCCTGAAACGTTCACAGGAATTAAACCTGTAATCGAGTCTTTTGTCAAGCAAGGCATTCTGAAGGAGATCAGAGGTAGCCCATGTAATTCACCTATTATGGGACTAAAGAAACCGAGCGGGAAATTCAGGATCGTGCAAGACCTGCGAAAGGTCAACACGAAAGTTGTCCCTTGTTGCCCAGTGGTACCGAATCCATCAGTGATACTGTTTCAGATCCCATGCGAAGCCGAGTGGTTTACTGTCATTGATTTGTGTCAAGCATTCTTCTCGATACCGCTCCATGAGGAAAGCCAATTTCTTTTTGCATTCCAGCTGGAAAATCGTGTGTTAACATGGTGTCGTATCCCTCAAGGGTATACAGAAAGTCCATCGATCTTTAATCAGATCTTGAAGAAGAATCTTGAGAGTCTCGTATTGCCGCAGAACTCAGTTCTCGTGCAATACATAGACGATCTGCTTGTAGCATCAGAAACGGAAGATGCTTGCAGAATAGACACGGTAGCCCTATTGAACCATCTAGCAGAGAACGGGCACAAGGTGTCTCCAAACAAGTTGCAGTACTGCCTAAATGAGGTACAGTACTTAGGTCACAGATTGGAAAAAGGCAAGAGGAAGGTGTCACCAGATCGAATTGAGGCAATAATGAACATGGCAGTGCCCACCACACAGAGAGAAGTCAGGATGTTTTTGGGAATGAGTCGGCTATTGTCGGCAGTGGATCCCCAGCTTTTCTTTGAGAGCAAAGCCTTTACAGAGGCTTACGCACAAGGATGTGAGTGATCCGGTACCATGGGATGAGGAGTGCTTGGTGTCATTCCTAAGACTGAGGGAAGAGTTGTGTAGTGTCCCAGCATTGGGAATGCCTGATTACCACAAAGATTTTTCACTGTTCTGTTGTGAGAGGGAGGGTTGTGCATTAGCAGTCTTAGCTCAGAACCATGGAGGTGTCCGTAGACCAGTTGCCTACTTTTCAGCTACTTTAGATCCAGTAGCTTCTGCGTTGCCCGGATGTCTAAGATCCGTTGCTGCAACAGGTGTCAGCATTGAAAGATGTGAAAGCATTGTAATGGGTCATCCTTTGACTGTATATGTGCCACACTCGGTTGAGTTATTGATGACCAGGACTAAGACTCAGCACCTAACGAATAACAGGTTAACAAGGTATGAGCAAGTCATACTTGCCGCAGAGAACGTGACTCTGAAAAGGTGCTCCGTCTTAAACCCTGCGACATTAATGCCCATACCGAATGCAGATGATGAAGATTGTGCGGACCATGATTGTCTTGACGTGACTGAACTCTGCACCAAACCTAGACCTGACATTGTCGATGAACCACTGACTGACCCAGATGAAATTTTCTTTGTCGATGGTTCATGCCTAAGAGACAGTGTCGGCCAACTAAGAGCAGCATTTGCTGTATGTACCATTTCCGGGGTGGTTGAGGCTGCTTGCCTAGAAGGAGTACGCTCCGCGCAGGTAGCTGAGATCATTGCCTTGACTCGTGCCTGTTTGGCCGCTGATCAAATTCGAATCACGATCTACACGGACAGCCAGTATGGGTTTGGTGTGGTTCATGATTTCGGACAGTTATGGTCCCAGAGGGGATTTTTGACATCATCTGGATCACCCATTAGGAATGGAGAAAACGTAAGACAACTGTTAGATGCATTGCAATGTCCGAAGGAAATCGCAGTTGTCAAGTGTACTGCGCATGGAAAGGGGGAGAATTTTGTGTCTTTGGGAAATAATTATGCGGACGAAGTTGCCTGCTTCTGTGCCGAACAAGGATGCATATTTTCAGAGGGTTATACAGGAGAGAGCCAAGAAAGAACCGAGCTCAGCATGATGTTGACCATGGCAGACACTTGGGAGGAGCTCAAGCGACTGCAGGATGAAGTCTCAGATCAGGAGAGGAACGGATGGGTCAAAGCAGGATGTGAAAGAGGGGATGTGGATGTGTGGGTCTCCAGTGATGGGAGAGCTGTGTTGCCAGAAAATATGCTGAGCCCAATGGCAAGACTAATACATGGACCGGCACACCTTGGTAGAGATGCAATGATGCGAGTGTTTAGACAAACGTGGTACAACCCACGATTTCGTGCGATTGCTGAAGCAGTTTGTCAGAGGTGTGTTACGTGTCAGCAGATGAATGCTGGCAAGAAAACAGTAGTCACCTTGAGTCACATTGGGAGGTCAGGAGGGCCTTTCAATAGAATACAGTTAGACTTCGTGGAAATGCCTAAGTGCAATGGGTTGAGATACATTTTGGTGCTGGTATGTGTATTCTCACGGTGGGTGGAGGCTTACCCCACACGCAGGTGTGACACTCTCACAGTGGCTAAGTTATTGTTGAGGGAACTCATCCCGAGATTCGGGATTCCAACCTCTTTGGAATCAGATAGAGGAAAACACTTTTCATCATCGAAATCATGAAGTTACTTTGTGCCGCATTGAATGTTGATCAGAGACTCCATTGCAGTTATCGACCAGAGGCTTCTGGGATGGTGGAGCAGATTAATGGAACTTTGAAAGCCCGGATGGCAAAAACGTGTTCATCAACGTCCATGAAGTGGCCTGACGCTTTGCCGCTCGTACTGATGAGCATGCGAAGTGTCCCAGATAGGAGGACTGGGTTGTCCCCCCACGAAATATTGATGGGAAGGGCAAGGCGGTTGCCAGCCGTACCAGATACAGCTTTGATAAACATCACTGATGACTTGATTCTCGATTACTGTAAAGGACTATCTGATGTGGTCCGTTCTGTGTCCCAGCAGGTACAAGCGGCAGCTGTTCCGGCTTCGAGTGACCTGTGCCCCGACCTGTGTCCAGGCGACTGGGTGCTTGTTCGAAAGCACGTGAGGAAGAGCTGTCTGGACGTTCGGTGGCAAGGCCCGTACCAGGTGATACTGGTAACGAACACAGCAGTGAAGTGTGGAGGATTGCCGAACTGGGTACATGCTTCCCATATCCGCAGAGTTTCAGCACCCTCAGAAGAAACAGCTCCTCTCGTAAATGAAAATCCAGCTGATGTGGCAGGGCCACATGAGAGGACAAGTCAAGCTGTGAGGGCCGCTGACGCAGCTGGTTGTGCACCAGAGCTAGCTGAAAGGGGTTCCGACAACCAGATCCTCGACTCTAACTCAGATGCTGAAGGTGGTGCAGTCGGTGGAGTGGAGTCAGATTCAGCAGAAGAAGGAAGTGGTGCACAGGGTATAGAAGGGGAAGGCGGAAGAACGACCAGAATTGAGGAGGCTTGGCCTGAAAGACAGAGGCGACTGAATCTGAAGTTGGCGCCCGAAAGAGATCTTGCTCCAGTGTCTGAAACGTCTGAAACAGAAGCAAGTGACGAAGAGCAGACTCAAGAGGGTCGGCGAAGGTCGAAAAGAACAAGAGTACCCTGCCGGAGATACTCTACCCCTGAGTGGACTTACGCAGTGACTAATGCAGGGGGTAGTGAGTTAGGGGAGACTGAGGTCTGTGCAGGTGGTCAGCAAGAGTCCAAGCGTGGTGCTGAAGGTGGTGCTGTTGATACCAGGACTCGAAGTCGAAGGAATACTGACCCTCACGGTTCCGAATCCCCCGCTTCTGAGTAAAGTCCGAGAATTGGTTTTGCATCGACTCGAATTTCCGTCTTTTGGATTTGAGCCGTCTTCACATGAAGTGGTAATTCTTCGCCTTGAACTTTTGTACCATGTTTTAGAAGCACTTGCAGATGATCTTATGGTGGATGAAATATAACCTGTTGTAAATAAAAAGTCTAAAGAAGAAGATAACCTAGGTCTGAGTGGAAGAAGAATAAACTTAGGGACTTTCCACCGAAGAGGAACAGAACTTAGGGAAGTCTTTTTCTGGACTATGTAAATAAGACTGTAGCTGACAAGGGGATTTCCAGAGGTTTCGAAGTGTTGCTCGAGTTGGTTAAGCAAGTCACGTGCTGAGAAGACAGAGACTTTTGAGTGCTCATTGCTGAAACTAAGAACTTTTGAGAACTTTCGAGGTCATGGAGGATGGAGATCCAAATCGTAGATCCAAATTGATTGTGGGCATACTTATAGGGGGTGTGATAGTTTCTATAATCATAGTAATTGTAGTCTCATATACAGTTCCACACGAGCTAGCAGTGGAGGGGGTGCCAGGGACTCCTACACCTACTACACCTAGCCAAAAAGAGGTAAACATAGGAGCTGACAAGGCTTTGCTGATAGAAGAAAGTCAGTAGATTGCATGTAGATTTGTCTAGAAGTGATTTTAAGCTTAATGCATACGCCAAGCTGCTATATGAGTACGTGGATGCGATGGATGCGAAAGATTGTTATGTGTGTATGCAGTTTCCTGCTTCAGTGGATGAGGGTATTAGATATCACCACCTTCCACTGACATATGGAATTTCATGTAGTTTGTTGCTTAGTATCTTTTATGAAAGAGATCAGTGTGAGTATTTCTTTTCCAATTACGATGCAGTGCTTCCTGAAGTCCCAGCTTACAAACATTTGAATAAGTACGACTACTATTTGACAGAGGATAGACTTAGGAAGTTCTTCATACCGTCTTTGGAACTGGACACAGCATATGCTCACCGACATAACTTGACGTGCTCATTATCAGATGTAGAAAAGAAGTTTGCCGATCAGGTAGAAGATAGATATAGAAAACTAACACAGACACGGGACACAGGGCATAGTCCAGTAGATTGGACCGAGGAGGAAAGATTGCACCAAACAAAAGGAAGTTATGGTCCTATAGCCTTGGACAAGGAGCAGAGGGAAAGCTGTGTGAGACGTTATCAGACCTACTATGAAAAGGTCCCCGTGGGACGGAGTACCTGTGACCATGTTTTCACCATGGCAGATGCAGCAAAGAATTTTCTTCAAGGCCCTGTACAAGTGATACCTACGGTATACTTTGTGTGTGGAAGGAATGCTTATGTGAGATTGCCTGCGAACTGGTATGGTACGTGTTATTTGGGGATAATCTTTCCAAAGATTTACCATACAGAGGATTTGGAACTTTTGGAAGGTGGAAAGCTTTCAAGAGTGAGAAGAGGTGCGAGTGCAGGGGTCGTAGTGGGGGATATCTTTGGAGCAATGATACCAAGCTTGGGAGTGATCTTGAATGATGTGAAGATTCGGAGATTGGCGACTGTGATAGATGAACTATCAATGAATACAGCAAAGTCGTTGGTACAGGTGGAGGGAGACATGTTGTCGATAAGAACAATGGTTTTGCCGAATAGCCTTGCTTTGGATGTCCTATTGGCAAAAGAGGGCGGAGTCTGTAAATTATTGAACGTTCAAGAGTGCTGTACTTATATACCAGACCCCAGCAAGGATCTGGAGAAATATATATGTAACATCACTACCATCCATACGAAAATAGTGGACTTGACCGAAGAGGGAGCCTGGGAAAAGGTTGCCAAGGGATTTGGTCAAGTGGGGAGCTGGTTTGCGAATTTGGGAAAGGGATTCCTTGGCTATATTCTGAGACCTCTCCTTATTGTGGTGGTTTGTGTGGTTTGTCTCTGGGGTCTGATCAAAGCATACAAATGGTATCGAGCAGGCAGGGTTGAGAGAGCTCTGAGAGAAAATGAGGCGAGAATGGCTAGACTGCAGGACAGTCAATATCAAAGACTCAGGAGATTGGAGAAGAGCAGACCAGGGAGAATGGCAACGAGTTCTTTTTAGGTCGGTTCTTTCTACAAGGGAGTTGAAAAGATGTGATGACAGGAGTCATCAAAGGGGGGAACTGATAGAGCACTATGCTCTCGTAAAAATTGTATGGGTGCATCATAATCACTGATAGTCTGTGCCTGCATATATCTGGTTACCTATATTAATGAATGGTTAGATAATGTAGTCGTAAATTTCATTATTAGAGCAAATAGAAGGGTAGTTGTGCTATTATGATTTTGCAAATGTAATGCTTAACTGAAATGTGTTCAAGATGATGCATTAATTGAATAGGCCATGTATAATCAAGACGCAGTAGTTAACCGTGTACCATATTAAGTACACGTGTAGTTCATTTTCCGCATATGAAATGGAATGGACTAATGCTTATAACAGTGATCATAATGGTGTGTTTAAATTGTTTAAAGGCCTGACTGCATATACGTCAAGGAGAGGCCTGATCCATTTTATGTTAGCTTATTTTAGCCGGAAGAAATGCTTCTCTTGGAAAGGCTCTCTGGGCACAGTTGGTAAATTCATGTAGAGGGGAAAAGTTTGTTGAAATGTATCTTCTGTTGCAGGTGCAAGGACATATGCCTCGTTAGCAACACACTGGCTCTTTGTTTTACGAGTTAGGGTGGTGGGAGGCAGGAAGACGGGAGTACACTGGAATGTAGGGATGATACTTTCAGCGGAGAAGGTGCCTGGGACTCAAGGTCATCTTAACCGTCCAGGTTGAAGTAAGAGTTTCGATGGAAAAGTACGAGAAGGAAGACCTGGCCGAAGAGGCGTGACAAGGGCGTGTTCAATTGTTTTTGGGATTTGTATTAGGGACAGTGCCCCGAGGGTGGAGGGTAGAGAAGAGGTAGAGGAGATCAGGGAGAGAGGACAGAGAGGAATGTTAGGAAGGAGCATCTCAGAACGAGCTCGACATGCTATGTGAGTGTACTTCTTAGGAAGACTTCACAGCTGACACCTTTTCTGTTACTCTTGCCTGGGAAATTCGTTAAGTAGGTATGTCATCAAAGTGATAGGGTAGGGACAGTAATTGGTTTATGCTTATTTAGATAAATGAGGAATAATATAGAGATTGGAGCTGTTATTGCTTGCCTAATACTTCTGGAGCTAACGATTCTTCTCATTCTGAGTCGGATGAGACTCCTGCGTAGGATGCTATTTGTATTAGTGCCCATCTATTTCTTTAACCTCGTGTTGAGGTGCTTGCATGTGCAGTTATTCCTGGCGGTAATAAATCCATAAAATTGAATTTGGAGTCAGTGGTCTTTTGAGGTAAAAGGGGGTCTATAATTATTGCATAACTGAAAGGATTATCTTCCCTTTACACTATTCAGCAGGTAAAAAGTTCCTGGCGACCTGGAGATCCTTAGAAAAGATAAGATAAGGATCAGCGTTATCAGTTCCTCCAGGAGAGTCCGTACTGCCCATCCCTATCTGCTCTACAAGTCCAACCTCCCCTTGTGTCTACAAGTCCAACCATCCATTCATCTCTAGAGACACAAAAATCCATCCATCCATCTAATCATTCCCCCTCCTGCACATATCCATCTATCTATCGACAAACACATGCATGTTTTCTTTCATCCACCTACTCACCCCCATCCACTCCCATGCAAACGCCCAACCAGACACACATAAGAATTCATGGTTACACAGTCATTCGTCATTTCTTACATCCATCCAAGAACACCCATGCATCAATTCACACACATCTTTGGATCCACGCATACCCACACACCAATTCAAACATACACATGCGGTAAAGTATACATCAAGATACATATCACCCACATGCCTCCACAAACATCCATCATTCCATCTATCAATCCGTACAAAAACCACTCATTCCTCCCTCCTTCCATTCATGAATTAATACACACATACATTCATCAATCTAGTTATATACTTTATTTGTTTGCATTCATTTGAGTTTCAACTTTCCAACAGAAACACTGGTCATAGTAGCAAGGGGCATGAATACATTTAGAATATAAGAGCTGGCTCTGCACGTTATGAGAGTGGAAAAGGAAGATTACGAAACATAGCTCAGCTTTTATAACATACATTTTAATAATGTTCATGCCTCTTGTTATTTTTGTAGAAAGGCAGGGGCAGATTTACAAGCCCCTTGCGCCGCCGGTGCGTCACGTTGGCGCAGCCTGCTAAGTGATATTTACAAGAACAGGTAAAGTCACCCTGCGTGACTTAACCTGTGCTTGTAAATATCGCCCCTGTTCACGCAACACTTTGCGTGTTAGGGGCGTGACATGGGTGTTGCTGTGGGGGTTCCCACGCAACACCCATGTCCACTGATGCATTTCCAGATTTACGAGAAATCGTAAATCTGGAAATGCGTCAGAATGCTACGCTACCCTAGGGGTAAAGTAGGGGTGTAAGCATGTGTTCCTCCTATCAGTCGGTCTCTTTTTTTTTTCCTCCATTAGGTTCATTCCTTTTTTGTTATACAATACAGTAGTCCAGTTAGCGTTCAGTGAAAGTATATATTTTATTTCCATTTATCACTTTTTAAAGCCATTCCACTCTTTTTTATCATGTTTTATGGCAGGTTGTTAAAAAAAGGAGACAGCCGACACGTGTTTCGCCCTATGTGGCAGATTGAGCCAGGGCTTTCTCAAGGCTAGTTCAGATGTTCAGAAGTCATACAGTCTATTAGAAGTATATTACTTTCCGGATTTCTTCATAGTAGTACATGAGAATATTCACAATTTGGAGTTACGAAGTAATTGTCCCAGGATAAATCCATCTGTCGGAATGTTGCTGAGATTACAGCAACACTCTGCCACATAGGGCGAAACACGTGTCGGCTGTCTCCTTTTTTTAACAACCTGCCATAAAACATGTCCTTCAGAGCAGAAATCCAGCAGAGTTGCAGTTTCTTCAGCAGCACAGCAGTCCTCCTTCTTCTTCCTGGCAGAGTCTTCCACAGGTCCAGAAGTGTACTGAAGAGTTGGTGTCTGAGGCCCAATATTTATATCTGGCTCCTTCTTTGAAATGGGGGAACTTCTAGAGGTTTCCTGCGCCCCATGCTCTGCTTCCAGACTAACTATCAGGGATATGCAAACCTTTAAGTGAAGGAGGTAAGTGGGGCTATGCCTAGCTCCACCATCCCATCCTGCCAGTGATGGCCCATCCAGGCACACATAAGCTCTCTTTTGTGTGTGGCTGTCTAGGAGGAATACATAAGGACCAACTACAAACTACACCTAATCATGTGACCCAGAGACAGGCTTCAAACACTAAATAGCTAAGGCAGGAAAATGCCAACTTTCTTAAAGTAGCAAAACCAAAGGGGATGATGGACGGAGTGTTGAACATTGCAAGCACTCACCCCCAGTCAACTGATCTGGGTTTAATCCATCATCATTCTTTAGCTCACTCCGCCACCCCAGTTCAGACATGGCCATATGCAAATCAGTCTGACCCTGTGCCTCATGGGAACAGTCCAGCCCGAACTGCCAAGCCATGTCTTCCCTGGACCGGAAACAAGCATCCTGGGACCGGTTTCTGGCTTTCTTAAAGTGGCATTTTCAAAATTGTAGTTCGAAATCCGACTTTACCATAAAAGATGATTTTTCTGTTTGCTTGCTCCCATTTGGAAGATATTCTTATTAAATGTATCAAGGTAACTCCAATGTTATCCTATTGGAGAGTAAGGCCTTGCAATAGGGAAAAATGAATGAAAGAGGTTTTTCACTATCCGGACACATAAAACTTAAATGTTCATGTCCAACGTTTTAAATACATTACACCCTGCATTGTGGGTTGTTCGGGGCCTGCGCTAGGTGTGACTTATATGTTTGAAAAAGGATATGGTGGGCCTGGCAAAAGGTTTATTTTGCTAGGTCTAAATGGTGGTTTCATACTGGCAATGGCAATGGCAGGCCTGATAAATGTTTCAAGAGCAACTTGAGTGGGTGGCATAATAAGTGCTGCAGGTGCACTAGTAGCATTTAATTTAATTTACAGGTCCTGGGTACATGTAGTGCCACTTTACTAGGGACTTATAAGTAAATTCAATGTGCCAATTGGGGATGCACCAAAGTTACCATGTTTTAAGGAGTGAGCACATGCACTTTAGCACTGGTTAGCAGTGGTAAAGTGCACACGGTCCTAAGGCCAACAAAAAAAAAAGATTAGAAAAATATGAAAGAGTAAAGCAAAAGATTTCAGGGAACACCACCCTAAGGCTAACAGGTCTAACATGTGTCCTCCCAGCTGAAAGTGGGAAGAACTACCCAAACTTTTGGGAGTTCTCATCACTAAGATGGAAGGACTCGGATAGGCCATCAGCATTGGTGTGGTGTAATCCAGGACAGTGTTTCACAGTAAAGTCCATTCCCCGTAGAGAGATGCACCAGCTCAACAGTTTGGGATTTTTATCCATCATTTACATGAGCAATCTTGGTGGCCTGTGGTCTGTCTGAACCCAGAAATGAGTACCATACAGATAAGGTCTCAGCTTCTTTAGTGCCCTTACCACAGCGAAGGCCTCCCTTTCAAGCACACTCCACCTGTGTTCCTGGGGAAGTAACCTCCTACTATTGAAGGCTACTGGTTGGTGTAGGCCCTCCTCATTTAACTGTGCTAAGTGTGTGTGAAGTGTTTGTCTGCACAAGAAACTCCTTAGAGAAGTCAGGAACCTAGAGTACAGGATGTCAAAGGCTTTTTGTCAGGCCTCTGTCCAGATCACCTTTCGGGGCTGCTTCGTAGAATTCAGCTTTGTTAAGGGGCACATTGGTGCCCTATCCCTTAACAAACCTTCTAAACTATCCTGGGAGGCCCAGGAAGGACCTCACCTCAGTGTGGATTTTAGGGGGTTGCCAGGCCCGGATAGTCCCAATCTTGGCCTGGAGGGACGAAACCTGGCTCCCGCCCACCATGTGGCCCAGATATACCATGGAACCCTGTCCAATCTGGCACTTACTGGCCTTGGCTGTCAGGCTCGCCTGCTGCAGGGCCTGAAGCTCCTCCTGGAGGTGGTACAGGTGTGACTCCCAGCTGGAGCTGAAGACAGTTATGTTGACTAGGTAGGCGGCACAGAATACCTCCTTCCTAGCTAGGACCCAGTTGACCAACCTCTGGAAGGTGGCAGGGGCATTTTATAAGCCAAAGACACCTAGCTAAGGCGAACAGTAGGCATAGCAGAAGGATTTCCCACTTACATCTTGTTGGAAGGTGGTTTGTTAGTAGGTACAGGTAGGAACCTACAGCTAGTAACAACACCACAATCACAAATAAGGCCCAGTAAAGTCTCTATAAATCAGACCTTGCTCAACCCTTGGTAGCTTGGCTCACAAGCAGTCAGGTTTAACATAAGTAACCGGTGTGTAAAGCATTTAAAAACACTAATACCAGTAAATTGTAGGACACAAAATACAATATAAATCCCATAACAATTTACAAGACTAGGAAATATTTTTATAATTAATATGGCACCTAAATTACAAAAGTCCGATGTAGGGATCCAGAGATATGAATTTTTAAAGATGAATGTAAAAATGTGCTTTCTAGTGCTTAAAAGCATAAAGCCCCATCCGGGGACATTTGCTTGCACTTGACCAGGACCAAGTCAAAGTTTCAGGCTACTGCTATGGAGTATGGGTCCGATACAATGGGGTATTTGGGGCTGGTCAAAATTTTACCTTTGCACTTAGTCACATTTTGGTTCTTTTCCCTCGAAGTTGATCATGTCTCCTCTGCAGGCTGGGTTGTGGTTGATCATTGCGGCTTGCTTCAGTGTGACGCCTCAGTGATTCCTGGAGGTCTTGGTTCTCATCGTTGATGATGAAGGGCTCCAGAGGTTTCAGCAGGGCAAGCCTGAGGTTCAGGCTGAATCGCAGTTCGACGTTCCCAGCTTGACTTTCGACAATGGGTCAGTCATCTTATAGAGCTTTTTACTCAAAAATATTCTTCAAATAATTCCATACTTCTGGATCTTCTTCCAGAATGTCCTTTTGGGGTTTTGAAGGGTTCACAACACCAGCCTAGATTCCAGAAGCTCTGAGTTGCTCCTTGGAGAGTTAAGACTACAATTCCCACACTGCACCTGGCCAAATCTTAAAAGTCGACTAAACGCTGGTCAGCTTGGCTCTTCTTGGTAGGGTTGATGCAGGTGACTTCTTTAAGCTTTTTTGCACCTGTTACTTTCAGAGAGTCTACTCCTCAAACTTTAAAACAAAACAGAGTCATCTTTTATGAAGCCTAGAGTGTGCAGTAGGTGCAGTCCTTATGAGTTCAATAATTCTTGGTGCAGACCAGGGGTTCAGCAGGGCAGTCCTTCTTCTTCTGGTTTTTTCCTGGCAAGGATCTGAGTTGCTGTGCAGCTCTCCCATATTTATCCAGGTTTCTGGGCTGGCAAGAAAGCGGGTACCCTGACCAATGGGTACAGAATACCACCCTCTGGAATGATCACTTCCCCTGAGTGTGGCATTTTCATGTCCCAGAAAGCACTGTTCCACGAAAATCAAAATGGAGAAAATCTCTCCTCCTGGAGGTACACGTCTGGCTAACCCAACTCACAGTTGTGGCTAGCTTTTTCCCTACACTGCCCTTCCAGCCCCTCCCCTAATTTAATTACAGGGGCTCCCACCTGGCTGAGGGTGCAGGAAGTGGGGGCGGCCTGGTTCCTGTCCTCACTGTCTTTTTCCATTTGAAGGCCATTTTGGCTACCCGGCCCCCTTCCTGTCCTGACATCTGCTGCTGCAGATCTCCTCCCACCAGATGTCTCCTTTGTCTCAGCCCAGGCCACTTCACACCTCATTAAGGCAGCATGGCTCAGCCTGTCAAAGGCTGGCCAATCAGAAGAGGCTGCTACAGGGCTGATTTTAGGTAACTTTAAGAATGTAGTTCTATAACTTTTTTCCTCCAATAGTTATAATAAATCCAACCTTGGAAAGTTGTTGGATTCATTGCAACTATTAATTTGACACTTTGAATTATTATTTTAGCTCACTCCTGTCAAAAGTTCGACTTTACGAATGTTAACTAAAGCCTTGCTGAACTCTGCTTGTCTAGCCCTGATGTCCATTTCTCTGAGGCTCCTATCATGATCCAATCACTCTAAAGCTAGTTTCTCCTCCAGGCCAATATTTTTTCCTCCATCTTGAGTTGGGTCATCTGCAGATAAAACTCCCTCTCTGCCTTCCTGTCCGCCAGCTCCTCTGGAGACAGGTCATGCAATGATATACTGCTTCCAGCTCTGGCAGGGAGCTCCAACTCAGGAGATGAGTCATCCCCCTCCCCCGAAGGCTACATCGCTGTGCTGGTATCCAGGACTTGCTCTGGCTCCTCCACATCACCCAGCTAGTTTTCATCCTCTGTTGCTGTCAGTAACTGGTTGACCTCTGTTCAAGCCCTCAGAGCTTTCTTCTGAAGGTCTAATTTCATGGTGCCCTTCTTCATTTGTAGTCCCTTTTCCATACAGAACGGTTTGAGCTCAACCACAGTGTGACTTCCCTGGTTGGCTAGCATAAACTCCATTACTGCAGGTGTAGTCACAGACATTCAGGTGGCAATGAGAGTAGATTTGGAAAAGGCAAAAGAACCTATCAAGGAAAATTTAAAAAGCATGAATTGGTCTTAAAATATTTATCTGGGGTGGCAGTATAACACAAAATTACTGTATGGCACTGCACAAACACAAACACAAATCCTCCCCACTGATCACCAGTGTAGGAAATTGGGTTACCGGTTAAGGGGTGAAACTCTACTCAAGCTACAACCTTGATCCTTGTCAGGGTGAAGTCACAAGCAAACCCCACATTAACCTGTGCTCAACCCTCTGGAAGCTTAACTCAGAGCAGTCAGGTTTAACTTAGAGGCAATGTTTAAAGTATTTATGTAGCACTTCAAACAGTAATAAAATGAAAACACAACACAAATAGAATACCATACAAGATTAGAAAAATGAAGTAAGTTTTAATAAATAAATAAGATCAGAAATGACAAAAATCCAATCAATAGAACCGGAGATATGCAATCTTAAAGATTTCAGTCAATATAGTGCCTAAATAGGCTGATGGCGATGGAATGTGTGGAACGGAGCAAGAGCATTGTAAGGTCCTGTGTCGAGGATGTGTTGGGCAGCTGAGGCTACGCATTGTCCGGGTTGGAGATGCATCACTCATCCTGGGTTCCGAGGAGCTGCAAGGCTGCAGTGCGAGGTCCTGCCTCAACATCCAGGAGGTCGTTGATGAGGGCGCTTGTCATGCAAAGCTCTATGTCCGTGCACCAGCTGCTTCCAACTAAGCGCTGGGCTTCTGATGTGAAGTCCTGTGTCATCGTCGAGGAGGCTGTCGATCGGAGATTTGCAATGCAAGGTCCTGCATTGGGGATGCATCACTTATCAGTGGTCCAGATGAGGCTGCTCCCCCCAATGGCGATGCAAAGTCCTTGCGCTGGTGGAGTCCATGCAGCAGAAGTGATACATCTGTTCTGCGGTGGCCCTGCTGGATCCACAGATGGGATGGCAGAGCACCTCTAGGCACATTTCCAAGAGTAAAGGCTGGGATGGCAGCACTTGGCATTGAAGGACTCACAGTTGTAAAGTCCAGGTGCTGGTTACAAGAGACTAACCCTTGGAGTCACTCTGGTGGTCCTGGGTATAGGGTACAGGTCCAGTCCATCTCGCCCAGACAAAAGTGCAACAGAGCAAGGGCAGCAGTCCTTCAGAGCAGCATTGCAGAGTGGCAGTTCCTTTAGCAGCCCTTCTTCCTGGCAGAATCAGAAGTGTATTGAAGAGCTGGTGTCTGAGGTCCAATATTTTACCTGGTGCATTCTTTGAAGTGCGAGAACAATCTTGAGGATTCCCTTTGAAGTGCTCAAGTTTCATGCCTCCCCTGCACTGCCTCCAGACTAGCTACAAGGGGTATACAATCCTTTGTGTGAAGGCAGGACACATCCTACTCAGCTGTCAAGGGCATGTGGCTAGCTCAGCCATCTTACCTTGCCAGTGATGACTCATCCAGGCACATCTAAGCTCTCTATTGCGTGTGGTTGTCTATGAGGAATACACAAGGACAAACTGCCAACTACATCTAGTCATGTGACATAGAGACAGGCTGCAATCACTAAATGGCTAAGTCAGGAAAATGCCAACTTTCTAAAAGTGACATTTTCAAAATTGTAATTCAATTCCCACTTTACCATTAAAGAGGATGTTTCATTACAAAGACACCAAACATGATCTGTTTCCCTGCTCCCATTGTAAGCTATCCTTCCTTATCAAATTGAAGAGTTTTTCACCAATAGGACATGTAAAACGAAATCTATATGTCCTACTTTTTAAATATAATGTGCCATGATTTGTGGTCTGTTTAGGGCCTACCCTAGGGGCGACTTATATATTAAAGAGGAATGTTTGGGGCTGGCAAAAGCCAGGTCCAAATGGCAGTTTAAACTGCAAAAGTGGACTGCAATGACTGGCCTGAGACATGTTTCAAGAGCTACTTAAGTGGATGGCACAATAAGTGCTGCAGGCCCATAAGTAGCATTTAAGTTACAGGCCCTAGGTACATGTATTAGTACTTTACTAGGCACTTATAAGTAAATTAAATGTGCCAATTGGGGTTAAGCCAAAGTTCTCATGTTTTAAGGAGTGAGAACGCACACTTAAGCACTGGTTAGCAGTGACCAAAAAAAATTAGATCAGAAAAATATGGAGGAGTAAGGCAAAATGTTTGGGGGAAGACGACCCAAAGGCTGACAGGTCTAACAGTGCTGCATTCTGCAGCACAAATAGAAAGAGGAAAATGCCTTTAAGGATTGTTTTTGTGCTGGAAGGTATCTTTTCCTGTACAGAAACACTCCTACCTGGTAATAGAAGTGCCCTGGTGGAAGTTTGCTATTTTTACATCAGTTGAAAAACTAAATCTTGGGGTTTGGGATTTAACATGTGCATATCTAGGCCCTATGACAAGCTCAGCCCACAAACAATATATTATAACATGCAGGTGTTGGTCCTTTTGCATCAAAATCCAAGTGTACTGGTATTTATAGAGTGTTCCACCCTTTAAACCTTGGTAGTTTTCACCAGCCATAATTTATCCTGGGATGCGGACTTTATTCCATCCATTAATTACTTAATGTTAAATTCTCCAAAGCATTTTAATTTATGACCCCTGTGCAAATTGTTTGCACAGGGGTCGTTAATTACGATGCCACTCATATATGAGGCCAAAACCTATTGGCTTTGTCAATACTTGTTAATAGCAGGTTTTGGGCATTATAATCACAGACTGATGTCAGGCTTTCTCAGCCATAGGTCACTTTTTGGAAATTGTTGCTTTTGCCTCTGGCATTCACATTGTTGAAGGGAAGTGGGAAACATTATTTTCCTAGTAGCTTGTTTAGCAAGCAATGTATAACCGAGACAGACAGTTTTACAGCATCATAATGGGACTCATTGATTCATTCTAGTAGGATCAAAACACCAACATTTTCTGAATGAGACTGTCTAGAGAATTTAAGCCCTTTACTTCTGAGGTTTTCCGCCCCAGTGCTGAGCCCATTTTTGGCTATTTGGGGTACTTCACACTTACGTCTCCATAACTTTTCTTCCACATAAGGTATCCATGCCAAATTTGCATCCTTTTTTCCCAGGATCATGGGGTTTATAAGGGTGCCCAAGGTTTGTTGAAGGGGCAGAGAAAAAGGGCAAAATGAAGCTAAATTTAGTTTTTTTTCTGAAAAATAGAAAAAACGTGCTGCGCAAGAAAGTGTCTATTTTATGTCTTAAGAATGGCTTCAGGGAAAAGTCTGCTGTGCTAATTCACCATCTTCTGAGCTTCCAGGAACAAGCAGAACTGAATCAAAAAACAATTTTTTCATCACAGTTTTGGCATTTTTTTAAGCGCCAGCCCATTTTTCCTAATTTTTGTGCTTTCAACCTACTTTCAGTTAGCGGTGAAAACGCATGGGTGTTCCTGGAAGACTATAGATTTCTAACAAATAGAAAAAGTTCTGAATTTAGCAAGGGGTCATTGTGTAAATCTCTCAAGGTTTTCTCAGAGAAACTAACTGTTGAAATAAAAAGTATTAAAAACATGTAGGATAAATCAGCCATTTCTGACAATATTTTTATCTGTAACTTCTTGTCACAGTGGCCAATTTAGAAAGACAATATAGAGCTATGTCTGGTGGCCCCTTTTGGTTGCAGGTATGTATAGTGTTTGTAGGTTTTCCAAGAACCTGAGGCACCCAGAGCTAACATCTGAGCTACACCTTACAGTGGTTTTTCATTGTGTACTTACTATACAGCAATTCATCTAATAAACTATAAAGAGTGAAAAATGTGTGTGAGGGAAATCTATGTATTTCTCAAGTTTACACCAAATACTAAGTTGAGGAGCAGTGGTTATTTGAACACCTCTGAATTTGTGGGTACCCATACTAGCATGTGATTCAGAGGGCATTTTGCAAAAAGTCTTTCTTCTTACACACTGGCTTACATTTGGAAGGCACAAATGCGGAGAAATGCAATTGGTAATAACAATTGTTCAACTATTCTGCATTTCCACATGTTTCCCGATAAAAATGGAATCCCACATGTGTGGCTGGGTCCAGTGCCTGTGACACAATGCACCCCAGAACGCGGCCTGGAGATATCTTTTTTCACCGAGCAGAATCCATGCTTTTTTACAATGTGGATAGCTGCAGATTTTGTGTACTAGCTCAGCCACCATCCGGAAAAAAGCGATACACACAGATTTCTAAAAACTAAGGGTTGGCGAATCTCGCCGAATTTCTTGGAGTTTCAAAAAAACTATGCAAGATTCTGTAGAGTTCTTTTTATTTATTTTTTTATTTTGTCCTCATGTCACCTCCGATTAGCACCAGTCGATACGCCCTTCGTGAGTGCCCATAATCGGCTGCCAGTCAATCAGAATTACTGGGTTATTTCGGAATTTGCACCGCCCTTCCAGTTACTGAAATGAGAGGGTGTAATCATTGTACAGAGAGATCTTCAATATTTAACAAATTCCAAAACCTGAGACTACTTTTGTCCATTCCCTTTAAAAAAACTCACAGAATTCTTCCACCCCTGACAAGAGGGTGGCTCTGATTGAGCCCAAAGTTTACAGATTTCTCTTCTTGCCAGTAGTATTAAATAAAAAATCAAATAATGGCAGTTCTCTTGCAAAACATACTTATCTTTAACCTGCTGGGATATCCCGAACATGATGAACTCAGGGCTCACCTCTATGTTGACACCCACGGAGCGTGAAATGGTCTTACCCACTGCTGACCAGAATCCTCCCAATTTTGAACAATTGATTCTGTGGAGTTCTGCCAATGGACAGTAAAAAGCACTTTGGCTGCTCGCTCTGTGATTTAGCGCTGAGAGCAGATTTCGCACCGAAAAATCCACGCGAATGGCACCACGCAGCATTTCAGAGGGCTCAGCTGCTCAAGTTGATTTTTCTGCTGCTCAAGTTGATTTCCTACTTGAGCAGAAGCCTACAGACTGTGAACGGTCGCAACTGCCCGTGTTGGAAACATCTCACCGGATGTCCTACTAGCGAGCAAAAGTCACAACTTACCAATTTGGCATGCGTGTGAGAAAATATTCCATGGTGATTGGTGAAATTTGAGAAGAGTAACGTGGAGTCGCCAAAATCTGCTAGTTCCACTGGTGGAAATGAATATTTCGCCCATCCCTAGTAAAAACTAGATACACGTGGGTGGTGTCTGGGGTGGTGTGACATGTGGTTTTAACAAGGTTTTTTCACCCAGAAGCCCCAGCAAACCTCAAATTGTGCATGAAAATATGCATTTTCTTCACATTTCTGTGATAGAACCTTCTGCAATCTGGAAGGAGCCACAAATTCCCTACCACCCAGCGTACCCAAAAGTTTCTCGATAAAAATAGTACTCGCTGGTATGCATGATCCTAGTGCCTGTGACAAGAAAGGGCTCAAAACACAACATGAAGACATCAAATCTTTTCAATGAAAACCAACACTTTTTTGCAATTTAGGTAGCTATGGATTTTGGGGCCTAGTTCAGCTGACACCTAGGGAAGCCTACCAAACCTGCATATTTTTAAAAACTATTCACCCGGGAGAGTCAAGGTGTTAGAACTGGGGGTCTCTAGTTGGCAGAGGTCTGTACCTTTGTCCAAGTAGGGACCCTTGCTTCTAGTCAGGGTGAGGAGGATACACATTTTAGAGAACCCATGCTCGTCCCCTTGGTAGCTTGCAGGAGCAGACAGGCTTATCCCAAAGGCATCAACACACACAGTAATACAGAGAAAACAGCACAAATGGACACTACACCAGTTTAGGAAAATAAAGTATCTTTATCTAAACTCAACAAGACCAAAACAACAAAAAATCCAACATACAAGTATTAAAATAGCACTTAAAAACAGTTATTGCTAAAATAAAGCTTGTAGAAACCAAATAGCTCCACCTGGGCCTATTGCGACATCATGACAGCAATAAATCCAAAGTATGGTGCCGACCACGATGTGTGCGGCGTCGGGCACGGAGTCACATGGACCCACAAACAAACATTACCTTTGGATAACGAAGTCTATGACGATGCACGGCGTCGTGGAGATGAGGCTTCGGTGCCGAGGTCAAAGCCGGCTCCCTGGCTGCCACAGGGGAGGCAAGGCGTTGTGTCCATGAGGAGGCGAAGTGTCGAATCCAGGACAGGGGAAGTCAGTTTCATCGGTGGTGAGGTGTCAGTTCTGGGGACGATGTGAAGTCGGCGAGTTCGTGGAGTCACCCTCGGCTATTATCGGTGCCATGATAACTGGATGCAGGCGCTGGTGGTAACGGAGTCGATGCGAGCACTGGCGTAAGGCACGGCCGATATCTGCAGGCGTCGAAGGGCGTCGGAGCTGCGGTGCATGGCGGGCAGTGCATTGTGCACTTCACGAGCGGTGCCCCTAGACTTGGTGCAGGTCACGGCATCGCAGAGGAATCGATGACTGCATCAGAGACAGGGTTTCTTGCTGCTTTCAAGTTGCTTCCAGCTCCCAACAGCAGGAATACCTTCAGAGACTCAAAACTGGAATAGGCACCTCCTGGCAGGTCAGAACTCTCAGACGTAGAGTTCAGGGAAGCTGGGGGTGAAGTCTTTGTGTCCCTGAGACTTCAGAACAGGAGGACAGCACACACAAGCCCTTGGAGAATCTTCTTCAAGCAGGTTTCTTTAGCAAAGTTCCAGTCTTTGTCCTTTCCTTGGCAGAAGCAGCAACTGCAGGCCTACTCCACACATCACTCAGCAAGGGGCAGTACTTCTCCGCACTGCTCTCCAGCTCTTCTCATTGGCAAAGGTTTGTCTTGAGTCAAAAAATGATCTAAAGTTCTGGGGTTTAAGGTCCACTACTTATACCCCATTTTGTCTTTCTTCTTCTTTGTGAAAGGGTCTCTGAGCCCTTCCAAACCAGTCCTGTCCTCACTGGTGCAGTATGACCACAGGGGGTGGAGACAGCCCTGTGCAAGGGAGAGAAGCCTTATTCAGGTGCAAGGAAAACTCCACTACTCTAAATGCAGTCAAGGTCTATGGATTTAGGCCCAGATCTCGGTACTGGGGTGAATGTATGACATTGTTCTGCATTCTGTCCATCAATTGTTCTTTTTGCATTTGTCACCCCGAGTGGGACGGGTATGCCCAGATGTGGGTCCCGGGCTCACTGTGCCACTGGACTCAAGCTAACCTGGCTGATGAGGGGTGAAACCCCGAAACCGGTCCCAGGATGCTTGTTTCTGGTCCAGGGAGGACCTGGCTTGGCAGTTCGGTCTGGACTGTTCCCATGAGGCACAGGGTCAAGACTGATTTGCATATGGCTGGGTCTAAACTGGGGTGGCATGGTGAGCAACAGAACAATGGATTTAACCCAGATCTATTGACAGGAGGTGAATGTTTGATTTGCTCTGCATTCCATCCATCATCTATGTGTCTTTTACTTTCTAAAAGAGGCATTTTCAGACACACAATTTAAAAACCGTCTTTACTAAAAGATGTGTTATTAAATTCTGAGTTCAAATAGCCTAAACTTTATTCCTCTATCTTGTCCCAATGGGAAGTTATACTTGTAAGATGTTACAAAGTATCTCCAATGTTAGCCTATGGGGCAGACAGCCTTTCAATAGTGAAAAACGAAATTGACAGTATTTCACTATTATGAAATGTCACACACACCAGTGCATGTCCTACCTTTCACATACAATGCGCCCTGCCCATAGGGGTACCTTGGGCCTAACTGAGGGGTGACTTTACATGTAAGAAAAGGGAAGGTTAGGGCCTGGCAAGTGGGTGCACTTGCAGGTCGACATGGCGGTTTAAAACTGTGCACAGACACTGCAGTGACAGGTCTGATATACATTTACAGGGCTATTCAGGTGGGTGGACAATCAGTGCTGCAAGCCCACTAGTAGCATTTGATTTACAGGCTTTGGCACACTCAGTGCCCTTTACTAGGGGCTTACTAGTAAATCAAATATGCCAATCATGGAGAACCAATTGTAATAATAATTTATACAGGGAGCACTTGCACATTGACACTGATCAGAAGTGGCAAAGTGCCCATAGCATCTAAGCCACCAAAAAGGAAATCCAGCACAGCATAAAACATACAGGAGGTAGAGGCAAAAAAGTCAGGGGAAACCACGGTAAAGATGCCAAGTCTAACACAAGGGTGGCATGACTTGCATGGCTCTCACCAGGTTTGTTTACCAAGAAGCACTTGGAAATCTCAAACTCCAGCTAAATACACACATTTTCCTCAAACTTCTGAGACTGAGAGTTCTGGACTCTGCAGCCTTCCACCCTTTTGTAATTTGGGTAGCTCTAGATTTTGGGGCCTAGCTCAGCCGTCACCTAGCAAAACCTAGCAAACCAGATATTTCTTAAAGACTAGACAACAAGGGGACTACAGGGTGGTGTGCCTCATGTGACTCCCACAATGTTTTCTTATCCAAATGCCCTGTAAACCTAAAACTTTGCCTAAAATAGTACATTTTCTGTCCATTTTTGTGAGGTAAAGTTTCATAATCGGCAGGGATCCACAAAATTCCTTCTACTCCTTCCTAGTGCCCGCAACAGGAAGAAATCAAACCAGGGCCAGTGGGAGTTTTCCCGTGGGGACTTCTCATAACCCTGGTTTGATCTGTTGTTTTTGCTGGGTTAGTGAGCTTTCTGCACCCCAAGGAGTAGATTGGGGGAAAACACCCCAAATAAGCCCCCAAGGATAGGAAGAAAGACTGTTTTGGCATTTTGTGGGGGTGGGGGCTCAGCCTGGTGTGTGAGAGAGCTGCCCCACACACGGTGTTAGGCACAAAAAACAACTTCTGTGGCATTTTGTGGGTTTCCTGACCCTTGGGGGGGGGATTAGCAGGTAAACCCTAAATACACCCCCAGGGGGGCAGAAAGACTGTTTTGCATTTTTTGGGACAGGGGTTAGGCAGAAAGACTGTTGTGCTTGGAGGGAGGGGGGAGCACTAGGCTATTGCCATGGTGTTCACTCCCACCTCTGAAAGTATCCCTGGTGCCTAGTGCCTGTGGTGATTCTCACACAGGGATTCACTATGGTAAGATTCTCCCCTTTCCAATGATACCTCTCATGTCTAAATAGATGCCGGGGAAGCTTCCCAGCAGCCCAAACTCTAAAATGAAAAAGGGAAACCCTCTAGTGTGAGCACCAGGAAGTCCTTTAAAATCCCCCCTAGCATCAGTTGATGGCTGACAGACGCACTGTGGAGGGAGTGCAGGTGTTGGCCATCGGTCGATGCCCACACTTAAAAGGTTACTAGAGAGGAGTATCTGACAACTAAGTAGTACTCCTTTCTGTCTCTTATAAAACAAAATAACAGACAGGTATCAGATCAGATTTCTCAAGCTAGTTGTGCCACTTTTCGATTTGCTTCTCTTCTCACAGAGGACTTTGCTGTCTGCACTTTTTTAACCCCTTCGCTGCTTCTGTCGGCCAACGGCCGTCGCCAGCACTACCTCAGTAGTGCTGCGCACGTCCGTTGGCCGACGCGGGCTCGCCCACTCCGCTAAACCGCCGCACCGCGGCGGAATTGCCGCCGCGGTTAAGTGGTTAAAACACTGTCACTTATCTATAAATGGTGTTAGCATAATTTCAAACAATGTTTTCATATCAACATCTGGTCCACTTGTCCACTTTTCGGGTAATTGTGGGTATTGTTAATTTATTGGAATGACTGCTTCTGTATAGCAGTTTATTTACGCAAGGTAACAATTCATAGTATTGTTTTGAATGAATTAGTCACTAAGATACACTATTACAAAATTGCATATTTTCATGAACTACCCAGGTTAATTGGGTATGGGTTAGGTCTGGTTCACTATTACTTCTACGTGCTTATGCAACAAGACACAAATCCATGTCAAGCACACTGGTCCTTTTCTCCTTGTCTAGTGCTCTCCCTGCATTGTTCTACTGAACATTTAAATATAAAGTGCAGACACCTTTTTTTTGTGTTGCTTTTCTCTCATCTCAAGTTTCTAAGCACCTTAGCTGTATCACATTTGTGGACCAATTAAAGTAGAGTGACTATATTCTTTAGAAAACATGCACATTCAGGGCCTCATCTACTTTTATTTCAACATTTCCGCTTGCGGGTCAATTCTCGTTTCCCGCTTGCTATAGCAGCATTGCAAGCCTCATCTATTTATTTAAGATATTCATCAATAAGAAAAATATTCATACACATATATAGAGGGGCTTTGGTCGAGCTCTCGTGATCCATTCTTCTGTTCATCTGTCATTCACATTTAACTTCTTCGCACTAAAGATAAAGCATGGTGCAATTGGGCAGTCCAGTTCGGCCATTAGCTATCTTGCACTCTCGGTGACAGCATTTTACCTGATCACATGTGCACCTCTACATCCACATAAAAAGAAGTGCACTTCAGTACCAGGCCAGACTTTTTAAGACGTCCTTGTGTGTTTAAACTATGTCTTCCATACCTGCTTGGGAGCACTTGCTCTGTTTTATTGAAGTTACAGCGGATGATTTATTTATTTATTTTCAAATTTTGCAATTGCAGGCATACATGTTGATGCTGTGGATTTTTTTCTGTTATTCTTCTGTTTATTTTTGTTGCAAATGCTTGCAATCATTTAAAAAATAAATGAATAAATAAATAAACATTGCCCCGGCTTGTCAAGACCAGTTTAATTATCCCTGCAAATGCTTTTTTTTCTAGAGTGGAGAATTAAAAACTGATACCCATCCAGGCTTTCTTTGCCCCAAGACGTTAAGTTGAGCTCATAATATTTTGTTCGAATCTGATGAGTGGCAATTTAGAAAATCTTTGATAGCCTTGTGGTACGAACAATACCACATGCTTCTGAAGGATGCTCTAATTAAAAAGGACTGATGTAAATGTGTTTGCAATTGTGATTTTATGGAACTTCAATGGATGCCTTTTGACACAAGAACAAACCTGTTTCCTTATATAAAATGTTGTTTACAGAACAGCTGCAACATTGCTCTGCTCAATTCAATTTTCCTCAAATTCGTGGGTACTTGCTTGAGGAATGTCGGCAAAACATATAACAATTGTTATGTCAGTCATTAGCCAACTGCTATACACAGACCTAGAGCTTCCTCCAGGCAAAATACACAGCAACAGGGGCTTAATGGATCATATTGTAAATTGGAATCATTTGTGTCAAGCACTTTTTGTAAGCGGTACTTGAAATTAGCATCATAATTCCTTTGATTAATGCAATGGTTGTTTCTGCTTCTCGGAAGCTGCGGACAAGAAAATGTTTCATTTTAGAATACGTATTGATTCTCAAACATCCTACAAAGTACAAAAGGGGTTGAAATATTAAATGAAAGAACAATAAAGGAGAAAAATATATTAGTTGCGTCTGCATGCGTACATAAGTCATAGGTAGATCTTTGGCCCAGAACATAACAGAACATGCCTGACACCCCAGACTTGAGACAGCTTGCAGCAGTAGGACATAAACATATTAGTAACGTGTGTTAACGTGTGGAGAGGGAGGAAAGTGAGAGCCTACCTATCCGTAAAAGTAAGGCCATGCAAAGGGTAAGTCTACAAACGGTACGTGTGCAATGAACTGGGAGATGATGTTGAACGGGGTGGAGCAGAAAACAGGCGCACGCCTATGTATTGTCTTGGCGTTGCAACTAAGGAAGTCCATGCTTCGCCGGCTACACTCTCCCCAGAGAAGGGCTTCATTTGTGCCGTGTTTTCCAGTGCTGAGCGCCGGCCCTTATTTGTAAACATTGGCACATATTGATGAGAAATCTTCACAAGGTTGCACTCTGTGTGTATTTTGAACCAAATCCCATAAGTGGAGCATTAAACTATTTAATATACCTTATAAGAAATAATAAAACCTAAACATAAAACTGCAGTTTAATGTAATGTGAGTTGTGCCAGCTGCAGTCGACCAGTGAATAATACCTTGGGTCCTGGCACTTAATTTTTTACAAATTAAGCACTGCCCCAGAGGACCATTGTATCCTTTTCATAAGTTTTTTGTTGTGAAGCAACAAGTAGTTGGAGATGCTCTATGGAACCTGCAGAGTCATGCGTAGTCGTGGCGTGTACCATAACTAGGAAATGTAAAAGAAGATAAAATATACCACTAATCAGTATCCACAAATATAGGCACAAAGTCCAAACTTTCCCAATTATTGGTGTGAGAGTAACTACTATGCTTGCACTGACACTTTACTAAGAAAATTACAATCAGAAACATCGACCAAATTTATTCAAAATAGACATTTGATGTTGTTTCATATACATGATTTGTTCATTTGAAGCCATACAAACATGATAGATAACCAAGGTGAGTATGATTTCAGGGTACCAGTGTCGCACTATGCAAACCTTATCTACTGTCCGTGAACTAGCAAACCACCTGTTACAGTGGGAAGTATTGCCTTTAGCGGCACCCAAATCAAGTAAAAGAGCAGGCTTAGCAGAAGGTTGAAGAATAACGCCTTAAAGAGTCGATAACAATTTCTAGATATCTGCTCAATAAAGCTCAGATACATATTTCATTTCCATGAGTTGTGTGGAGTACAGTGGCAGGACGTCAGAATCCAGCGCAGAGTGGAAGATGTCAAACCTGGGATTCGTCTTCATTGTTGAACAAATGCCATGTTTTTGTGGAAAAGGGAAGGAACTAAACTTATAAACAGTCCGTTACATGGATGTACAAGATGGTGATCAGTCCATTGGACCATGTTGGAGGTTCCCAATCCAAGATTCAGCAGAGTATATCCTGTGATGTGATTTTTTGATTGAACCCCATATAAAGCAGTCATAACTAGAAGAAGATGTGTTGTATTACATGTCATTCCTCGATTTTTAAGGTTGCTCCAGTGAATTTTCACCACTTCACAGTGTATTCCTGGATGGGAGAAAGGATTGGGGAGGGCACTGTTGGACCTGTCAGCCCTGGGATGGTCGTCCCCTAAACAATTTGACTTCCTCCTCCATTTTTCCTGATCTCGTTTTTGTTGGCCGTAGGACTCTGAGCACCTTATCACTGCTAACCAGTGCTACAGTGCATGTGCTCACTCCTTAAAACAAGGTAATATTGGCTTATCCGCAATGGAAGTATTTAATTTACATATATGTCCCTCGTAAAAGGGCACTACATGTGCCCAGGGCCTACTAGTGTACCTGAAGCACTGGTGGTGCCACCCACTTAAGTAGCCCTTGAAGCATGTCTCAGCCATGCCACAGCAAAGCATGCGTGTGCAGTTTTAAACAGCAAATTTGACCTGGCAAAATAAACCTTTTGGACAGCCCAGAGGGCAGGGTGCTGTGTATTTAAAAGGGAAGACATGTACTTTTACAATTTAAATGCTCTGGTAGTGAAAAACTCTTAAAAGTGTTTTTCACTACTGCAAGGCCTATCTCTCCCATAGGATAACATGGTAGTTACCTTATTCCACTGTACAAGTATAATTTCCCAATGGGAAGGGATTACCCCCTTCAACTTTGGTGTCTCTGGAATCACAATTTAAAATCTGAACTTATTTTGAAGTCAGATTTTAAATTGCAATTCTGAAAATGCCACTTTTTTAAATTGGCATTTTTTTGCTTTAACCATTTGGTTCCTGCTGCCTGTCTCTGATCACGTCTGGGGTGGGTGACAGTTGGGCTTTGAGTATTCCCCCTAGAAGGAGCTGGGAACACCCTCACTTACACCTAAATGGGCTCTATCCTGTCCACAAACAAAGGGCTGCATACACCACTGTAGTCAGTCTGGAGCCAGGGCAGGAAGGGAGGGCATCTGTGCATTTCAAAGGCTCTCTTTGAAGTCTCCCCACTTCAAAGGCACCACTGGGTGTATGAACTGAACCCCAGATAACACCACTTGAGTACTCTTCTGAAATTGTGGATACTCTGCCAGAGAGAAAGACTGCTGTGTTGCTGAAGGACTACCACTCTGCTGGACTGCACTCTGCTGGACTCCTGCTTTGCTGTGCTGTGTTGACCTGCTGCCTGATGCACTACTGCCTGGGTGAGAAGGACTGGACCTTCATCTCTTGACCCCAGAGTGACTCCAAGGGCTAGTTGGCTGGCCTCATGATCTGAAGCCTCAGGGACATACCAGGCTTTCAACAACCTTGCTCCTACACCTGGACTCTGTCACCTGTGAGTCTACCCTTGCAAGTTGTGCCAACCCCAGTCCTGGACCCTTGGAAATTTGCCTAATTTGCTTTGCCAGACTGCAGATCCAGCAGAACATACACATCTCCTCTGCTACATGGTGCAAAACCGAGCAGAATCGATGCATTGCTGCTACTGTGTGTATTGGACCCATTGCAGAGACCCACATCACATTGCTTCACAGCATTGGAACCACCACTGTGTGATGCATTTTCAGAGCAGGCCTTTGTATCCCTCTTTGACTGCAGTCTCAACAACAACAACGAGCTCTGCATTGCAGCCTTGCAAGCTCCTCAGAAACCAATGCATCGCCCCAACTGTGCACCAGATCCTCAACACCGGACTTCGCATCATAAGCCCCATTGATGGGATCCTTGATGACAATGCAGGCCCTCGCACTGCAACTTCCTGGCATCTTGGAACCGACACATTGCTTCGGCTGCACAATGCATCTTCGAATTGGAACTTCACAATGCTCCACAAACCAGGAATAAGGAACTGTGTTTTGGAAGTCCAAGTTCCCTGTATCCGGCATGTGCTCCATCGTGGTCGGCCTGATCTTGTGACTTTGTCCCGGTCCGGCGTAAACAGATCTCCACAGATGGCGCTTTTTGCCTTTTAGTGCTATTTTTAATTAAAAGCTTTCAAATCAAATATCTACGTTTCAATTGATTGGATTTTTGTTGTTTTGGTCTGGTTTTATTTACTAAATTAAGTCCTATTTTTCTAAACCTGGTGTGGGAACTTTGTGTGTGGTATTTTCACTGTTTATTGTTTGAAGTGTTGCAAAAAAACTTTACAAATTGCCTCTAAGTGAAGCCTGACTGCTCTGTGCCAAGCTACAAGGGGGATGAGCACAGGTTAATTTGGAGTTTGCCTGTGCCTTACCCTGACATGGATTGTGGTTGCTGCGTGACCAGGGTTCACACCCAAGGAAACCACTAACCAATTTCATACAGACGCATTCAACCGAAATCACCCCTGGGGCAATGCAAGAGCTGTCTATATCACCAGATTTGTGAATATGGTGAGACCACACTCTGGATATTATGTGTCAAAGAATTTTAGAGCATCTCCCTCAAAAAGGTCTTCCCTTAATCAAATGCTCTGGGATGACCACTCTGACGATCGAAATCACTTCTGATCCCAAGTGGAATCCTAGATTGTGCCAAATATTGCCCTGTGCGGATGAATCTATTGATCGTGCATTGAGTGCCGCATTCCATGATGTCATCACCACAGATGTTGTGGGGCTACTCTACACTGTACTCGGGTCACGTCTATTTCCCATATGAGATCTTTCTCTCGGACCCAAAGCAGGATCGCAGTGAACAAGAGGACTTAGTACACTATTTATGAAAGTTGAACTGTAAATGATGCAATTCTTTTTTCGGTAGTCGTAAAACCCGTTCTGCAAGGCCACATGAAGTATGGCTGACTGGAATTCTTTTTCTAATTGCGTGACCTCGATTCAAAAATATTTTCTATAAAGTAACACTTCGAATGTATTTGAATCAGCTACTTACCCCACATTCATTAAGTTCGCGCTGGAGCAAATTCAGAGAGCCAGGCAGGATGCAACAGCCACTTAAACAAATCTTTGCTAATATCATTTGCACATGAGTAGCAAAAAGATACTCCAGGCCTTTCCGAGGTTGCATATCCTGGAATCTGCAGTAGCACAACTGGGTAAACTAGAGCTGCTCAAGGGCACCTCAAAAACTCCTCCAGAAGGAACATTTGTGAATATTTTTCTCGCACCATAGGCCGGAAATACAAAGGTATTTTGCAGCCACAAAGACTGTAAATTGTAAAATTACAAGCTTTATTTCTTCAAAATACGATTGTGCAAGATGCAAAACTAGTTCGAAACTCTGAAGAGCATTCTGACTTGGGGAGAGTTATCCGCCTCCTATCTGTGAGTTTCAATATTAAGTGTTAATGATTTGAGACTGTAGCTGATGCTCCTGCTTCCACGGGTGATGGAAACAATGCCCCAGTAGGTGCTCATAGAGGAGGTGCGCACAATGAAGGGCAGAGCAAGTGGGTGGAGCTCACGTAGATCCTGCAAGCACATGTCCAGAGAGTTTCATCACAGTGAGAAGCTGCACAGCGAGCTCGAGGAAGCCACAGGCAGTTAATAATACAATGCCTCATGCATCGCTTCCTTATATGATGCAGTCCACCCTGAAACTAGCTCTGAGAGTGAAGAAGCATCTATCTTCAATATTAATTGTGACAGACTGCTACAAGTGGCTGGAAGAAGAGATAAAAGTCAAGAATGGAGACTAAGGATTAAGGGGGTAAGGAAGGGGACAGTGAGTGCATCCCAGGTGAATTCCCAAGTCTTCCTCCCTTGCGACAGTACCAAAGTACAGGGATGGAGGGAGGGGCATTGGCTATATTCCTTGGTTACTGTCCGATTTCCTCTACATAACCAGACAGCATTCCGAGATTAAAAAGGATCCCTACAATTTTAAGAAAAACCTCAGATGAGGCTACAATGGCAACAGTGCTGTTATTAACTAGTTACTGAGGGTGCTAATGCCCACAGAAGTTGGCCTAGTCTACAACAGCAAGTAGGCTATTATAAACTAGCTACTGGGGATGCTAATGCCCACAAAGCAGGCAAAAGCAAAAGCCAATTTGCCACAACGGACTCATAGGGATGAGAATGCTTTAAAGGCAGCTAGACACACGTTTACAAATGTAGTAATGGAAACATGCCAGTGGCGGCTGGTGACATTTGAAAGTGGTGTGGCGTAAAATAATCGGCTCACTGTACTGTGGCGAGCAAGCGTAGCGAGCGAGCCCAAACACCCTACGGGGCGGTCAGCCCTGAGAAAATTTTGAAAAAAGAGTGGACAAATGGTGCATTTTCAAGCAAGTTTGAGAAATTAAGTTAATAATAATACATTTAAATGACCTAACACATGAAGTCAAGTTGGAATAAAGTAATTAGAAGTAGCAATGAGAAGTATACCTTAAAACATGTAAAATAAATTACAGCACGGGTTTTAGTGAAACATAAGGTTTAATATAATGACTTTCTCAAGTAAATGTGCTGGAGATTAGACTCCAAAAGAGTTGATCTCTTATTTAAATAAGTGCATGGCACACACCCTTAGGATTGGAAATATCCTGAACTGCAGATACAACCATGACCCGGTACAAAATAACCCTACAGCAATACAAAACGTGGATGATGCAAATACGTAACGTTGAAAATACACACCCAACATACTGTAAATACTCAGTACAGCAAAAGCAGTCCAATTATGCTGCAAATGACTCTATGCAAAAACACCCCACGCACGCACAACTAACCAACAGGTGGAAATACCCAAAACACATGCTGGCAATATTGAGCAGCACTATAAATGCATATTATACATTCTCCAAGCAAATGGCAACGTACTGGAGATACCACAACATCGCAAATTTCCCATCACTGTAAATGCTCTGCTCTGAAAATTCTCCCACACCACTAAGGGTCAGTACTGAACATATCATAACACTGCAAACATATCAATCACTGTAACTCCGGTAACAGTAGAATGCCCCTAAACTGCAAATAAGACACTACAAATACCCCCAACGCAAGGACCCCAGAGCAAAGACATGCCAAGCACTGCCAACGCACTAAAGGTGCAATTGTCTCAACATTGCCATTGCCCCAGCACTAAAATGCACAACCAGTCAAATGTCCGAGGCGCAGCAAATCAGCCAGGTCAGTAAATCCCTGCCCACTACTGCACATGGTCCAGTACTAGAAATGCCTGGCACGTTGCAGCAACCCTCTGAAAGTAAAACACTCATGTTTTTTACCAATATCTGAGGGGCGAAGAACAGTTTTCCTTCTAATAGAACAGATTGCAGTGTGGGCATGCTTCCTGGAAGGCCGGCAGTTACATTTTCTGCTGAACAGGTTTACCTTTCACCTAGAAAGAGGGGTGTCTGGACTTTCCTCCCTTCATATCTGCTGCGCCGCCTCGGCGGCCCCACAGCTGAATTCCTTGTTGCATGAGGCCGCATTTAACTACAGGCGCTTGGTGTTTCTGTTCCAGGAACAGGCACTGATTAAGTCCAGGACAAAGGCGGCAAAGTAGCAGTTCCTGGAAACCCCTCCGAAACGGAGGCAAGTGTTGAATTTAAGGGAGTGCCTGTTTGTAGTGAATTTAACCATTCACGGTCTGCGCAGCACCAGCCCCTCGCTAGGGGGACTACTGGGCCCTGTGGTGGAAGGTTTTGGGAAAGATGACTACCCATGGCACGTTTCTACCTCTGTGCACTAAGGCGAGGCCCAGTGTTAATATATTGTAAGCCTTTCATCAACACATACCGATCACCGAGGTGCTTCCTCTCGCCGAGGCACACGCACCGTCGGTATGCGCTCGGGTATGTCCGGTATGCATTCATTAATTGGAATAAACAGTGCTTGGGAGGTTGACTCATGGCGACACTTGGCCCCGGTGAGGCGAGCGGCACCCCACCCGGAACGGTGGCTCATCCGCGAGGAACTCTCAAGACAGCCCCCGCTCAGACATCACGAGACAAGCGTGTGACTCCGGTGCAGGGCAGGTGACCACACAGTCGCGGCCCGGCAAGACTGGCGGGCAGGTGGGGGGGATGGTAAAAAATAAAATAAAATATTACCTTGGCTTCCTCCGGATCACGCGCCGGTGCCGCCGCCTCAGCTCCTGCTGCTCCTGGCCACGTTTCACCTAGGCAGCCTCCCTCCCCTCCCCTAAGCCAATCACAATGCTGCAATGGCAGCGTTGTGATTGGTAAGGCGCAGCGGAGAGTGCCCTAGCCGGACACCTAAGGGGAGGCTATTTTCTCTATGTAGGCTGCATGCAGCCAACATAGAGAAACTGTACAGTGCGCATGACTGCTTTGGTCGGCCCTGGGGCATACCAAACAGTCAGGGCCCATAACATTGGGCAAGCCACTCCCCCCCTGCCCTCAAGCAGGACCTCCCACCCGACCGCCCCCAACCAGGCACTTCTGCTTTCTCGCAATGCGAGAAGCAGAAACATAAAATGGTAGTTTTACCATTTTATGTTTCTGCTTCTCGCACTGCGAGAAAGCATTGGTGCGACGCCCCAATGGAGGAGCCGCCACTGAAACATGCCCAACCAAAACAGAATGGAGGAGAATTAACAGTGGCAAACAAACTGAATGGGAATCGCCCGCTAATTACTTAAACAGGTTGCAAGATATATATGGGTAACATTCTGCCTTTCAACTGCTTCTGAAAGTTGTTGGGCTTCTTTTGTTGAGATACTGAACTTTAAAGTACATGAGCAACTACTTACTGTTAATGTCACAATTCCTAGTCATCATCATCATCATCATACATTTATTTGATTTAGAAGTCATAAAAGCACACAGCAAAATACAGAATTTCATATGCAATACAAATGATACAAATGTCAGAAGGCAACAATCATCCATAATGCTTCGAATGGAAAGTGTCCCTTTTTTAAACTTAGAACAACTTGACAGATTTCAAGAGAGTCAAGGGATAATAAAAACCTAAAACCATCTTGGTGTGAGCTAAAATTATGTGACCTCAAAACAGGGAGTAAAAAAGTTGTTCTTAATATTTTGTAAAGTACACAGAAAAGTAAAAAGGGCAATGTGCATTGCCTAGAGGTATTATCGCAGGGGCATGGTGGTAATTCTCCATCCTCTACCTTGGACTGGGAATGCAACTAGAAAGCGAATGGTACCCAGACAGAGCGTAGTTAGATAAAATCTGTATGGGGGTTTAATATAAAAAGAGATAAAATTGCATCTCTTGACTAGGAGGGACATCATCATGGTTTTTCGGGAGAATTTGCTGACGGAGTTGTCGCCGATAGCTAAACGGTGCCCTATCAAGATACACTGTCTTTTTTTGGACTCTGTCTGAGGGAGAAATATGGCATGGGTCTTCAAAAAGCCAAATAAGATCCAGGTCGCTGAGCATACGCTTAATATATCCCAGCCAGGAAATATTTTCAGCACTATCCAAGGTCAGGGAGTCCTGGAGAATGTGTTTTGAAAATTCTAGCTCTGGTTTCAGCCAAACTTTAGCCCACAATAGCAGGGGGGCCAAACCTAAACAGTCTTCTATGCGGTTCAATTCCACCTTGGTGGGACAAAAGGAGGTTGGAGAACCCTGAGGGATCATCAGAAGCCTCCTGATGAAACTGTTCTCTGCGACTTGGTGTTTCAAACAATTACAATACCCCACACCTTGGCCATGTAGGTGGCAAATGAAAGCACTTGGCTTTATAGAGAGTTGTCATTGCCCTTACAGGTCTATGGCCTAGATTAGCTGTGAAGCAAAAAAGTGTTTAAATCGCTCTATTTGTTTGTTGCACACTTAGGACCAACAGAGGGTCCCACTTTAACTGTGCGTTAAAAAAAATCCCTAAATAACAAACGCTCAATACTTTGTCAACAGGCTTTCCCTGGATATAAAAAGTTTTGGACTTAGTTTTTTTCGTACCGCAGATCATTATATAGGATTTCCGAAAATAAATTTTTCAGGTCCAAAGAGGACATAAACTCAGCAAAGGCTTGAAGGGCTTTCTGCAGACTGATTGATGTCCTTGCTAAAGTGACAGAATAGTCTGCATAGAGGAGCATAGGAATAAAAAGATTGACAACCCTTGGGTAGTCCAATTATTTTAGCAATAAGTGGTCTTCCAAGCCATTTATATAAAAAAGAAACAAAAAAGGGGCTAAATGCACCCCTGGTGGACACCTTCAGTTGATGCTAGTGAGTGTGTACATTCACCACCCCAAGGGCCATATCATATTTTGACCATAGTGTTCTAATGTAATCTACAAAGGAGAGTAACCAGGGGTTCTTCACCCCATGCCACCAACATATTCCACAGTTTATCATGATTGACCTACCTAGTCATAGTTTTGCAAACCAAGAGAGAAAGAAAGAATACAAGGACAATAAATGATTGCCTCTCAAGATGCATTTTTTCCAACAAGCAGCGGGAAAGGGGCGACATACAATAGGATGGGCAGGAGAAGAGGAAGGGGTCAAGGGAGAGAAGGGGGAGACTCCGTACCTACTCCTATTTTATCTGTAGCCAAATTGGTCTCTGGAGGACGGACTACCTAAACTGCCCCTAGGTGTCACATTACCAACAGGGGTGTGGCCTGAATGTGGAAGATAAAGACACACAGATGATGGACGTAATGCAGAGCAAATGAAACGTTCACCCCAGTCAATAGATCTGGGTTAAATCCATCGTTTTTTTGCTCACCATGCCACCCCAGTTTAGACCCAGCCATATGCAAATCAGTCTTGACCCTGTGCCTCATGGGAACAGTCCAGCCCAAACTGCCAAGCCAGGTCCTACCTGGACCAGAATTAAGCTTCCTGGGACTGGTTTCGGGGCATCAGCCCTAATCAGCCACGCTAGCTTGAACCCAGTGACACAGTGAGCCCGGGACCCACATCTGGGTATACCCGGCGCACCTAGGGCGAGAAAGCAAAAGACACACAGATGATGGATGGAATGCAGAGCAAATCAAACATTCACCCCCAGCCAATAGATCTATCTAGATTATCTATACTTTGTAAAGCAAACCATGAAGTAGCAGAATAGGGAGCTCTGTGGGAAGGAAGGTGAAAAAGATTGCCGGAAGTGCCTATTATGTTGAAGTGCAGGGCACACCACCTCTGCCAGAAGTTCTCGTAGGTCGTCACACTGCTGACATGGACGTCATCGTATGACATCGGAGAGTGCCAACATACCACCTCCTTTTTTCTAACACTGCCCACCTTCACAGACTGGATACTTTCATGTCATAACCTTTCCTAAATTGCATTTTTTTAAATCAACAATACTGTGTGTTCTGCACTACTACAGGGTGTGTTTTTTCCTTCCATGAACACTAAACTCAGTACCTGCGTGTCCATGCTCCCCGGGTTTTAAAGCTGCTGTGCAGTGTATTTCACTCTGCCTCACAGTGTATTTAAAAAAGCATTTACAATACAATAGGTCTCGCATTTACGCAAGTTTGAGCTATTGGCATTGTAAATGACAATGCCTTTTATTTATGTTTTGATTTTTAAAAACATAAAAGGCATTGTCATTTACAATGCTAATAGCTTAAACTCTCACAAATGTGAGACCGAAGTCAGGCGAAGCACAGAAACCCCGACGCTAGCCTGGCTGCCGCTGCTCTGCCACTGCCTCTGTGCCTGGGCGCCATCCCTGCCTCGCGGCTACTTCTTCCAGCCCACTCTTCTGCAGCTAATGCCCACTGCTGCCCTCCGTGACTTCACCCAAAGCAAAGAGTCTGCAGCATCGCTCCCAGCAACATCGTAAAAACCATCACATGGTTATTTTACGATGTTGCTGGGAGCGATGCCGCCAACACTTTGGTTTGGGTGAAATCATGGACAGGAGGAAGGCATGAGGCTGCCATGATTTTATGTTTTAAAAAAAAATGAGTTGGGTGAGCTGCACACAACAAAACATGCGCGCAGCATAATTTAATTTAAAATAAAATAAAAACGAGTTAAGCGAGCTGCACGCCCGACCCCCAAGGGGTAGGTGTGGCCTCACTGTGTAAGTGAAAGCGCACGTAGCGCGCTGAAAACACAAACAGAAAGTGGCCCCCATTACTAAAGCTCGTGTCCCACCAGTGGTGTTTTCATTAATTAAGCAAAGAGTTCTTGCTAAGGGCTAATACAAGCTATACAGCAAGGACATGGTTAAAGGTCCAGTCCTGATGGGAGGTTACAAATGAAGACAAGGCGGTATTAAGGAGAGACTAACAAGCCTATTAACAAATCAGAAACCAGCGTTTACGAAGGACAATGACATAAGCCAATGAAAAATATGGGCAGAGAGTGGACGGGGCTTCAAGTCCATACTCTAATACAGCATGCCTTGCAGCATCGCATGCGCTGCCAAGGCTCTACCTAAAAATAATGCCCCATTAACTCTGGTACTAGTACCACCTGCTGTTCACAGTGCCCATAAATGGTGAATGTGCGGTATGTGACGCTGTATGTTATTAAAAATAAGTTCTTCTTTACCTCATGACTTTTAGTTAAATATAATGTAAACTGTCCTAGGCCTTAGCTCTAATGCTAAAAATGCTGGCAAAAGATTTGAATGCAACAAAATACTGACATCTGCCTGCTTCTGTGAACTTCTCATGCAGAAGAAAGTGCAATGTCACCCCATCCCACCCGACCTGTCAAGATTTGCTTCCTGTGCTCTCGTGCCCACCACCAGGGGGTCGAATTGTGGGACTTTCCACTGTCATAATTAACCCCGGGGGGAGAACTCCGCTCCACCAGTGGAGTTTACGGAGTTTTGCCTACTCCGCGGTGTTGAGAACGCAGAGTTCATGCAAAACTCTGACTCCGTAGAGGAGCGGAGTAAGCCGGCCCGCCACCCTTCCTAAATTTTTTATGAACAACAAAAAAAAGGCACTTACCTGCTGTGGCATCTCCAGGCTGCGCAAACCCCTACATACAAGATGTACAACGTAGGGGTTTGCGAGGATGAGGATGGCGAGGACGAGGAGGAGAGAGAGACCACAGAGAGGAGGAGGCAGCCCGGAGACGCCACAGCAGGTAAGTGCCTTTTTTTGTTATAATTAAATTAGGGAGGGTGGAGGGGAGCGGAGCAAAGTTTTTTTCCAACTCCGTGGAACTCCAGGTAGTGGCACTCCACCTGGGCTTATTCATAATAAGCTTCTGGACCCTCCTCTTCATGCATATACTGACTTCCAGCCATTTGTACACTATTTGGGAATTGACATCCATTCCCAATCCATGCCGTGTTTTGTGGAACCCAGCCTGCTCATGCCTGAAACTCCATTACCTAGAATTCCATGCTCACTGCTTCGTCTCCACCACTGCAGGCCAAGGATGGGTGGAGGAATTCAGCTCACCTGTGGCTGGCTGCTGCTAGCCTGCTCACACCTGCTGCATGTGATTACTGTGAGTTATTTTAAGCCCCAGCTCCCTTCAGTCCAGCGTTGGTCATTGTAGCTGTGTACTGGTGAGACTGACCTTGTTTCCTGAACTTTTGTTGTCCTTGCTTCCAGGATTCCTGAGCTGCAGCTATTTCTTGTTAGTGATTTGCACTGCTTGTAGTGCTCTCTTGACTCCTTGTTCCTGAGCTGTAGCTAATTTTCTGTTTCCAGAACTAGCACTGCCTGGCAGTACTACTTGGATTCCAGAGCTATAGCTATTCATTGTTCCTGAATTAGCACTGCTTGCAGTGCTTCCTAGATTACTTGATTCCAGAGCTATTGCTATTCCTTGTTCCTGAACTAACACTTTCTTTAGTGCTGCCTTTTTTCCTTGATTCCTGATCCAGTACTACTCCAATGCTCCCTTAAGCCTCTCTCCTTCTGTATTAACATTTTCCCAGACCCTGCCTTTCTTCCCATTACCTTTGTTTCAGTCCTTAGTTTGCTGTCTTCCTGTTCTACTGCCTTGCTTCTAGTTGCCTTGTATGTCTGTGACTTGCTTTCTGCCTTGTGTGTCCTTGATTTCCTTCCTTTCCTGTTTAGCACTCCTCCTTGCTAGCTCCTTGTCTATCGTGCTTGTGTTTAGTTCTACCCCCTTCCTGTTCACTGTGAGTGTTGTCTTTGAGTTACATTTATAACATCATCAAAGGTATCAGCTCCACAGATTCTGCCTTTGCATGCATATCCTATATGTGGGTATTTGCAGTCAGTGACTGTAACAGTAATTGTGGGTGAGGAACTTACTGAGCTTCAGTCTTACTGTTTGGAACACCCAAGTGCTTTATCCCACATTCCCTTTATTGTTAATGTTGTTTTATATATATGTCTTGCATATCCGTTCGGGGGGTAGTTATTCTGAATGCTAAATTGCCTCATGAGTACCTGTCCTTTCTGAGTCTTAGCTATCTTGTTCCTTTATGCAGGCTTCCCCTTTGGATCACTTTTCTCTTCTGACTTCCTGTGTGATCCTGGGCAGCGCTGTACTCTTCTTTCTGCTTATGTTTTCTACCCAGTCGCCAGTCTTTGCCCTAGTCCCTGACTGTGTACCAGACATTCCTGGACAGTCCCTGAAACTACCCCTTGATGTTACAGCACAGTAATAGCCACTAGAAGGTGGACGGGTCCTAGCCCCTCACCCAGACATGCTTCATGGAAATGACTGTGAGTATTATTTGGAGACCCATTCCTTTCCAGGAACCACATGCCACAGTCAGAATCAAGGATTATTTTGGTGCCTTAAATTGGGAAGAATTTGAGGCAAACAATGCCAGAAAGTTGAATCAAAACAGTTAGGCCAGTGCTATGTTTTTACAAAAATGGCCCTTTTACTTTTTGTGAGGTGATGTACCTTCAGTGCATGTATGCATGTCTTCCACCCCTGCTGCCGCAGACCCCCGGCTGTACAACCTGCTCATGCCCCTGGGAATTAAGCAAAGATTAAGTTTGCTTCTTTAATGATGATTTTTGATGTAGTGCTGCACAAAAGTGCGGATTGGGTAGAGCTCTGGATAAGAGACAGGGGAACGGGTACAGCACTTTAACAGACTGGGAATAGCGTTGTGTGATAGCGGTGCAGACAGAGCGTTTTACGAGACAAGGGAGCAGGTACAGGCTGTAAAAGGTACAAACCCGGGTACAGCCTTGTATGTCAGGAGAGCTGGGAAGCAGGTACAACACTTTAATGGGTGTGAGAGTAGGTGTAGTGCTGTGAGAGAATGGGGTGTGAGTACAGCACTATAAGAGGTCGTGCACACCTGACCTCAGTGCGCCACACTCTATTAGAGCTCAGACACTTGTGAGGCATGTACCTTCAGTGCATGTATGCATGTCTTCCACACCCGCTGCCACACACCCCAGGCTGTACAACCTGCTCCTGCACATTAAGCAAACATTAAGTTTGCTTCTTTAATGATTCTTAATGGTGTTCCGCTGCACAAAGGTGGGAGTCGGGTAAAGCTCTGGGTAGGAGACAGGGCCGGTACAGTGCTTTAACAGACTGGGTGTGGGATATAGTGCTGTATGCAAGCAGCACAGACAGAGCACTGTAAGAGACACAGGAGTGGGTACAGGCTGTAAAGGTTATGAGCCCGGGTACAGCCTTGTAAGACAGGAGAGCTGAGAAGCAGGTACAACACTTTAATGGAAGTGAGAGAGGGTGTAGTACTGAGGGAGAATTGGGCGCGAGCACAGCACTATAAGAGGCTGTGCACACCCAGCTCCAGAACGTCATGTGCTATTAGAGCTCAGACACAATACAAGCACCCGCATAGAGGCCCCTCTCTGCCCACCTCCTCTTGTCCCGTGGAGTCTCCTGCACTCACCCACTTGGTAGAGCTGACCCTTCTGGCATCGGGGAGATGGTGGTACCCAGGTTATTATTGAGCCCTTAGAGGAGGGTTCATGCGCCCCCCTCATTTACTAAAAACTAAACTCGGCCTGCCCCTGGAAGCTGGCCTGCCCGGAAACTACAATATAACAAGCGCAGGAGACCGCACATTTTTTTTTAATTCACTGTGAAATTCACAAATGTTCACAAAAATCGCCATGAATTTTAACCCTTTCCATGCGTCGGACGGCCCCCGGCCGTCCGACGTCACGGTGGGCGTGTGCGGAGGACGGCCGTCCCAGACACGCCCACTCAAGGGAACGCCCAGCACCGTGGCGGAATCCACGCCGCGGTCAAGCGGTTAAATAAATATTCGTTTTTGCCATGGCATGGTCCCAAGGGAGCCTCTAGACCAAGGCTTTAGGGTTAGGGCATTCGTACCCTGTGCCTTTTTCTTTTTTTTGCACTTTGTTTTGGGCCTCGGCTGAAGCCGAGTCCAAAAAGGTCTGCCAACACTTCCTGGTTGAAGAGTTGGCAGCCAATCAGAGCTCTGCAATTCTCAGCATGAGCTCATTATTATTTGCGAAGTAGTCACAGTCGTAGATTTACAAATTTGAATTTCCTTTAATTTCTCGACAACTACCAAACGGATTTATACCAAATAACTTAAGACATGATCTGCGGAACATAATCTACCTTTCTGCCAAATTTGGTGTAATTCCGTACAGCGGTTTGGGCTGTTGTCGCGTTCAAAACACCTCTGGGAATTAACATGAGAAACACACTTTTTTTGACCCTCCCCCTCTTATCTTGGACTCTGCTTGCTGGATCATCCTAAAACTTTCCATGAACAACTAGACACACTGGCATACTATTTTTTGTAAATTTTGTGAAGATTTGTCAAACGACTGCAAAGATATAGGCAAGTCAAAACAATATTTATCTATAGAAACATGGTCCGAACCGGGGGCCACCACCTCCGTGGGGCTTTAGTTTTAAGTAATGCGGGGGGACGGGTGGACCCCTGCAGCCCCAGGGTCTGCCACCTCCCAGGGGCTTAATTTGAAAATAATCCGTGGGGGCCGTGCGGACCCCCCCACAGTACTGAGGGATGCCACCTCCCCGAGGCTTAATTTGCAAATAATGCAGGGGGGCACACAGACCCCCCGCAGCCTCCGGGACCACCACCTCCCCAGGGTAACTTCTAACAAAGGAGGGGGTACGCACGTCCCCCTCTTGGAGCCATACATGGCCCTAGGGATCGCCACCCCAGGGCCAACTCCTGTTATGTTCTGGGGTGCTCACTGTGCTGGTCCGATCATTTTGCAGTCACTCTTCTGCTGAAAGTTGCAGCAGGCCCTCCTGCAGGTACTTCCGGATCTAAACACAAAGTTCGACACTGGGCTAAGCTCAATGTGGGAGACCTAAACAATCTTTTAGACAACTCGAGACCAGATATAAAAAAGCTTGCTACTACTGATCTGGATTCCATCCACAGCTGGATTTCCCAGGCAGTAGACACCTGCCTTCCTCTCTCTAACAGCACTGCCCTAAAACTCTTTTTAAGATAGCTAAAGAATTATCTGGTTCTAATACTCAGACTATCCCTTGCACCCTTACCAGAATGCAATGTGAGAATCTCGCTCTCTTCTTTGTGGAGAAAGTTGAAAAAATATATTCGGCACTAGCCAATAATAATTTGCTAAATAACCCACACACTACCATCACCATCCTGACTTCTGCCAGTAATGGGCTGCCTCTGATCCATAATAATGTAAAAACCACCACTAGGCTGGTAGCATGGTCCATATTAGAACTTAGTACTTTTAACCGACTCCTCGCTAGCATCAAATCAGGCTCCCCTTGTGACCTTCTCCCAACTTCAGTGTTGAAATAGCTTGAGGCTCCCACGCTCCTGCTGGTCATGGACCTCCTTAACGCCTCTTTACAGGAAGGTTTTGTCCCTCCTGAATGGAAACATGCCATGGCGCTCCCTCTTTTAAAGAAACCCAATGCGGATCCCACCATGCCATTTAATTACCGTCCCATCTCGCTGCTCCCAGCGTTCTCCAAGATCCTTGAAAAACACGTCAATGTCCAGCTGACTTCCTTTGTCGAGTCTCAGAATTTTCTCCACACCTCCCACTCAGGTTTTAGAGCAGGTTTCTCAACCGAATCTACCTTACTTGGAGTTACCGAACTGCTGAGACATCGTCTGGACCATGGTGACATGGTTGCCATCATTTTACTCGATCTCAGCGCCGCTTTTGACACGGTGTCTCACACGGTTTTGTTGAAAGCTTTGCAGTCCTTGGGCCTTGGTGGTTAAGCCTTACAGTGACTTTGCTCTTTCCTAGCTGACCGAACTTTTCAGGTTTTCTCTACCTCGTCTAGCTCTAATCTCCATCGATCTCCCTATGGAGTTCCCCAGGGCTCGGTGCTAAGTCCTTTACTGTTCAACGTTTACGTTCGCCCACTGGCAGTTATTGCTGAACAGGTGGGGTTGTCCATATTTTCCTATGCTGACGACACGCAGATAATCTTTTTCCTCACTACATCCAAGGGATCTGATGTTTCTGCTCTTCAGGTTGGTCTGGGGAATATCGCATCTTGGATGCAAAACAACTTACTCAGACTAAATGGAGATAAAACTGAAGTCATGATCTTAGGAAAAAAGCAAGATCTGTGGGATCCTCAACACTGGCCCTGCAAAATGGGCACCCTACCACAGCCAATTCATCAAGTTCGCAACCTGGGTTTCATCATTAATGACCACCTGTCTATGAAACAACAACTGCTTTACCATTTTAAAATGGCTAAAGAAAATTTAGCGGATGATACCCCTCTCTGTGAAGCGTACTGTAGTCCATGCCCTGATTACATCCAGGCTGGACTACGGCAATGTTCTACACTTAGGTTCAAACAAAACAACAGTACGCAGGCTGCAGGTGGTGCAAAATGCAGCTGCAGGCTGCTGTGTCGGGTCCCAAGGACTATGTCAGCTACCGACTCTCTTCGCAATCTTCACTGGCTTAAAGTGGAGAATCGTGTTAAATTTAAAGCCTTGTGCTTTATGTTTAAAATCAAATCTGGAATAGCCCCACAATATTTGCAATCATTAATCCAATTGTAGTTATCTCCTCGCCTCCTCGTTCTGCTGGACAGTCCAAATTCATTATCCCCAGAATCAAACTTATGAGGATGGGCGGTAGATCCTTTTCCTTTCTGGGTCCCACTCTATGGAATTCTCTTCCTATCTTTATACGTGAGGAATCCGTTCTTGGAAGGTTCCATGAAAGAGTAAAGACATGACTATTCAATCAGTAACTCACTTCTCCTTTCTCCCTACCTGGCTGCCGCCGGGAAACCCTTTCGGGTAGCTGCACGCCTTACAAATTTAAATAACATAACATATAGCTGTTTGTTATGGTTTGGAAGGAGTTTTACTGCTCCTGCCAAATTTTGCTCTCACTTGCTCAAAACAGAGCACAACTGCTTTGACTAAGAGGGAGCTGTGTGTTCAGCAGCTCCCTCTGTGTTAAAGCAATGCCAGCTCCCACAGGAGGCAAGGAAGCAGCAGGGACCCCGGGGGCCTTGAGGCTCTCCCCATGGTCCCCAACACTACAAAGTGGGTGCCCTGGGTGGGACCAGGGCACCCACACTAGAGGCTGGGCCCCAAGGGATGCGGTCCCCAGGCCAAAAACGGCCCTGGAGGAGGGCCTCTCAGCCCCTCTCCCTTTAACTTATTTAAGTTAAAAAAAAGGCTGGGCCCTGGGGGACAGGGTCTCTGGGCCGATATTGGCCCAGGAGGGAGGCTGCATGGTCCCCCTCCCCTATTCTAAATAGGCCTGGCCCCAGGCCACGTGGCACCCCTCCCCGAATAAATTAAAAATAAAATAAAAAAAAAGACTGGCATGCCATTGGAGGCCCTACCCCCTTTCTTCACCACTCTGCAACCGTGCCTTCTGGCGCACTACTAGTTGGGGGATGAAGTCTCCTAAGCTCCAGAGGGTCCTTGGGGGCCAGAAACCCCTCCTGTTACCTCTAGGAAGTCCCACACTGCGAGATTGCTGAGAGGTGGTCAGACACAATGCCCTCTTTTTCCACCACTCAACAAACGTGCCTCCTGGTTCACTTCTGGTTGGGGGATGTAGTCCCCTTGTATGCTGTGGGTCCTTGGTGGCCAACAAGCCCTTCTTTTACCTCCAGCAAGTCCCATAGAGCACGTTTGTTTAGAGGACTTCAGAGGCCATGCCCCCTCTCTCCACCCCTCGGCAAATGCGCCTCCTGGTGCACTTCTGGTTGGGGGATGAAGTCCCCTTGGCACCAGAGGGTCCTTGGAGCCATCAAGCCCTCCTCTTACCTCCAGTAAGTCCGGCAGAGTGTGATTGCTGAGATGACTTCAGAGGCGATGCCCCCTTTCTCCACCACTGTGCAAACACACCTCCTGGCACAATTCTGGTTGGGGGATGAAGTCCCCTTGTATCCAGAGGGTCCTTGGGGGCCAACAAGCCATCCTGTTACCTCCAGTAAGTCCCATAGAGCCTGATTGCTGAGAGGACTTCGGAGGCCACGCCCCTTTTCACTGTGCAAACGCACCTCTTGGCGCCCTGCTGGTTGGGGGATGAAGTCCTCCTGGCTCCACAGTGTCTGTACAAAATAAGGGACTGTGGAAACGCCCAATGGGAGATAAACATGGCATTTGCTACTTACTACCAAAAATTATATGATTCCCTGACTACAACCTCGAGGCAACATAGAGATGAATACCTAGACACAATTCCTATGCTTAAGCTACCTCCAGAACAAATATTGCCATTACGTTCACCTCTGGTTCTACTGAAGATTAAAAAAATGCAATAGACAAATTGGCTAGATGGAAACCTCCTGGAGCAGATGGACTACCTGGATTTTATATCACCAATAGTGTGATTATTGCTACTAAGCTTCACATGGCGTGTTTAAATGCCTATAACCTAGGAGGGTTGCCTAAGTTGAGTAGACAAAAAACAATAATTATTCTAACCAACAAGGATGAGCCCCACATGCTGTTAAATCATATAGACCTCTGTCGCAGATAAAACCTGAATGTAAGATATTGGAAAAGGTCATTGCCAGTACACTGATTCCACACCTCATAGGTCTAGTGTAATATTAATGGATTTTATCACTACTCTACATTGATAACATTTTAAAGCAACTCAGGATGATTTTCCATGAGCTCTCACAGTATTGAAAAGGTTGTAGACCACAGTGCCATACAATATACAATATTGTAATGCATGTCTATAAAATGCTGAGATGATTGAATATTGTACTTATTAGACCTGGCAGCTTTAAGGTGGTCTTCCCAAAATGTTTGCCTGTTTGCCTCACCTTTTTGCTGTATTCTTTTTCTTGACATTAGGACTCTGAGCACTTTACCACTGCCAACCAGTGCTAAAGTGCATGTGCTTCTCCCCTAAGGTTGGTTGACTTATCCACAAATGGCATATTTAATTTATCTATAAGTCCCTAGTAGAGTGCACTACATGTGCCCAGGGCCTGTAAATGAAATGCTACTAGTAGTCCTGCAGCACTGATTGTGCTACCCACACAAGTAGCACTTTAAACATGTCTCAAGCCTTCCACTGCAGAGCCTGTGTATGCAGTTTCACTGCCAAGTCAACTTGGCAATACAAACCCCTTGACAAGCCTTAAACACCCTATTATTACATATAAGTCCCCCATAAGGTAGGCCCTAGATAGCCCATAGGGCAGGGTGCTGTGTAATCAAAAGGTAGGATATGTACTTTTAAGTTTTGTAGTTAAAGTCTTGGTAGTGAAAAACACCCACATTCATTTTTCACTACTGTGAGGCCTACCCCTCCCACAGGTAAACATAGGGAATTCCTTATTACTCTTATAAGCTGTAAGTCCTGATTGGGAAGGAGTAGCTCTGTAATGTTTCATATCATTAGAATTGTAATGCTAAAACCTCTTTGCTGGCAAAATTGAATTTATCATCACTACTTTAGAAATGCCGCTATTAGATAAATTGCATTTCTCTTCTCTTAGCTCTGTGTGCCTGAAGCCTGTCTCCAATACACGTCTGGGGTGGGTGACAGCTGGATTTTATGCATTCCCTCTAGACAGTCACGCACTGAGTGGCCATCCACATCCTGATGGGACACCCTGGGCAGGATGGGAGGGAGGATCTGACACACCTGAATAGATAGTGTCCTATCCCCACACAAAGGGCTGTATACCTCCCTGTAGTGAGTCTGGGGCCAGTGCTGTGAGGGAGGATCTCTGTGCACTTCAAATCCCCTCTTAGAAGTCACTTCCACTTCAAAGGCACACGTGGGTATAAGTACTGGGTCTCTGACCCCACCAAATCAGACACCACTGGACCTGTGAAGAAACTCTGCCCTGAAGAAGGACTGCCACTCTGCTGGACTGCTGTTCTGAAAGAACTACTTTTCTGCTATGCTGCCCTGCTGCCTCCTACCCTCTGCCCTGCTGAGGAAGAACACAACTTTTTGACTTGAACCCAGAGTGATCTCCAAGGAGATGTTGGCTGTTCTCCTGTTTAAAAGCTTAGAGATATCAAAGTCTTACCCCCTGCTCCTGTGCCTGGTCCATTGGAAGATGATTCAGGTGCTTGCTCCATTGGAACCGGTGCATTCTCTGCTGCTTGAGCAGAATCAACGCATCGCTGCTGTTGCAGGAACAGAACCGGCGCATCGCACTTGGGACCAGTGCATCGCCATCAGAACCGATGCATCTGAACCGCTGCATCACTGCCACTGAAGAGAGATGATCGATGCGTCCCCTCAACTGTGTGGAGAAAACTGGTGCATTTGCTTCAGAACCAACGCATCTCAGAATGGACGCTCCATCTTTGGAACTGGCACATCGCCATCATTGTGTGGAGAAAATCGATACATCACCTCGACTGCGGGATCGACACAGACGCAGATTGCTGTGCTGCGCCCCGAATCTCGCTGTTGCAACCATGATCAAGGTACCTTTGTTCAGTGGGCCTTGTGTAGCTGCTGTATCCTACTCGTGCTCCGAGGTCGACCTGAACTCTTGATTTGTCCCCTGTCCAGGGCAACAAGATAACTCTATAGACGCTTATTGCCTCTAAGTGCTATCTTTCATTGATTCTTTAGAAATTCACATCCTGACTTCTACTTATTGGATTTTTGTCATTTTGGTCCTATTTTATGTGTAAAATCGTAATCTATTTTTTGTGAAGTTTTCACTGTGTTACTGTTTGAAGTGTTGCACAAATACTTTACACATTGCATCTTAAGTTAAGCCTGCCTGTTCTGTACCAAGATATCAGTGGGTGAGCAAAGGTTAATTTATGATCTGTATCTGACTTACCCTGACTAGGACTGTGGTTCCTGCTTGGACAGGGTGCATACCTCTGCCAACCAGAAACCTAATTTCCTACTGTACTCAAACAAACAATGAGGAGAAATGTTGAAAAAAAAACACAAACAGCTCAGTGTTCTGTTTCTTCCTCCTTCTCTTCCATAGAGGTTCCTTGACTACTAGGAAAGGCTGAGAGAATGCAACAGCTCACGACACACCTTAACCCCAGTAGACTAAAAGGAGCCATACGTTTAGTGTATTATTAATGATAGGCTCATTACCAATCTTATCAAAACTGCTCCCAAATGATCATCCTTGAAGATCTCCATTTCTCCCTCAAGCAAAATGGTTCATGCTGTTGTCTTTATTAATCCACATATTGTCGCATCTTGTCACTGTGTTCTTAGTCCCTTTAACCAGTAAACATACTTTGCTGCTTAGTCCATTGTCCACTGCTAATATTTTATGCAAGTATCTCTTGTGCAAATGTAATTCTACTGGGTATTTCACTCCTGATGTTTTTTTATTTGGATATTACTGTTGAAAATGAAAACGTAATTTTTCTGAGTGAATACACTACTTTTGACGCAACTGGAACTGCAACCCTTGCAGATGGGTTGTCTGATTTTTTTAGCGCATTCTAGTGGCCCCAACATGCCAGTGACGTAGGTATTCTCACTGCTAATGCCATAAAGATGTATTTCAATCCCATGAAAACCTTCCTATTATATATCTTATTATCTCCTCCAATTTGACCCTCAGGTCTCCATTATTATTAACATAACACATATATCTGCAATGTGCACATTTACCCATAACGGTATTGAGGGGTTGAAATAACATATGTTTATTATTACCCAACTTGATGGTATTCATTTTATCAACCACAAAATGATGAGAGTCTAAGTGAACCTGCTGATATTCAAAACTTTGGCCATGAAGTCAAATATGGATGCCTGGGTTTGAAGTAAACATACATATGTTTTTCTGAAGAATGTTTTAATGCTGATATTTTTTGTTTTACTTTTGACAGTAAACATTCCAGTAATGTTATAGTTAATAAAAATATGCAATTATTCGTAAAATTATTAATGATCTTTAATAACAATCTAGCCCAGTTTTTCTAGATAATAAGGGATTCTTACTAACAAAGATATGAGATTGTGTTCTTTTGTTCATTTACATGGAGTTTGTTAATAAATCTTTGCATACACAGTTCAAACCATTATATGAGACTGAATTAACATTGTATGCTCAGGAGTGCTGATCCTGTTGGTGAGTTTAATATATATATTTTAAAGAGTTGCACTCTATGTGTTCCTAAGTAACATTTAGATTTAAAAACAATACTATATATTTGGGGGCATATTAGCAAGACCCACGTTAAAATTAACGCCGTTTTAGCGGCAGGAAACTGCCGCTAAAACGGCGATAATGGGCTTGCTAATATGCGTTATAGAATTCCAATAGAAGCCCAGGTTAGATGTGCAGGACATCTAACCTGGGCTTCTATTGAATTCCATAACGCATATTAGCAAGCCCATTATCGCCGTTTTAGCGGCAGTTTCCTGCCGCTAAAACGGCGTTAATTTTAACGTGGGTCTTGCTAATATGCCCCATAATTTTATATTAAATATTGTAACAAAGTCAGGTCTATCTTCAAAATGAAAACGTATTTAATCTTTTACTTAAGATATCCATGGAGAGGAACATTTATGAGTTTCATTCAATATCTTCAGGCCTTGCCACAGATGAGGCTGAAATAAAAACAATACTTCAGAACCAAATAACACTATTGGTGTAATTTTTCCTTACATTTATTTAAATAAGTTTTAACAGCTGGGGCAGAGAATACCACCAAATGTGTAGTTACATTTTACTAAATATGTAGTCAATAAAGCCCTGATATTTAATGAGTTAAGATGTTCTTTCCAATTTAAGTTTACAGTAAATAAAAAGTAACCCTGGGCGGAGTTCGCTTAGTCACGCTAAGCGGATTCCCCGAAGTCGCAAAAAAACTCTGCGAGCTACGCGGATTTCCGCAAGCATGCGGAGTTGCTTGTTCCGCCCATTCGCGATGCATTTTTCCTGTTCTGGAACGCGTATTGCATGTTCGGGGACGCTTTTTGAGTGCTCGGAGGGGAAATATCGCGCAAACTTCACCACGCAGTCGCCAATGGGCGGGGCCATCTTGTTTTTTCACTTTTTGCTATGGTTCTGGGCCTGTTTTTCTATCCTCCCTATATCTTTTCAATCCTTTGTTTCTAGAAACGTTTTTTTGATCTTTTTTATTTATTATCTAAACCTCTCTATTGCTGATTGTATATTTTGCATTCTTTCCTACTATTTGTGTGTTTTTTAGTGCATTTTTCACTCTTTTTCTATTACTTGCGTTTTTCATTTATTTTACTTACTTTCTTACTTCCTACCTTTTCTTTTCCGCCCCCGCCTACCCAGAAACATGGCAAAGAGCCTTAAGAAAAAGGGCCAGGGGAAGAGGAGTGAGAGCCGCAACCGCCTTCCTTGCGTAAGGCGGTGCCCACAAGGGGTGCAGCCACAGGCCTTATTCAGTGAGGCGGAGGTGGCCGCACTGGTTTTTTTTCTCCAGCGCCACCTCCCCTTAATCCTGGCAGTAGGCGGCAGGCCTGGGTCCGGGTACGGGCTCCAGGAGCGTCACCGGCAGTGGGAGAGGGTGCGCCGGCAGTGTTTCGCTGCTCTGGGGTCCGGCGCACCCATAACCAATTGACATACCGGTGGTCCGACATCCTGGACTGGGAGCATGACCCGCTGGACCTGCTAGGTGTTGAGGTCCCGGGGCTTGGTGAGTAGCTAATTGTATTACTATTGTGTTCTTCTGTTCTGTGTTATTGCGAATATTATTTTTTTCGCAAATAGCTAACATGCTGCTGCTGCTTACATGCAGGTAACTTATGTTTAAAAATCTTATTATTACGTGATTGTTACTGCCAGACAGGTGCTCATGCTTGGCGCTAATAACTAATCCTGCTTGTTTGCAACTTTGCGCTCTCTTGGGTTGGTTATGTAAGAGAGGTTAGAGAATTTAAGTTAGGTAATGCATATAGGAAAGTCTCCAGTCATTTCCTTTGTCCTGTCAGGCTGTCCTGTCTCCTGTCACTAAGATGGTGGTAGTAGTTAGTATTATTTGGTAATTTAGCAGCCTGCGTGACACGTCCTCTCACATGACTTCAGTCCTAGTAGAACATTTTGTAGTTCATTCGTATAGTGAGTGAATAGAATAGCAACTAACCAATGGTGTATGCAATATGCATGCGTCCAACTATGCATTAAGAAGAATAAAAATGCAGACTTAGTAATTGGCCCGTCAAAGGGGGTTTGAGTTGGAGACAGAGATGATTGGGAATGAGATCGGAACTTAGTAGAAGCAAATATAATTATTTTGCAATTCATTCCAAAGTCTGGAATAGGCGGGCTAGGTATGTTTAGGATTCAGGAATCGGAATTGAACTGTGGAATAATAATGATCAGATGGTACTCGACTGCAATACATACTAGTCGACTACTACTAGTCGAATAAGTCCATCTTTAGGATAGGTCAATGTTATTGCAATTGCCGTTTCCTCTCTAAAAATATTTTTAGAGCAATTATATTTATTTATTTAACACAAATCATTTTTTGTCTCTTTAATTATGTCTTACAGGATCAGCATCCAGGGGCAAGAAGAAGACTGGGTCAGCTGGCAGTGCTGTGGGTGCAGGAGCTGGAGGGGCCTCCCAGGAGCAGCAGGAAGCGGCCTCAGGCGCAGATGGCTCTGCTGCTGGCCCCAGTAAGTCCTCCTCCTGGTGTTGTTATATATTAATATTTCCCTAACTTTTACCGCTCTATTATTTCCATTTCCTAATTTTAATTTTTCCAAAATCCTCTTCAATCTATCTGTTTCTAAATTCTTGTTTTTTTTTGCTCCATTACCTACTACTAAGTACTAGTACTAATATTGTTTCTAGTGTCTGTTTTTTTTTAACATCAAATCAAACTGCCTCTGACTAACCTCTGCTCTGACTCTGTATTAGTCTGTCTGTAGCTTGCTTTCTTCTGGGTTTCACTCAGCTTTCCCTCTCCCCTTATATGTGGATTGCCTAGTAGTGATACTGTAAGACTCAGAGAACCCATTGGTCCTAGGCTACTACTAGTACTAGTAAGGACTCCTTACTACTACTAGTGCTAGTAGCACTAATCTGCTGTGCAGATTGCATGCCCAAATAAGGTATTCTCCGCAGGTTTGTGAGATGAGAAGGCTTTAGTTTCTTTTACTGTCTCATCATGCTCAATCAGTAATGGTGGTCACTCACGTTGGACAGGACACCCCAAAGTGGTGTATTTTACTTTTTCAAATCGAGGCCTAATACTTTTTTTTAGTAGCAGCAGTTGATGGTGAACACTGAACAACTGATTACCGTTCACCATGGCTGGAAGGAAGTATGAGGAGTAGGAGGACAGCACCATTATTTTCCAACTAAGAGAGACCTCATGTCCGCCCAGTTGGCCACTCTTTCTTCTTTTCAAAAAATGAGATGCACCAATAGCTCTAGTCACTGAGTCCAGTCCTTTGGGTTGTCCTCTTCTTGAGAGGCTTTTCAAAAATTGCCACCAACAAAATGCCCAACCGGATATTGTTATTTGATAGGACATACTGTCTACTCTAGTATCCGAATTGTTGATAGTGATATGTGTGGTGTATTTATTATTAATTATGTATTTTCAATCTTGCTAATGAAAAACATATATAGGGGAGGCGTATATGGCATCTCAAAAAAATGTGAAATGTTTTTTCCAAGCGTACTGACCACCAGTGCCGGGGCCAGCGGTGAGGGCCATGCCACTCCGGAGGGAGCGGAGGATACGGCAGCTGCAGGGAGTGAGCCAGCAGCAGTGGCGGGGGGTGGTAAGTCATATTCCTTACTTATTGAGAATGATGAATACACTCGCTGCAAGAGCGTACACTCAGTACTAGTACACTATATTTCTGCTGAGACTAAGTTGTTGTGAACACTGAACAGTTGAAGAAGACACCCTTTACTTAACATTATCATTAGCGGCAGGGGTTGAGTAACTAATGGCCTATTCTATTCTATCTTCAACTCAGCAGAGACAGTTTTATGATGAAGACAAAGAGTCAGACGAGTCGACGACATGTATGACTGGCAGAGAAGGATGCGTGGGTGAAGGATTGGGCCCCGGGATGCATATAGGTGGCAGATGAAGATTAGATGATAGGATGCATGGGTAGTTGAAGGATGGGTGAAAGGTGAAAGAGAAAGCAGAAAGGATGCCTGTCTGGGTGGGTGAAACTGCATGGGTGAAAGGAATCCTCCGGGGGGTTTGAGGGGTTTGAGGGGTCAAACTCTAAGGCAAGCAAGGACGCATGGGTGGTGGTTGGTTATAACTATGACAAATGTATGTTGTCAGTTAAAGCCGGTTTATGATAGCCATGTTTGGATGGATGGATGCCTGGATGGTATCATAGATAGTAGGTGAAAACAGAGTCAGACTGGATGAAGAGAATGTAAATAAAATTAAACCGTGCCAGAGTACCAAAGCCAAGGGTGAAGGTTAAGAATAAAAAAATAATAATGCTAGAAGAGCAATGCACTGATAAATGAAAAAAGCCCTGGGAAAAACAAGGACTGTGTTTTTGCAAGGTTTTTGATTCAAAGGTTTGAGGTAGTACCTGTATTTCAGAATGGAATACTCCCTTGATTCACAGTAGTTTGCAAGCACAACATATATATTGTGCATGACTATTATTTATCCTACCCAACCATCATTAATCGCCTCCCTCTCCGACTCTGAGACCGACTTCCGCTCCAGTCCCTACCCATGTCATTTTTGAGAGTGTCAGCCATGGGTGGCCTATCGGCTGCATGGTAACTAGTACTTACAAATCACTCAGTATGTCATCATCATCATCAATCATCACGTTAGTGGCATGATGTCGTGCCGCCGTATATCATCATTCATAAGCATGTCATCATTAACCATCATCATGTGCCTTATTGCAGTAGTCAGGGTGAAAGTGAAATTGTCTGAGCATTTGCCATTGATTTAACAGAATATGGCCGTAATGTAAAAATATATATTTGTGTAGTACAGCTGCCCCACATGCAGACAGTAGTTAAGTAACATGAGTCTGCGACACAAGTATGTCTGTCTAGGGCACAAGCTGACTGATCTGGCATGCCTACAAGATTAATTGTGCTAAACAAGAGAGAGAAGAAGAATACTTCTACTGTACTCCATAGTGCCTGAAAGTCTAATCATCACATCCAAATCTTAGGGGCTGAGGAAGTGAGGAGGATAATAGTAGCAGGCCTGGGTGTAGTTCGGTGAGTTTTGCTACGCAGAACTCCGCGAAGTTACAAAAAAACTCTGCGAAGTTTCGCGAGTGGCGGAGTGTAGTGCGAACTGCAGTTTGTGCTGGTATTTCTGCCGCTCGGGTAGAAATTCTACCCGAGCGGCAGCTCGTGCTCGCGAACTTACCATTCGCGATCGCGAACTTACCGCTCGCGAGCGCGAGCGGGGAAAAAACTCTGCTGCACATCGCGAAGCGGAGTTTTCTGCACTCCGCGAGCTCCGCGGAGTGTGGAGTGCAGAAAACTCCGCAAACTCCGCGAACGGAGCGAAGTTCACCTCCCAGGCATAAATAGTAGTACCACAACTGCTCATGCTACTGTGCCACTATAATTTTTATGTGTGTAATTTTGTGTTACTGTTTTGCTAAGAGTATTGGTTTCAATTGTCTTTTTTTTCTTTCTTTATATATCTACTCCTTCCCAACCCACCAGGCAGGAGTTAGCAGCCAGGGCACGGCAAAGGAAGCTGGAGGCCATCCGGGATGAATATCACCGGCTGGTTGTCCTGGCAGAGGAGGTGGAGGAGGCGGCAGCCCCAGCCAGGTCCCCCACGTGCCACCGGTGGTACGGTGCCGTGCTCTTGCAGCCGCTCGCCGCCCATCAACATCTACTGCTGCCCCCCACCCCTGTTGTTCCTGCAGGAACTTTCGGTGCCGCATGCTCCTCAGGATGGCGCGCCTGGAGGCCAAGCTTGAGGAGGTCCTGGAGCGAAGTAGCCACCACTGGCACCCCCGCCGCTAGACGTCATCTCAGTCTTTGACCCTTGCACCTTTTTTAATCTTTTTTTTGGTGGGTGGGATGTTTGGAGTTGGGGAAATGAAACTTTGGGTTTACTTTTTTTTCTTGAACTTCAAAGTGGATGGACATTTATTTAATTTACTGGACATTGGTTGGGGTTAGGGAGAGGGGTGGGTCAGGTGTTGTGGGTTTTTCTTCTAGTTTACATTTGTTAGGGTAATACATTTTTATAGTTTTCCAATACATATGATGCAAATCTTTTCTGGGGGGGTTACTCTTTTATGTCACCTTGTTTGTTTCCTCCTTTTGCTGCAGGGCAGCAGCCAATTTTTGAAATGCCAATAGTGTAACACACCGACAGATAGATGCAGTACCCACACTTGTCCTACTACTGTCAGTCTCTCTTCCTAGTCTATGCATTCTGTAACTAAAACCCCTTTGTACTTGTATTATGTACTCGGAAGGATGTGGGTGTGTGAAAGAATTAATTAATTTCCATAGTATATACATTATTGACTCCCCCACACTTCTTCTCTTACCTGTGATTGAAGTTTAGGCGAAGCGATGGCTGCATGGTGATGGTTTGGTTTCCTAAGGTGCCATGGTGGGTGGTGGTAGCAGTAGTAGTTGCATTTGCAAAAAAAAGATGAGACAGTCAGTCACCTGAGGGAGACTAGGGAACGAGTACTTAGTAGAAGTACAGTAAGTAGTAGGTACACAAGAAGAAGACTGCCAAATAAGAAGAAAGTGATGATTAATGATATTGATAAGCAATGCTAAATTAAAATAAAACAGGGATAGCCTAGTACAAGTTACAACAAACTGAAGTTGACTCGACCTATGAAGTGGACAAGCGTAACCTTTAGTGCTGAAAGGATGATAAATCGATGCCGGCAATTAATAATTAATAATGGGTTAATAATTATGTTCCTCTGGAAAAAAAAGAGAATAGCAAATACTACTGAGCATGGGTAGGCAATGGGCAACCTAATCTGTTGCCAGTGTGGCCGATATATATATATCCTTAGAGCAGAAGAAGATACTCGACCTGCCTTGAGTTAGTGTTGCTTTCCCCACATCCGCCCCAATTATTGGTGTAAATTTACTTTAGTCACACCTCAATATAAATCACACAGCCCGGGGGAAGAGGGTTAGGGTTTGATGAATGGTTGGGAAGGGGTATTTGAGGGAAAGGTTTGACAAAGACAAACACTACACATGGACAAAACACAATCTTGGCAGACGACCATCATAAAACTGTTAAGGGAGAAAAAGGAAATACATGCATGATGATGACTTGATGGTTAATGATAAGTAGTACTAGACTAGTAGTACAGGGCAGCAGTATATTATTAATTATTATTATTGTGCATTTGCCTTGCCTGTCTGCCCTCAGAGAGACCCAAATTACATACATTTTATGTTCTGTTGTACCGGGCTTCCTTTTAAAGCTAGCTAAGAAAATTAAAAAATAGCTGTAGGGGTCAAATTAAGCAAAGAGCAAACATAATAAACAACAACACACACAGTGGTAATGATTGAAGAGAAAAAATGAATCAAATTAATTAAAAGATGATGAATGATACTAAGTTACTATGTTATGGTCAAATTGGGGAGTTGCATCTCGGCATTCCTCTTGGTCCTTCCTTCCATGGACGCTCCGTACGTCAATCTTGGGTGCCACTGCCTGCCTGGTGGATGTGGATTGATAAGGTAAGTGTGAGTTGTTTTTCCCAGTATAGCACAGGGTAAAGGCCGGCCTGTAAGTGTAGATGGAAAAACAAAAGGAATATTGATAAATCAAGGAGAAAAGTAAAATTAAAATGCATAAATTACGGAGGAGTGCAACAAGAACATTTTCAGAGGTGGCATGGCTAAATCATGTCTACTCTGTTTCCTGCATTAACCTACAACAACAGCAGGACAGAGCAGGCCCGCGGCGCCCACCCAACCTCCACTTAGCTTAGATTTTGAGCCAGACAGAGCACACATATACAGACACATAGCATTTTCCAAATTAAGTAACTAAATCAATGCACCGCTGTCAGTCATACCACTACACTCGCCTCCACCACTACACAGACATGTTTTAGGCCACTTCATGAAATGCCCCGAGTTATTCCATCAATCATCTCCGATCCTACTGACTGACTGCGACTAATATAGTATGGTCATCATGGTGTCCAACTCTGTAGTGTACAGAGTGAGTCCAGATTCCATATTCAAAAATGCAATGGATTGGCCTGCAGCAGAAGTACAATTTTGTTATTAAACAACAAGAAGGGAAGTATTTACTTGAGTCAATTTTATGTGTGTAGAATAGATTAAATACAAGTACAATTCATGCACAACAACAACAACAACAACACAAACACCAATCACTCAGAGTCAGCGTCCAATGCATGCCATCATCATTAACTGTTCTTAAGGCCGGGGTAGTCCCTCTCGGCTCGGAAAGGAGGATAGCTATAGTCAATTAGTCATGTTCTTTGGAGGGACTCAACGAGGCAGGCAAACATATCTTGTACTATTCTCCATCCAATGTCTGGCTTGAGGGAAATTGTTTTTGGGTGAGTGAGGACTGGAGGAGTGGACTGGAGCAGGACTCGGAGGAGTGGACTTACTTCTTTAATGACTGCACACAGTTGCAACTCCAATCCGGCAATAAAAGTGTAAGACGTTCGTGATGGATTTGTTGTGATTGGAACCAGAAAGACAGAGACACACACAAATAATAAAGGTAAACGAGGAAGAAAGAAAAAGTAACAAGTTGAAAGCCTAGTTGTCAGGGAAATAGAGCTCGTCCTCAAACTCTGGTGGTTCACCCAGAAGTAGGTCATCTAACACACTACTTCCATCATCATCTTCCTGCTGTGCTACTTCAGGTATGGTGTAATCCGGTGGCATAAAGTGCTGATTCATTTTGATCATGGTTAACCTCTCCACGTTTTGTGGCAAGAGGCTGGCCCTTTTCAATGTTAAAATGGCACCAGCAGCACTGAAAACACGCTCAGAAGAGACACTTGCGTCAGGGCAAGCCAGGTAGTTTATCGCCAGCCTGCTGAGTACTGGCCATTGGCCCCTTTTCCCAAACCAATACACCAATGGGTTTTGATCAATGTAGACCTCTGTTGGGTCATCCAGATAGGCCTGGACCATCTGCTCAATGCTCAGGGGTGCTCCGCTTTGCTCTGCCTCTTTTGCCTTTGCCTCAGCACTGGCCCTAACAAGCCCTTGCCGTACATACCATTCCTGTGACGATTTTATTGGGGCTGATGATCCTGTTCTTGCTGTTGTTGATGTTGTTCTTGGTGTTGTTGGTGGTTTTGACTGATGTGAGCCAACCGCACTGCCCTCAGGCTCTGAAGTTGAACTTGACACCGGCTGCCCTGCAGTACTTGTTGTGGGCTGGAGTTGCGGGCCTCTTATTCCCAGCCGTTCTTTTTCTAAGCAACTGGCTTCCGCAGCTATCCAAGTTTTGTATTTGGTAACATCCACTTCTGAAAAAGGAATCAATGTGTTAGTGTTCAGTACTGCTTTGTACCGTGGATCCAGAATTGTGGCAGAAATTTAATGGTTGGATGACACAATGTCTCTTTGCACCCTTGTATTTTCAGATAAGCAAAGGGTTAAGCTCTCTACCAACTCATATGCTTCTTTTTTGTCCTCCACACCTGCGTACATTGCAGACACCCCCTTCAGCTGTTCCTGTAGCATGTGCAACAATGGGATAGCTTGGCCCATAGTACAGTCCTCCTTGCTGACTTCACGTGTGAAGAGCTCGAAAGGAAGTAGCATCTCTGTCAGGCATTTAACTAGACCCCATTGGTCCATCTCAATGGTCATGCCTTTCACAGTAGCATCCCCTCTTTGCATGACATATTCATTGATTGGTCTGTACTGCTCAAACAGACGTTCAAGCATGTAATAAGTTGAGTTCCAACGTGTTGGCACCTCCTGGATGAGTGCTTTAACTGGCACTCTATGCTCACATTGAATAATCCTCAGCTGTTTCCGGGCTTTAAAAGAATGGCTGAAATGTGTGCAGATTCTTCTGCAGGTGGTCAGTAAGTTGCTGACTCGGTCTTCTTTTTTCAGAAAGTCTTGAACAATAATGTTAATGCAGTGCGCCAAACACAGGACCCTGAAATAGCCACCATTGTACATGGCCTTAACTATATTACTGCCATTGTCCTTGGCAACAAAACCAATGTTAAGCCCTCTTTGGTGCAGCCATTCAAAGACCTTGCTGTTAAACTCTTCCAAAATGTGTGCAGCAGTATGAGATTTCTCCATGGCGAACATGGCTACAGTTGCATGTTTCCGAGTGGCATTAAAAATCTCAGCAGTGTCAACACCTGCAGATATCTTTTCTTGAACCCCCACAAAAGAGATCCAGTGTGCAGTGATGCACATGTAATCAGTGGCTTGGCAACTGGTCCACATGTCTGTTGTCAGGTGGATAGTGTGAACAGCACTCTGCTGCAAAGCTTGTCCAAGCAATTCCAGCACATCGTAATGTAGTGCTGGAACAGCAACTCTGGCAAAATAGGTGCGGCTGGGAACCTTCCATTTTGGGCAGATGGTTGTCACAAATTCAAGAAAACCCACCCCTTCCACAAAAGAAAAAGGGAGAAGGTCCAGCGCTAACATTTTATCAAGCTTCGCATTGTACAAACGTGCCGTTGGGTGGTTGCGTTCATACTGCCCCTCCGACCTAAACATGCTGACAATGGTAGCCTGGATTTTTTTCTTTTCTGGTGCCAATGATGCAGGTGACATCTTCTTGACGCCTGATGTTGTTAGGCTCAACACACACATTTTGTTGCGGTACTCTCTTGCCTGAGATCCCTTGGCATCTCAGGCTGACTCTTACTCTTGTGCCACTGCTATGTTGCTGATGTGGATCTGGCTGGTACCATTGGACTGCTGGGGACAGGTCTACATTGTGTACCAGAGAAAATGTCTCCCTCTTGTTCACCTTCCACCGTGATCGGATCTTCTACTCCTTCATCCCCTCCAACAACAATGGGTGCAGTTTTTTGGCCGCTAAGGTGCGCCTCCCACTGGATCATGTGGTGTTTTTTCAGATGGGTTGTTTGGCCTCCGGTACCATAGTTTGTACCAAGCTTACCCCGACTAACACCTTGTCCACAAATGGAGCATATCACAATGTTCACCTCCTTTCTGCTAACCGAAAAGAAGTCCCAAACTGGGGAGCTGAACTTTCTGGAGCTGCTGGTGCAACTTCCAATGCCAGATGAACTGGTAGGTGGGCGTAGAGTTTGACTCTCTGCAGTACCTACTTCTACTGCGGTGGTTGTGCTGGATGTAGGTCGCTGCCGGGCCTTTGAAAATGCAAATATGGAAGCTGGAGGTGGTGTTGATGTTATCTGTGTTGGTGGTATCCGTGCCACATCCCTCACAGCAATGTGAGATTGGGTAATGTTGTTGGTCTCCACTGGGGTGGGACTAATGTCCATGATGACTGGCTCATCATCATCATCATCCTCCTCTTCTACATCTACCTCCATAACTCTAAGGCTTTCTGGAACCTTCCTTTTCCCCAAGCCTTGCCTCGTGGTGTGTCTCACTCTCAGACTGAGGTGGTGGGATCCAAGTGGCGTCTTGATCATCAGAAGGGGGGCTTGCAGAAGAACTCGATGGACTAACCCTCCTTTTCCTTGCTGGGGATCTGGAAGACAATGGTTCTTCTGAAAGAGTGGCTTGCTCTTCTTCTTCCTCTGCAGGAAGCTCAATTTCCTGAACTACCCCTACTTCAGGAGGAACAGCTACTATTGTGGGCGGTGGTTGCAGCTGTTGTTGTCCACTTATCTGAGTTTCCTGCGTTGATTGGGTACTACTTTGCGATAACGATAAGTCAATTTCAACATCACCGCTCGTTGGCATTGTCGTGATTAGACTGGCTGCCTCTGTGACAGACATCGGCTTGGGCCTAGGTTAGTGGGGTGGGTCCACTGATGCGGTGGTGCTGCTCCCAGCTTGCTCCCTGGACACTGCTGCTGCAGGCGCAATTTTTTGTTTCCCAAAAAAGATCTTGGGTGGCACACCAGTCTTGGTAAGTGGCAGTTCCTTCTTCTCACTGGCAACTTTCTTGGTACTGGAGGACCTGGTACCTTTCTTTGGGGCCATCTTCTTCAGATGTCAGCAGCACGCAGTGGCACAAGTTGAAGAGATGTCTGTGGTCACACGTCATGTGATGTTGTGCGCAGCAGGACTTCTGTCTTGCAGTAAAATGGGTGATGACAACTCCTCCTCTTTTGTGCACCCAAAAGCAAAGAAGCAAGAAGAACATCAGTGAAACGTGGCATTTATTGTTGTGGTTCAATTACTACTAGTACAAACAAACAAATATAATATATAACTTAGTGCGTGGTCACACTTGTTTGTGTTATTATCAATATTTTTAAATGTTGTTAACTCAGTTATTAACCCCTTCGCTGCTAGGCCTTTTCCCCCCCTGTGCTAAGCCTTTTTTTGGCTATTTGGGGTAGTGCGCGCTTAGGCCCCTGTAACTTTTTGACCACATAAGGTATCTACGCCAAATTTGCGTCCTTTTTTTCTAACATCATGGGGATTGTAAAGGTACCCAGGGTTTGTGGATTCCCCTGGAGGGGACCCAGAAATTAGCCAAAATACAGCAACATTTTGTTTTTTTGGGGAAAAATGCGAATTAATGGCTACAGATGAAAGCGTCTTGTTTTTTCCCTGCAAATGGCATCAAAAAAGGGGTTGTGGTGCTGAAATCACCATCTTCCCAGCTTTCAGGGCCAAGCAGACTTTTGTCAGAAAACCAACTTTTTTTACACAGTTTTGGCATTTTTCTGGGACATAGCCTATTTTTGCTATTTTCTGTGCTTTCAACCTCCTTCCAGTTAATGGTAGAAATGGGTATGACACCAATAATGGATCCTGAAAAGCCATACATTTCTGAAAAGTAGACAAAATTCTGAATTCAGCAAGGGGTCATTTGTGTAGATCCTTAAAGTTTTCCTTATAGAAACTAACAGTTAAATGAAGGAAAAATTGAAAATTAGTTGAAAAAAACAGCCATTTGTGTCAACGTTTTCACCTGTAACTTCTTCTAATTATGACAGCTATTTGAAAGCAATATACCGTTATATCCGCTGGACCTTTCTGGTTGTGGGGATATATAGGACTTGTAGGTTCACCAAGAACCCGACGAACCCAGAGCCAATAACTGAGCAGCATCTTGCAATGGTTTTTTATTATGTACTGGGTATATAGCAATTATTTTGGGAAAATGTATACATGGAAAAATTGTTATGAAAGACACCTATGTATTTCTGAAATGGGAACAAAATGTAGATTTTAGAAACAGTAGATATTTGCACATTTCCGAAATTGGGAGTACCCATACTAGCATGAGAATTATAGGTCATTTTTCAAAATGACTTATTTTTTACACATTGTCTTTCATTTGGAAGGCAGAAATGCATTGAAAGTCAATAGGTAATAACAGTTGCTCTACAATTCTGTGTTACCCTAAGTCTCCCGATAAAAATGGTACCTCACTTGTGTGGGTAGGCCTTATGCCCACAACAGGAAATGGCTCAAAATGCAACGTGGACGTACCACATTTTCACAATGAAAAATTACCCTTTTTTTGAAAAGTGCCTAGCTGTAGTTTTTGAACCCTAGCTCTGCGGGCACTTAGGGAAACCTAGCAAACCTATACATTTTTTAAAACTAGACACCCAGAGGAATTCAGGACGGGGTGACTTGACTGGCTCTCACCAGGTTCTGTTACCAGAATCCCTTGGAAACCTAAAAAATTTGTAAAAAAAACACATTTTCCTCACTTTTCTGTGGTGGAAAGTTCTGGAATCTGCGCGGATCCACAAAATTCTACCCACCCCGCGTTCCCCAAGGTCTTCCAAAAACAATGGTACCTCACTTGTGTGGGTAGGTCTAGTGCCCGCGACAGGAAGCAGCGCAAAACGCAACGTGGACGCACCACATTTTCACAGTGAAAAATGACCCTTTTTTTACAAAGTGCCTAGCTGTAGTTTTTGAACCCTAGCTCTGCCGGCACCTAGGGAAACCTAGCAAACCTATACATTTTTGAAAACTAAACACACAGGGGAATCCAGGATGGGGTGACTTTACTGCCTCCCACCAGGTTCTGTAACCCAGAATCCCTTGCAAACCTAACAAATTGTCCAAAAAAACACATTTTCACCACATTTCTGTGGTGGAAAGTTCTGGAATCTGCGTGGATCCACAAATTTCTGCCCACCCCGCGTTCCCCAAAGTCTTACGAGAAAAATGGTACCTCACTTGTGTGGGTCGGCCTAGTGCCTGCAACAAGAAACGGCGCAAAACGCAACGTGGTCACACCTCAATTTCGCAGTGAAAAATGACCCTTTTTTGGCAAAGTGCCTAGCTGTAGTTTTTGAACCCTACCTCTGCCGGCACCTAGGGAAACCTAGCAAACCTATACATTTTTGAAAACTAGACACCCAGTGGAATCCAGGATGGGGTGACTTGACTGCCTTCCACCAGGTTCTGTTACCCAGAATCCCTTGCAAACCTAAACAATTGTCCAAAAAAACACATTTTCCCCACATTTCTGTGGTGGAAAGTTCTGGAATCTGCGTGGATCCACAAATTTCCGCCCACCCCGCGTTCCCCAAAGTCTTACGAGAAAAATGGTACCTCACTTGTGTGGGTCGGCCTAGTGCCTGCGACAGGAAACGGCGCAAAACGCAACGTGGTCACACCTCAATTTCGCAGTGAAAAATGACCCTTTTTTGGCAAAGTGCCTAGTTGTACTTTTTGAACCCTAGCTCTGCCGGCACCTAGGGAAACCTAGCAAACCTATACAGTTTTTGAAAACTAGACACCCAGGGGAATTCAGGATGGGGTGACTTGACTGCCTCCCACCAGGTTCTGTTACCCAGAATCCCTTGCAAACCTAAAAAATTGTCAAAAAAAACACATTTTCCCCACATTTCTGTGGTGGAAAGTTCTGGAATCTGCATGGATCCACAAATTTCCGCCCACCCCGCGTTCCCCAAAGTCTTATGAGAAAAATGGTACCTCACTTGTGTGGGTCGGCCTAGTGCCTGCGACAGGAAACGGCGCAAAACGCAACGTGGTCACACCTCAATTTCGGAGTGAAAAATGACCCTTTTTTGGCAAAGTGCCTAGCTGTACTTTTTGAACCCTAGCTCTGCCGGCACCTAAGGAAACCTAGCAAACCTATACATTTTTGAAAACTATACACCCAGGGGAATCCAGGATGGGGTGACTTGACTGCCTCCCACCAGGTTCTGTTACCCAGAATCCCTTGCAAACCTAAAATATTGTCAAAAAAAACACATTTTCCCCACATTTCTGTGGTGTAAAGTTCTGGAATCTGCGTGGATCCACAAATTTCCACCCACCCCGCGTTCCCCAAAGTCTTACGAGAAAAATGGTACCTCACTTGTGTGGGTCGGCCTAGTGCCTGCAACAGGAAACGGCGCAAAACACAACGTGGTCACACCTCAATTTCGAAAAATGACCCTTTTTTGGCAAAGTGCCTAGCTGTAGTTTGTGAACCCTAGCTCTGCCGGCACCTAGGGAAACCTACCAAACACACACATTTCTGAAAAGTAGAAACCCGGGGGCTTCCAGGGAGGTATGGCTTGCGTGGATCCCCCAACGTTTCCTTACCCAGAATCCCCTGCAAACCTCAATTTTAGCTGAAACAATCACTTTTTTCACACATTTTTGTGTGCGAAAGTGTGGCATCACTGGCCTCACACAAATTTCCTACCACCCAGCGTTCCCCCAGGTCTCCCGATAAAAATGGTGCCTCACTTGTGTGGGAGGCCCAAGTACCCGCGACAGGCAAGGGCCCAAAACGTAGTGAGGCGACATCAAAATTGCCTATCTCAAAACCACCTGGTTTTGCAAGGAGTCACCTGGGTTTTGGCCCGTGCTCGGCGGCCATCTATGGAAACATACCAAACCCACACATTTCTGAAAAGTAGACACCCGGGGCTTCCAGGGAGGTATGGCTTGCGTGGATCCCCCAACGTTTCCTTACCCAGAATCTCTGCAAACCTCAATTTTAGCTGAAAAAATCACTTTTTCACACATTTTTGTGTGGGAAGTGTGGCATCACTGGCCTCACACAAATTTCCTACCACCCAGCGTTCTCCCAGGTCTCCCGATAAAATGGTGCCTCACTTGTGTGGGAGGCCCAGTACTCGCGACAGGCAAGGGCCCAAAACATAGTGAGGCGACATCAAAATTGCCTATCTCAAAACCACCTGGTTTTGCAAGGGGGGTCTCCTGGGTCTTTGGCCCGTGCTCGGCGGCCATTTAGGGAAACCTACCAAACCCACACATTTCTGAAAAGTAGACACCCGGGGGCTTCCAGGGAGGTATAGCTTGCGCGGATCCCCCAATGTTTCCTTACCCAGAATCCCCTGCAAACCTCAATTTTAGCTGAAAAAATCACTTTTTTCACACATTTTTGTGTGGGAAAGTGTGGCATCAATGGCCTCACACAAATTTCCTACCACCCAGCGTTCTCCAGGTCTCCCGATAAAATGGTGCCTCACTTGTGTGGGAGGCCCAGTACCGCGACAGGCAAGGGCCCAAAACGTAGTGAGGCGACATCAAAATTGCCTATCTCAAAACCACCTGGTTTTGCAAGGGGGTCACCTGGTTTTGGCTCCGTGCTCGGCGGCCATCTAGGAAACCTACCAAACCCACACATTTCTGAAAAGTAGACATCCGGGGCTTCCAGGGAGGTATGGCTTGCGTGGATCCCCCAACGCTTCTACCCAGAATCCCTGCAAACCTCAATTTTAGCTGAAGAAATCACTTTTTCACACATTTTTGTGTGGGAAAGTGTGGCATCACTGGCCTCACACAAATTTCCTACCACCCAGCGTCCCCCAGGTCTCCTGATAAAATGGTGCCTCACTTGTGTGGGAGGCCCAGTACCTGCGACAGGCAAGGGCCCAAAACATAGTGAGGCGACATCAACATTGCCTCTCAAAACCACCTGGTTTTGCAAGGTCACCTGGTCTTGGCCCGTGCTCGGCGGCCATTTAGGAAACCTACCAAACCACACATTTCTGAAAAGTAGACACCGGGGCTTCCAGGGAGGTATGGCTTGCGCGGATCCCCCAATGTTTCTACCCAGAATCTCTGCAAACCTCAATTTTAGCTGAAAAATCACTTTTTCACACATTTTGTGTGGAAAGTGTGGCATCACTGGCCTCACACAAATTTCCTACCACCCAGCGTTCCCAGGTCTCCCGATAAATGGTGCCTCACTTGTGTGGGAGGCCCAGTACCGCGACAGGCAAGGGCCCAAAACGTAGTGAGGCAACATCAAAATTGCCTATCTCAAAACCACCTGGTTTTGCAAGGGGTCACCTGGGTTTTGGCTCATGCTCGGCGGCCATCTAGGGAATCCTACCAAACCCACACATTTCTGAAAAGTAGACACTCGGGCTTCCAGGAGGTATGGCTTGCGTGGATCCTCCAACGTTTCCACCCAGAATCCCTGCAAACCTCAATTTTAGCTGAAAAATCACTTTTTCACACATTTTGTGTGGGAGTGTGGCATCACTGGCCTCACACAAATTTCCTACCACCCAGCGTTCCCCAGGTCTCTCAATAAAAATGGTGCCTCACTTGTGTGGGAGGCCCAAGTACCCGCGACATGCAAGGACACAAAACGCTTTGAGGCAACATCAACATTGCCTATCAAAAATGTTTTGGGCCCTTGCCTGTTGCGGTTACTTGGGTCTCCCACACAAGTGAGGCACCATTTTTATCGGGAGACCTGGGGGAACGCTGGGTGGTAGGAAATTTGTGTGAGCCCGGTGATGCCACACTTTCCCACAAAAAAATTGGTGAAAAAAGTGATTTTTTTCAGCTAAAATTGAGGTTTGCAGGGGATTCTGGGTAAGGAAACGTTGGGGGATCCACGCAATCCATACCTCCCTGGAAGCCCCCGGGTGTCTACTTTTCAGAAATGTGTGGGTTTGGTAGGTTTCCCTAGATGGCCGCCGAGCACGGGCCAAAAACCCAGGTGACCCCCCTTGCAAAACCAGGTGGTTTTGAGATAGGCAATTTTGATTGTCGCCTCACTACGTTTTGGTCCCTTGCCTGTCGCGGGTACTTGGGCCTCCCACACAAGTGAGGCACCATTTTTATCGGGAGACCTGGGGGAACGCTGGGTGGTAGGAAATTTGTGTGAGCCCGGTGATTCCACACTTTCCCACACAAAAATGTGTGAAAAAAGTGATTTTTTTCAGCTAAAATTGAGGTTTGTAGGGGATTCTGGGTAAGGAAACGTTGGGGGATCCACGCAAGCCATACCTCCCTGGAAGCCCCCGGGTGTCTACTTTTCAGAAATGTATGGGTTTGGTAGGTTTCCCTAGATGGCCGCCGAGCACGGGGCCAAAGACCCAGGTGACCCCCCTTGCAAAACCAGGTGGTTTTGAGATAGGCAATTTTGATGTCGCCTCACTTCGTTTTGGGCCCTTGCCTGTCGCGGGTACTTGGGCCTCCCACACAAGTGAGGCACCATTTTTATTGGGAGACCTGGGGAACGCTGGGTGGTAGGAAATTTGTGTGAGCTCCGGTGATGCCACACTTTCCCACACAAAAATGTGTGAAAAAAGTGATTTTTTCAGCTAAAATTGAGGTTTGCAGGGGATTCTGGGTAAGGAAACGTTGGGGGATCCACGCAAGCCATACCTCCCTGGAAGCCCCCGGGTGTCTACTTTTCAGAAATGTGTGGGTTTGGTAGGTTTCCTAGATGGCCGCCGAGCACGGGGCCAAAGACCCAGGTGACCCCCTTGCAAAACCAGGTCGTTTTGTGAAAGGCCATTTTGAGGTCGCCTCAATACGTTGTGGGCCCTTGCCTGTCGCGGGTACTTGGGCCTCCCACCCGAGTGAGGCACCATTTGTATCGGGAGACCTGGGGGACGCTGGGTGGTAGGAAATTTGTGTCAGCCCGGTGATGCCACAACTTTACCACACAAAATGTGTGTAAAAGGGATTTTTTTAGCAAAATGTCAGGTTTGCAGGGGATTCTGGGTAAGAAAACGTTGGGGGATCCACGCAAGCCATACCTCCCTGGAATCCCCCGGGTATCTACTTTTCAGAAATGTGTGGGTTTGGTAGGTTTCCCTAGGTGGCCGCCAAGCCCCGGGCCAAAACGTCATGGGACCCCCCTTGCAAAACCAGGTGGTTTTGTGATAGGCCATTTTGAGGTCGCCTCAATACGTTGTGGGCCCTTGCCTGTCGCGAGTACTTGGGCCTCCCACACAAGTGAGGCACCATTTTTATCGGGAGACCTGGGGGAACGCTGGGTGGTTGGAAATTTGTGTGAGCCCGGTGATGCCACACTTTCCCACACAAAAATTTCTGAAAAAAGTGATTTTTTCAGCTAAAATTGAGGTTTGCAGGGGATTCTGGGTAAGGAAATGTTGGGGGATCCACGCAAGCCATACCTTCCTGGAAGCCCCCGGTTGTCTACTTTTCAGAAATGTGTGGGTTTGGTAGGTTTCCTAGGTGGCCGCCGAGCCCCGGGCCAAAACCCAGGTGACCCCCTTGCAAAACCAGGTCATTTTGAGATAATGTGTTGTTTATTTCTGCAGCGTGAACATTTTGGCACAATATTGCAAGGAAAATGTGACAGACATTTTGAGGTTTGCAGGACATTGTGGGTACCATAACTTGTTGGGATCCACAAGAGAGATATCACCATGTACTCCCATGGGTGTTTCGTTTACGACAATATCTACAGTTGGTAGGTTATTCTTAGACGCAATGTACACCTTGGCAGACAGACTAAAAAGACAAAGATTACTGCACAGCCATCTATTCCTCAAGCACACACACATACTGGTTGGATTTGGCACGAGGGCAAGTGATGGTTCAGTATATACAATTTTATTAACAAGAGATTTCACAAAAATGAAATGCACTGTCAATAATTGAAAGGACAAAAAACTGAACCAGTGACTCGCAGCTCGTGAGCTGTAAAGCCACGTCAAGGCCCCAACCGCTTTACAGGCCATTCACACACCTTTCATACATGATACACACAAGACCATTCACACCACCAGGCACGAAACAAACACATTACAACATTCACAAAAAGGGACAAAGTACACCCTGCTTGAGAAAGACAAAAAAAAAATATTACTGCACAGCCATCTAATCCTCAAGCACACACACATACTGGTTGGATTTGGCACAAGGGTGAGTGATGGTTCAGTATATACAATTGTATTAACAAGTGATTTCACAAAAATGAAATGCACTGTTAATAATTGAAAGGACGAGAAACTGAACCATTGACTCACAGCTCGTGAGCTGTAAAGCCACGACAAGGCACCAACCTCTTTACAGGCCATTCATACACCTTTCATACGTGTGACAAATACAAAACCATTCACACCACCAGCCGCGGGCCCATCACATTACAACACTCACACCAGCAGACAGCGCCATTCAAGGACCCATCACTTTCACACGCCCACATTCCTAACACAGCAACCACACAAGCTGATGGATTGCGTGGAGTGTCGCTCGGCTAGCAGTGTGTGTAGTGACCAGCAGCAAGTCACTACTCACACACTGCCAGCCGAGCGCCAGTCCACGCACACCGCCAGCCAAGCGCCACTCTACGCACACCGCCAGCCAAGCGCCACTCCACGCACACCGCCAGCCAAGCGCCACTCCACGCACACCGCCAGCCAAGCGCCACTCCACGCACACCGCCAGCCAAGCGCCACTCCACGCACACCGCCAGCCTAGCGCCACTGCACGCACTCCGCCAGCCTAGCGCCACTCCACGCACACTGCCAGCCAAGCGCCACTCCATGCACACCGCCAGCCAAGCGCCACTCCACGCACACCGCCAGCCAAGCGCCACTCCATGCACACCGCCAGCCAAGAGCCACTCCACGCACACCGCCAGCCAAGCGCCACTCCACGCACACCGCCAGCCAAGCGCCACTTCACGCACACCGCCAGCCAAGCACCAGCCTACACACACCACCATCACATTTAGGATTTTTTTATACAAAAAAGAAAACACAAACAAATTGCAAATAGATACAAATCTACTAACACAAAATCAGAAACTAAATACATTGCACTAATGCCAACCTTGAAACAGAATAACAATTCTTAAACATTACAGACCAGGCAGTTCACTTTACCACTCATGGTTGCTCCCAATAATTCTTTTGCTTGTGGTACGCTCTATAACAAGCAGGCACACACAGCCCAGGGTTAGAAGGACACTCAGGGCAGTACATACAAGTCTCCTTCCGCGTACCTCTTCGCCAACAGACTCTACATCTCCTAGTGGGAAAGTCTTTTGAGGGTGTAGGAGGAATGTGATCAGGAAAGTGGCGATCTTTCAATCGAGCCACATCCTCCACCACTCCAACTCTAGGAACACTTGCCTGTTCCACAACAACAAGGCTGCCTATGACAGACTGCTGAAACTGAACAAAAGTCAACTTTGACGCAGGAGAACACTCCTTGAACACAACAAAAGCATTGAAAGTTGCTAAATTGAAGAGATGGATGGCCAACTTCTTATACCAAATGTAAGCCTTACGAATAGCAGTGTAAGGTTCCAACCTCTGATCTACTCTATCAACACCACCCATGTGCTTATTGTAGTCTAAAATGCACACAGGTTTGCGCACTTCAGCAATCTGACCCCAAACAGCCACAGGTGAAGTACTCTCATCATGGATGGTAGTCAGCATGTACACATCCCTCCTGTCCACAAATTTCACAGCTAGCAGTTCCTCACTACGCAAGGCACTGCGCTGTCCCCTCTGAAGTTTTTTGCAAACAAGCTCTTTTGGATAACCTTTACGGTTAGAGCAGATTGTGCCACAAGCAAAAGTGTCCACTTTGAACAATTCGTTAAACAATTGCACAGCAGTGTAGAAATTATCAAGGTACAAATGGTGGCCTCTGTTAAACAGTCCTCTAGCAAGATCCCACACAATTTTCTCTGAAACTCCAAAAGTGGACGGACAACCAGGGGGGTCAATAGTGGAATCCCTACCAGTGTACACACGCAAATTAAAAACATATCCTGCCCTACTCTCAGACAACATATACAGCTTAATTCCATAGCGTGCCCTCTTGCTAGGAATGCACTGCCTAAAACCAAACGGCCCTTGAACAGGACCAAAGACTCATCAATAGATATTTCTTTCCCTGGAGTATAGATCTCTGAAAATCGATCTACAAAGTGATCAAGAACAGGCCGAATCTTAAAAAGACGGTCACATTCAGGGTGATCTCGTGGCAACGCCAAACCATTATCAACAAAATGCAGCATCCGAAGCAAAAGTAAATACCGATCACGAGTCATAACTGCAGGAAATATGGCCGTTGCCATCAAGGGACTGGTAGACCAATATGAACCCATGGACGGCTTCCTTATAAAAACCCATCAAAAAAGTCAAACCCAAAAACTTCTTCATCTCTTCCAGATTTGTGGGACTCCACCGGGTAGCTCTAGAATGGGGCCTAAGTCTGGCACTGTTGTCCCTCAAAAACTGTTCAGCATACAAATTAGTCTGCTCAACAATCTCACCCAAAAATACATCATCCATAAGCAACTGAAAATACTGTATAGGCAAATAATGTTCACAATCCACTCTACACCCTGCATAACCACTAAAGGCAGGCAACACCGGCTGCACCATGTTTGGATCAACCCAGAGTCCAGCACTTCCAGTAGGAAGCCTAGCAGCCCCAGGCTGCAATCCAGATGCCTCTTGCACCATCGGCACAGTAGTATCCTCCTCTAAAACAGGCACTTCATCTGCACTGAGAGTACCTTCATCATCCGATGATTCCATGTGGAGAGAAAACTCACTGCCTGAATCTTCCCTCCCTCCTCTCCCTCAGAAGCACTGTCAGTCTCATAATCCTGCTCAGAGGAAGATTCAAGAAGCAAACCAACCACCTGCTGAGCAGTAATTCTACGGCTAGCCATAATGCTTACTAATAAAGGTTACTTGTCAAACAAGTCAACAACAACAAACCCTTTGTAAAAAAAAGAAATAAACAAAATGTAGCTTTATCACAAAGACCTATATACTCCAACACTATACCACTCACGTGACAGAAGCAGCTAGACTCACCACCACCTACTCTGCACAGACACAGTAAGGATCAACAATATCCCACTAAAAAAGAAGAAAAAAAAATTACACATAAGACAATGCAAAACATCACAAAGAATTTCATGCTCTGAACACTAACAAATATGCTGCCATTATGACACCACTTTCAAAAAAATTCATTCATGCATGACAATAATACTCATTTGGAGTACACACAACAAAAATATTTTTCTTACCAAATAAATGCAATTACGCAAAACTGCAGAACAACCACTGCCGAAACCGCAAACAGGAATCAAAAGCTTTACACTAGAATAAAAAGGAGAAAAAAACATTACAATCACATATGCAAATAATGCACCAGTCCACACACAATCCACCAGCCAAGCTAAGGGGTAGGTGGGCCAAAGAGTATAAATAAAATATTCACCCCCGTAAAAGGGGAGCAACCCTTGCCCTTTGGCCACTCCCCAACACAAAAATTAAAAACCCTGGTGTCTAGTGGCTTCTGCACTCCTTGGGGGCAGATGGGCCTAAAAACATACTGCTATTCTGCCACCCAAGGGGTCACTCTCCACAAATAAATGCCTGGTGGACTAGTGGGAAGATACCTTTATCTTCCGCACACAATCTCTCACTACTCAACTCTACTCTCAACTCTATTCACAACTGGATGTTAGCTCACCAACTCATTATGAATCCCGCCAAAACTGAATTCCTCCTCCTCTCTACCTCTCTCTCACCTCCTCCTGTTCAATCTTGGATGGATCAGCTGAACCTACTCAACAACAAACCCATCATTGTCGACAGCGCTAAATCCCTAGGTGTCATTCTTGACAAAAGACTCAACCTAATCTCCCACATCAACTATATTGCTAAGAACGCACGTTACCAGTTGCGCCTTCTATGGGGGATCCGTCGGTTCTTCCCGGAGAAAGACTTAAAAACCTTGGTACAATCTCTGGTTCTCTCAAGACTGGATTATTGCAATTCTCTTCTGACGGGCCTACCCAAATCCCACCTCTCCCCTCTCAAATCCATCCTCCATTCAGCAGCTCGCTTCATTTCAGGGTCTAAATGAAGTGACCACGTCACTCCTATCCTGTCCTCTCTTCGATGGCTTCCGATCGAGGCAAGATCTATTTACAAAACTGCCTGCATCACACACAAAGCCTTACACACGTCCTCCCCTCGTTACCTGGCGAATAAATCGAAATTGTCCGGTGGCTCTCGCCCTTCTCGCAATGCGAAAAAGCTTCTGCTTGAGCCCCCCTCCCCCCCGTCTTCAAAAGGGAAAGATCGATGGCGCAATCCTTCTCAGGCAATGCGGTGAGAATCTGGAACTCGCTTCCCCATTGCTCCGTGCCACCTCCTCTACCCGGATCTTCTAAGCTGACCTCAATTCTCTTCTCTTCCAAAGACACTTTCAGAACTAATACTTTCACTCTCAGCCCCTCTAGGAAGTTCGCTCTTCATTGTAAATTTGTACTTTTTCCTGTACATTCCTCACCCTTGCGTGCTGTGCTGGATTTGTGTACCCTTCATTTAATTCACGCCCTCTCTACTCCCTCAAGGAAGTTCTTCCACTATAGGAAATTCTGTACTCCATGCCTATAGAAGTGCCTTCCCAGTGTGTTCTGCCACTTATTGCAGTATTATACCTCTATTTGTATTTTGTATCTCATGTATCATGCACAATTGTCACTTTTTCCTCATGTAATGTAACGCTTGCTTTTGTATTATGCTCACTTGTAACCTTCTCATCCATGTAATGTTACTGATCCTATTGTGAAGCGCTCTCACACCTTCGGGTAAAGCCACGCGCTATATAAATAAAACTGCCCCCCCCCCAGGGGGGCAGAGCACCAAAAACATAAGGCCCCCAAAAGGGGAGCGACCCTTACCCAAGGGGCCGCTCCCCAAAACAGTATTTTCCGGTTTTTAAAAAAATTCCCTGGCGTCTAGTGGGCATTCCTGCTGCAGGATCGCATGATCGTGCATCAGGAATGCACAAAAGAGGCATCGAGGGAAAGGAAAGGGTTTTCCTTTCCCTCGATGCCTCTTCTGTTTCAAATCCCCCCTCCCCGGAGCCAAAACTAACCTTATTCCCCGACGCGCTATTGTGAAGCGCTCTCACACCTTCGGGTAAAGCCCCGCGCTATATAAATAAAACTGCCCCCCCCAGGGGGGCAGAGCACCAAAAACATAAGGCCCCCAAAAGGGGAGCGACCCTTGCCCAAGGGGCCGCTCCCCAAAACAGTATTTTCCGGTTTTTTAAAAAATTCCCTGATGTCTAGTGGGCATTCCTGCTGCACGATCGCATGATCGTGCAGCAGGAATGCACAAAGAGGCATTGAGGGAAAGGAAAGGGTTTTCCTTTCCCTCGATGCCTCTTCTGTTTCAAATCCCCCCTCCCCGGAGCCAAAACTAACCTTATTCCCCGACGCGCTGGAAGCAAATGGCTTCCAGCGCGTCGGAGAACAAAGGGAAACCCCCAATGACGTCAGCGCGCCCCGCGCGCTGACGTCATAGAGGTGGGGGCGGGGGGAGGCAGGGGAAGCCCTTCCCCTGCCTTCCCCCCAAAAAACCTGACGATCGGATTCCCACGGGGGGAGCGCCAGCGCTTCCCCCGTGGGTGGTCTTATGACGAGCTGGACTCGTCATGAGCACACGACCACTGTGTGCCATGACGAGTACAGCTCGTCATGAGCATCGAAGGGGTTAAACAAATATAACAACAGTGTAGCCATTTGTGACACTTTGACAACAAGGGCTTTCATGGTGTAATGTGTACACTCAGGAAGGATAGGAAAGAAGACGAACAAAAACAAAAATACAAATTAAATGGATGGAACCTGTTTGGCACTGTGCATTACGTGGGATGCAGCATTCAGGGAGCTGCAGCTGGCAATGGGGATGGAAGCAGTAAGCCAAGAGGAACAAAGGAAAGACATGCATACCTATGGGCTGGAAAAAGCAGCACACTAACTACCACCACAAAATGGCCACCAGCCACATGATCACTCACAACAAGCAGGTGGCCTGGAAAACAATGAACTCAAGCAGGCCATATGGCCAGACAAAGGAGGCATGCTAAACAACAAAGCTTTAATGCAACAATGCAAAAACGAAAATCCACAGGGCTAAAAAAGTTTTGCAAGTTACACAACAACCACACCACATACATCCAACAAAGGCATTTATTTAACACACATGAAAAAAGTGAAATACCCAAAAGAAACACATTTTGCAATTCAATCGAATGCCATCCATGACCTAAATGATGTTTAAATTCGAAAGACACCGCATAAACAGTTGCTTCATGCACCCTAATGAGTAGCTCTGGGCCTATTGGTTGGAAAACCCATTGGCAGACTAGGCCACACAGTGAAACAATTCAAATCAATATTATTGCAAATGTATTAGAAAATGTAGTGATCTGTGCTGCATCTTTTGCTGGGTAAAAGAAGAAAAAATTGCATGCAAATCAACAACAAGGCATGGGCACCACAAAGAAGTCTTGCAGGCCTAATGCAGAAGCACACTGGATGCCCTCACAAAATGGCCGCCAGCCACATAGCCAGGCCAGGCCACCACAACAACAAGAAAGGGAAGACAGACAATGCTGGCCTATGGCAAAAGCACACTGACTGCCTTGCCTTCACAAAATGGCCGCCAGCCACATGGCCAGGCCACAACAAGTCAACAACAAGAAAGGGAAGACAGACAATGCAGGCCTATGGCAAAAGCACACTGCCTTCACAAAATGGCCGCCAGCCACATGGCCAGGCCACAACAAGTCAACAACAAGAAAGGGAAGACAGACAATGCAGGCCTATGGCAAAAACACTGACTGCCTTGCCTTCACAAAATGGCCGCCAGCCACATGGCCAGGCCACCACAAGTTCCAACAACAAGAAAGGGAAGACAGACAATGCAGGCCTATGGCAAAAGCACACTGGCTGCCTTCACATAATGGCCGACAGCTGAGCCACATGGCCAGGCCACAACAACAAGAAGAAGTAAGCCAAGAGGAACAAAGGAAAGACATGCAGGCCTATGGCAAAAGCAGCACACTAACTACCACCACAAAATGGCCACCAGACACATAGTCACTCACAACAAGCAGGGGGCCTGGAAAACAATGAACTCAAGCAGGCCATATGGCCAGACAAAGGAGGCATGCTAAACAACACAGCTTTAATGCAACAATGCAAAAACGTAAATCCACAAGGCTAAAAAAGGTTTGCAAGTTACACAACAACCACACCACACACATCCAACAAAGGCATTTATTTAACACTCACAGAAAAAAGTGAAATACCCCCCCAAAAAACCATTTTGCAATTCAATCCAATGAGAGCCATGCCCTATATGATGTTTAAATTCAACAGACACCATAGAAACAGTTGTTTACTTTCATGCACCCATGTGTAGCTCTGGGCCTACTGGATGAAAGTCCTATAGTATTGGCATTTAGCAAACTACTGGGCTAGTGAATTAAATAAATATTGCAAATTAATTAATTTCAAAAGTTGGAGAAAATGCATTGAACTGTGCAACATGTTTCCTTTATAAAAGATGAAAAATTACCTACAAAGAAACAACTAGGCTCCTACTGAACTACAGGCCACCCACCAAAATAATTTTTTTTAAAAAGAGGAAAAGTACAAAAAAAATGTAGGTGCAATGCCCCAATCAAACAAACAACACCAATTTTCCAACTTACTTGTGAAATCTCAGATTCAAAAGTCCTCAAATCCAATGATATATGATGCAGCAGCCACAAAGAGTGATCCTTCCACCTCCAAATCTAAATGAAAAGTGAACAGGAGATGGACAAAGCACTGGGAGGAGCCAGCTGGACAAGAACAGGAAGTTGGAGACTCTGGGGCACTTCCTTCCTCTTCAAAAAAAAGTTAAAAAAGATAAAGGACTCCTTGCACAAAAAAGTACAGCCAAATATCAATCTGAGGATTTTTTTTTAATCCAAATCACCATTTAGAGAAGGTTTTGATGCTGCTCAAGAGAGATTCTTCTCCAAATTGCAAATTCTGCGTGTTCGGGATCGCGAGCTTTGCAAAACTTCCGCCAGAAGTCCAATGGCACGCCAGAATGACGTGTTCACGATCGCACACTCTCGCGGGAACATGTGGCCGGCTACCAATTCTCCTGGCGCTCGCGAACATATGGGAAATCTCGTCGGCGATGGCAGGCATCCCGGTAAGTCGCTCCCATGCACGCGAAAAAGCATTTAGAGAGCGCGAACAGAAGAAAAACTCCGCTCCTCTGCGGAGCGTGGAGTTTTCGGTAACTCCGCGTCCTACGCGGAGTTGCCAAAAATCCGTAAACTCCGTGAGCGGAGCGGATTTTACACCCAGGGTTAATAAAAAGCTCAAGTATCTATAAGAATTTACAACCTGCACCAGCTTGCCCATCAAGATACTATTTAAAAAAAAATCAATATTAATCTTTAAAATAATGTCTGTACAATATTTTACTGGAACTTCAAACGTTTTTTGTATTCTTTTTGCTATATAGTCCAATAATAATAAATCATCCACATAAAGAAGACAGGGAATGCAGACACCACACATATTTGTAGAAAAGTATTATGATTTTCTCAGTGAGCATGGTAAATCTGCTACATAAAGGCTGAAAAGGGATGGTGCCCATCCACATTGCTAACAAAGCTCAATTCTTCTTTAAAGATGATGTGTGATCAGGTTCCACCCCAGTTTGATGTATATAATGACAGGATGAGTGATAACAATCCTGCAGGAATTTTCTACATAAAGAGATTTTCCTAGAGACATTCCTGATTAACAGAGTGAGATGCAGTTCAAAAATCTATGAAGCAACAGCATAACCTCCTATTAATCAACCTTATTTTATGAATTAGTAACCATAGGGCAAAGCAATGATCTACCACATAGTGACCTTCATAGAAGAAGATTATTATCTTTAATGCATTTATCCAAATGCTCCTGAGGGACTTTTGTAAAATCTTTTGAAGGTATATCCACAGGACACAGCATTCTTTAATTACAAGGCATACTCCAAGCTCCTTTGATACAAATCACCTTCATAAATGCCAAAGTAAGTAACTAAGTAAGTAGGGGTTTTGTATAGCACTCGATTGCCGAGGCGTCTCGGTGCTGGAGAACACACAGAAGAAAGGATAAGCTCGAAAAGATAAGATCAACTGCTAAGCTGGAAAGAGCCAGGTTTTTAGTGAGCCCCGGAATTTAGACAGAACCGGTTGAGATCTAATATCCAAGGGCAGCTTATTCCAGAGTTTGGGAGCCAGGTAGGAGAAGCATCAACCACCCCACCTAGCCTTCCTCCATTTCGGGACTTTAACCAAAGCCTGATTGGCAGACCTTAGTGGACGCCCTGGACAGTACCATTGGAATAGATTGCGGTACGCCATAGGACTGCCTCCATACAAGGTTTTATGGACCAGGCACAGAGCCTTGAATTCAATATGCTGCTTAACAGGGAGCCAGTGGAGACTCTTAATGGCCCCTGAAATGCGATTTAATTTAGGAATATTGAGTAATGTCCGGGCTGCGGTGTTCTGAAGAAATTGTAGCTTAGTTAACTGCCATTTATCAACCCCTAAATAGAGGCTATTGCAGTAATCAATCCGAGATAGCACAAGAGCTACCACCACAGTTTTTCTCAATTCCAATGGAAGAAATGGTAAGATCTTCCATAGAATCTTTAGCCTAAAGTAACAGGCTGAAGTGACCTGATTAAACTGTGCAGAGAAATTAAGCTGTGTATCCCACTCTACACCCACATTTCTCATCTTAGCCACTGGTGATGGACAGCCTCCTGCGCCCATTGGCCACCAGGCTGAATTCCAAATTGGAGGGCCATTACCAAACTCCATGATTTCGGTCTTCTGTGTATTTAGTTTCAGATAGTTGGTATGCATCCATTGTATGATGCGATCAGGCAACTATGAAACCTAGCCGATGCCACCTCATTCACTGAAGATATGGAAACTATGATTTGAGTGTCGTCGGCGTATGACACAAGTGAGAAACCAAAGTCTCTAACTAGTTTGGCCAATGGGGTCACATATACATTAAAGAGTGTGGGTGAGAGCGCCGACCCTTGTGGGACTCCACAAGGGAGATGAAATATGTCCGACTTGAGTTGTCCCAGCAAACCTTATGTTCTCTGTCAGGAATGATGAAAGAAGAGCCAGCGCATTGTCCCGGATACCACTTGCCTTCAGCCGTTGTGTAAGAATTAGATGATTCACAGTATTGAACGCGGCCGACAGGTCAAGTAGGATCAGGACCACCCTACCACCACTGTCAATTTGCATGCGAAGTTCTTCCGTGGCCATAACTAGTGCCAACTCTGTACAATGGTCTGCATGAAAGCCATGTTGTGAGATATCCAGAGTATTATTGGAGATAAGGAAACAATTTAATTCATGGTTAATAGCTTTCTCCAAGACCTTGGCCACCAGAGGAAAGAAGGAGATAGGTCGATAACTCTTAACGTCCCTAGGATCCAAGGAGGGCTTCTTTAAAATAGGTCTAATGCATGATTTCTTCTATGCTATAGGAAAATCTCCAGACCTTATGATAGTGTTTAGAAGGGGGGTCAGTAGCAAACTAGTTAATCTCGAGGCCTCGTGAATTATGTTCGGTGGACATGGATCATCTGGTGAACCAGACTTGATGGTCAGTAAGAGATCATTTACCGAGTCCCATGCCATTGGAGAAAAGCTAGATAGATGATTGTCAATTTCTAACCCCTCCTCACTATCCTGAGAAGATGGATTATGGCGGCCAGGGTCCGATCCTTCCAGTTCACTGCATATAGTTTGCACTTTTGACTGGAAGAACCAGGCCATTTGATCACATAAATTTTGATCAGGATAAAACGGATCTCCTTGCTGGAGCTTGGATAGGGAGGAAACGGTCTTAAAGAGCTCTCTAGTAGAGTTCTTTGCCTCCTCTATCTTGCCAGTATAAAATTCCTTTTTGGCTCTGAGAATGGCTTCCTTATACTCTGTAAGAGACTTATTGTAGCTATTCTTGCCTTCAATACTGTAATACACCCTCCATTCACATTCGGCGCGCCTGCACTTTGATTTCAAATTGTTCAGCTCTGCAGTATACCAAGGAGCAGTAGGTTTGTGCCTACGTTGGGAAACTGATCTTAAAGGAGCTAGTTGGTCTAGTGCTGCTCTGATCCAATTATCATATTTATCTGCATCCGTGTTGGAATTGGATGCCAGCATTGGAACAGTATTGGTCAGCCGCTCAGTAAAGGCATAAGAATTGAAATTACGCCAAGACCGTGCAAAGGTTGTGGATGGACACTGTGCAGGTGGGGCAGGGAGATTAAAAATGATTGCCCTGTGGTCTGTCCAGGTTAGTGGCAGAATCTTGTCAATCTGAATTGCGGAGTAATTTGTAAAAATTCCATCCAGTGTATGACGTGCATTGTGGGTGGGGCCTACTACTAACTGAGATAAACCAAGAGCTTCCAAATTATCGAATAATGTCATAGTCATGGAGTCAGTGAGGAGTTCAAGGTGAAAGTTAAAATCAGCTAATACAGTAAAAGAGGAGGTATCCATACAGGACTCCATGAGATCAAGAAGGCCTTGTAGGAATGGAAGTTTAGGTCCTGGTTGCCTGTAGAGAAGCAAACCTGGAAAATTTACCTTATTGTTTATTTTAATGTTGAACGTCATAGCTTCAGCTCCGGTGAGTTGTTTTGACTCAAATTTTATTTTGTATTCTGTTCTATAAATTATTGCTATTCCCCCTCCTATTTTTCCCTTTCTGAGAACCGAGGCAAGAGAGTAGCCCGGAGGCAAGGCCTCCACCCAGTCTGGTTCAGAGGTGGGCGTAGCCCACGTTTCAGTGAGAAAGATTAGATCCGGGCCAATTGTTTGAAGCAGGCATTCAATCTCCAACTTATGTTTGGTGACTAATCTAACATTGAGTAGAATAGCCTTAAGCATGTTGATTTTTATGGGTGGGAGATTATTATCACGTGTACGAAGGACCAACGGAACCCCGCCTGTTACCACGTTATTGTTCCCTGCGTTCGAGACAGCTGAAAAGTAAGGGGAGACCTCGGGGCAGATTATAGCCTTGGTAGAGGCTGCCCGATAGTTGCACTGAGAGCAGGTAAAAGTAGAATTGTACAAACTATTAGTGTCCAAATTGTGGTTAACACACTTACCATTGTTTAAGGCCACTAGTTGACTCCTTGAGTAAGTGGTTCTATTAAAACCTGCAGGGGTTCTGGTGCACGGCGCGCTCCGGGCGCCCACGGGCGCAGACGGGCTTGCCTTTGGCGCGCCAGCGACGCACCCGCTGTGCGCGTCCGCTGCGCGGTTGTGTCAGCATTGCTATTTATCCTCCCTTGTGCGTGGTATCCACTAGCATGCCGACCGGTTGAAATCGGGCCCGCTCTTACATACGGGTACCGCAGTCAGGTGAGCAGACTACCCCAAATGGCGATCTAAAGTGCAACAAGCCGGTAAGATAACAAATAAAGTATTGACAGTTTAAAAACAGTTTAAAAACAAACGCGCCTCTAAAACAGCAGGCACAATGCCGCATCGCTTCTCTCTACTCAATTTAGCAATTCCCTCAGGCAGGGCTCACCGCACAGTGCCACCCGGGACCAGGCCAAGTCACAACGTCATGAGATTGACATTTGACTAGTATTAGCTATCCATTGAAAAAAGGATGAGCATTTTTCAGCTCATCAATGAATATTGATTAATATCCTTACTGAAGGAATATTATCCAGATCCACTTCTCTACTTAATTTAGGCAGACTAACCCATTCATTGTGAAGAAATTGCTTGTTTTATCTGCATCCCTGGGATTAGAGCCTGGGAAAAAATAAGCTGAAGGTACATTTTGCACATCTTACAGATCATTCAAAACTTCATCTGATTTAGTGAATTTCAACTTCAAATTGAAATTGTTAGAAATTTCCAAGTAGGGACAACAATCCTAGTCAGGGTACACTAGATACACACAAAAAGATAACCTGTCCTCACCCTCTGGTAGCTTGTCGCAGAGCAATAAGTAGAAGTTGAGTTATGGATTTCTAAAGATTCAATCCAAAAACAACGCTTAGAAGTCAATAGTGCTAAAAGGTTACTTGAGTCACGCTGGACCGGAGTAAATCCAAAGTTCAGGCTGACCGCGATATAGGGCAGGCTGGCTATAGGACCCAGCTGAAAAAGTACCTTAGATGGAGCAAAGTGTCACTGTCGAGAGTCCGAAGCATTGGTTCTGTTTAACGCAGTCGAGCCTCCCAGTCAGGACCTCAAATCGGGTGCTGCATTGAAACTTGCAGTCGAATCCTGCTTCGATGTTGAGCCATGCAGTGATGTCTTTGGATTGGCACTGTGTCAGTTTCAAAGGGCACTGCATCGGTTCCGATCTGTGTAGTGACGATGATGCATCAATTTTGTATCAAATCAGCTGTAGAATCCACTTCTGAGGCCCAGGACTGGAGGGGCACCTCAGGCAAGGGTAGCACTCACAGATGGCAGAGTCCAGCAGTACCAGCAGAATTGCAAGAAGTCTTTTGTGTCCCTTGGCGTTCAGAAAACAGGAGGCAAGCCAGCAAGCCCTTGTAGTCACTCCGGGTTCAAGTGAGATGGGTCCAGTCCTTGTGTTCAGCAGGGCAGCGATTAGCAGAGAGTAGGGGCAGCTCAGCATAGCAGTGAAGCAGTTCCTTGGAACAGTCAGTCAAGCAGAGTGGCAACCCTTGTAGCACAGCAGTCCTTTCTCCTGACAGAGTTCTTCCCAGGTCCGTTAGTATACTGATTATGCAGGGTCAGAGCCCTAGTACTTATATACAATTATGTGTCTTTGAAGTGGGGGTGACTTCAAAGCAGCTTATTGAAGTGCACAGGTCCCCTTTCATTCCAGCCCTGTCTACCAGGATATCTGTGGGAGCTAATCAGTTCTTTATGTGGGGACAGAACACAGCCTATTCAGATGTAAGTGTCAGCTCTATCTCCCCTTCCTGCCCAGGAAGGCTATCAGAATGCAGATGAGTCCCCTGTCACAACCACCCTTCCTTTGTTTATGGTAGTCTAGAGGGAATGGACAAAGTGTAGCTGTCACCCAGCCCAGACGTGTATTGGAGACAGGCTTCAGGCACACAGAGCTAAGTAAAGACCAGACAAATGCCCACTTTTTAAAAGTACCATTTCCAAAATAGTAATGTCAAATCATGCTTTACCAGTAAGGAGGATTTATCATTTCCATTCCAAAGATATGAAACATTATTTAGTTACTCTTTTCTAATCAGGAATTACAGCTTAAAGACGTTTTAAGGAATTTCCAATGCTAGCCTATGAGAGGAGTAGGAGTCACAGAAGTGAAAAATGAATTTGTTTGTTTGTCACTACCAGGCCATGTAAAACTTAAAAGTGCATGCCCTACCTTGTAGTTACACAGCACCCTGCCCTTAGGGCTACCTACGGCCAACATAGGGGTGACCTATGTGTAATTAAAGGGGAGTTCAAGACTTGGAAAAGTGGTTTTAAATTCCAAGTCGAAGTGGAAGTAAACTGCACACACAGGCCCTGCAATGGCAGGCCTGAGGTAGGTTTGAAAGGCTACTTGTGTGGGTGGCACAACCAGTGCTGCAGGGCCACTAGTAGCTTTTAGATTACAGGCTCTTGGTATATGGTACACCACTTTACAAGGTACTTGTAAGTAAACTAAATATGCAAATCAAGTACATACCAATGTCACCATGTTTTAGGGAAGAAGCACATACATGTTAGCACTGATTAGTAGTGGTAAAGTGCTCCGAGTCCTAAGGCCAACAAAAAGATACCGCAAAAAGTGGAGGTAAACAGGCAAAAAGTTGGGGGAAGACCACCCTAAGGATAACAGGTCTAACAGAAATCTGCTAAAATCAGGAGAATACTGTGAAATTTTTTCATTCCTTACCCTATCTCAGATTCCAGTTTTCCCACATGTCACTTATCATAGATATAATAATTGTATATATTTATGCAATTTAAACAATAAATGCATTTTTTCAATCAATATTTCAACCACACATGTTTAAACCCGTTGAGGCCTTGATTATGAGTTGGTCTGTGTTTTCCATCCCTTTCACAAAACCCTATTTATGCATGGTTTGAATTCTGAGTGGGGTGATGTATGGAATTTGAGTATTAGCTGAGGGGGTGAGGATCCACCTAAAAGAATAATCACAATATTTGTCAGGGTGAACCTCTAAAGTGACTAAAAAACCTGCTCCTAAACCTCTTGTAGCTTGACACAAAGCAATGAGACATAACTTAGAGGCAAAGTTTAAAGTATTTATGCATCACTCGAGGAGTAGTTGTGTAAGTGAAAACTCAAAGCAAGAAAAATCCAAAACCAATTTAGAAAAATAGAGTAAAAGGGATGAAGTATTTGTTCGGGCACAGGAGGGGCCAGACCACAAGCCCCAAACCTCTCTGCAGCAGTCAGCCACCGGTGCCACTTCCATGCGCCTGGAGGCTCTTACTTAATTGAACCAGGGCTCCTGCTGTGCGGGAGGTAGTGTTTGTTTGGGTGCATGAGGAGCCGGACCACAAGCCTTGAACCTCTCTGCAGTAGGCAGCCTCTGACGCCACTTCCACACACCTGAAGGGGCTTACTTAATTGAACCGGGGCTCCCGCTGCACGGGACAAAGTGTTTGTTGGGGCACAGGAGGGGCCATACCACAGCCCTGAACTTCTCTGTGGCAGGCAGCAGCCAACGCTACTTCTACATGCTTGGAGGTGCTTACTTAATTGAACCGGGGCTTCCGCTGCACGGGACAAAGTGTTTGCTTGGGTGCAGGAAGGGGCCAGAACACAAGTCCCGAACCTCTCCGTGGCAGGCAGCCATGGACACCACTTCCACCTGACTGGAGGCGCTTACTTAATTGTACCGGGGCTAGTGCCCAGGCAGTCTGTGCTCATCCGCAGCCGGCCGATGGTGGGCTGGGCCACCCCACTTGGTTCCTTGACCTGAGGGCCCAGCAAGCAGTTGTACAGCAGGTGATCTCTTGGACTTAATATTTGTAAGTGCCAAGATGGGTAAGAGGAAACTGGGTGGGTGTTTGAACAGTGCACAATCACCCCGCCCTCCTTCCCTGCCCCGACAATGTTTGACAAAATGTTACAACGTGCTATGATGGCTATCAATACAGAAATTAACCACATGGAAAGAAGATTGTCCCTCACCTCAGCGGTGGGTTTAAGCACCAACAATAACACTTCTGCTTCTCTTAATGCCTTAGCTCATTCTAGTTGTGATAGCCCAAATCTGCTGCTCCAGTCCTCAGTCACCAAGGTTCCTAAAGTTTCTCTACTGTCCCAGAACCTTTCCTCTTCCAAAAGTCACCAATTTAATAGGGTCTCGAAACAGCCCAAGTGGCCCATAATACCTAAAAATGGAAGAAAAGCTACTCAGACAACTAAGTCTGTCAAGATAACAAAGACCTCAAAGGATTTAGGAACCTTACCAGCCCCCACAGAGCTTGAATCTCTAGGGGTTGGGGCAGAATCTGACAAAGAATCCAGGGAGGTGATCTGGCATCTGGAAGCGGGATTTATTGAACAAATTTCCATTCTCCAAAGGGAGGTACTGCAACCGGTTTGGCCAGATTGGAAGCCATAGACCGTGCCTTACTGAACCTTAAAAATATGAAAGGTGACCCTGAAGCTTTTTATCCCCACCCAGCCAACAAAGCCCATGATGCTACAGGCCATTTAGGTTTACCAGAGCAAAATCAGAGGAGTAAGCCCTCCTGCAATAAACTTAATTTGATTCCCAAGCCCCCAACAAATTCAGTGAGGGATCAAGATAGTCCTCACGTTCAGGGTGGTTTTAGGGGAAACAATCATGAAGACACACTCGTGAGGATGAGTGTAACCCACAGCCAGGGAGGCAGAATAATGAAAGAGGAGAATTCCCTGAAGAAAAACAACAAGTAATAGTCCTTCCCCCTGCTGCATGCCCATATGTAGTCATTCTTGCAGGGGTTCCTAGATTATGGAAAGATCATGAGAAATCTTATGAAGAGCTGTTCAATAAAACCTTAAATTGGCTGGACCGCCATTGAGGTTTCCCACTTTCACGGGCCAGAAATATCTTGATGGTTAGGAGGGTAGGGTGGATTGGCCTCGAGCCTGGGACCGCCAAGGTGATTGTATCATTGTTAATTGTAATTCCCTGGCTAAAAGTCTCTTACCGGTAAATATGAGCACACATTTAGAGTCAAGTAATATTGATTTGCTGCCTCTCGGTTATTTCTGTAGACCTAATTTTCAAACACATAGGGTCCCAACTGGAGCTGCTAGTTATGTAGGCTGGAGCACAGCAAGGGCTCTGCTAATTTTGGACACGAGGTGCCACTCGGGCTAGTTCCTTCCCCATTCCAACCTATATTCATTTTGATGCCCTAGCAGACATTGATTGCCTTAATAGGTCAGAACCAGCGCATCATCAGTTAATCTGCTCGGTGGGGGAGATCAGAAGAAACAAGAATAATAGATACACCAAAAGAAGCTGTGGTACCCCAGAAGTTCCCTGAGGTTTTGCTGTATGTAATTAGCTGGAACATAGCTGGCTTAAGCTCTTTACTTGCAGATGAGATGGGGCAAGATCTGTGTAAATACTTTGACATCTTATGCTTTCAGGAGACCTGGGATGCAGTACGATGGTTAATTATGGATGACTTCATCGTCTCCCGAGTAAACGCGGAGGCCTCAAACCATGGAAGGGCTAAGGGAGGTCTTGCAACATTCGTGAGCCTAAGGGTGGGTTGTGAAGTGGAACAGGTAGCTTTTGACTCTGGGCTTATCTCGGGAGTGTTGTTATCTTTTCCTCAAAAGCTGAAGGTTTTAATCATAAATGTTTATAAGTCTCCCTCCTCAGAGTCCGCTCATGAAGTCGAGCTAAGATAGATTCTTGAAAAGCTTTTGTTAGACCGGCCAATTTTGCCTTTAATTATATTATTGGGGGATTTTAATTTACATTCATGCACGATCTCCACCATTAATAAGAGGGATGCAGGCGCTGAAGGGGGCTGTGAACAGGTTCATTTTAGCCACTCACGTCAAGGAGATATGTTTAAACTCTTCCTATCAGAATTTATCCTTATTAACTTATCAAGCACTGAGGAATATGGTTCTCATAAGACGGTACCCACTTTTAAGGGCAGGGGAGCGACCTCCACCATTGATTTTATTTTTGTTTCTACTAATCTGTACTCACTTTTAGTAGGGCTCAGAACCTTTAGGAGTATTTTTAGTGACCATAACCCCCTTATGGCTGAATTTGGCTGGAGTGGTTCAAGGGAGAAGCCTATTAATACTTATAAGAACCCATTTACACTAAAGGAGCAGGACAGATGCATAGGCTGGGGCAAGATAGTCCCTGAGGATTTCCTGAGGAAATTGGTTAAGGTGTGCAGTCATGACTTTGAGGTGAGTTTAAATCCCAACACCCCTGATCAGGCTATCCTGAACGCGTATTCCAATATTTGCAGAGAGGTACCGAAAGCTCTTCTTAGACCTAAATCGAAATTTAATGAGGAAGGCCCAAAATGGTTTGATAAGCTCTGTACTAAGGCCTATAAGGATTTAAAGCGGCCTCTCAAACAAAAGCCAAGGAACACGCTGACCTTTAAAGTGGCCAGAAGGAATTATGCGCAAGCACAAAAGGAAAGGAAAAGCCAACTAACAAAAGTAACATAAGAGGATTTAAAGGATGCGTGTGAAGATAGAACTAATCTAGCCTTCTGGAGAATTGTGAATTGCCCTCTTTTTAACCCTTTTGGTGGCCGACGCAAGCACTACCTACCTGGTGCGGCGCACGTCCAATGGCCGACACCAGGGAGGGCCCCCTTTAATCCTCAGGTGCAAAGCACCGGAGGTTGTTTTTTTTTTCCCCTGGGGGAAACGCGGAAGGCTTTTTGTGTCTCCCCCCACACCCCCTCCCGCCCATCTCTGACGTCAGCAGGCCGCGAGGCGCTCTGATGTCACTGATTTCCCCACCGGAGCCGAGGACAGCCGCGGGTAAGGCCGCTCTTGATTCCGATGGGGAAATCAGGCCAAAAACGGCCTCCCCTGCTTTCAGGGAGGCCTCATTTGAAAGGGGAGGGTCTCCCCTTTCAAACGAGGCCTTCCTGAAAGGGTTTCCTGGCCGTGGATTGCGGCAGCGCTGCGATCCATGGCCAGGAAACCCCACCAGGGATGTCTTTGGGGGGGGGGTTGGCCCTCGTGGGAATGGATGACCCCCCCGGGGGCATATTTTTTTAATAAATAACTTACGCTTTCCCTGGGGGGGCGCGATCACCCTCCCCCCCCCTAAGTGTAAAAAAAAATGTTTTTTTTAAAATGGCGGCGAAATTGGCAGGGGGTCGCTCCTCCTACTCAGTGGCTGACCCCCTGTGGGGGCACATTTTTTTTTTGTAGTCATGTGCTTTCCGTCACCCCATCCTGGATTCCCCTAGGTGTCTAGTTTTCAAAAATGTATAGGTTTGCTAGGTTTCCCTAGGTGCTGGCAGAGCTATGGTTCAAAATCAACAGCTAGGCACTTTGCAAAAAAAGGGTCCGTTTTCACTGTAAAAATGTGGTGTCTCCACGTTGCGTTTTGGGCCGTTATCTGTCACGGGCACCAGGCCTACCCACACAAGTGAGGTACTGTTTTTATCGAGAGACTTTGGGGAATGGGGGGTGGGGGGAATTTTGTGGTTCCACGCAGATTCCAGAACTTTCCACCACAGAAATGTGAGGAAAATGTGGTTTTTTTTTTACAAAGTTTGAGGTTTGCAAGGGATTCTGGGTAACAGAACGTGGTGAGAGCCAGAGAAGTCACCCCATCCTGGCGTCCCCTCGGTGTCTAGTTTTCAAAAATGTATAGGTTTGCTAGGTTTCCCTATGTGCCTGCATGGCTATGGTTCAAAATCTACAGCTAGGCACTTTGCAAAAAAAGGGTCCGTTTTGACTGTAAAAACGTTGTGTCTCCACGTTGCGTTTTGGGCCGTTTAGTATCGCGGGCACTAGGCCTACCCACACAAGTGAGGTACTGTTTTTATCAAGAGACTTTGGGGAATACGGGTGGGTGGAATTTTGTGGATCCACGCAGAATCCAGAACTTTTCACCACAGAAATGTGAGGAAAATTTGTTTTTTTTTACAAAGTTTGAGGTTTGCAAGGGATTCTGGGTAACAGAACCTGGTGAGAGCCAGACAAGTCCACCCATCCTGGATTCCCCTCGGTGTCTAGTTTTCAAAAATGTATAGGTTTGCTAGGTTTCCTGTAGGAGAGTAGGATCTGCATTTTATGTTGCCCCCACTTTTTTTCTGATGTTTACACTGGTTTCTGGCTATAGTCAGGCTGGGACCCTGCCAATCAGGGCCCCAGCCTCTCTGTTCTCTCTAAACGACTTGGAGTACACTCTAGGTGCACTAGTAATTGGATACTGTGGTACCTTATGAGTCCCTAGTATATGGTACCTTAGGTGCCAAGGGCATAGGTACTTCACAGGCCTACCAGGGGCTGAAGCATGTATTATGCCACCCCTGGGAAGCAGACTAAATCTGACACCACAGGCCTGCTACTGCAGCCTGGGTAAGGTGGTGCATGCACCCCTTACTGTGATATAGGCTACCTATATCACTACATAGATACACACATATAAACCTATAAGTCACTCCTATGGCAGGCCTTATCAATCCTGAAGGCAGAGTGCTTGGTTCCTATGTGAGGGGGTGCCCCTGCATGAGCAGAGCCCCTCTGCAGCATTCGGAGACCCTTCTCTGATGCTGTTTGTAGTGCAGCCTGACCATATACTCTTAAGCACATTATAACCTCGCGTTAAATGCTAACTTTGGGATGGCTGCACGGAAACATGTCGTGTGTGGTGTCAAACATCTTGGAATACTACCCCCCCGCCAGTTCTCGCGGCGGGGGTAGCATTCCACCCTTCTAGAGGGATAGACATGTACCTACTGTGGAAACGCGGTAGAAATCCTGAAGAGCCCTGGCATCACAAAATGGATGCCACCAGTCACAGACACTGGGCTGCCCTCCTGCTGATGACCGAAACTCGCAGTGGAGGAAGCCCAACAATAGGTATCCTGTCACAGGAGGGTGTGACCACCTTCCAGACAGGGTTTAGGGTATTGGGGCTGGGTGGGTGCACTCCTAGAGTGCTTTGAAGTCCTGCACTGGGGGAGCAGAAGGCTCCTCTGTGCATATCCCAGTTCAAACCAGCTCAGGGGCTACCTGCCCCTGCTCTGGTGCGAAACTGGACAAAGGGAAGTGGGTGTAGCCACCCACTCCCCTGACCCTCCCATAGGTGGGGTCATAGAGCTAGTCCCTCCCTTTCTTTTAGTATAAGAGGGGGAACCTGTGCATTGCAAACTAGATACCCCTGGACGACGCTCTGAAGAAGAATCCTGGACCTTCGATGTTCCACTACCTCTGGAAGACTGAAGAATCTCCCTTGGAGTCAAGGAGTGACTCCCCTGCTTGGCAGGCACCAAAAACTACAACGACGGTCGCAAACTACGCCGCTCCCGCTGGAGCCCGAGGTCCCTGCAGCCCAAGATGAAGATTTCCTGACTTCTCAAAGGCCATCGTGAGTCCCCTGTGAAGCTGAGGCCAGTGGACCCCACGAGTAACGAGGAACCGCTGTCCCTGGGTACCGTGCACTATTGTCGAGTGCAACCCCTTCACGATGTTCTACGAGCTTGTGCTTTGGACCACGTGTGCTCCCAGCCTCTAGCAGGAAACCCTCCGAAGATCAGAGGCCGACCTCGTCCTGAGTGACCGTGGGCCCCTGTTGACGGAATCCCCCCAAGGTGTCTTTGCGATCCCTTGCTAGCCGGCTTGTGGGTCCTCAGAAGACTTTTCTAAAGAACCAAAGGGCTCCCCTGGTTGCTCCAGGCCTGCCCTGACTTAACCTCGCTGGGTGAGTTCCCCAGACCTTGCTGGTCTGCACCATTGACTTTTTACGCTTTCCACAAGACTTGCTGCTACCAAGGCTTGTTGGCTCCAATCGGGTTGCCGACATGGCAGTCAGCTGCAGACTTTGTGGGACACGCCGAATCCAGCTCCTGGTTGTTGTTGACCCCTCCTGGACCTCGTAGCCAAAGAGTCAAGACACCTGTGAACAACCTGAATCTGTCGACGACGGTGGGCATTCATCTTCCTTGCCCCGGGTCACTGCCCAGTGACTTTGAACACTGTCCCCTCTGCTTTCAGGTCTTCCTTCTTCTGAATCCAGGCTTGGATTCCACCGGACACTTCTTCGGACTTCACAAGCAGCAAGTCTTCATTGGCTCCCATTGAAAACGACGCCGCGACCCGACACCAAAGGACACCTATGCACCCGGCTTCCCTGGGTGAGGTAACTCCAGCACTACGGTGCTCCTGTGGGTGTTGGCCCTAGAACTACTTACCCTGTAAGTGACTTGCTTGTAGCTACTCCCGAAGTGCCCTTAACCTCTTAATTTCTAACCGCGACTTGCCCCATTGAAGTCTACAGCGATCCGCGCCTGTGTTCACGCACTGCACGCGTCCCCCGTGGGTCCTTTACTTACCTGCCTTGGGTGGTTTCGTGAGGCCCCAACACTTCTGAAGGCCCTGGGCCTTGTCTCTTTGCAAGTCGTTGTTCTTAAGTCTCTTTCTTAGTATATGGTCTGGTACGCCCCTAGGGCCCCAGCCATATTGTGCTTAATTTATTGTGAAACGTTGATTTGTGCATATGTTCCTGACTTCTAATCTCATAAAGAGATTAGTAGAGAGTTGTTTAGTAATAAATACATATATATTTGATATATATACCTGTGTGGTGTCTTTTCATTTGGTGATTCAAGAGATTGTGTGGTAAAACAAGCTGCTTTACATTCCTCCAAGACTTAGCCTGAAGGCTGCTCTCCACAGCTACCACTAGGATAGCTTTCTATAAAGCTTGTCTTAAACCTACCTACCATAAGAGTCGAATTGTACTGGTGCAAGGTGTCCACTTTAACTAGTGAACAGCATATACCAGGCCAACTTCTCACATTGGTGGCAGCGTGTGGGATTCCAGCTTGCTATTGTTTTACCAGAAAATCTCTATTTGAATTACTAACTGAAAACCACTATAGGTACTTAAGGTACATATAAAGTCAAGCTTAGTATCAATAAGTTCTACTGAACTTAGAGCTGTGTGCCAAGGGATAGCACACCCTTTCTACAGCTCAAGCTAGTATCAGTAGGCCACAAACTAGTGTAGGTAGTACAACACTGCACAACACAAGAATGTCCTTAAAGGGTGGACCCAGTGGATCCACTCAGCCTCAGTATAAGGACATGGCTTTCTCTGAGCTGAGAACCATGTGTGCTGCAAGGCACCTGAAGCTAGGACAGAGTCCCTCCACACTTCACCTGATAGATCTGCTGACAGCAGATGATCTTAGATTAGCGCTAGGAGCTAATGGGTCTGAATCAGTGTGTGGGTCAATTACAGTGTCTGGGTCAGATGATGAAAATCAGAATGACCAAGACTCTGTGATTGAAGGGCCATGTCCCCAGGGGCCTGAAAAGGACAGAGGAATTCTCCCTAAGAGAACTGACATGGAGGAGAGGCACAGGTCCCTTTCTAGGGAATCTGAACACTCCTATCACTCTGGCAGAGAATCTGTCTACCAGAGGAACTCCTACTACCCAAGAAGAGAGACCTCCTCTGACAGAATGTACAAACTGCTGCAGTATGAGGAAGCAAGGTTTGCCCTCAAAACCAAGCAGTTGGCATTAGACAAGGAAGCCCTGGAGCTCCAGAGAGCTTCTAGAAAAGAGGGGTTAGAACCCCCTGGTGGCAGCAATAGTGTCCCTAGAGGCAGAGAATATATTCCAGACCATAGTAACCTGAGCAAGGTTGTTCCTCCCTACCAGAGTGGGGATGATATCCATAAATGGGTAACTGCTATGGAAAGGGCCTGTAGAGTACAACAGGTCCCCCAAAAGCAGTGGGCGGCAATCTTGTGGCTCTCCTTTTCAGATAAAGGTAGAGACAAGCTCCTCACTGTTAGAGAAGAGGATGCTGATGACTATGAAGTCCTGAAGAGTGCACTGATAGATGGGTTTGGCTTAACCACTGAGCAGTACAGGTTGAAGTTCAGAGACACCCAGAAGGCACAGACTCAGGACTGGACTGACTTTGTAGATTGTGCAACCAAGGCTCTGGAGGGTTGGCTGGTTGGCAGTAGGGTTACTGATTTCAAGGGATTGTATAATCTAATGATGAGAGAACAGATCCTTAATAATTGCCAGAACCAGTTGTTGCATCAATACCTGGTGGACTCAGATCTGACCTCTCCCCAAGAATTGGGAAAGAAGGCAGACAAGTTGGTCAGAACCAGGGTGAGGCAGAAAACCCAGAACCAAGGGGGTGACACAAAGAAGCAGGATTCTAAGGGCTCTGAGAAAAGTGGGGATAAGTCAAAAGACCAGAAGTCTTCACAAGGGCCCCAAAAATCTGCATCTGGTGGGGAGTCATAATCCAACAAGGGAAAAGGCCAAAAGAAGCCCTGGTGCAAATTCTGTAAACAGAAAGGGCACTGGACTTCTGATTGTAACAAGTCCAAAGACCAAACCACCACCACTCCTTCCCCTAAGGCAACTGTTCCCCCTAGTTCAGCTACTGGTGGAGGTGGTACTCAGAATAAGGGTGTAGTAGGGTTGACCCTCGGTTCTGAAGTGGACTCTGGCCTAGTCAGAGTCCCCACTCAGGCAATGCTGATTTGTGATGGAGACATGGACATGTCCTTCCTGGTAAGCCCCAGTAATCTGGGCAAATACAAACAGCAGCCTGTAATAAATGGCAAACAGGCTTTGGAATTTAGGGACACAGGTGCTAGTGTCACCATGGTGGCAGAGGATCTTGTGGACCCTGGACAGATCATCCTGGGCAAAATGTACCAGGTGACCAATGCAAGCAATGTCAGGACCAACCATAGTCTGGCAGTTGTGAATTTCTCCTGGGGAGGGGTAACTGGCCTCAAGAAGGTTGTAGTCAGTGCAGACCTCCCTGTAGAATGTCTATTGGGCAATGATCTAGAGACTTCAGCCTGGTCTGAAGTAGAGTTATGGACTCTTGCTGAGATGTTAGGCATCCGTGTAGAGGTATTTGCTGTGACCAGGTCACAGGCCAAAATGCATGACACTGAACCAGCTCTGGATCCTGAAACTATGGACCAGATGCTTCCCAAGAAGAGGAGCAGTAGGGTTAAGGCAGTGCCTTCCCCTCTGTCTCAGATCATTGATTCCCCTCTTAAGGGAGGAGGAGCAGACCCTGAAGAAGGAACTGCCCCAGAGGAACTTGAGCCTGATCAGGTTGAGTTCTTGGGGGCAGGGGGCCCTTCTAGGGAGGATCTGAGTAAGGAGCAACAGTGCTGCCCCTCTTTTGAACCCCTCAGACAGCAGGCTGCTGCTGAGGCTGCTGGGAGTGCTAGTGGGACTCCTATATTCTAAGGGTAGGGATCCAGCCCCTGGAGCCACCTGGAGGTTGGTAATACCTCAGAAGTTTAGGGGGTTCCTCTTGACCCTAGCACATGATATCCCTTTAGCAGGTCACTTGGGCAAAAACAAGACCTGGGACAGGCTTGTTCCACATTTTCATTGGCCACATATGTCAGAGGACACAAAGGAGTTTTTTCGCTCCTGTGTCACATGCCAAGCCAATGGCAAGGCAGGTGGCACTACAAAGGCCCCCCTGAGACCACTACCTGTGGTGGGGGTACCCTTTGAAAGGGTAGGGATTGACATTGTTGGTCCCCTTGACCCTCAAACTGCATCTGGGCACAGATTTATCCTGGTGGTAGTGGATCATGCCACAGGTACCCAGAGGCAATTCCTCTGAGGACCACCACAGCCCCTGTGGTGGCAAGAGCCCTCATTGGAGTTTTCTCCAGAGTGGGTTTCCCAAAGGAGGTCATCTCTGACAGAGGTACAAACTTCATGTCAGGATATTTGAAAGCAATGTGGAAGGAGTGTGGTGTAACTTATAAATTCACCACCCCCTATCACCCACAATGCAATGTATTGGTTGAACGTTTCAACAAAACCCTGAAGGGAATGATTAAAGGACTCCCAGAGAAGCTTAGGCGGAAATGGGACCTTCTTCTTCCCTGCCTGTTGTTTGCATACAGAGAGGTTCCACAGAAGGGGGTTGGTTACAGCCCATTTGAGCTTTTGTTTGGGCATCCTGTAAGAGGTCCATTATGTTTAGTAAAAGAGGGCTGGGAGTTACCTCTCAAGCCCCCCAAACAAGATGTGATGGACTATGTACTTGGTCTCCGCTCCAGGATGACCGAATACATGAAAAAGGCAACCAAAAACCTGGAGGCCAGCCAAGAATTACAAAAAGCTTGGCATGACCAAAGGCTGTGCTGACTGTGTACCAGCCAGGACAGAAAGTGTGGGTGTTGGAGCCTGTGGCCCCAGCAGCCCTCCAAGACAAGTGGAGTGGCCCCCATACAATTGTTGAGCAAAAGGGAGAAGTCACCTATCTGGTGAATCTTGGAACTCCCAGGAGCCCCCTGAGGGTACTCCATGTCAACAGATTAAAGCCATATGTTGACAGGGCTGACATGGGCTTGCTCATGGCAACTGATGAGGACCAGGAGGAGGAGAGTGACCCTCTCCCTGACCTGCTCTCACAGAACCCTGATGATGGGTCAGTAGATGGTGTTGCTTTGGCAAGCAGCCTCACTGACCATCAGCAAACTGAGTGCAGACAGGTTCTGCAACAGTACAGACATATGTTTAGCCTGACCCCTAGTCATACTACTTGGTGCACCCATGAGGTGGACACTGGAGACAGTCTGCCTGTCAAGAGTAAAATCTACAGGCAACCTGACCATGTCAGGGACTGTATCAGGACTGAAGTCCAGAAAATGTTGGAGTTAGGTGTGATTGAGCCTTGAGATAGCCCTTGGGCTAGCACAGTAGTCCTAGTGCCCAAGCCTCATACCCAGGGTGGTAAGAAAGAAATGAGGTTTTGTGTAGACTACAGAGGCCTCAATGCAGTCACCAGGACTGATGCCTATCCCATACCAAGGGCAGATGAGCTGATTGATACTTTGGCCTCAGCCAAGTATCTAAGTACATTTGACCTAACAGCTGGCTATTGGCAGATCAGGTTAACTGATGATGCAAAAGCCAAAACAGCATTTTCGACCCCTGGTGGGCACTACCACTTTGTGGTGATGCCCTTTGGATTGAAAAATGCACCTGCCACTTTTCAGAGGTTGGTGAATAAAGTTCTGGCAGGGATGGAAACTTATTGCTCAGCTTATCTAGATGATATTGCTGTCTTTAGTTCCTCCTGGCAGGATCACCTGGTCCACCTCAGAAATGTTTTGGAGGCTCTGCAGAAAGCAGGCCTCACTATCAAGGCCACTAAGTGCCAGATAGGGCAGAGTCAGGTTGTATACCTGGGCCACCTTGTGGGTGGAGGCCAGGTTCAGCCTTTACAGAGTAAAATCCAAACCATAATGGAATGGGTTGCTCCTACCACCCAGACACAGGTGAGAGCCTTCTTAGGCCTGACTGGGTACTATAGGAGGTTTGTCAAGGGTTATGGATCTATAGTGACCCCCTTGAATGATCTGACCTCAAAGAAAATGCTAAAAAAGATTCAGTGGACAGCTAGCTGTCAGAAGCCATTTGAAGACCTAAAGCAGGCCATGTGCACTGCCCCCATCTTACAGAGTCCAGACTACACCAAAAAGTTCATTGTCCAAACAGATGCTTCTGAGCTGGGTGTGGGAGCTGTACTGTCTCAACTGAATGATGAAGGTCAAGACCAGCCAGTAGCTTTTATTAGCAGAAGGCTGACCCCTAGATAGAAACGTTGGTCAGCTATAGAGAGGGAGGCCTTTGCTGTGGTGTGGGCCCTGAAGAAGCTGAGGCCATACTTGTTTGGCACTCACTTCATAGTTCAGACTGACCACAAGCCCCTCCTATGGCTTAAACAGATGAAAGGTGAAAACCCAAAACTTTTGAGGTGGTCCATTTCCCTACAGGGGAAGGACTATACAGTGGAACATAGGCCTGGGACCCAACATGCCAATGCAGATAGACTCTCAAGGTATTTCCACTTAGAGCACGAAGACTCAACTGGTCAAGGTTAGTTTAGTGTCCCTGCATTTGGTGGGGGGGTTGTGTAGGAGAGTAGGATCTGCCTCTTATGTTGCCCCCACTTTTTTTCTGATGTTTACACTGGTTGCTGGCTATAGTCAGGCTGGGACCCTGCCAATCAGGGCCCCAGCCTCTCTGTTCTCTCTAAACGACTTGGAGTGCACTCTAGGTGCACTAGTGATTGGATACTGTGGTACCTTATGAGTCCCTAGTATATGGTACCTTAGGTGCCAAGGGCATAGGTACTTCACAGGCCTACCAGGGGCTGAAGCATGTATTATGCCACCCCTGGGAAGCAGACTAAATCTGACACCACAGGCCTGCTACTGCAGCCTGGGTAAGGTGGTGCATGCACCCCTTACTGTGATATAGGCTACCTATATCACTACATAGATACACACATATAAACCTATAAGTCACTCCTATGGCAGGCCTTATCAATCCTGAAGGCAGAGTGCTTGGTTCCTATGTGAGGGGGTGCCCCTGCATGAGCAGAGCCCCTCTGCAGCATTCGGAGACCCTTCTCTGATGCTGTTTGTAGTGCAGCCTGACCATATACTCTTAAGCGCATTATAACCTCGCGTTAAATGCTAACTTTGGGATGGCTGCACGGAAATATGTCGTGTTTGGTGTCAAACATCTTGGAATACTACCCCCCCGCCAGTTCTGGCGGCGGGGGTAGCATTCCACCCTTCTAGAGGGATAGACATGTACCTACTGTGGAAACGCGGTAGAATCCTGAAGAGCCCTGGCATCACAAAATGGATGCCACCAGTCACAGACACTGGGCTGCCCTCCTGCTGATGACCGAAACTCGCAGTGGAGGAAGCCCAACAATAGGTATCCTGTCACAGGAGGGTGTGACCACCTTCCAGACAGGGTTTAGTGTATTGGGGCTGGGTGGGTGCACTCCTAGAGTGCTTTGAAGTCCTGCACTGGGGGAGCAGAAGGCTCCTCTGTGCATATGCCAGTTCAAACCAGCTCAGGGGCTACATGCCCCTGCTCTGGCGCAAAACTGGACAAAGGGAAGTGTGTGTAGCCACCCACTCCCCTGACACTCCCATAGGTGGGGTCATAGAGCTAGTCCCTCCCTTTCTTTTAGTATAAGAGGGGGAACCTGTGCATTGCAAACTAGATACCCCTGGACGACGCTCTGAAGAAGAATCCTGGACCTTCGATGTTCCACTACCTCTGGAAGACTGAAGAATCTCCCTTGGAGTCAAGGAGTGACTCCCCTGCTTGGCAGGCACCAAAAACTACAATGACGGTCAGAAACTACGCCGCTCCCGCCGGAGCCCGAGGTCCCTGCAGCCCAAGACAAAGATTTCCTGACTTCTCAAAGGCCATTGTGAGTCCCCAGCGAAGCTGAGGCCAGTGGACCCCACGAGTGACGAGGAACCGCAGTCACTGGGTACTGTGCACTATTGTCAAGTGCAACCCCTTCATGACGTTCTACGAACTTGTACTTTGGACCACGTGTGGTCCCAGCCTCTAGCAGGAATTCCTCTGAAGATCAGAGGCCGATTCCGTCCCGAGTGACCGTGGGCCCCTGTTGAAGGAATCCCCCTGAGGTGTCTTCACAAACCGTTGCCAGCCGGCTTGTGGGTCCTCAGAAGACTTTTCTAAAGAACCAAAGGGCTCCCCTGGTTGCTCCAGGCCTGCCCTGACTTAACCTCGCTGGGTGAGTTTCTCAGACTTTGCTGGTCTGCACCATTGACTTTTTACCTTTTCCATGAGACTTGCTGCTACCAAGGCTTGTTGGCACCGATCGGGTTGCTGACATTGCAGTCAGCTGCAGACTTCGTAGGCCACGCCGAATCCAGCTCCTGGTTGTCGTCGACCCCTCCTGGACCTCGTGGCCGAAGAGTCAAGACACCTGTGAACGACCTGAATCTGTCGACGACGGTGGGCATTCATCTTCCTTGCCCCGGGTCACTGCCCAGTGACTTTGAACACTGTCCCCTCTGCTTTCAGGTCTTCCTTCTTCCGAATCCAGGCTTGGATTCCACCGGACACTTCTTCGGACTTCACAAGCAGAAAGTCTTCATTGGCTCCCTTTGAAAACGACGCCACGACCCGACACCAAAGGACACCTATGCACCCGGCTTCCCTGGGTGAGGTAACTCCAGCACTACAGTGCTCCTGTGGGTGTTGGCCCTAGAACTACTTACCCTGTAAGTGACTTGCTTGTGGCTACTCCCGAAGTGCCCTTAACCTCTTAATTTCTAACCGCAACTTGCCCCATTGAAGTCTACGGCGATCCGCGCCTGTGTTCACGCACTGCACGCGTCCCCCGTGGGTCCTTTACTTACCTGCCTTGGGTGGTTTCGTGAGGCCCCAACACTTCTGAAGGCCCTGGGCCTTGTCTCTTTGCAAGTCGTTGTTCTTAAGTCTCTTTCTTAGTATATGGTCTGGTACGCCCCTCGGGCCCCAGCCATATTGTGCCTAATTTATTGTGAAACGTTGATTTGTGCATATGTTCCTGACTTCTAATCTCATAAAGAGATTAGTAGAGAGTTGTTTAGTAATAAATACATATATATTTGATATATATACCTGTGTGGTGTCTTTTCATTTGGTGATTCAAGAGATTGTGTGGTAAAACAAGCTGCTTTACATTCCTCCAAGACTTAGCCTGAAGGCTGCTCTCCACAGCTACCACTAGGATAGCTTTCTATAAAGGTTGTCTTAAACCTACCTACCATAAGAGTCGAATTGTACTGGTGCAAGGTGTCCACTTTAACTAGTGAACAGCATATACCAGGCGAACTTTTCACATTTCCCTACGTGCCGGCAGATCTAGGGTTCAAAATCTACAGCTATGCACTTTACAAAAAAGGGGTCCGTTTTGACTGTAAAAATGTGGTGTCTCCATGTTGCGTTTTGGGCCGTTTCCTGTTGCGGGCACTAGGCCTACCCACAGAAGTGAGGTACCGTTTTTATCGCGAGACTTTAGGAAATACGGGGTGGGTGGAATTTTGTGGATCCACGCAGATTCCAGATCTTACCACCATAAAAATATGAGGAAAATGTGTTTTTTTAACGAAGTTTGAGGTTTGCAGTGGAATTCAGGGTAACAGAACCTGGTGAGAGCCAGAAAAGTCACCCCATCCTGGACTCCCTTGGGTGTCTAATTTTCAAAAATGTATAGGTTTACTAGGTTTCCCTAGGTGCTGGCAGAGCTAGGGTTCAAAATCTACAGCTAGGCACTTTGCAAAAAAAGGGTCCGTTTTGACTGTAAAAATGTGGTTTCTCCACGTCGCGTTTTGGGCCGTATCCTGTCGCTGGCACTAGGCCTACCCACACAAGTGCGGTACCGTTTTTATCGAGAGACTTTAGGAAATACGGGGTGGGTGGAATTTTGTGGATCCACGCAGATTCCAGATCTTTCCACCACAGAAATGTGGGGAAAATGTTGTTGTTTTGACAAAGTTTGAGGTTTGCAAGGGATTCTGGGTAACAGAACGTGGTGAGAGCCAGAGAAGTCACCCCATCCTGGATTCCCCTGGTTGTCTAGTTTTCGAAAATGTATAGGTTTGCTAGGATTCCCTATGTGCCGGCTGGCTAGGGTTGAAAATCTACAGCTAGGCACTTTGCAAAAAAAGGGTCCGTTTTGACTGTAAAAACGTGGTGTCTCCACGTTGCGTTTTGGACCGTTTCCTGTCTCGGGCACTAGGCCTACCCACACAAGTGAGGTACCATTTTTCTTGAGATACTTTGGCGAATGCGCGGTTGGTGGAATTTTGTCGATCCACGCAGATTCCAGAACTTTCCACCACAGAAATGTGAGGAAAATTTGTTTTTTTTTAACAAAGTTTGAGGTTTGCAAGGGATTCTGGGTAACAGAACGTGGTGAAAGCCAGAGAAGTCACCCCATCCTGGATTCCCATGGGTGTCTAGGTTTCAAAAATGTATAGGTTTGCTAGGTTTCCCTAGGTGCCTGCTGGCTAGGGTTCAAAATCTACAGCTAGGCACTTTGCAAAAAAAGGGTCCGTTTTGACTGTAAAAACGTGGTGTCTCCACGTTGCGTTTTTGGCCGTTTCCTGTCGCGGGCACTAGGCCTACCCACACAAGTGAGATACCGTTTTTCTTTAGATACTTTGGCGAAAGCGCTGTTGGTGGAATTTTGTGGATCCACGCAGATTCCAGAACTTTCCACCACAGAAATGTGCGGAAAATGAGTTTTTTTTTACAAAGTTAGAGGTTTGCAAGGGATTCTGGGTAACAGAACCTGGTGAGAGCCAGACAAGTCCACCCATTCTGGATTCCCCTCGGTGTCTAGTTTTCAAAAATGTATAGGTTTTCTAGGTTTCCCTAGGTGCCGGCAGAGCTAGGGTTCAAAATCAACAGCTAGGCACTTTGCAAAAAAAGGGTCCGTTTTGACTGTAAAAATGTGGTTTCTCCACGTTGCGTTTTGGGCCGTATCCTGTCGCGGGCACTAGGACTACCCACACAAGTGCGGTACCATTTTTATCGCGAGACTTTAGGGAATACGGGGTGGGTGGAATTTTGTGGATCCACGCAGATTCCAGATCTTACCACCACAGAAATGTGCGGAAAATGTTGTTGTTTTGACAAAGTTTGAGGTTTGCAAGGGATTCTGGGTAACAGAACGTGGTGAGAGCCAGAGTAGTCACCCCATCCTGGATTCCCCTGGGTGTCTAGTTTTCAAAAATGTATAGGTTTGCTAGGTTTCCCTATGTGCCGGCTGGCTAGGGTTCAAAATCTACAGCTAGGCACTTTGCAAAAAAAGGGTCCGTTTTGACTGTAAAAACTTGGTGTCTCCATGTTTCGTTTTGGGCCGTTTCCTGTCGCGGGCACTAGGCCTACCCACACAAGTGAGGTACCATTTTTCTTGAGATACTTTGGGGAATGCGCGGTTGGTGGAATTTTGTGGATCCACGCAGATTCCAGAATTTTCCACCACAGAAATGTGCGGAAAATGAGTTTTTTTTTTTACAAAGTTAGAGGTTTGCAAGGGATTCTGGGTAACAGAACCTGGTGAGAGCCAGACAAGTTACCCCATCCTGGATTCCCCTAGGTGTCTAGTTTTTAAAAATGTATAGGTTTGCTAGATTTCCCTAGGTGCTGGTAGAGCTAGGGTTCAAAATCAACAGCTAGGCACTTTGCAAAAAAAGGGTCCGTTTTGACTGTATAAATGTGGTGTCTCCACGTTGCGTTTTGGGCTGTTTTCTGTCACGGGCACCAGGCCTACCCACACAAGTGAGGTACTGTTTTTATCGAGAGATTTCGGGGAATGGGGGGTGGGTGGAATTTTGTGGATCCACGCAGATTCCAGAACTTTCCACCACAGAAATGTGGGGAAAATGTTGTTGTTTTGACAAAGTTTGAGGTTTGCAAGGGATTCTGGGTAACAGAACGTGGTGAGAGCCAGAGAAGTCACCCCATCCTGGATTCCCCTGGTTGTCTAGTTTTCGAAAATGTATAGGTTTGCTAGGATTCCCTATGTGCCGGCTGGCTAGGGTTGAAAATCTACAGCTAGGCACTTTGCAAAAAAAGGGTCCGTTTTGACTGTAAAAACGTGGTGTCTCCACGTTGCGTTTTGGACCGTTTCCTGTCTCGGGCACTAGGCCTACCCACACAAGTGAGGTACCATTTTTCTTGAGATACTTTGGCGAATGCGCGGTTGGTGGAATTTTGTCGATCCACGCAGATTCCAGAACTTTCCACCACAGAAATGTGAGGAAAATTTGTTTTTTTTTTAACAAAGTTTGAGGTTTGCAAGGGATTCTGGGTAACAGAACGTGGTGAAAGCCAGAGAAGTCACCCCATCCTGGATTCCCATGGGTGTCTAGGTTTCAAAAATGTATAGGTTTGCTAGGTTTCCCTAGGTGCCTGCTGGCTAGGGTTCAAAATCTACAGCTAGGCACTTTGCAAAAAAAGGGTCCGTTTTGACTGTAAAAACGTGGTGTCTCCACGTTGCGTTTTTGGCCGTTTCCTGTCGCGGGCACTAGGCCTACCCACACAAGTGAGATACCGTTTTTCTTTAGATACTTTGGCGAAAGCGCGGTTGGTGGAATTTTGTGGATCCACGCAGATTCCAGAACTTTCCACCACAGAAATGTGCGGAAAATGAGTTTTTTTTTACAAAGTTAGAGGTTTGCAAGGGATTCTGGGTAACAGAACCTGGTGAGAGCCAGACAAGTCCACCCATTCTGGATTCCCCTCGGTGTCTAGTTTTCAAAAATGTATAGGTTTTCTAGGTTTCCCTAGGTGCCGGCAGAGCTAGGGTTCAAAATCAACAGCTAGGCACTTTGCAAAAAAAAGGGTCCGTTTTGACTGTAAAAATGTGGTTTCTCCACGTTGCGTTTTGGGCCGTATCCTGTCGCGGGCACTAGGACTACCCACACAAGTGCGGTACCATTTTTATCGCGAGACTTTAGGGAATACGGGGTGGGTGGAATTTTGTGGATCCACGCAGATTCCAGATCTTACCACCACAGAAATGTGCGGAAAATGTTGTTGTTTTGACAAAGTTTGAGGTTTGCAAGGGATTCTGGGTAACAGAACGTGGTGAGAGCCAGAGTAGTCACCCCATCCTGGATTCCCTGGGTGTCTAGTTTTCAAAAATGTATAGGTTTGCTAGGTTTCCCTATGTGCCGGCTGGCTAGGGTTCAAAATCTACAGCTAGGCACTTTGCAAAAAAAGGGTCCGTTTTGACTGTAAAAACGTGGTGTCTCCATGTTGCGTTTTGGGCCGTTTCCTGTCGCGGGCACTAGGCCTACCCACACAAGTGAGGTACCATTTTTCTTGAGATACTTTGGGGAATGCGCGGTTGGTGGAATTTTGTGGATCCACGCAGATTCCAGAATTTTCCACCACAGAAATGTGCGGAAAATGAGTTTTTTTTTTACAAAGTTAGAGGTTTGCAAGGGATTCTGGGTAACAGAACCTGGTGAGAGCCAGACAAGTTACCCCATCCTGGATTCCCCTAGGTGTCTAGTTTTTAAAAATGTATAGGTTTGCTAGATTTCCCTAGGTGCTGGTAGAGCTAGGGTTCAAAATCAACAGCTAGGCACTTTGCAAAAAAAGGGTCCGTTTTGACTGTATAAATGTGGTGTCTCCACGTTGCGTTTTGGGCTGTTTTCTGTCACGGGCACCAGGCCTACCCACACAAGTGAGGTACTGTTTTTATCGAGAGATTTCGGGGAATGGGGGGTGGGTGGAATTTTGTGGATCCACGCAGATTCCAGAACTTTCCACCACAGAAATGTGAGGAAAATGTGTTTTTTTTTTTACAAAGTTTGAGGTTTGCAAGGGATTCTGCGAAACAGAACCTGGTGAGAGCCAGAAAAGTCACCCCATCACGGATTCCCCTGGGTGTCTAGTTTTAAAAAATGTATAGGTTTGCTAGGTTTCCATAGGTGCCGGCAGAGCTAGGGTTCAAAATCTACAGCTAGGCACTTTGCAAAAAAGGATCCGCTTTGACTGTAAAAATGTTATGTCTCCACGTTGCGTTTTGGGCCGTTTTCTGTCGCGGGCACTAGGCCTACCCACACACGTGAGGTACCGTTTTTATCAAGAGACTTTGGGGAATACGGGGTGTGTGGAATTTTGTGGCTCCACACAGATTCCAGAACTTTCCACCACAGAAATGTCAGGAAAATGTGTTTTTTTTTTACAAAGTTTGAGGTTTGCAAGGGATTCTGGGTAACAGAACGTGGTGAGAGCCAGACAAGTCACCCCATCCTGGATTCCCCTGGGTGTCTAGTTTTCAAAAATGTGTAGGTTTTCCAGGTTTCCCTATGTGCCGGCATGGCTATGGTTCAAAATCTACAGCTAGGCACTTTGCAAAAAAAGGGTCAGTTTTGACTAAAAATGTGGAATCTCCATGTTGCGTTTTGGGCTGTTTCCTGTCGCAGGCACTAGGCCTACCCACAGAAGTGAGGTACCGTTTTTATCGAAAGACCTTGGGGAATACGGGGTGGGTGGAATTTTGTGGATCCACGCAGATTCCAGAACTTTCCACCACAAAAATGTGAGGAAAATGTGTTTTTTTAACAAAGTTTGAGGTTTGCAAGGGATTCAGGGTAACAGAACCTGGTGAGAGCCAGAAAAGTCACCCCATCCTGTACTCCCCTGGGTGTCTAATTTTCAAAAATGTATAGGTTTGCTAGGTTTCTCTAGGTGCCGGCAGAGCTAGGGTTCAAAATCATCTACAGCTAAGAACTTTGCAAAAAAAGGTTCCGTTTTGACTGTAAAAATGTGGTTTTCCACGTTGCGTTTTGGGCCGTATCCTGTCGCGGGCACTAGGCCTACCCACACAAGTGCGGTATCATTTTTATCGAGAGACTTTAGGGAATACGGGGTGGGTGGAATTTTGTGGATCCACGCAGATTCCAGATCTTTCCACCACAGAAATGTGGGGGAAATGTTGTTGTTTTGACAAAGTTTGAGGTTTGCAAGGGATTCTGGGTAACAGAACGTGGTGAGAGCCAGAGTAATCACCCCATCCTGGATTCCCCTTCGTGTCTAGTTTTTAAAAATGTATAGGTTTGCTAGGTTTCCCTATGTGCCGGCTGGCTAGGGTTCAAAATCTACAGCTAGGCACTTTGCAAACAAAGGGTCCGTTTTGACTGTAAAAACATGGTGTCTCCACGTTGCGTTTTGGGCCATTTCATGTCACAGGCACTAGGCCTACCCACACAAGTGATGTACCGTTTATATTGAGAGACTTTGGGGAATACGAAGTGGGTGGAATTTTGTGGATCCATGCAGATTCCAGAACTTTCCACCACAGAAATGTGAGATAAATGTGTTTTTTTGGCAAAGTTTGAGGTTTGCAAGGGATTCTGGGTACCAGAACCTGGTGAGAGCCAGACAAGTCACCCTATCCTGGATTCCCCGCGGTGTCTAGTTTTCAAAGCTGTATAGGTTTGCTAGGTTTCCCTAGGTGCCAGCAGAGCTAGGGTTCAAAATCTACAGCTAGGCACTTTGCAAAAAAATTATCCGTTTTGACTGTAAAAATGTCGTATCTCCACGTTACGTTTTGGGCCGTTTCCTGTCGCGGGAACTAGGCCTACCCACACAAGTGAGGTACCATTTTTATCAAGAGACATTGGGGAGTGCAGGTGGGTGGAATTTTGTGGCTCCACGCAGATTCCAGCACTTTCCACCACAGAAATGTGAGGAAAATGTGTTTTTTTTAAAAAAAAGTTTGAGGTTTGCAAGGGATTCTGGGTAACAGAATGTGGTGAGAGCCAGAGAAGTCACCACATCCTGGATTCCCCTGGGTGTCAAATGTATAGGTTTGCTAGGTTTTCCTATGTGCCGGCATGGCTAGGGTTCAAAATCTACAGCTAGGCGCTTTGCAAAAAAAGGGTCCGTTTGACTGTAAATATGTGGTGTCTCCAGGTTGCGTTTTGGGCTGTTTCGTGTCACGGGCACTAGGCCTACCCACACAAGTGAGGTATCGTTTTTATTGAAAGACTTTGGGGAATACAGGGGGGTGGAATTTTGTGGATCCACGCAGATTCCAGAACTTTCCACCACAGAAATGTCAGGAAAATGTCGTTTTTTTGACAAAGTTTGAGGTTTGCAAGGGATTCTGGGTAACAGAACCTGGTGAGAGCCAGACAAGTCCACCCATCCTGGATTCCCCTGGGTGTCTAGTCTTCAAAAATATATAGGTTTGCTAGGTTTCCCTATGTGCCGGCAGAGCTAGGGTTCAAAATCTACAGCTAGGCACTTTGCAAAAAAAGGGTCCGTTTTGACTGTAAAAATGTGGTGTCTCCATGTTGTGTTTTGGGCCGTTTTCTGTTGCAGGCACTAGGCCTACCCACAGAAGTGAGGTACAGTTTTTATCGAGAGACTTTTGGGAATGCGGGGTGGGTGGAATTTTGTGGATCCACGCAGATTCCAGAACTTTCCACCACAGAAATGTGAGGAAAATGTGTTTTTTTTTTGCAAAGTTTGAGGTTTGCAAGGGATTCTGGGTAACAGAACCTGGTGAGAGCCAGACAAGTCCACCCATCCTGGATTCCCCTGGGTGTCTAGTCTTCAAAAATATATAGGTTTGCTAGGTTTCCCTATGTGCCGGCAGAGCTAGGGTTCAAAATCTACAGCTAGGCACTTTGCAAAAAAGGGTCCGTTTTGACTGTAAAAATGTGGTGTCTCCATGTTGTGTTTTGGGCCGTTTCCTGTCGCAGGCACTAGGCCTACCCACAGAAGTGAGGTACAGTTTTTATCGAGAGACTTTTGGGAATGCGGGGTGGGTGGAATTTTGTGGATCCACGCAGATTCCAGAACTTTCCACCACAGAAATGTGAGGAAAATGTGTTTTTTTAACAAAGTTTGAGGTTTGCAAGGGATTCAGGGTAACAGAACCTTGTGAGAGCCAGAAAAGTCACCCCATCCTGGATTCCCCTCGGTGTCTAGGTTTCAAAAATGGATAGGTTTGCTAGGTTTCCCTAGGTGCCGGCAGAGCTAGGGTTCAAAATCTACAGCTAGGCACTTTGAAAGAAAAGGGTCCGTTTTTACTGTAAAAATGTGGTTTCTCCATGTTGCGTTTTGGGCCGTATCCTGTCGTGGGCACTAGGCCTACCCACACAAGTGTGGTACCGTTTTTATTGAGAGACTTTGGGGAATACGGGGTGGGTGGAATTTTGTGGATCCACGCAGATTTCAGAACTTTCCACCACAGAAATGTGAGGAATATGTGTTTTTTTTTACAAAGTTTGAGGTTTGCTAGGGATTCTGGGTAACAGAACCTGGTGAGAGCCAGAGAAGTCACCCCATCCTGGAATTCCCTGGGTGTCTAGTTTTCAAAAATGTATAGGTTTGCAAGCTTCCCTAGGTGCCGGCAGAGCTAGGGTTCACAATCTACAGCTAGGCACTTTGCAAAAACAGGATCCGTTTTGACCGTAAAAATGTGGTTTCTGCACGTTGCGTTTTGGGCCGTTTCCTGTCGCGGGCACTAGGCCTACCCACACAAGTGAGGTACCGTTTATATTGAGAGACTGTGGGGAATATGGGGTAGGTGGAATTTTGTGGATCCACGCAGATTTCAGAACTTTCCACCACAAATGTGAGGAAAATGTGTTTTTTTTCACAAAATGTGATGTTTGCAGGAGATTCTGGCTATCAGGACCTGGTGAGAGCCAGACAAGTCACCCCATTCCTGGATTCCCCTGGGTGTCTAGTTTTCAAAAATGTATAGGTTGGCTAGGTTTCCCTAGGTGCCGGTGGAGCTAGGGTTCAAAATCTACAGCTAGGCACTTTGCAAAAAAAGGGTCTGTTTTGACTGTAAAAATGTGGTGTCTCCACGTTGAGTTTTGGGCCGTTTCCTGTCACGGACACTAGGACTACCCACACAAGTGAGATACTGTTTTTATCGAGAGACTTTGGGGACTGCGGGGTGGGTTGAATTTTGTGGATCCACGCAGATTCCAGAACTTTCCACCACAGAAAAGTGAGGAAAATGTGTTTTTTTTTACAAAACGTGAGGTTTGCAAGGGTTTCTGGGTAACAGAACCTGGTGAGAGCCAGACAAGTCACCCCATCCTGGTTTTCCCTGGGTGCCTAGTTTTCAAAAATGTATAGGTTTGCTAGGTTTTCCTAGGTGCCGGTAGAGCTAGGGTCTAAAAACCACAGCTAGGCACACTGCAAAAAAAGGATGAATTTTTACTGGGAAAAAATGTGCCCACATTGCATTTTGGGCCATGTCTTGTCACGGGCACTATGCCTACCCACACAAGTGAGGTACCATTTTTACCAGGAGACTTAGAGAAACACAGAATAGTAGAACAAGTGTTTTTGCCAATTGACTTTCTATGCATTTATCCCTTCCAAATGTAAGACAGTGTGTAAAAAAGAATTAATTTTCAAAAATGCCCTCTAATTCACATGCTGGTATAGGTACCCACATATACGGAGTTGTGCAAATAAACACTGCTTCTAAACTCCATATGTAGTTCCCATTTCGGAAATACATAGTTTTCCTTGATACCTATTTTTCACACTTTTTATTTTACCAAGTAAATTGCTGTATACCCGGTACACAATGAAAAACCATAGCAAGGTGCAGCTTAGTTATTGGCTCTGGACACTTGGGATTCTTGGTGAACCTACAAGTCCTATACACCCCTGCAACCATAAGACCCCAGTGGACATAACGATATATTGCTTGTAAAAATCTGTCATACTTAGAAGAAGTTACAGGTGAAAATGCAGACACAAATAGCAGTTTTTTTCAACTTATCTTCAATGTGTTTTAAATTGATCTACTACTTTCTATAGGAAAACCATGAAGGATCTACACAAATGACCCCATGCTGAATTCAATTTTTTTTCCACATTTAAGAAATGTATAGCTTTCTGGGATCCATTATTGGTTTTACATCAATTTCTAGAACTAACTGAAAGGAGGTTGAAAGCACAAAAAATCGAAAAATAGGCTATCTCCCACTAAAATGCCAAAACTGTGCAGAAAAGTTTGGTTTTCTAACAAAAGTCTGCCTGTTCCTGAAAGCTGGGAAAATGGTGATTTTATCAACGCAAATGCTTTATTGATACTATTTGCAGGGAAAAAAACAGACGGTTTCTTCTTCAGCACTTTGTCACCAAAAACCCAAAATGTAGCTATATTTTGGCTAATTTCTGGGTCCCCTTCAGGGGAATCCACAAACCCTAGGCACCTTTAGAATCCTAAGGATGTTGGAAGAAAAGGACGCAAATTTGACGTGGACACCTTATGTGGACAAAAAGTTACAGGGGCCTAAGCGCGAGCTACCCCAAATAGCCAAAAAAGGGCTCAGCACTGGGGGTGGAAAAGGCCCAGCAGTTATGGGGTTACTGAAATAACCCCACCAGATCTGAGACAAACCATCCCTGCTAAGAATTGGGTTGCTCATTTTGAAAATATTTACTGTAGTGATTGTGCCCCTAGCTCTTACCCAATGTCAGAGTGGGGGCCGCTAATGAAATTTGAACTACGTGAGATAGTAGAAGTCATAGCGGAAATTACATCAGGGAAAGCCCCAGGACCAGATGGAGTGCCCTGGGATCTTTTTAAATCATGGGCCCCACTAATCACTCAAAACCTGAATTCTGTAGCCCATGGCCAAATTCCTACATCCTGGAAAAAATCAATCATTGTACCTGTTTTTAAAAAAGGCAACTGAGAGGAACCAGCATGCTACCTGCCCATATCACTAATAGACGCTGAGGTAAATATTTTGGACAGCATTCTTTTGAAATGATTAGTGGAGTGGTCTGATTGGAAAGAAATCCAGTCCAATATTCAATAAGGCTTTAGGTCAGGCCAGGGCACAATTGAACAGAATCTTAATCTCTATCTGGTGATTAATAAACTGTTAAAAAGGGAAATACACTTGGGATGAGCGGGGAGGATCACACAGGCTATCCCTCTCTGGGACACAGAAAGATTTGGTAACTTAAGAAGCTCCAAGGGCTTCGACCGATGGGATATGATAGGAATTTCCAGGGTTGGGGATCTGTGGAAAAAAGGAGCCATGATTCCCTTTGCACAGCTGCAAACCGAATTTGACTTGGCACACACAGAGTATTTTAGATACTTGCAGGTAAGACATGCATTGCAAGCTGTCATCCCAAGGGGGGGTCGCTTCCAGAATCCTCCCCACTCGAAGACAGAATCCTCAATGAATATATGCCGAACAAGTCCATTTCAATGACATACAAGAAGCTAATCAATCATATACCTGACCCCCTCCTCCTGCTCCGTGCACACTGGGAACAAGATGTTGCGGAGATGGAGGATGAGGAATGGCTGGAGACCTTGGCTTCCCCCCGGGAAATCGCAATCTCTTCCAGATTAAGACTGGTACAGCTAAAAACATTGAACAGAACATATCTAACTGGTCCAGTACTCGCGAAAATGGGCTACAGAGAGTACGCTAAGTGTAGGAGACAGTGTGGCCAGGAAGGCACATTCATCCATATTGTTTGGGAATGTGCATACATTAGGAGATACCGGTCAGCACTGATACAGTGCATGGAAGAAGTGCTGGGTCTTAAAATAGAACCCAAGATAGGACAATGCCTATTGAATATTTGGTAAACCACTGACATTAACAGCAAAGAAAGAACCTGGGTGACTCTGGGAATGATAGTGGCCAAACGCAACATCGATAGACTGTGGGGCTCTCAAGAAACACCAGCACTCGCTGCATGGAAGAGGGATATGGACTGGTGCATGCTAATGGAAAGGACAGTATACGAATCAAGGGGCTGTCCCAGAAAGTGGTCACAAATATGGGGAAAGTGGAACGAATACAGAGGGAAAGTGTGCGAGCCCCCGCTTGCAGAGTGGCGACGCAATACGTTACAAAATGAGTAGTACGGGCTGGGAACTGTGCCAACTGATAAAACATGTCAGAACAGAATTTGTTAAAGTACAATCTATTGTAAATGTACTCCGTGATGTTCATATCTGCAATATTTGTAAAGTGTTGAAGCTGTCATCAATAAAAAGATTTAAAAAAAAAAAAAGGAAATACACATTTGGCCTTCATGGACCTCAGCACAGCATTTGACACAGTGGACAGACGTAGACTGTGGGCTGTGCTGAGGGCCGTGGGGGTGGATGAGGCCCTAGTAGTTTTTTTGCTCCATTTATACATGGGTCTAGAGGCTTCAGTGAGGTTTGGTCCCACGAGAGAATGCACTATGCACTCAGTTAGGGCGGGGGGTCCATCGGGGTTGTATTTTGGCCCCCATGCTTTTTATCTTGCATAATAATAGGCTAGACCAGTTTTTAAGATAACATTTCAGGGATATGCCAATGGTGGCAAATAGGATGGTCCTGGCATTATTGTATGCGGACGCCTATGTTCTTATTGGGTGGACATCAAATGGCTTACAGTTATTATTAAATCTCTTTTATGAATTTATGGATAATTTAGGACTGAAAATGAATTATCTTAAATCTTACACTATAACAGTAGGCCCAAAAAATTTGAAATTGAAAACTCACAATATAAAGGACCATCGTTTTGGGAAGGCGGGTAGGTTTTGGTATTTAGGTATCCTGCTGGATAATCAAATAAATTGGGGACCTCTGATAAGAGCGCTTTACAATCTTTTAATAGGGTAGCTCATGGTATAGGCACCTTTGCAAAAGCGCATAGGACATAGCCACATAAAATCTATATTCCATCTTTATAACGCAAAGTGCGTTCCGACTGTGGCGTTTGGAGCAGAAATATGGGGATATAAATCCTGCCACCCAATACAAACTGCTGAAAATTATTTTTTTAGGAGATTATTATGAATTCCACAGAGGGTTCCAGAGGAAATAGTCCATTAGGAGATGGGAGCAGATTTTATTCAACTCCTCCCAATACTTCTTTGGTTCTCTATATGACTGAAGAGTGAGTTAGAATTGAATAGAAAGATTGTGATTGATTTTATGAATATGGGATAAAAGCCACCGCATACCATGGCTAAGCTATGTCAAAACAACTTTAGGGGTGTTGGGCAAACCTCAGCTGTTCAGCACCCCAGAGTTGATCCGTAAATCAGATATAGCTTGGGTCAAAGAGGCCTTTAGACTAGCTACAAGAGAAGCAAGGCTCTATGCGGCCTAACATAAAGACAGCTACAAGCACTTTATGATGGTGAAGTCCATGAACAAAATGGAAATGTATTTAACTCTGGATATGTTGTCCCAGCATAGAAGACTGTTAAATTATTTTTGTTTAAACCCGTTCCAGCAGTGGTTGGTGGGGTGGCATAAGCCATCAGTTCACCCTTTCTGCACATGTGACATGACTTCTACACTAGACACTATACATGTTGTTTTTTTAGTCCTAAATGTTCAGTCTTAAGACAAAAGTATGTTTGCCCTCTCTTTGTGCCCTTGAATTTTAATCAAGTGAGACCATCCTTATTTTATTTGTAATTAATAGGCTCACCTCAAGTCTGCTGCTTCCCATCTCGGCTTTTAGTAGGGGTGTATCATGCTAATTTGTGAAAATATTTTTGTTCTATGTTGTAGCATTATTTTATCAATATGTTCTTTTTTAATGATGTGCTTTTATGATTGCTTATGCAAATTGTATAAAGATATTTATGATGAGTACATTTTAATAAATACAATGACACCAAATTAACAAAAATCCATAAAGTATGAGCGGAGGCCTGAATTCTAAAAGTTTGAACTAAAAATATTCCAAAAAGCATAAAGAACTAATAACAGTTATCTGCCCGCGCTAGACTGATCAAAGTCAAAAGTTAAGGCTGGCGCGATGGAGCAGAGGTCGGATAGAGGAACCAGGTTCATCTCAGTGTACGGTTTACCTTCTGACTAAGAATTGTTTCTGGAGTGGTTGTCGACGAGTCATCGGCAGGGCAAGCTGAAAACTCATCTGAAGCAGGGCTCAATGATGGGAGATTGATAAAGTGTGGGGTCCCTGCAAGGTCATCAACAAAGGCGGGAACACTCTGAATAGGTGAAGTCAAAGGTATGAGCCCGGGAAGGCCTCGGCATCAGCAGGGAGCTGCTTGGTGTTAGTTCCACTGAAGCCTTGTACATTCAAACTTTCTGGAAGTCAGATCTCTTCAGCGGGGCAAACCTGCAAGTTGAACCCAACTGGTGAATCGCTGTCAATGGCTTCGGCTCAACAGAGATCCCAGTCTCCGTCTGGTTTTCTGGAGGAAAAGTTGGCAAAAAGTTTCAAAGTCCCAGCTTTTGGAGTTTGAACAGAAGGAGTACACTCTAACACTAGCCAAGGATCCAAGACTTTGAGGCATCACTTGAGGGTTATGACACACTCCAAAAGAGGCCAGCAGCAGTGTCCAGGACAGGTCCAATTGAAACTGGTCAGCCGGCAATTGAAGCTCATTGCTGTCCTACAAATGTTGGCATCCGGCTCATTCCAGATCACAATAGGCAGAGCAGCAGGAATCTTCCAGCCATCTTTCTTAACTTTGCTACCCTCTGTCCTGGATGTCATCATCTGCCTACCGCCAGAGTACCTCCTCTTCCCCAACACACAACAGCTGCAGCTGGAGATCAAGCAAGGCTTCAATGCCTTTGCCAGTTTCCCACATGTGTTGGGTGCTATAGACTGCACGCGTATAAGTGCTTCCCCCTGCAGTAACATCCGATCTCTGCAGGAACCGGAAGCATCCATACTCCATCAATATCCAGGCCATCCTCAACCATCGGGTTATGTTCACCAACGTGCTAGCCAAATACCCAGGAAGGGTGCATGATGCATACATCTTTAGGCACTCCAACATAAATGAACGCTTCCAGAATGGCCAATATGGGAATGGCCTACTTTAGGTAAGCAAAACCCAAGTACCTAACAGACCCACTAACAGTCAGAAATGGATTACGGAATACCCATATCTGTGTCTGCCAGAGCAGATCAGCATATAAGTATGAGGAGTGTGTCATATACATGCACCATTCATAATGCCATACGTGTCAAGCAAACCCTCAACTACTCACACATGTCAACACTCCTAAAGTCATCAACATAGAATAATATCCAACCTGTCAAGGCACCACAGTGTACTCAGGACACCAATCTCAACATGGAAGTCCCACAGCTATGAGAATAAATATAAGGCATGCACTTGCACAATCCTCTACAACTTCTATTCCTACACATACATGTGAATGGAAAATGTACTGTGGCTACTCATGAAGTACACAGCTGCTCATGACAACATCAGTTTGTCCCACATGAGCATGGACCACATTACAATACATATGTGTGAAGCACATTTATGCCCAAAAATATAGTGGAAGGCAGACAATGAATAACGTAACAATCCATGAGATGGCCCAACATCACATGGGCAAGTAAGTGTACCATGAAAGGCCTGTGCCAATGTCATGTCGGCCACCAATGACATCTATGTAATATCATGGACATATGCCTGTGTCAGTGCAAACCATGTCAGTCGTGTCACAACCTATCTATGAAGGATCAACTAGCCAATTATCAGATCTCTAATCTGTCACTTCACACATGTAGTGGGAGCACGTAACATTGAGTGGCCATGACCATCTCCAAAAAAGCCATCACAGAAAGTTACAGGATCAACATTTAATCATGATTTAGAAGTGTACTATGTCTCAACCCATGCTCAGCATTTGCCATTACAAAGAGTAATAGAGGACACATGTGTATACCTTTGATGCACTTCATGAGTAACACATATTGTGAAAAACCGTAAGAAATGTGTATGACCATTTAAGTGCACATTATACACTTGAATCAGAATGTATCTGCAACAGTGACCTAAAGCATTGACAGTTGTCCTTTCTTTTCCTATTTCAGCTGGCCAAGGATATGGTCTCCAGCCATGTCTCCTGACCTCATATGCACACCCTCAGACCAAGCCAGAAAGGAACTACAACTTGCCACTCTGCAGACCCGCAATATTGTTGAGCAAACCTTTGGTCTGCTCAAGGCCAGTTTCCGATGTCTCGACATTTCAGGGAAGAGATTGCTGTACTTGCCTCCAATGGTGTGCAAGTTCATACTTGTCTGTGCAATCATGCACAATATATGTGTGCGGACATGAGGTGGGGACCAGCAACAACAGTACCCAATGGAGGAGTAGGAGGCTGAGTAGGAGAAGGGTGGTGGAGACATCAAAAACTCAGTTGTTGGCAATAGGCAACGCACACACATTGTGCAACAGTTCTTCAGGTGAATCACATGTACAATGATGGAGCTATAGCTACCATATCATGAATGTTCAACTGGCAAATTAATGTATGAATCTAATCTTGGTCTTTGTGTTCATGTCACAGTCCCAGTAGACATCTACACACCCGCATCCTGTCAACTAGAAGGAGGCCTCAAAACTTTAGACCCGTTGATCAACATAGGCCCATGCCACACATCTATCAATTGCACATATACAGAAATGCTACGTGAGACTGTGTACTGCATCATGAATGCAAGAAGTCACAAATATGCGCACTGTTAACATACATATGTGACACATCCCACGTCTTCAAGCATGTTTGCCTAAACATTTTGAGCAGGAAAAGTGATCCCTGGGAGTTTTTACCTGCATTGCAACATCCTATACACTGTCCCACACACAAAGTGCTAGTAGCGTCAATTAAAACAAATGTATTGCCCATTTCACTAGTGAAGCATCAGTCAAAACTGAAGCTTCAGTCGGAAAGGTGGCACTTCGTTCTGAAAGGTGACGCTCAAGCAGGAAAATTGACCCTTTAGGAAAAAAGATGCTTGAGTAGTAAAGGTGATGCTTTAGTTGGAAAGGTGACGCTCAAGTAGGAAAGGTGACCTTTTAGGAAACAAGATGCTTGAATAGTAAAGGTGACACTTGAGTAAGAAAGGTGATGCTTTAGTCGAAAAAATGTCGCTCAAGTAGGAAAGGTGACCCATTCGGAAAAGAGAAGCTTGAGTAGAAAAAGTGATGCTTGAGTAGAAAAGGTGACGCTTTAGTAGCAATTGTGACGCTTTTGTAGGAAACGTGAAGCTCTAGTAGGGAAATGTATGCTCTAGTAGAAAACATGATGCTCTAGTAAGAAAAGTGATATTCTAGTTTGAAAACATGATGCATCCAAGCAGTAAATGATGGAATGGCTCAGCCATGCTGCAAACCAGTTAGTGTGAAGTTCCTGTCACTTTCACTTACACACTTTTTGTCTGGCTGGTGGATGTGTTTAGTATGAGCTCTTGTGATTTGGTGTGTGATTTGGTCTTTTTGGTGTCTCTGCTGGCCCTGTTCTGTACGTTTACTGTTATTTGTGTATTTTTTTTGTATTTTGTAAAGTTGTGTCCACTTTATTGTCGGGTGTCTGTCAAATTAGGGATTAGCATTTTCAGAGATAGGGGGAAGGGGTAGCATTTGTTATTATTGGTATTAGGGTGGCTAGTGTGGGTAGGGAGATGTCGGGCAGAGCCAGATCAAAGAACTAGGCCTGGGCATGAAAGTCAGCTCCACTCGCGTAGTTTGCACTCTGTGCTCTACGTAGCGTGTGGAGTTCTGAAAAACTTTGCTCCACTATGCGGAGCAGAGTTTTTTCCTCACTCACACACACACACATTAAGTTGGCAGGTGCGAGAGAGGAAAATCTTCTCCAGACCACCTCCCGGGGAGATTTCTCAATGCGGACGGTCGATGGTGGCCATGACCGCTCGCATTGAGAAACGTTCCATTTGTGTCAAGTAAACCATCTTCTCAAATGGCAGAAAGAAGCAGCACCCTCTTGCGCTGCGCATGGTGCCTATTGAGCTGATTTTCCAGCATGAGACAAACATCTGGTGCTAAAAATCTGCGCGAAAAGCCCGACCTAATGCACTCTGCAGCTTGTGGAACTCCACGTAGCTCAGTGGAGTGTTTTGGTCACTTTGCGGAGTTCCGCATAACTCTGCAAACTCCGCACAGGCCTACAAAGAATAGATACAAAAGAACAGAACATGCAGAGTTGCCGTGTTTCTCTTGAATCGGGAAAAACGCCAACTCTACGCATTCTGCTATGGCCGTACACGGCCTCAGATGCGTGGTACATCACAGTTGCTTATAGAATTTGGATAACCAATTGGAGCCTTTGTACACAATTTGTGCGATGAATTTAGATTTGGACCAGACCAATGTGGAACATTACAAAGCAGAACATGCCTGTCACTTGCGAGAACTAGCCAGCCCTACTACACCCTGAAGAAGCCCGAATTGTGGGCGAAATGCGTTGGCTGTGCAGAAATGTTCATGTCTGTTGACAAGGAATGAACAAAAGAAGTTCAAAATAAAATAGAACAAAGACCTCTTGCATCGTATTTATGTTATCAATCGCAACACTGATTGTGTTAATTGTTAGAATTCTCTTGATAATTGCCTCTCTTCCTTTGTATATATATTGACTAATGAAAGGCTAATTATGGTGGCTGGCCTTCAGAGGTGGGTATTTGTTGAGGATTAAGTGACTGACCTGGTGATTTAAAACATATAACACACATAGTGGTGCGGCAACGAGTGTCCCTTGCTGCCATTGCCTGTTTAGGCCCACAAAGAACGTGTTAGAGGAGGAGTTTGGAGGGCTGCTGTGACTGCTGGTTTGGTACCTGCAACACATGATCGGCAGTGGAGGTAGAGTGAGCCAAGGCTACCCTACACATGAAAGACAGGAGTGGTGGCAGAAGGTCCAAAACCAAATGAGTAGGATCGTCAATGTCCAGCGTAGTGTCCTCCAACTAAAGCACTGTAGGAAGCCGGTGCTCTGTATAGTGTACTAAAATGAAGTACACTGTGCAGAGAGTCCAGTGAGTCCCTTATTGGTTTACGGAGGCAAAAGAAGATAATACTAACACTCTAATTGTGGTAGTGTAGGGCGAGCATGTAGGCTAATCAAAGGGTAGTGCTAAGCCTTTGTTGTACTCACAAAGGCAGCAAATGAGACACACACTCAATAATAATTCTAAAACCAATTTAGAAATACAGTATCGATTTTTATATAATTTTTAAGACCAAGAACTATGATTTACAGTAAGTACTTTTAGAGTTACAATTTTTCAGAGTTCGTAAAATATATCACTTTTGTTTGCAATTACGCACCACTGAAGTCAATGGAGAAAAGTGGAAAAATGCATATAAATTCAGGCAATCCTTTCACGAAGTTCACCTTCTCGTTTAGGTCAGTAGCAGGACCTGGTGCAATGTTCCAGCAGCATAAAATCGTGAGTGTGCCGAATTTGGCCAGGACCAGGGTGCTGAGGGTGTTGGGAACTGGAGCACTACAACAAAGATGGGCACTTGAAAAGACACTGTATAGGAGGACTAAAAGTAAGCCTGTGGGGTCCTGCTCAAGGAAGGAGGTTGCAAGGTCTCAGGATCATGGGATCACAGCTGGGTCATTGTTACCGGGCTGGTCGGCCCATGTGCTGAGCAGATTGGTCAGCCAGGCACCGTGCGTTGAGATCTCTTCGCGGCCAGGAGCAGGCAACTTGGAGAGGCAATTTTGGGACAGCTGCTCCACTCATGACATGGGTCTCAGGGGTCTCAATGTCCCTTGATGGGTGCTTGCTTCTGGGGTAGTTAGAATCTGGAACAGACTCTTGGTCTCACTGTTTTCTGAAGGGGGTCTGGTACCCCGGGTATTAGTAAGGTGCGACTCCTGTAGGTCCTGGTGTCTCCAAACTTGGTGGGAAGACAGATCTGTTCCTCCAGAGCTGTTGTTCCTCTTCTGGTTTGGGTGCTGCACTGTAGTCGCCAAACAGCAGCAAGTCGACACACTGGACTTAGAGGGATCACTGCCTGCAGTGTTCAGGGGAGTGATACCTTCACTCCAAGGGAGGTTCTCAGCAATTTCTCAAAGGCTGGAGGAGCTCCGGGGTTCTTGGTGTCTTCACAGGTTCAGGACGAGACTGTACAACCATGATTGTTAAGTCCTTGAGGCAGCAGGCAGGGTTTGGCAACAATTTCTCTGCAGCAGCTGTGCTTCAGTTCTAGGGCAGCAGTTCTTATTTGTCCATGTCTCCTTCTTGTCCTTTGAATCTAATGTTCAAGGTCCAGAGATGCCACCTAAATACTAAATTTAGGAGTGTTAAATGCGGAGACAGGTAGTAGCCAATGAGTTACCTACCCTTATGGTGTCTACACCCTCTAAGTGACTACTTCCTGTGGGTAGGGGCACTACCCTAGCCCTGATAGGTTGTTTTCCCACCAACTCAAGATGGTGGATTTTCAAGAGCGGGGTTCACATTATCTACCACACTTTAGAGGTGGTGCTGGCTAAAAATATGGAAATTCCTCCCCATCAAACCAATTTTCGCACCTGTCCTCTCACCAAATGTGGAGCAGGACAGGGGGATTGGCTTCCCCCACAATCTGGGGAAGCCAGAGCTGAACTTCAAAGGCGGCATCGCCTTTGAAGCTTCCTGCTCTGGAAGACCAGTCTGGCCTGGAGAAGGGGTGAAGCACAGCCGCCCAGAGCAGGCTTTTTTTCTGGCCTCGGAGAGCCCCATGAGTTCAGAAACGTGTCAGGTGGTGGCAGGCTGGCTATGATTAGTCAGAAACCCCACCAGTGTTTGATAGGCTTTCAGGGGACCTTCTAAAGGATGTACTATGTGCATTTATTAATAAATTCCTCACTGGCATCAGTGAGGATTTATTAAGGCAAGATGTTTGGTACCAAACATCTTAGGGTACAGTGAAGCCATCTCAGAGCTAGGAAACTTAGAATGACAGGTATCCAGCCCATGTACTATCTATTGCTCCCCTGTGCACTTAGAATATCTAAGAATGGCTCAAATATTGCAAAGTCATATCTGCTCATGCAGATATGTCCACACATGGAGTATAGTGCACTCTGACTTAGGGCTGTAAGGCCTGCAGTAGGGGTGGCTTACCTATATCTCATGCAGTATATGAGGGCGTGGCACACAGCTGTGTGGCATGGCGACTCTTTGGGTTTCTCTGCACCAAGACACACAGCCTGCAGTGGCAGTGTGCATGGACTTGGTGAGGGGTCTCTAGGGTAGCACAATTCATGCTATAGCCCCAGTGGATCCTCTTCAGTACCCATGTCCTAGGTACCAGGGGAACCATTTATTAGAGACTTACATTAATTCACACAGGAGACCCTTTTAGAGGGTCCCTTGAAAACCTACCAAACACTGGTGTGGTTCCTGACTTGTTTTCACCAGCCTGCCACTACCAGACATATATTTGACCTCATGGGGTGAGAGCCAAAACTCTCAGAGGACAGAGCAAAGCCTGCTCTGGGTGGAGGTGCTTCACACCTCCTCCAGGGCAGGATGACCTTCCTGGGTGGGAAGCCTCAAAGGCAATGCCACCTTTGAAATCCAGACCAGGAACTTCCAAATAGTGGGGAAGGCCAAGCTTCCTTTCCTGCTCCCCTTTTGGTGTGAGGAAAAGTGGGAACTTTAGTTACATTAGGAGGAGGGTCCTCACTTAGCCTACACCACTCTGAGGGTGGGGCTGGCAAGGCAAACCCTTCTCCTCAAGTTCCAAAATCTTGGGATGGTGAGAAAACCTCTTATCAGTGCTACGGTAGTGCCTCTTCCTATTGGAACTGGTCATAGAGGGTGTAGACAACCTAAAGGTAAGTATCCCATTGGCTACTACATGTCTCCCCATGTAACACCCCTAAATTCAGTATTTGGGTGGCACCCCGAGACCTGAACATCAAATTGAACTGACAAGAGAAGACCAGGGCAAAGAAGCCCTGTTGCTCGAGAACTGAAGCCCTGCTGCAGAAGAAAAATGTGCCAAACCCTGCTTATGCTCCCAGGACTCAACAATCACAGCTGATGTGTCATTCTCAAGGCACCAGAGACCCACTTCCTGAGGGGCCCAGCTGTTCCAAGATCGACTCTCCAAGTTGCCTGCTCCGGACCGTGAGGACCTCAAGAAGAACAACGCAAGGCTGATCTTTACTCTCTGCACCCGGCCCTAGCACTGGCCAACCAGACCTGCTCCCATGGTCCCCAGGCCCTTGCAACCTCCTCCCTCTGAGGAAACCCACCAGACTAACCTTTATGTCCCTCTGTGCAGTGATTTTTCAAGTGGCCCCCTTCGTCTTTGCCCAGCAGCTTCCAGGACCTCAACACCTCTGCCCCATGGCAGATCCGGGATGCTCCCGAACTTCTCCTGCAGGAACTTTGGGCCTGGTTCCGCCATTGGCCTAAAACAAGAAGGTGAACTTCGTGAAAGCATTGCCTGAATTTCTATGCATTTTACTGCTTTTTCTCAATTGTTTCCTATGGTGTGTAATTGCGCATAGAATTGATATATTTACCGAACTTTGCAAAATCGTATCTCTGAAACTACTTACCTTAAAACTGTGCCTATGCTCTTAAAAATTATATGAAAATAGACAATATTGGGACCACTGCCTGCTCTTAAAAAACGTTTTCAATGCCAGTCACAAAGGGGAAGGGGTCCCTTGGGGTCCCCTTCCTGTTTGCGACTGACTTACCACCTACTTGACCCCAATTGATGCCCCAATTACAAAAACACTGCACAGCTCCTCAACAGTATGAGCAGCCTCAGATTGACCCAGATTGTCCAAGACCCTACACACCGCAGGACACACACTGGACCCAATTTCCACCGCCAACAACCGCGTCAAATGCAGCCATGTCACCGAACTCACATGAACCGATCACGCCACCATCCATTTGAGCATCTCCAGCCCCTGCACTGCCACCACCAAGATGACTAACGTCTTCCTTCGGAGGAGGAACAGAATCTCAGAGACCAGCAGAGCGAACGCCCTCAACACCTCCAACCCTGCTACCGCCACCAACCTTGAACAGGGAGTGAAAAATGTCAATGCCTGGATCACCAATTTTTTAGACAACATCATCCCCATCAACAGCAACATGCAGAGAAAATCCTCTAAAAAGGGCAGTTGGTACACCCTAGATCTCAGGACAGTGAAGCGAGACAGTAAACAGTCAGAGAGGAGGTGGCGCACAAGGAAGTACACCTCTGACAGGGCGGCTTTCAAGACATCCCTCAACCTCTCCCACCCCCTGCTGAGGGCAACAAACAAGACAGCCATTGCCAAACGTATCAATACCAGCGCCAACAGCGCCAAGGAACTTTTCAACATTTTTAAGGAAGTCTTCAACCCGGCTGCCAGTGAAAACCACATCACAACCTCACAGGAGCTGTGCGACAACCTTGACCACTTCTTCCCCAACAAGATCGCTACCATATACAGACACTTCAAACCCAACCCACAACTACGGACTTCCTTGACAGATACCCCAGCACCGTAACCGACATGAACCACACACTGAACACCTGGAACATCCTCTCAGCCCAGGGCACCACATCCACCATGAAACCCACCAACTCTGGAGCTCCCACAGACCCATACCCGCATCAGATCTTCAACCTCAGAAACCAAAGGATCAGCCAGGAACTCACCACAATACTCAACACCTCTATCACCATCACAACATTTCCTGACACTTAAAAACACATCAAAGTCAGACCACTACTCAAAAAACCCTCCACCAACCCCATCGAACTAAAAAACTACCGGCCAATCTCTTTGATCCCATTCCCAGTTAAAGTACTGGAAAAGATCATCAACTATCAACTCATGACACACCTGAAGCAGAACCAGCTGCTCGGCGTCTTCCAATCCAGATTCCACAGCAATCACAGCACCAAAACCTCCCTGATTGCAGCCTCTAACAACATCCAAACCCTCCTCGAATGGGGAGAAACAGCAGCTTTGAGCGTCCTTGACCTCTTGGAAGCCTTCGACTTCGTATCACCCCACACACTGATCAAAAGATTCCACCACATCAGCATCCAAGGTGACGCACTCAGATGATTCACCTCCTTTCTCACCTGAAGAATCCAGAAGATCCACCTCCCACCTTTCACCTCTGAACCCAAGGAGATCACCTGCAGTGTCCCTAAGGGCTAATCCCTCAGCCCCACGCTCTTCAATGCATATAGGTCCCCTCTGGCCCATATCGCCAGATCCCTCGGTCTCAACATAATTTTCTACACAGATGACACCCAACTCATCCTCTCACTCACTGACTACCCCACAACCACCAGAACCAACTTCCACAGATGCAAGACAAACGTCGTAGACTGGATGAAGAACAACTGATTGCAGCTGAACACAGACAAGATGGAAGTACTGATCTTTTGCAACATCAGCAACACATGGAACAACTCCTGGTGGCCATCAGACCTAGGGCCCGCACCCACTCCCTCCAACCATGCCAGAATCCTCAGAATCATCATTGACAACAAGCTCACCATGAAATCCCAGATCAACGCCATCTCCTCTGTCTGCTTCTTCACTCTGTGCATGCTAAGTAAGATCTTCAAGTGGCTACCCCTACACACGAGACGCACCGTGACACAAGCCCTCACACCAGCAGACTGGATTACGGCAATGCCCTCTACGTAGGCATTACCACACACCTAGCTCCCTGTATAGAAGAGATGTCAATTCAAGCTGCTGACCCACGCACGCAAGGCTCTACACAAACTAGGACCAGCCTACATTAACCACCGCGTGAACTTCCACCAACCATTGAGAAGACTACGTTCCGCTTCCCTTTCACTTGACCATACTACTTCATGTTTGAATAAGCCTCTGGGCCTTCAAGCACCTGGATACACTATCAGGTGATTAGCCGGACTTTATAAATCCTGATTGATTGACTTGAAGTAGGTGATAAACTGCGATTGTTTTGCGACAGCATTCCGGTTACAAAACAATCGTACATCCCTCTGCAACTCGTTAATAAGAAGGGACGTCCTTGGCGCGCCCCTTCATAATAGCGACTCGCAAACTTTATTTTACGAGTCGGTAATAGGTTACGGACTCACAAAATAGGGTTTTTACATAGTAAAATGCATTTTACTGGTCGCAAACAGCCCATCGTTGTACATCTGAACCATAATTCAGTATTGTTTGGCATCAGGAGGGTTCGATTGAGCCGAAACATGTAATACATTTGAAGCTCCAAACAAGGCGTCCCAAACTATGGGGCATATTATCTAGGAAGTGGCGGTGAGAGGCGTTAGCCTCCTTGGCTTAACGCCTCTCATCGCCACTTCGGAAACGCAAGGCTGCACCATATTACCAAGGATATGGTGCAGCCTGGCGTTTCCCCCTGCGATGGCGCTAAGTCTCACGACTTAACGCCAACGAAGGCACCCTTGCACCAGAGTGCAAGGGTGTCTGCGAGCAGGGAGGATTGTTTATGTACAGGAAGGTGTCCCTTCCTGTACATAAACAAACCTAAAATGCCATTTTGTAACTTACATGTGTGCTGCATGAAGCACACATGTAAGTTACAAAATGGCATTTTAAAAAGGTTTGTTTAGGTACAGGAAGGGACACCTTCCTGTACATAAACATACCTTAGCATTTTGCTTTTTCCATGTGTGCTGCACAAGGCAGCACACATAGAAAAGCAAAAATGAGGAGAAATGAAGCATTTCTCCTCATATCGCCACCTTAAGTCCAGGATTTTCCTGGTCTTAAGCTCGGCGCTGCCACCAATTATCGCCTCTCTTGATAATAGGTGGCAGCGTCGAAGTGAATGGGTGTTGCGGTGGAACGCCCACCGCAACACCCACTGCACGCCCCTTTCACGCTAAGTTTAGCGTGAAAGGGGCACTATTACCAAGGCAGCGTTAAGCCACTTAACGTGGCTTTTAGCCACGTTATGTGGTTTAACGCTGCCTTGGTAATAGGGCGCTGACCCTATCGCCACCACAACGTCACAAAAAGTGACGTTGTGGTGGCGATAGGGGCTTGGTAATATGTCCCTATATCTTGCCCAGGGTCCCAGAAATTCTTACGAAATCCCTGACTTGACTTACATAAGATGCGTAACCTGCCTTAAAATCATAGAAGAAATATGATCATGTTTCCTGCCACATCCAATTAAAAGCATGAAAAACACTTTCGAGAAAAAATAAACCTTGCTTGAGAAAACCTACAAAGAATGTATTTTTCATCGTCGTGCCAGGGAAAAGGAGACTGAACTGTAAATGGAATTCTGCCACCTGTAACATGCGAACTTGAAACGTGTTCATTGAGGTAATGAGTAACAAACCAGCTCCCTTTGTAAATGTGCAAGTCGCGCTACAAAAGCACATTTGAGGAGTAGTTGAAAAAGTGGTCTACTATAAGGAAGGAAAATGCTGCACGAGCTATGGGGCATATTAACAACGAGGCGATAAGCAATTATCGCCGCTTTAGCGTCCGTTTTCGGACGGAAAGCGGCGATAGTTCTATCGCCTAATCAGCAAGGTCACGCTATCGCGTGAATCCTTGCACTATCGCCCTTTCCCCCAACGCCCATCCTTGCATCTCTAATGAGATGCAAAGTGGGCGTTACTGGGCGTACCCCGGATGGGCTACGTTGCAAATATCGCAGATGTTCACATCGCGATATTTACAAGGCAGTCCACAGGATTATAGCAGACGTTAGATTTTGGCGAAAACGGCCGTTTTCGCCAAAATCTAACGTCTGCTATAATCCTGACTTACCTATGTTAGGCATAGGAGGTGGATTCTGCTGATACGACCACAGGGTCGTATCAGCAAGGTTATCGCCCTTTTGCAGGGAACATCGCTGGAAAACCAGCGATGTTCCCTGCAAAAGGGCGATAACCTCGCTATCTCTGGAATTTTTATCGCCCTGGAGTAACGCGTTGTTAATAACGCGCTTCCAGGGCGATAAATGCCAGAGATAGCCTGCGATAATATAATTATCGCTAAGCACGGCCAGCGATAATTATCGCTGGCCGTTGTTAATATGCCCCTTGGTCTTCTTGATTGGCAATATCACGTGGAAACAAAAACAGAAAGGATACAGCTGTGCTTGCGGTTTTATTGATCTCACAGTTGTTTCTCACAAGCTAAAGGCTTGTCAAACTGTGAGGAAACCCCATTCTGTCCATTGCAGAGTAGATCAGTTTCCAGGATGTGACTGAAGCTGACAGGTCTCCCTGCATTATTTGCTGACGTGACTGATAATGTTTCTCAACACTCACTGGCACAAAGATGATAAGACGCCGGGTCTGTTGTTATCAACAAATGGTATCAGAGGCTCAAGGAGTGTACTCGGAGCTGTTCGGCTGAGCATTCATTCTGACAGAACACCTGCAGACAGCTTTCCATGTTTGCCTCTCACAGCAATCCCAGTCCTGCAAATGAGCCATATGCCATAAGGGCCATCAGAGTGACACACTTGAACACAGGAATGTCCCAGTCAAGGTATGAAGCAAAGAACACTGCAGATAAAATAGGGAAACATATGCCCATGGCCTAATAGAAGGGTGGCTCCTGCACCAGAAATAAATTTCAAGAGATTTTGCACCTGCTTTTGCCGATTAAAAGTTACATATTTAAGTTTTGTAATCCATTTAAACGGTGAAAAAGAAATGATTCGCTGCTAATAATGGGTTAAGATAAGAACATTTCCGTTTAAGTGAAAAGTTTCCCAGCTGTAATCATAAACCTGCTCGCAAAGTTCCCAAACTATTGGTATTAATCAGCTTAGCACAGTGGTTGTAAGTAGGGTGATGGAGGCTGGTAAAGAAGGCAGGCATTGGTTTGGACCAGAGATATGGACAGCATAGTGTCTTATTGGAAACTGATATATCCCTAAAAGCACAAATAGCTGCTAGCTACTATTTTGATCGTACATCTGGCCATTTGAACTGCCAAGCTTCCTTTCGAGAATGTTTGCCTGAAGTATTTTCTTTTTTTTAAAAGGCATCACTACTAAATTTGGGGGTACCTCGTCGGCCTGCAGGATACGAAGCCATGATACATTCAAAATATTTTTCAACCTCGCAAAGGACTTAGGAAGGCAGAGTTTTGGATACGAAGGTGAGTGCCTGAGTGTGACGATCTGATTAAGGGTTGCCCTACATTGGCCATATAAAACTTAGGGGCATATTAACAACGGCCAGCGATAATTATCGCTGGCCGTGCGTAGCGATAATAATATTATCGCTGGCTATCTCTGGCATTTATCGCCCTGGTAGCGCGTTATTAACAACGCGTTACTCCAGGGCGATAAAAATACCAGAGATAGCGATGTTATCGCCCTTTTGTAGGGAACATCGCTGGTTTTCCAGCGATGTTCCCTTCAAAAGGGCGATAACCTTGCTGATACGACCCACAGGGTCGTATCAGCAGAATCCACCTCCTATGGCTAACATAGGTAAGTCGGGATTATAGCAGACGTTAGATTTTGGCGAAAACGGCCGTTTTCGCCAAAATCTAACGTCTGCTATAATCCTGTGGGCTGCCTTGTAAATATCGCGATGTGCACATCGGCGATATTTACAACGTAGCCCATCTGGGGTACGCTCAGTAACGCTCACTTTGCATCTCATTAGAGATGCAAGGATGGGCGTTGGGGAAAGGGCGATAGTGCAGGGATTCACGCGATAGCGTGACCTTGCTGATTAGGCGATAGAATTATCGCCGCTTTCCGTCCGAAAACGGACGCTAAAGCGGCGATAATTGTCTATCGCCTCGTTGTTGATATGCCCCTAATTAAGCATAAGAAACAAAAACATGGTAAACAGCATTGGGCGCAGCTGCAAGCAATCATGTTTTGAATGATTGAAAGGGCTTTAGGAAACAGATAGAGCCTCATTTATGAGGTTTTACCATAGGGCAGCGCCACAGGCCTTCCTGCTGCGCTGCCCTACAGTAAAAGAAAAGAGCAGGAATGCGCCGTATCTAAGAGATACGGCGCATTCCTGTCCTTTTCCCCTGCGCCGGCGCACAATGGACTGCTGTGCACCAACGCAGGCACATTTGCACCATGGTGCAAGGGTGCCTGCGTTGCGGGGATGATTATTTCTGTGCAGGAAGGGAAACCTTCCTGCACAGAAACAATCAGAAGAGGCTTTTCCTCTTTCTATGTGTGCTGCAGAATGCAACACACATAGAAAAGGAAAAACAAGGAGAAATAAAGATATTTCTCCTTGTTGTGCCTCCCTTACGCCTCCCCTGGGGAGGTGCAGGGGGCATATTAGCAAGACCCACGTTAAAATTATCGCCGTTTTAGCGGCAGGAAACTGCCGCTAAAACGGCGATAATGGGCTTGCTAATATGCGTTATAGAATTCCAATAGAAGCCCAGGTTAGATGTGCAGGACATCTAACCTGGGCTTCTATTGGAATTCCATAACGCATATTAGCAAGCCCATTATTGCCGTTTTAGCGGCAGTTTCCTGCCGCTAAAACGGCGATAATTTTAACGTGGGTCTTGCTAATATGCCCCTAAGTTTTTGGCGCTGACTCAGATTTATGATTTCAGGTAAATCTGGGGCAGTGCTAAAAAGCCATGGATGTTGCTGGGAACACCCCCAGCAGCACCCATTAATTCATATTTATGAGGCAGCATTAAGCCACGAAAAGTGGCTTAGTGCTGCCACGTAAATATGGAGCAGGCTCCTGCGCCACGGAACGTCACAAAAAGTGACGTTTCGGCGGCGCAAGGTGGCTCATAAATGAGGCCCATAATTTCACAAATGACAGGTAACAGGTCTCTCAGTGTTCAATGCCCGCAAAATCTAGGCAAAGTACAATTCCGACCTGCATTGTTTAGAAACTAGGAAGGATCTGACAGGGCTAAGGATACCATGGCAGAGTCCAGTATCTCCATTATAGTTCAGAAATGGGTTGAGAAGATATTCTTCGTTCATCTTTCTCTGTGGTTCACTAGATTTTTTTAGAATGTTTTCTTTCTAGTTCTGCTGGCATTTTGACTCTCAGCACTATTATTCTGTCCATTCAGTCTATCTCAGTGCGTGTGTTCTGATCCCTTAAACAGGTTAAAAAATTGGATAAATAAAATACTTTTAACTAAGGCTACAATATGATAGTGAGGGATTTTCCACCGTAGTAAATGTTAAATGACACACGTGGGCTGCAGTGTACCTTTACACCACTCACATGTGTAACTACAAAAACAGATTCAGGCCTACCATCATGACCAAACCACCTGCAGCCTAAAACACTGAAGCAGTATATTCTAAAGAAACAATTTTGTGATTTTAAGCCAGAGCTAGCAAAGCCTTTTAGTCAACAAAGCTGTGTGCTTAATGTATAAAAGTGAGGCCTGATCAATTTTAAGAATAGTATGTCCTACGGCTGGTACTTACAAAGTGCTAGTTCACTTTAGAGGCTAATGTGACTTTTTCCTATGGATAGACCTGAATATCATTAAAAGTTACTTTTCCACACTTTGGTTCAAGAAAATACTAGAAAAATCAATCAAAGTTTATTTTTTAATATTTATCAAAAATCTAAAGGGTGGATGTTTATTAAATATAATGTAAATATAAATTTGTGAAAACCTACTTAGTGATGTATGTAAACTTTAGGAGTTCAAAAGCATTAATTAGAAGCAAGTAATTCAGTTCTCAAGGGCATCTTGCATGACATTCATATGTTCACACAGAACAGGAATAATAGGAAAATACATTTTAGTAGGATGACACCTCGAAGTTATAGGGTTACCACCTAACTTCTCATTCCAAATACTACCTCTATTTCTGAATTCTTTGAATTCAGGAGGTGTATCAGTCAAATTTGCCAAAGCTGAAGGCCTCAAAGACAATAATGTCTAAATATGTCGGACTTCTAAGTAGCTTCAGCAGCTATAGCATCTTGCCTTGTACTGCTGGAGTAGTTTGATTTTCATGAAAAAGACTAAGAATTAAGTTAAGTCTTTGACTGGTGTCATTTTATGGTGTTTTTAGCACTTTAAATATTGAAAGTTCACATTTCTGGTTCCCTTAATCCAACTTTGAACATTTATTCATTTATGTGCAATTTTATTACGAAAATGTTAGTCTTTTTTGATAATTTTTTTACAATTTAGATTGGTCTTCTGACTTTATTATTCTTTTGGCTCAGTTTAAATACTTAGGGGGCGATTACGATGTTGGGCGGACTTGTGTCGGCGGTACTGCCTGCCTCATTAGGATGTGACCGAACCAACATTTCCCTATGGGAGCATGCATTACAGCCGTAAACCGGCCATAATACATGCTCCCATAGGGAAATGAGAGGTGTTATTCATCCCTGCACCCCGTGGCAGGCACCTCAAGGTGCCTTCCACGGGGGGCAGGGATCAACAGAGGGACACCATAGGTGCTCCCTCGGCCTCCAACTGGAGGCCGCACATGCAAGTGGGCCCTGCTGGGGGCCCCCAAACACACTTTCCGACAGTCCGGCATGGAAACCATGCCGGAAACCGTGCATCATAATCCCAAGGGAGGAAAGGCCCGCCCTTTGGGATTACGAGCCAGTTCTGACTGGCCAGCGGGCTCCTTCAGCCCATCAGAAGCCAGCCGGTAAGATGGCCGATTTCAATTCCGACCGGCTGATACATAATAAGCCTGTCAGAATTGAATTCGACGAAGGGGGTCTAAAAGCCTCCGACCTCCACCCAATAGGCCTCTTAATACACATTGCTCTGTGCAAATTACTACTGTTTTCACCTTAGCTATGAAGGGTTGAGCCAGATTTTCTTATTGAAACTGGGGTTTGACTTACCAAGATTTGGATTGGTAAATTCATGAAGAATACCCTTCAGAATAAAAAATCCAACATTCCACATTTGTGTTAAGTGGCTGGAAGATATTAGGACTTTTGACCAAGCAGTTACCTTGCAATTAATACAGTTTAAAATTATAAAACCCATGCCAATTTTCTTTTAGGAGCAAAAATGTGTCAATGATTTTTAATTATTATTCTTTTCCATTTTTGATTGGATCATTTCTGATTTTGATTCAAGTTATTTCATCATTTTTTGTACTGTGGGAGCATGAAGGTGGGTCTGTGTACTCTGGAAAGATTGACAGTCATATAGAATAAAATATGTGCAACAAGAGGGACTTATGATAAGCTATGAAACAAAGAAGGCTGACATTAAGTAAAACCCTTAGAGCCTAGGATGAAACCAGAGCTGCATGAATCAACTCAGGGGAGAATGAAAGACCAGAATAACAGGGGTAGGATGTTATACGGTTCCTACGAATTGAGTAGGACTGTGTATTAGAGCAACAAAACTTCATAATGTAGGGACTGAGTCTTCTTATATAAACAGTAAATATTTGTTTGGCTAGCTCACAGTACTGCATCCAAACTCCTAAACCTCCAGAGTTATCGATGCTGTCAGTCCTCAAACATGACCACTCTTATTCCCAAGGAATTCATGGAAAGAGATCGAACCCTTTTGATTGTCACTTTTGCATGTCCAAAGTTTCACAAAGAGAAGACACAATAATACATTTTCAAATCCTCATTGAAAATATATAATCCTTATAAATAAAAGACAAACTGCTATTTTTAGACAGATGAGACACGCTGATATAAGCATTATTATAATAGTGCAAAACACAAACAATTCAACCATGTTAATTGTTCCTCATGTTACTCCTATCTATACTAATACCCCTACACTAGAGAGAGCATGGTGAGAGTATCCTTCTGCCAGACCTTGTTGGAATGATCTAACCCTATATATTGGTGTAATGTCTCAGGAAGCCAGCGTCAGTGGATTAACTAATTCACTCCCTCTGAGTGTGCAACCCACAACACATCTGTCTGTACAGCTATCTTTGTTCTTAGGAGGAATATCGGGGCTGTGGAGCTGCATCTCAGTCACAGCTCTCAGCAGCTTCAATGAAAATTCCAGTGTGAAGTGCCTCTCACCGAATTCAAAACAGACTCTTATATCATTCTGCCAGAGACACTGAAAACATCTTTCACTTAGTCTGGGTAAAAAAGAGTTGTCTCCTATGAACATAAAATAAAACAAGGACATTGCGTTCTAGTATGTGTGTCCCTGAGAATAACAATATCTATAAAGAATAAATGCATGTGTGATATTTTCTTGTGTTAGTGAAAAACATGGTTAAACCACCATCTGAAAAAGATGCTAAGTTAGAAGGGAAAACTAAAATGGAGTCTACATGTAATCGCTGTAAGGAAACAGAGGATGTCTGCCAAATGAAGCGTCTCTCTTTGCCTACCCTGCCCAATTCTGGGAGCAGTGTGTCCTTGCTCATCTAGGCCCCTTCTGGCAGGAAGTTCACAGGCTTGAGATGGAGGATAAGAAGACTGACAGAGAGATGATGTTAAAACTGATTATATCATCACTAGCAAAGTAGACGTTTGCTGCTGAAGAGAAGAGGCAGATTTCTTCTTTGCTGCAGATGAGAAAAAGGAATATATAGTTGATTTGGTGTGATTTGGACATTTTAATGACTCCCACAAAGAGCTCAATCACAAAGCAAAGATACAACAAATGTCAACTAGAAATGGAATGGAAAACCAAACAAATGTATACAGCAATCAGTTTTATGAATCATAAAGCAATATGTAGAAGGCACTACAAATCTCAAAGAAATGTATTTGTGAAGTGATGACACAGTATTCAACAGTCAAACAGGCAGTCAAAAGTAAAGCAAATCAATACAAAAAACATATATAACATTCATAGTTGTCATAAAAATGTATTGTCTAGTACCCAAGGTGAATCAGACAGCTGTGTCAAAAGAGTTCCCTCATTAAATAAAAAAAGACATGCCAAGGACTCTCCTGCCTTGTATTTTTGGCTTCACTGAGGAAACCTTGTGACACAGCTCTCTGGCTAACCTCTGATTCAAGTGGGATACATTTTAATGACAGTCATTAGTGCCATCTTTCTTTTATGCAAAGCACCTGATGGTAGGCAGACCGCAGGCATAGCTATTGAGACCTTGGGAGCAGGTAGATCTGGAATGAAAGTGTAGAACATGCCCAAGTGTATCTATGTTTGGAGGTGAAGTAGGAGAGTAAGCTGGTGATCCATGAGAGTTCTAAAAGTACTTTCAGGGGGCATTCCTGAATGAGGTCCTTACGACTGCTTAGTGGTGGAATAGTTTGTCTCCCCCAGAACAGTACCTAAAAGGAGAAATCTGCTGGGTAAAAATGCACAATAGTTGTGAATGGCCAACCTTTTGCCATGGTCTCCTTAAAGTGGAGGGGAGTGGATGCTTACAGAAAGGTAGCATTGTTGGTCTATGACCTGAAGAATGCATCCTTGGCAGTGAGTTACCACATGTTGGAGAGGAACAAAACTGTGAGAGCACCAAGTTTGCTTACCATAGTTCTTTGAGTGTACTGACCTTAAGATTAGGGTTTAGGGACCAGAAAGGTGACTAAGGGCTAAAAAGTGGGTATAACCTGCAGTACGAGGATTGGTAAACCAGGTTTACATATTGTATAATACAGACCCCAAAAGGTCATTTCTGTACTTGAAGTGTTGTCAACAGTGTCAGGGAGACAGGCAAAATGAGCCTCAACCAGTCAGATGCATGGATGGCTCAGAGCAGAGTATCTTTGCATTCAACTATGTGTCAGCACTGTAAATCCTGGACTGCCAGGCAAGTGTTCAGTCCCAGGATACAGTCTAAGTCCAGAGATAAAACCTTTATTCAGTGCAACCCGCTAGGCTTACCAAAATCCCTCCCTATTGTGTATGGCTTGAAATTTCACCTATGACCTGGGCAACTGCAAACACTGACTTTATTTGGCACTGTGTGATTTCTTAGTGCTTTTTTCCTTAGAACTTGGAGAATTCCTGTCTCTGGCTCCCTTATCTGATTTTGACCATTTTGGGACTGTTGACATTAATATTGTTTTGGTGGTGCTTAACTGCCACACATTTCTCTGTGGAAAAGCCTGCTGTTTATGCCATAGCTAACAGTGATGAGCAAAGGGTTAGAACTGAAACTGTGTTTTGACCTAGGGAGATATTTTGTTACTAAGTTGGTGGGATGCCGCTTGCCAAATTAATACTTCAAAATGTAAAATTGTGCATCTAAAATATCTGGGAAATAAGGGGGCAGATTTACAAGCCCCTTGCGCCACTTTTGCGTCACTTTTAACATGGGAAAAGTGACGCAAAAGTGGCGCAAGGGGCTTGTAAATCTGCCCCAAGGGGTTTAATAATATTTATATTGAAATTTGTAAGTTCTGTCTGACTTTCTGGGCTGTGTTTATGAATCCCCTGTTCTCAAGCATCTACAGTCACGAAGCATTTTCGCAAATTGGAAGGGGAGAATGCTGGTTTCACAAAATACTGACTGTTCCTTCAAACTACTGTTCGGCAACTTTGTTGGATGCATATAACAAAATGCTTATAAAGCACCTTCTGAATGATTCAGTTTAAGAGTAGAGCTAAGAACATCCTGCCTATTAACCGGAAGTGATCCAGCTATTTAATCCTAATATTAAAACTTCGCGATGACTCTTTCAGTGATTGCGCAAATGGCACAGGTTAACAACAGTTCTCCCTTGTGGACATTTTTCATTCATTCATTTGATTTTCTTGATCATAATCTTCTTTGGAGAGACTTGAAGATTCAAGGATTATGCAAAATGTGCTCCTAAACTAAAGCTCAGAGACCTCTGTGTCAATCTACATGGTGGCCTACAACATTTTGTCATAAAAAACAACAGTTAGGCTAAACAAACAAGTTTGCATTATACCACCTTTGATTTTTTTTGCTTGGTGTAAATCCACAACATTGTCGTCTATGAGCGGCTCTGAGAATGGAAGGCCACGGGAAACACTGTGTAATGTGTGCTGATGGCCTGATCTTGTTCAAACACACTGGGACTAATCTGTAAATGTATACAATGTAATTATTTTATTATGACCCAGTGCACTGACTGATCAAGTGCCTATGAGAGACTGCATAGTATTTGGTGAAGGTTTCTGGATGTATAGGCAGGTTTAGTGGAAATGAAGATGACAATCATAAGGAAAGATGGCACCAGCAGTTGACCTTAATAGTAAAAGGAATGACTGGCATGTTGCACTACACTGATCTGTCCCCTATTTGGGCAAATAATCTGTTTGTTAAATAAAAGGTGTTTTTTTAAGTTTAGGGCCTAGATTTACCAAGGTTTGCATAGATGTTCACACAGCACTGAGCAATTTTGGACTGGGCCATATAATGGTAAGTAAATTGATGCAGAGAATTTCGTCGCTTTCTCTATTTAAGACCATTTGTGCAAAACCTTGGTAAATAGCCCCTAAATAAGAGACAATAATAGGTTTGTTCATGAATAACTGTGCATAAGTATATGCTCTTGAAGTGGGGGTCTACATAGCTAGCATCTTCGTGTGCATCAATCCCCAAAACTACCAATGCAGCTAAGTGCCACTTTCTATGTACAAGCAATTCATGCACTTATACTCCTATAGATTCCAATTCGGGAGTTTATGGGAGTTGGGAAATTAATGTTGGTCATGCAAGTAGTATAAACAACACAGGGAAACTCTAGAATATAATTTGTTTTTATGTTGTGCCACGACATCCGTGAGTAGGCCATATATTGTGCCCCTACTGTTAACTTCAGGCATTTTTTGGGGGGGGAGTTTTATATAGCGGGAACTCGATCCTAAGGTATCAGAGCGCTTTACATGAGCACCAGTTGAGTTACAGATGGACATATTCATTTTTGTTAGGCACAGGGAGATTAAGTCATTTGCCCAGAATCACAAGATGTTGAGCATCCCTGCCGAGACTCGAACCCGGTTCCCCAGTTTTGAGGTCGACCACTCTAGCCCTCAGGAAATTGGGTTACTGGTTGAATGAGGTGAACCCCTATTCAAGCAGCAACCACAATTCTTGTCAGGATGAAGTCACAAGAAACCTCAAATTAACCTGTGCTTGACCCTCTTGTAGTTTGCCACAAAAGCAGTTAGGCTTAACTTAGAGGCAATGTTTAAGCAGCACTTCAAACAGTAATAAAGTAAAAATGCAAAACAAGAAAAACCCCACACCAATTAACAAAAATATAATAAATGTGCAAATATGCAATTTTAAAAATTTCAGTAATTTTAGCGCCAAAAAGCACACAGTGCCAACTGTAGGTTTCTGGTTGTGCTAGACCAGGACAAAGTCACAAGTTCAGGCTTACTGTGATGGAGCACAGGCTGGCTACAGGGGCCCAGTTCGGCCTGCTGAACAAGAGTACCTTAAATTCTGCTTGCGAAGAGTCACGGAGCTGAGGCAATGTGTCAGTTCTGCTCAGGGTTGCGCTGTGAAGCAAAGGAGATGCATCAGTTCTGCGGGATCCACAGATGGGCTGGCAGAGCACCTTCAGGCCCACTTCCAAGGGTCCAGGAATTGGATGGTACCATTTAACAGGGTGGAACTCACAGATAGCAGAATCCATGTGCTGGGTTCAAGGTTGTTAGAGTCTTCTGTCCCTGAGGCTCTAGTCAGGAGGCCAGCCAACTAGCCCTTGGAGTCACTCTGGGGTCCAATAATTATACCTGGTGCCCAATTTGAAGTTGGGGAAGCTTCTAGAGGTTTCCACCCCCCTGGGGTGTCAAGCATCCCCTGTCTCACTGTCTTGGCCCCAGCTTATCTGGTGTCACAAAAGACTAGCGACAATTCCTTTCTGAGAGTGTCCAGGCACTGCCTTTGTGATGTGAAAGTGTGGTAGGTGACAGCTTCTCCCCCTTGTTGACTCAGAGTGGCCCATCCTGCCAACCGTATCTTCCCTTTGGCTTATTGTCTGGCAGCAATTAACAAAGACCACCTGCCAGCTACACCTTGTCATGTGAACCAGGATCGGGCAGAAGGAAACAAATGGTTAGGACAAGGAAATGCAACCTTCTAAAAATGGTATTTTCAGAGTTGTGATTGAAAATCTGACTTTATCATTAAAGAGGGTCAAACTAGACCTGTTCACCTGCTCCCAATTGAAATTTACAGCTCATTAATTGTAATAAGGTAACTCCAATGTTATCCTATGGGAGAGGTAGGCTTTGCAGTATACTGAAAGTCAAATTTAGGAGTTTTTCACTACAAGGGCAAGTAAAACTTGAAAGTACATGTCCAACTGTTGCTTGAATATTAATGTACCTTAAAAAAGCAAAAGTCAAGAGGCACTTGGCAAAACAGGAATAGTTGATTGAATTAAACGCTTCAGCTGGGAGTACAGTTACAGAAGTGGGTCTAAGGATTGTCTCAAAGTACAATCAATTTGAGCAAGACTTTATACATTTCTTTGGGCATCATAAAGTGTTTCCGGTGATTCTTTTTTTGTAAAGAATACCGGCCTTGTCTTTGGAGTCATAAATAAGGCCCCTGATAACAAACGCAGGTGGGCCTCAATCTTGCGTGGACACAATGGGGGCCAGTGGGTAACGTGTCCGTATGTCCGGCATGAGGGCCATGTGGCCACTGCTTCTACTGTGTGTGCTGTGTCCTGATTGGCTATGTGTTCCTAACTGCAAGCAGCATCTGACTTTATGGTGTTTTGGGGAATGTGCGCACACCTCCGCCCATGTTTGCTTTATTGGGGCCAATATCCTTAGGCCATTGCAGTGTTGCTGTACCTATCTGTGGGATTGACCTGAGTTTCCTATTTGTGTGTTTGTCTGACGGCTATGTGCCACCCCACCTGTGACCTGTCAATCAGTAACATCAGTCCTGACTCTCAGAGCCGTGGTTGACGGAGAGTTCATGATTGGTGAATTCGATAATAGAGATGCGATTTCATTCTTACATATGAATGTATCAGTATTAACATTGGCATTGACTTTTTCAATATTAACATTCCCCCTCTATTTTGAACTACACTATCCAACCCATACTTCATGACAATCACATTATTGGGAATTTGTTCTTCTTCTCTTCTGACCATTTCTATTTCCCTAGTTACTTGAATTGTACCCAATTTGAGGACTGTGTTTTTACAGCAGGAAACCACATTAAAACAATAGCAATAAGAAAATGCAGCAATGACTTGCACAGTCTGGACAGCCACCGGGGGAGCCAGTAAAACCAATTTGAAAAACTTTCCTGCTCAGGTGCACCTCCCTCCTCACGCATGTCTCTTTGTAAGTGGTGCAGTGCTTGCATGTCAAGAGTCAGAGTCCCATTGTCTGCGTCGTTTCCTCAAATAAACATGCGGCTGGACGCACCGATCTTGGCACACACCACTTCCTCCATTGCGGTCATTAAGTCCAAAACATATCGATGTTGCATCGCCATGAGGTGAATGGCTCTCTGTTCTTCCTTGATCAAATTAAGGCCAAGCAAAGTGCTGTTCATCATCTTGAGCATTTCCCATCTGGTTATCTGCAACTAGTGGGCATAGACTTTTGTTTGTAAGGTAAAGAAGGGTATGGACCCTCCTGCTGATACTTGTGCATCAGAGAACAGTCTGAATTCTTCTGAAATGTCCTTGTACTGAGCCCAGCTAAAATAATTAGAAGTTCTTTTTTCATGATCCTGATGAAACAGAGACGTCCTCTTCCCTAGCAGGTTTTGGTACACATGCAACAGTTCTTCTCCAGGAATGACCAGGGTCGGGGTGTGGTGACGTGGGAGCAGAGGCCAAACCATCCGTGCACAAGCTGAGTGTAGGCAAACTTGCTGCACTGTCAAAAGGTATCCCTCAGCATGGAGGTGCCCGACTATATGTGCAAGATTGCCCCACAATTTTCATTTGTGCCAGTGGAATTGTTGCTTTACCTCTGAAACACAAGGAAAAGGAATACAGTCTAATTTTCAATAAAAATTAGGGGTTTCCCCTTCCCTTTTAGCCATGTGTATCCACCCACCTTGGTATCCCAGATTTCCTGACAAGAGATTTCCAATCTGCTTTCAAAGCCTCCCCTACGAGACTCATTACCCTTCATGTCATTGAGATGGATGGCCCTACACTAGAACTCCATGTGTGGAGTCCATTTGTTATTAAAGAAGACTACCCCAGATACGCTAAGGGCCCTCCTGGGACCACAGATGGAAGCAGGGGTGGTTATGTTCATGCACTGGTTTGGTGGTTTTGCTACCTCCAAGAATCTCTTTTCTGGGAACTCTCAGGGCCAAACAACATCATCCCCTATGGTGCCCCTCCTGTACATCCTATCTAGCTAAGTTTGCATGCTGCTAGGCTCGGTGAAAATGTACTGTGCTGTTATATTGGTCTTATATCGGGTCAGGGTCACTACAACTCTGAGAGGTACTACTCTGTTGGGGTGTATTTTGGCCCTAATCCTATATAGGTATAGGTGGAGAAGGCATTTTGCTTTTTCAGGGGCTACCTCTAGGGACAAGTAAAGCCTAGCTGTGCCTTCTGCATGCTGTAATAGTAAACCGACGTAATATGACCTGGCTGATGTCTTGGAGCCCACAGCAGTCATTTGCTGATACCATGTGCTGTGTAAGATGGTATTGTGTAGTGCATGGTGTAAGAGGGTGTTGCGTAGGCATTGTGGGATACTAGTGTTGAGTTCAGTGTAATTGTGAGTGATATAAGAGAGAGGTCCCTACGCAAGCGCTGTGATAGTTTCGGGTGGACTCCATTTGACTAGGCAGTTCTTTAGTGATGAATGGATGTGGCAACACTCATAGTAAACAGAGGGTACATAGAAGTGCAACAATACATAACTTATTGAACATTGCAGGTCGTGTGGTGAATCCAGGGGAGATGTCTGTAGTCCTCTGGTAATTGGATTTTCTTTAGTTTAAAAAGTTTGAGGCAAAAAGTTCACAGTATAGTTCATAGTTCTCAATTCGCACACTTTAGATCCTGTCAGGGTGCTGATGTGGCCGCGGAAAATGGTGGTGCACTTGTACATTTGATTGCCGACCTGTTGGATAAGAGCTATGTTCATCATTAGGTTAGTTTAAAAAATAGTGCATTTTTGCATGTGCAATTGTCAATCATTTTCTTTAGGGCTCATGTGCTCTTCTTTAGGGGTGTGTTCTTCACACTCCATTCAGCCAATTTTAGTGGGGCATTGGAAGGTGGCCCCAGTCAGGGTATTTATTTTTGATGGTTTACGTTAAAGTTTGGGTAGCGCATCAGTATTGTATGAGTTGTTCGTCCTCCCCCTCCCCGTACCTAACTGGATGTTAGACTGGTGAAGTATTTTTATGCGTTGATCTTGTGAACATTTGGGTAGTATCAATTTTAGCTAGGGTTCTATGGTTGTCACCAGCCCTTCTCTCCCATCATATGCTTGGGGGGCACTATCAGTGCAGGTGGTGTCTTTTGACCTACATGTGCATGGGACGAAGTGTAATGAGGGGGTGTGTTGCTACTTGAGCACTGTTGGTGATTGTAACGTGCCCCGAGGTCACTTGTGTACCCCTCTGAACCCTGGCATGCAGCGTGCATCGCGACCCTCATGGTGCCAGGTGTCTTACTATGCCCATTTTCTAGAGACTTCCTTTTGGGCTAGTTTGGGCCTTTTTTGGGGGGGTCTTTTGGGCGCCTCCCTAGATCTCAGGTAATCTGTTGTCTCATTGTTTCATGTAAATGGAGGTGGCCAGAAAGCTGTTCCGTGGCCCCTGTGTACCCCGGCTTGTGTCATTTTGCGGTATTTGAGGTTGGACTTACTGCTTCCTACATATGGTGTATGTAAAGCCTTGTGTGTTGGTTGATTGCTGGGCCTCATAAGGGAGTGAGCATATTCTGCGTTCTACTCTTGCTCGGAGCTGTAATGGACTTTGTGGACCCCCCTTCCTCCAGGTACCCCTTCCACCTCGGACCAAGTCTTCCTAGTGTGTTTGGATCTGGGGTTCTGGGCTTGTGGCTAGGCACCTTTGACTTGCGGACATGCTCCTGTCTCTATTTTGGAGGGGTATGACATGGTTACCCGACTGTGTACATTTTAATAACTCAAGAGGAAAAGGAAGCATTACTAGGATCACAAGGGCGCAGAGAGTTCGGGGCTGCGGCCACACGCTCCCGCCAAATCCTGCCTGATGATGATGATCCTGGACTGCACCGGGCTTTGGGGCACCTGGATACTATGGAGACTCATAATTGCAATGTGTGTATTAAGTGCAGTCACCGCACATTACACAGTTAACTGCGCCATTCAAAATGATGACTATGGTTGGTTCTATGTGGGATTTCTGAAGATTTAGCTACTCATCCACTCACTCAGTTCTTTGGGGCAAGAATTGTGGTTGCTGCTGGAGCAGAGTTTCACCCCTCAACCTGCAATACAATTTCCTACAGGTACCCTATGCTATATCATAATATTTATTCCAGGATCCCCCGGTGATATTATAAACAGTGTGATGTAATTGGAGAGATTTATTAACTCCAGCATCTGAGGTCTACATGTTTCAGACAGACTTTTTGCCACAATTGGTTAATTGACTTTTGTCAGGACCACTTTCTAGATCCCTATTTGGGTTTGGGTTTGGGTTTGGAAGTAAGGTCAATACATTGCAATAGGACCCTTGATTTAGCCAAATGCTAATATTTTCCTAGGTTGGGCACAATACCCTGGTCGATTCTGTGATGCAAGTCCAGGGCTGCTACTTCCTAAGGTAGTGTGGCAGCAAACTAACAGATTTTTAACCTAATTTGAGCCAAATTACTCCATGCATCTCAACAGCTTGATAACAACTGCTGATAAGAATGGTAGATGACCTCAGCTGAATTTTGGAACGAAATAGGGATTGATCGAAGCTGTCTATTTTTAAACTTTTTTATAATGCTATAGATGAGCAGCAGATTACTTTACACATGGACAAATTCACTTTTATAAGGTATGGGCAGATTAAGTGAGTTCAGAATCAGAGAATGCTAAGTCAATGCAGGATACGTACCTGGTTCCCTAGTTCAAAAATTACAGCTCTGGCCATTAGGTCACATCTCCTCCCCATATAATGATCATTGGTTTACATGTTCTTTTCTGACATGTGGTTCAAATATGGTTTGAGGTACCTGAAACTGGTAATTCATAGCCACATATGCCTATTGGAAACAGATTCTCATAACTATTAACCATCAGAATGAAGAATAGGGCATCAAAAACAAAATGATAGATGAAATGCTTTAATTAATCTCAGCTACTAGCAATCGCTCAGGGCCGCATCCCAATCCATCATTTTTCACCCACCATACTGTCTCAGTTTGGACCCAGCCATATGCAAATCAGTCTTGACCCTGTTCCAGTGGAAACAATCCAGCCCTAACTGCCAGGCCAGGTCTTCCCTGAACTGGAACACAACTAACCCAGGACTGGTTTCACTCTTATTTGGGCTCATCAGCCAGGTATACTTTGGCCCCAATGGCACAGAGAGCACGGGACCCACATCTGGGTATGCCCATAACACTTAAGGCAACATGAACAAAATGATGGATAGAATGCTTGAATTACAATGAATAATAATATCATTTTATAGGTGCACATTAATCACTAATTTAATTGTGCAATACATGGTTAAATGACGTGGTCCTCTTGATTCCCCTAGGATAGGAGGAGTAAAGCTCCCCTTTCTGCAACCAATGTCCCAGGTACACGGATTCTAAAAATGAAAGAGTATAATGTGCTGCACCAAGTGTACCAATGGCTAGTTTCTAAAAGAGGACATAAGGGCTTTCTGCATGACTCGTAATTTCAGTGAGTGGCAGGAGAGCGCGTTAGAACTTTGAGAACACCTTATATCAATAATATATTGCTTAACCTTTAACCAGAATGCCAAGTTTGCTCTTTACATTTCGTCTTCTCTTTCTGTCACTGAAGAATTCTCTTGGAAGTACAGAAATAATTTACTTCTGCTCAGCTGTGCATTTAGGTTGCAGGAGTTCTGGAGAACTGTACTTTATGAGAAATTAGAACTTGAAGAACAATATTCAGTACAGAGATTATGAAATTCCCATATGGAAAAAATACGCTAAAACAATCAGAAGGATTTGTGGCTGATTGAGGGCAGAGGGCGATAATAATCAGCAAACACAAGGTGGCTGTAATACCAACTCTACTCAGTAGTAATGAAAATTCATCTCTGAAATTCTAGAGGTAACATCCAGTGCCTAATTTGAGCCGGTTGTTGCCAGTCAGCGCCACCGTTTTTGGAGACGGACACTTATTGTTCCTCTTCAGACATTTCCCGTGAGCATGAGAGAGAAAAACACACAAAGAGAAAAGAACGAGGAAGAGAAAGACAGATAGCAGTCACAATGGGCGAGGTCAGCAACCTGTACACAATACCGGCCAAAAGGCCTGAAGGGTGGAGAGGTACTTCCACACAAGGGAAGCAGAACAGGGGAAGGGATACATCCTCCCAAATAATACTCAATAACAAAAAATATCCCGCCCATAGGAAACTGGTATGTTAGATATAGGCACAATTCTCTATTGAAGGGGTCTAATCATATGCTACTACCAAAAACTGGGAGCAATACCTCTTTGTATAGTAACCCTCACACACTCTAATAGTGTCATGCTTCATCATCGGGTTCACCCTGGCTCCTAAAGGCCAGGGTGGGCTCCACCGTATTTCAGGGAGCGCTTTTGAGAAAAGGCCAGGGGGGTTAAAGATTAAAAATCCACCAAAAACTCCAGGTATCCCTTTAATATGTGGAAATGGCGGATATTAAAAACAAGTAGTAGGGTGTTTCCAGGATACAGTGGTCCTATGACCATATTTCCATTGCCAGCATGTTTCAGCCAGTGAACGGCACTAATGGTTCACAGGTTTCTTCAGGGCAAACCAAAGTGATAAATCCCTCCCTGGAAATATCAACACAGTAGTAAAATTGAAAACTGTTTTATCAAAAAACGCCGTATGGATATACTTATCCTCGGTGTGGCGTTCATTCATAGGATCGTCCAACCTGTAGGGAGACATAACACAATACAAAGATATTGTGTATTGACCACAACCTGAGAGAGTCAGTGTGCCTACCGCTGTGTACACATCCTCTTATCTAGATATATAAGGGGACAGCGCAGCGCTATTATTGTTTGGTGTGCCACATTAAACACATCCTGATTTTTATGTTAATTGAGGAAGGACCGAAATCTAACGCGATCTCGTGAGATACACATTATATCATACACAACCCAACATGCAAAAGTGACCCAAAGAGGGTATCATTATGAGGGTTAAAAAGTTGTTCACGTCATCTGTCCAAATATAATAAACCGTATTTCATCATACTCGGTTAAGTGCTTAGGTATTGAGGCGTGGGGCACCCCTATATGTAGGTTAGAACTCAAGCCCATAGTGTAGGTCGGGTAAAAGAGAGAGTCTGTAACTCTTACCCAATTCTGGTAGACAACACACATCCCACGAGTGCAGAAAGCAAGGGCAGTCCTGTAGTCAAACACTGGGAAAAAGTCAATGTAGGGGTTGTTATAATACCGGCCCACATGAAGCCCATGTGCGTAAGCATATAAAAAAAAACATTACACCGCAATCTGCATCTATTCGAGCACTTACGTTTTCAAGGATCCTGGCCCCGCGGCGCCACCTATTTGGTTCTGCAACTCCCGGCGTGAGTACCAGTGAATTGGGCCCGAGGTCTACTTAAAGGAGACCAGTATTAGAACCCGCGTCTGCAGGTGAATCGGATCTCGATCTTTAGGCGCACATCCATTGCGTCATTTCAGGTGTTACAAAGAGGAACTACCAGGCCCCCGAAGATCATGGGAGATGTAGTTCTTATTACGGCAAACCCCTCGCAGACCTCCTTGTGATCTTATTTCAGGAACCGTTTATTTTTTAAAAGTAAAAACACATAACTTTATTAGTGCAGAGCACCGTGTAGAGAGGCCCAGAGGTGCAGTTTTCTGGTGAGAGTGTTAATCCCGACCGTTGGATATAAACAGCACGTGGTGAGACGTACATATAAGTGCTCAGTAGATCTCACAGGGCATCCCTCAGTCGTAGGAATTCCTCTGAAAAAAGAGGCTATTTAGAGGGAAATATACAACAATCATCAGTGTTTCAAAACATGTCAAAAGTAATTGCACTAAAACCATAGACATGAATGATTCGTGAAAATGTGTGAACCTGGTGTGGGAGATCAGTCGCTAGGTGTGCCATACTGGTGTTCCTAACTGGCCCCAAATGTGTGTTGTTCTTATAATAGCGATCTGAAAAAATAAAATAATTATCGCACTGTGGAATTCTCATATTTTGCCTAGTTGGCCCCACAGAATGGAGCCATTTAGACCTTGTTCGTGGGTTTTGAGGGTATATACCCATCTCTGTTCTTTTAGTAAAAGTCTTCTGGATAGGTCAAGATCACCCTTCACCTTTTCAATGATGGTCCACACTAAATCCTTATCAGTGTGTTGGTGTTCCAAGTAGTGTGCTGTGAGTCTCGTAGCAGCAACTTTTCTATGTATGGTGCTCCTATGCTCACTGATGCGGACTTTCACCTTTCTTGTCGTCATACCAATGTAACGATCTCCACATGGACATGTGATCATGTATATACAGTTGTCAGAGTTGCAATTGGTATGGCAACGTTGTTCCCACAGCCATGGGAGTCCTACATCAATGTGGGATGTGTGTGTTGTAAATTGGCAGACAATACACACACTGCAAGGAATGTGACCCTTAACCGGGGGGCATTCCATAGTGTCATTTGCCTGTCAGGCTTTCGTTGGCATGTGTCCGTATGGATCAGGGAATTCCTCAAGTTCCTGTTTTTCCTAAATGAAACATTGTTTTTTCAAAATTCAGGTTGTTGGAGGTCAAGATGTTCCATTTGCGATTGATAATTTTCTTGATGGCATTGGAAGAAGAATTATACGTGGTCACGCATATTAAGGATTCTGTTTCTTTCTTCGGAAGATTTTCCAGCAGGGCCGAGCGAGGGGTATTCCGAGATCTTTTTTGTGCCTGGTTTATTATCCTCTTGGGATAATGTCTCTCTTCCAGTCTCTTTGAGAGGAGGGCCGCTTCTGTTTTGTAAGTGTCCAAGTCAGAACAATTCCTGCGGATTCTTAGGAATTGCCCAACTGGAAGGTTTTCCCTCAGGGATCTTGGATGGGCACTATTGAAACTTAAGAGGCTGTTCCTATCTGTTGGTTTTGTATATAGAGAACTTTCCAACCTTCCATCTCTGGCAATGATATTGACATCCAGAAAAGCAACTCTGTGATTGTCCGTTGTCATGGTAAAGTGGAGGAAGGGATTAAGTTGGTTGATCCAGGTCTCAAAACTCTTGATACTCTGTTGGTTACCGTGCCATACTACCAGGATGTCATCAATGTATCGTAGCCAGGTCCGAATCTTATCAGAGTATGGATTCCTGGCCCAGATATGTTCCTCTTACCAGTGACTCATATAGAGGCATGCAATGCTTGGGGCAAAAGTACTGCCCATTGAAGTCCTGTGCCTTTGTAGGTAGAGTTGATCTTCATACCTGAAGTAGTTCTCAGTTAGGGCAATGTTCATGAGCGTCATGATCCAGTCTATTGGTGCTTGCCAGGTCCATTCTTGTGTTCGTAATATATCCTCAATGACGCGGAGGCTCTCATCCTGTGGAATGCTGGTGTATAATGCCTCGATGTCCAGGCAGATCAGTGTCTTTTGTGTGGGATCATATTGCAGTTCCGCAAGGATGTTGAGAAGATGCTTAGTGTCCTTAACATAGGATTTGATTTTAGTGACCAGTGGTCGTAAGAACCAATCAGTGCATTGAGATAAGGGTTCTAAAATTGAACCTATTCCCGACACTATCGGTCTCCCTGGTGGAGGATTACGTCCTTTGTGAATTTTGGGCAAAGTATAGAACAGAGGTGTTCTCGGATCCGTAGTCTGTAGGAACTCCATTTCTTTCGTTGTAATCCACCCTCTTTCTAATGCTCCACTGGTGAGCTCAAGTATCTTCTTCTGTAGGCGAGAGGTAGGATCTCGTTGTAACTTCTCGTAGTGTCTCTCATCTCGTAGGAGGCTCAGGCAGGCCTCTCTGTAGTTCTCAAGGTATTGTATGACCGTCGCACCACCCTTGTCTGCTGGTTTTATTACTATATTGGGTCTTTCATTAAGGGTTTTCAGGGCTCTTCGTTCCTTCTGACTCAAATTGTTGAAGGCCCCCTTGTTGGGTACCAGTTGTTCAATTTCCTTAGATACTGCTTCTTCAAAAGCCCGGACTTCCGGGACCATACATGCTCCAGCAGGGTAGAAAGTAGATTTTTTCCGTAGGGTGGTATATCCCTGTTCACTCTCCACATTGGGCTTGCCATCAAAAAATGCCTTGATCCTGATTTTTCGGAAGAACTCGCCGAGTTCACATCTTATCTTGAATTTATCAATGTTGGTAGTCGGGACAATCCCAAGGCCTTTATTAAGGACTGCCAGTTCGTCAGTGTTAAAGGATTAATTGGTGAGGTTCACAACCAGGTCTACAGTGAGTTCGGTCCTGGTAGTTGGTCTTTGGTCTGACTCCTCGTGTTCGCCCTCTCTGTCTGTGGGTCGCTCCACTGTACCTGTTTGTTGTGTCGTCTGCCACGTCCTCCTCGCCTTCCTCCCCGGCCTAAAAATTTTTGTTGATTCTGACTCGGGTGAAAAAAGGGTATATTCTGGAATGGTGGTGGTCCTGGATATTGTTGGGGGCCACGAGGCCCTGGCCAACCAAACATCTGTGGTGGAGGGTGGTGGTAGGTAGGGTTATATCCGTACATTAAGGACGATTACAAGAGCCAACAGGATTCTGGGACTGAATCGTCTAACAGAAGTGACTCGATGTCGTCCGGATCAGATATAGATGACTGGGGCCGTGATATTTCAGCCAACAGTTGGATGGGAAAAACAAAGACGCCAATGAGGGAGAGGATATAACCCTACCTACCACCACCCTCCACCACAGATGTTTGGCTGAGGCATTATACACCAGTGTTAGACCAGGCATACTTGGCGTGGGTCTCCCTTCCATTTTTTCATAATGCCTCCACTGTTGTCGATATGTTTTTGCTGGACTAGATGATCATGGGCACTTTGCCACTGCTAATCAGTGCCAAAGTGCAAGTGCTCCCTATTGTAAATTGTGATGTGAATTAGTGACTCCATGTTTGGCTTATTTGAATTACTGTCAGACCCTAGTACAGTGCACTGAGTGTGCCCAGGGCTTGTAAATCAAATGCTGCTGGTGGGCTTGCAGCACTGGTTGTGCCACCCACAGAAGTAGCTTGTAAAGTGTGTCTCAGGCCTGCCATTGCAGAGCCTGTGTGCAGTCTGTGACTGCCATGTCGACTTGGTAAGTGCACCCACCTACCAGTCCCCAAACCTTCCCTTTTCTTCATATCAGACACCCCTATGGTAGGCCTACGGGCAGGGTGCATTGTAAGGATAAGGTGGGACATGCCTGGTGTGTGTGGCATGTCCTAATAGTGAATTACAGCCATTTTCGTTTTTCACTATTGCAAGGTTACCTGTTCCCCATAGGCCAGAATGGGCAGTTTGATTATAACATCTTATAATCCTAAACTGACTCAGGGAACTAGGTAGAAATTCGAGTTTAGTATGCCTGAACTCAGAATGATAAAATACATCTTTTAGTGAAGTTGGTTTTAACATTCTGTGTTTGAAAATACCACTTTTAGAAAGTGGGTATTTTCTTGCCTAACTATCTAGCCTGCCACTGCCAGCTTGTGTATTGTGTGTCTGGTTTGTGCGTGACAGGGGCTGGGGGTGGCCACAGGAGACAGGGTGAGGCAGCACAGGGCTGAATAGAGCGATCTGCATCCAGAGTGGAGGGAGGAGTTGCATCTGGGTCTGAATAGGGCTGTGCCTGCCTTCCACAATGCTGGCTCCACCTCCTGCCGGGCGTCTGAGTACCATGCCCCACATTCTGAAAGGAAAAGAAGGAGACATGTACACAGAGTGCTCCAAAGCTGCACAGAACTGGTTTAAGCTAGGCAAAGGCCTCTCTGCCTTCAGAGAACAAAGAGAAAAAGAGTATAAGTACTGGGGCCCAAACCCAGGAACTTTAGATCACTTTTGGGAACAAGAAGAAACCTTTGCTGAGGAGCGGAACCAAGAAGAAACTGAGGAGAGACTATCCCTAAGCCTGAAGTGCTGCTTGGGGGATTGGCCTGCAGTGGTTTGCATGACTGCCAAAGAAAGGAGAAAGGAGCTTTTGCTTTGCTGTGACTTTCATCAACTTGTGAAGCATCTCCAAGGGCTTGGAAGAGAGCTTGCCCCCTGATCAAAGTCCCAGGATCATTGGACTTCACCCCCTTTGTGAATTGCTGCTGGGAACTCTGTTTCAGTGGCTACAGAGGTAGGGAGCTGTGACCGACTCTCCCGACCGGCTCGGTGTCCTGTTGGCACCGCATCGAGCAATGCCTGCATCTTGCAACGCACGGCTTTGGTCTCCCCGACTCCGTCAACGAGCCGCTGCCTGCACCGTAACCTGTGAGCACCACACCTTGCAACGCCTCGCTACACCGAGTCCATCTGGTCCGACCGACACGGTCACTGTTGCTGAATTCGAGTCATGTGACCGCACTGGAGTTGGGCACCGCCTCGCAAGCTTCGCGACGCACCGCCCGACTCGCACCGCTGTCCGGACTGATCGACGCCAGCTCCTGAACCCGGTTCCGTCACCGCACCGTAATCTGCCAGCACCGCATCGAAGCACCGTCTCGCCCTGCAACGCACGGCCTTGGTCTCACCGACTCCGTCAACGAGCCGCTGCCTGCACCGCATCGAGGGACAACGCGTCCTGCAACGCTTCCATTTTGCATCACGACCGCGACGTTCAGCCATCCGGCTCGCACGCACGTGCCTGCCGCTTCAAGTAAAAGGTACTGTGACCGAGTCCGTCTACGCTGTGCTGGCCCGTATCGACGCGGTCAGCTGAATTTGATAGACTCTGTTTGTTCTTTACATCGCAGTAGCCGGAGAAGGCTACCGACTCGCACAGAACCTTGATTTAAGCATTTTTAACCAGAACTCTTGATTTTTGACAGTATTGTGGATTATTTTTGTCGTTTATGGTCTTGTGGTAATTCTATATAAAATATTCTTATTTTTATAAATATACAACCAGTGTGGTGTCCATTTGTAGTGTTGTCACTTGATTACTGTATGTGTTCGCAAATGCTTTACACACTGCCTCTGAACTAAGCCTGTCTGCTTGTGCCAAGCTACCAAGAGGGTGAGCAGGGGTTATTTCAGGAGTGTACCTACTTTCCCTGACTAGACTCAAGGGTCCCTATTTGGACAAAGGTACCTACCTCTGCCAACTAGAGACCCCAAATCTAACATTGGTGGTCAGCGGTGAGGATTTTGGACTTGCATTTGTGACTCATGTACAGTAATTGGTGAACACTACCTAGTGAGTGCAGACCAAAACGCAACCGCATACTCTTTGATAGCATTTTTTCTGGGATTTTCTATTTTTGCAACTGCCAAGTTTAATCACCATGGAGAAACCAGCATCAGGAGCCTCTGTTGAGTGTGATTGGGAAGAGGAGAGGCTAGAATACTACACCCTCAAGCAGCTCAAGCATTTCTGCAAAAAGTTTAAAGTGTCCATGACCGGGCTCTCCAGGAAGGAGGACCTCCAAAAGGCGCTGAGGGCCTGGGTCGAATCAAGGAGTGCCCCTGGGGAGGGGGCAGAGAATGCAGAAGGGCAGCTGGAGGGGCTATTGGGTCTAGGGGCTGGAAGACCACCTTCCCCAGTAGGTAGCAGTGTTTCTGCCAGAGGTCTGTCTCCAGAAGAGTTGGAGGACAGGAAAGAGAGTAGGATGCACGAAATGGAGCTGACCAAGCTCAAGCTGAATGGGCAGTTAGAATTTGAAATGCAAACTAGGAAATTAGCCCTAGAAGAAAAGAAAATGCAGTTTGAACATGAGAAGGTTTTGAGGGAGTTGGAATTGAAGGCCAAAAGCTTAGAGATTACTCTCTCTGGTGGCAGCACACCGTCCATGCCTGTTGAACCTAGGGTGTATATTCCCAAAGATGTGGTGAAGGAATTTTTTAAGAATGATGATATTGGGCAATGGTTTAGGGCCTATGAGGTAGCCATGACTTCCCACTGGGTCCCTGAGAAGGATTGGGGAGCGGGGTTGTGGGGTCGGTTCCTTAGTGAAGGGCGGGATACCTTGTTGGACTTGCCCTCTGAAGTCTGCAATTCATACAGCCACATGAAGGAAGCATTAATGTCTAGATATGGTTTGATCCCTGAGCTTTATAGGCAGAGGTTCAGGAACTATAAGAAGATTGAAGGCAGTACCTGGGTTGAATACGCAGAGCATTGGCTGGTTGGGTGAAGGGTAGCAAAGCGACTGATTTTCAGGCGCTCTTTGATTTGATTGCATGGGAGCACTTGTCCAGTAATTGTTTTCCTGAGCTACGCCAGCACCTGATTGATAGTAAGCTGACTAACCCTAGGCAGCTTGCTGAGGAGGCGGACCGCTGGGTGAGTACCCGGGTCCACAAGGGTCACGTGGGAGACTCCGCCAAGGGTGGGCCTGGTCCCCAGCAGAAGAGTGGGGGGGGCAAGGGTAAACAGAGGGAGTTCCATAAAGGGCCCCAAAGTAGACCCCAAGGGAACCAAGGGAAAGGTTCCCAGCCTCCCCCTGAGAAGAAGCCAGTGGCCCTGACAGGCCCCCCTGTTCACCAGGGACCACTGGTGTGTTACAAGTGTGGCGCCCCTGGCCACAAGGCAAACAATGCTCATTGCCCTTTGCATGGAAAACCAGCACCCACTGGTGCAGTCCCCCGGCAGTTGGCTAGTGTAGCCCTGGGGGAGGAGTGGGGTGCCCAAGGTGGGGGGGATCCCACAGTGTTTTCCCTTGTCTCATTAGGAGACTCTGAGATGGTCCCTAGGACCCAGCTGCCTGATAACACTAAAAAATACAGGCAGTGGGTGACCATCAATGGCCATAGGGTGGAGGCTCTGAGAGACACAGGAGCCAGTGTGACAGCTGTCAAGTGTCACCTGGTGTCTAAAGAGCAGGTTGTCCCTGATGCATTCTATCCGGTTGTTGCCGCTGACAACACAGAGAGTCACTGCAATGTGGCTCAGGTTCCCTTTGAGTGGGGGGGGTCTCGGGTACTCTTCAAGTAGCTGTGAGGCCAGCCATGCCTGTTGACTGTTTGTTAGGGAACGATTTGGAGAGCTCACCTTGGGCTAAGGTGGAGCGGAGTGCACATTTAGAAATGTTGGGCTTGCCTGATTGGGCATGTGTGACCACCCGGTCAATGGCAGCTAAAGGTGTTCAAGAGGACCTGGAGCCTGAGAGGGAGGCCCAGGTGCCTGCCGGAGAGAGAGGAGGCAGGGGGCGCGGGAAACCGGCCCCGAAGTTCCCACGGTCCAGGAGGAGGCAGACCCTGAGGGGGATGCCCTGGAGCCTACAAGGGAACAGGTAGCTGAACTGGGGGACCTACCTGAGCTGACCCATTGGCAGCAAGAAGGAGGACCCTCCAGGGAAGAGTTCTGCGAGGAGCAGAACACATGCCCTTCTCTCGTGGGTCTGAGGCAACAGGCCATAGACCAGGCAGCAGGTGATCAGTCTGGATCACATTGGATTTACTGGGAGAATGGTCTCCTGTATTCAGAGCCTAAGGTTGCTGAGCCTGGGTCAGCCCGTGTGCTGGTGGTACCCCAGCGCTTCAGAGCCTTCCTACTGGGGTTGGCTCATGATGTACCGTTAGCAGGACATCTGGGGCAGGACAAGACCTTTGAAAGGCTTGTCACCCATTTCTACTGGCCCCAGATGCGCAGGAGTGCCACCACTCACTGCAGGACATGCCAGACTTGCCAGGCAAGTGGAAAGAGTGGGAGGAAGCAGAAGGCTCCTCTCCAGCCATTCCCTGTGGTCAGCACTCCCATTGAACGGGTGGGTATTGACATTGTGGGGCCACTGGACCCCAAGACAGCCATGGGCAACAGGTTTATCCTGGTCTTGGTGGACCATGCCACCCAGTACCCTGAAGCCATCCCTCTGAGGACAGTGACGGCCCCCGTGGTGGGACGGGCACTGATGGGAATTTTGTCACGTGTGGGATTCCCTCAAGAGGTGGTGTCTGACAGAGGTACCAACTTCGTGTCCAAGTACATGAAGTCCATGTGGCAGGAGTGCGGTGTAACTTACAAGTTCACCACTCCTTACCACCCTCAAGGAAATGGGCTGGTTGAGAGATTCAACCGGACCCTCAAGGGCATGATTATGGGTCTGGAAGAACCCATGAGGCGTAAATGGGATGTCCTCTTACCTTGCCTGTTGTTTGCATACCGGGAGGTGCCACAGAAGTCTCTAGGGTTCAGCCCCTTTGAGCTCCTCTATGGACACCCGGTGCGAGGACCTCTGAGTTTGGTCAAGGAAGGCTGGGAGCAATCTCCCAGGAAACCTCCCCAGGATGTATACAGTTACATGCTGGCCTTCAGGAACCAGACTAGGCATTTCAGAGAGCTTGCTGAGGCAAATCTGGAAGCCAGCCAGGAGGAGATGAAGCGGTGGTACGACCAGAATGCCACTCTGGTCGAGCTTCAGCCTGGTCAGAAAGTGTGGGTCATGGCCCCTGTGGAGCCTTGTGCGCTCCAGGACAGGTAGACCGGCCCTTTCACGGTGGTGGAGCGCAAGAGTCCAGTTACCTACTTGGTGGACTTGCAGTCTCCCAGGAACCCCTTGAGGGTCCTGCATGTGAACCGCCTAAAGCCCCTCTTGGAGAGGTCCCAAGTGGGCATGCTCTTAGCTACAGATGATGGGATGGAGGAGGAGACCGAGCCTCTTCCTGACCTCCTGTCAGCCCGAGAGCAAGATGGATCAGTGGAGGGAGTAAACCTCTCTACCTCTCTCACACCTGAGCAGCAGGGTGACTGTCGCCAGCTGTTGGGACAGTTCCCTGACCTGTTCTCCCTGGTTCCCAGTGTCACTCATTGGTGCGTCCATGATGTGGACACTGGGGACAGTCTTCCTGTGAAGCACAAGGCTTACAGGGTGACTGACAGGGTCAGAGCCTGCATCAAGGAGGAGGTCTCCAAGATGTTTGCGCTAGGGGTGATTGAGTCCTCTAACAGCCCTTGGGCCAGCCCAGTGGTCTTGGTTCCAAAGGCTGCTGCACCTGGTGCCACACCAGAACTCCGGTTCTGTGTGGACTACAGGGGACTCAATTCCGTCACCAGGACTGATGCCCACCCCATCCCCAGAGCTGATGAGCTGATGAGCTCATAGATCGGTTAGGGGCTGCGCGTTACCTCAGCACGTTTGACTTAACGTCTGGGTACTGGCAGATCGCCTTGACTGATGGGGCAAAAGAGAGGTCAGCATTCTCCACATCAGATGGGCACTACCAGTTCCGGGTGATGCCCTTTGGGATGAAGAATGCTCCTGCCTCCTTTCAGAGGTTGGTCAACCAGGTGTTGGTTGGACTGGAGGATTTCAGTGCCGCCTACCTGGATGACATCGCAGTGTTCAGTGCCAGTTGGGAAGAACATCTGCGCCACCTCTGGGAAGTGTTGATGGTGCTGCGGAGGGCAGGCCTCACAATCAAGGCAAGTAAGTGCCAGATTGGGCAGGGTTCTGTGGTGTACTTGGGACACCAGGTTGGGGGCGGCCAGGTGGCACCCCTCCATCCGAAAATTGATACCATTCTGGCTTGGGAGCCCCCCAAGACCCAGACAGAGGTGAGAGCCTTCCTAGGACTCACCGGGTATTACAGGAGATTCGTCAAGGGGTATGGCAGCATTGACAGAGCTGACTTCCAAGAAGCAGCCCAGGAAAGTGATTTGGACTGACGCCTGTCAAAAAGCTTTTGACTCCTTGAAGACTGCCATGTGCACGGCGCCTGTGCTCCAGGCAGCCAACTTCTCCAATGAGTTCATTGTTCAGACGGACGCTTCAGAGCATGGTGTAGGGGCTGTTCTATCACAGATCAATGAGGAGGGCCTAGACCAACCTGTAGCCTTCATCAGTAGGAGGTTACTTCCCCGGGAACAGAGATGGAGTACTATTGAGCGTGAGGCATTTGCTGTGGTCTGGGCGCTGAAGAAGCTGAGACCATACCTGTTTGGGACTCACTTCCGGGTTCAGACAGACCACAGGCCGCTCAGATGGTTGATGCAGATGAGGGGTGAGAATCCAAAGCTGTTGAGGTGGTCCATTTCCCTACAGGGGATGGACTTTACGGTGGAACACCGCCCTGGTACAGAACACGCCAATGCTGATGGTCTGTCCAGATTTTTCTGCCTTAGTGATGAGAACTCCCTAGGGGTAGGATAGTTCTCCCCACATTTCAGCTGGAGGGGACACGTGTTAGACCTGGCATACTTGGCGTGGGTCTCCCTTCCATTTTTTCATAATGCCTCCACTGTTGTCGATATGTTTTTCTGGACTAGATGCTCATGGGCACTTTGCCACTGCTAATCAGTGCCAAAGTGCAAGTGCTCCCTATTGTAAATTGTGATGTGAATTAGTGACTCCATGTTTGGCTTATTTGAATTACTGTCAGACCCTAGTACAGTGCACTGAGTGTGCCTAGGGCTTGTAAATCAAATGCTGCTGGTGGGCTTGCAGCACTGGTTGTGCCACCCACAGAAGTAGTTTGTAAAGTGTGTCTCAGGCCTGCCATTGCAGAGCCTGTGTGCAGTCTGTGACTGCCACGTCGACTTGATAAGTGCACCCACCCACCAGTCCCCAAACCTTCTCTTTTCTTCATATCAGACACCCCTATGGTAGGCCTACGGGCAGGGTGCATTGTAAGGATAAGGTGGGACATGCCTGGTGTGTGTGGCATGTCCTAATAGTGAATTACAGCCATTTTCGTTTTTCACTATTGCAAGGTTACCTGTTCCCCATAGGCCAGAATGGGCAGTTTGATTATAACATCTTATAATCCTAAACTGACTCAGGGAACTAGGTAGAAATTCGAGTTTAGTATGCCTGAACTCAGAATGATAAAATACATCTTTTAGTGAAGTTGGTGTTAACATTCTGTGTTTGAAAATACCACTTTTAGAAAGTGGGTATTTTCTTGCCTAACTATCCAGCCTGCCTCTGCCAGCTTGTGTATTGTGTGTCTGGTTTGTGCTTGACAGGGGCTGAGGGTGGCCACAGGAGACAGGGTGAGGCAGCACAGGGCTGAATAGAGTGATCTGCATCCAGAGTGGAGGGAGGAGTTGCATCTGGGTCTGAATAGGGCTGTGCCTGCCTTCCACAATGCTGGCTCCACCTCCTGCCGGGCATCTGAGTACCCTGCCCCACATTCTGAAAGGAAAAGAAGGAGACATGTACACAGAGTGCTCCAAAGCTGCACAGAACTGGTTTAAGCTAGGCAAAGGCCTCTCTGCCTTCAGTGAACAAAGAGAAAAGGAGTATAAGTACTGGGGCCCAAACCCAGGAACTTTAGATCACTTTTGGGAACAAGAAGAAACCTTTGCTGAGGAGCGGAACCAAGAAGAAACTGAGGAGAGACTATCCCTAAGCCTGAAGTGCTGCTTGGGGGTTGGCCTGCAGTGGTTTGCCTGACTGCCAAAGAAAGGAGAAAGGAACTTTTGCTTTGCTGTGACTTTCATCAACTTGTGAAGGATCACCAAGGGCTTGGAATAGAGCTTGCCCCCTGATCAAAGTCCCAGGACCATTGGACTTCACCCCCTTTGTGAATTGCTGCTGGGAACTCTGTTTCAGTGGCTACAGAGGTAGGGAGCTGTGACTGACTCTCCCGACCGGCTCAGTGTCCTGTTGGCACCGCATCGAGCAATGCCTGCATCTTGCAACGCACGGCCTTGGTCTCCCCGACTCCGTCAACGAGCCGCTGCCTGCACCGTAACCTGTGAGCACCGCACCTTGCAACGCCTCGCTACACCGAATCCATCTGGTCCGACCGACACGGTCACTGTTGCTGAGTTCGAGTCCTGTGACCGCACTGGAGTTGGGCACCGCCTCGCAAGCTTCGCGACGCACCGCCCGACTCGCACCTCTGTCCGGACTGATCGACGCCAACTCCTGAACCCGGTTCCATCGCCGCACTGTAATCTGCCAGCACTGCATCGAAGCACCGTCTCGCCCTGCAACGCACGGCCTTGGTCTCACCGACTCCGTCAACGAGCCGCTGCCTGCACCGCATCGAGGGACAACGCGTCCTGCAACGCTTCCATTTTGCATCGCGACCGCGACGTTCAGCCATCCGGCTCGCACGCCCGTGCCTGCCGCTTCAAGTAAAAGGTACTGTGACCGAGTCCGTCTACGCTGTGCTGGCCCGTATCGACGCGGTCAGCTGGATTTGATAGACTCTGTTTGTTCTTTACATCGCAGTAGCCGGAGAAGGCTACCGACTCGCACAGAACCTTGATTTAAGCATTTTTAACCAGAACTCTTGATTTTTGACAGTATTGTGGATTATTTTTGTCGTTTATGGTCTTGTGGTAATTCTATATAAAATATTCTTATTTTTATAAATATACAACCTGTGTGGTGTCCATTTGTAGTGTTGTCACTTGATTACTGTATGTGTTCGCAAATGCTTTACACACTGCCTCTGAACTAAGCCTGTCTGCTCGTGTCAAGCTACCAAGAGGGTGAGCAGGGGTTATTTCATGAGTGTACCTACTTTTCCTGACTAGACTCAAGGGTCCCTATTTGGACAAAGGTACCTACCTCTGCCAACTAGAGACCCCCAAATCTAACAACCAGCATCCCACAGGATGAGAGCCTCCGCGTTATTGAGGATATATTACGAACACAAGAATGTAAAAAAAAAAAATGTAAATCTGTATTTGTAAAGCGCAAACTACTCACCCTTACGGGTCTCAAGGCGCTAGGGCCGTCGTGGAAATTAAGTGAGCTATTGCCCAGAGTCACATGGTGCTGAGCTGCCACCGGAGCCGGGGATCAAACCGTGAGCCCTATGCTCCGAAGTCAGCTGCCCTGGCCGCTGCACCACACCTCTCCACTCCACAAGAATGACCCTGGCAAGCACCAATAGACTGGATCATGATGCTCATGAAGATTGCCCTAACTGAGAACTTCTTTAGGTATGAAGATCAACTCTACCTACAAGGGCACAGGATTTCAATGGGCAGTACTTTTGCCCCAAGCATTGCATGCCTCTATATGAGTCCCTGGGAAGAGGAACATATCTGGGCCAGGAATCCATACTCTGATAAGATTCAGACCTGGCTACGATACATTGATGACATCCTGGTAGTATGGCACGGTAACCAAGAGAGTATCAAGAGTTTTGAGACCTGGATCAACCAACTTAATCCCTTCCTCCACTTCACCATGACAACGGACAATCACAGAGTTGCTTTTCTGGATGTCAATATCATTGCCAGAGATGGAAGGTTGGAAAGTTCTCTATATACAAAACTAACAGATAGGAACAGCCTCTTAAGTTTCAATAGTGTGCATCCAAGATTCCTGAGGGAAAACCTTCCCGTTGGGCAATTCCTAAGAATCCTCAGGAATTGTTCTGACTTGGACACTTACAAAACAGAAGCGGCCCTCCTCTCAAAGAGACTGGAAGAGAGACATTATCCCAAGAGGATAATAAACCAGGCACAAAAAAGATCTCGGAATACCCCTCGCTCGGCCCTGCTGGAAATTCTTCAGAAGAAAGAGACAGAATCCTTAATATGCGTGACCACGTATAATTCTTCTTCCAATGCCATCAAGAAAATTATCAATCGCAAATGGAACATCTTGACCTCCAACAACCTGAATTTTGAAAAACCGATGTTTTCATTTAGGAAAAACAGAAACTTGAGGAATTCCCTGATCCATTCGGACACATACCAACCAAAGCCTGACAGGCAAATGACACTATGGAATGCCCCTCAGGTTAAGGGTCACTTTCCTTGCGGTGTGTGTATTGTCTGCCAATTTACAACACACACATCCCACATTGATGTAGGACTCCCATGGCTGTGCGAACAACGTTGCCATACCAATTGCAACTCTGACAACTGTATATACATGATCACATGTCCATGTGGAGATCGTTACATTGGTATGATGACAAGAAAGGTGAAAGTCCACATCAGTCAATCAATCAATCAATCAGGGAATTGTAAGCGTGCTACTCACCCGTGAGGGTCTCAAGGCGGTGAGTGAGCATAGGAGCACCATACATAGAAAAGTTGCTGCTACGAGACTCACAGCACACTACTTGGAACACCAACACACTGATAAGGATTTAGTGTGGACCATCATTGAAAAGGTGAAGGGTGGTCTTGACCTATCCAGAAGACTTTAACTAAAAGAACAGAGATTGGTATATACCCTCAAAACCCACGAACAAGGTCTAAATGGCTCCATTCCGTGGGGCCAACTAGGCAAAATATGAGAATTCCACAGTGCGATAATTATTTTAGTCTATTTTTGCAGATCGCTATTATAAAAACAACACACATTTGGGGCCAGTTAGGAACACCAGTATGGCACACCAAGCGACTGATCTCCCACACCAGGTTCACACATTTTCACAAATCATTCATGTCTATGGTTTTATTACAATTACTTTTGACATGTTTTGAAACACTGATGATGGTTGTATATTCCCCTCTAAGTAGCCTCTTTTTTCGGAGGAATCCCTATGACTGAGGGATGCCCTGTGAGATCTACTGAGCACTTATATGTACGTCTCACCACGTGCTGTTTATATCCAACGGTCGGGATTAACACTCTCACCAGAAAACTGCACCTCTGGGCCTCTCTACACGGTGCTCGGCACTAATAAAGTTATGTGTTTTTACTTTTGAAAAAAACCCTGGTTCCTGAAATACGATCACAAGGAGGTCTGCAAGGGGTTTGCCGTAATAAGAACTACATCTCCCATGATACTCGGGGGCCTGGTAGTTCCTCTTTGTAACACTGGACATGACGCAATGGATGTGCGCCTAAAGATCGAGATCCGATTCACCTGCAGACGCAGGTTCTAAAACTGGTCTCCTTTAAATAGACCTCGGGCCCAACTCACCGGTACTCATGCTGGGAGTTGCAGAACCAAATAAGTGGCGCAGCGGGGCCAGGATCCTTGAAAACGTAAGTGCTCGAATAGATGCAGATTGCGGTGTATTGTTTTATTTATATGCTTACGTCCATGGGCTTCATGTGGGCTGGTATTATAACAACCCCTACATTGACTTTTTCCCAGTGTTTGACTACAGGACTGCCCTTGCTTTCTGCACTCGTGGGATGTGTGTTGTCCACCAGAATTGGGTAAGAGTTACAGACTCTCTCTTTTACCCGACCTACACTATGGGCTTGAGTTCTAACCTACATATAGGGGTGCCCCATGCCTCAATACCAAAGCACTTAACCGAGTATGATGAAATACGTTTTTTATATTTGGACAGATGACGTGAACAACTTTTTAACCCTCATAACGATACCTTCTTTGTGTCACTTTTGCATGTTGGGTTGTGTATGATATAATGTGTATCTCACGAGATCGGGTTAGATTTCGGTCCTTCCCGTTGATTTCAATTAACATAAAAATCGGGATGTGTTTAATGTGGCACACCAAACAATAATAGTGCTGCGATGTACCCTTATTTATCTAGATTAGAGGATGTGTACACAGCGCTAGGCACATTACTCTCTCAGGTTGTGGTCAATACACAATATCTTTGTGCTGTGTTCTGTCTCCCTACAGGTTGGACGAACCTATGAACGAAAGATACACCGAGTATAAGTATATCCATACGGCGTTTTTTGATAAAACAGTTTTCAATTTTACTACTGTGTTGATATTTCCAGGGAGGGATTTATCGCTGTGGTTTGCCCTGAAGAAAGCAGTGGACCCATAGGGCCGTTCACTGGATGAAACATGTTGGCAATGGAAATAGGGTCATAGGACCATTGTATCCTGGAAACACCCTACTACTTGGTTTTAATATCCTTCATTTCTCCATATTAAAGGGATACCTGGAGTTTTTGGCGGATTTTTAATCTTTAACCCCCCTGGCCTTTTCTCAAAAGCGCTCCCTGAAATACGGTAGAGCCCACCCTGGCCTTTAGGAGCCAGGGTGAACCCGATGATGAAGCATGACACTATTAGAGTGTGTGAGGGTTACTATACAAAGAGGTATTGCTCCCAGTTTTTGGTAGTAGCATATGATTAGACCCCTTCAATAGAGAATTGTGCCTATATCTAACATACCAGTTTCCATAGGGCGGGATACTTTTTGTTAGCGAGGTCAGCAACCCACAAAAGTGAGTTAAAGGGGCAGGGATCGTCTAGCAATGGATTAATGAGGCCTGGGGTGGATTCAAGACTATGCAGTCTTGGTATTCAGCACACCAATATGCAACCGCATGGCCACGGACATCTAAGCAGAACTTTGGGCACCAGCAGCCATTCTTTTACAAATTAAGCACTGGACATCGGCAGCAAGGGAAACAGTAGAGGCAGGATTGGACTGGCTTATAGTGCAATCAGGCAGGGCCTGAAGGGCTTGGCTGACAAGTTACTGTGTGGGCCAAGTTTTAGGCTGTTTGTGGGCCTGATTTATGGCCTGCTGAGCCAGTTTTTACTGTTAATTTCACTGTTATTAAAACAATTGCAACATTTAGTCTCCCATACCAAAACACTTATGCAGCAAGTTTGCAAGTTAAAAAATGCCCCAATTTCAAAACATGGGCAGGTTTTTTATCTATCTATTACACTAATGGGGGCCACTTTTATTATGATGCCGGGGCCTATTTTCTGTTCCAGTTTGACCCTGGAAAACAGTGGTGCAATTCGGAAGTAAGCTACAAAATACATCTTCATGGTTTAACTCATGCTGGGGTTGAGTCAGTGATTAAGTGAGTGAGACAGGATCTTTAATACACAGTGCAGAGAACAAAATAGTCCTCTGCACAAACAGTAAAGAAATGTAGCCACAGGTGAAGGAAAAAGAAAAAGAATATGACAAGGGCATACTTTAAAATATTAAACTAAGGGGCATATTACCAAGGAAGTGGCGGAGAGAGGCGTTAGCCGTCTTGGCTTAACGCCTCTCTCCGCCACTTCGGAAACACCAGGCTGCACCATATTAACGAGGATATGGTGCAGCCTGGCGTTTCCCCCTGCGATGGCGCTAAGTTACACAACTTAGCGCCAGCGCAGACACCCTTGCACCAGAATGCAAGGGTGTTCATGCAGCAGGGAGGTTTGTTTATGTGTAGGAAAGAGTTCCTTCCTGCACATAAGCAAATCCTAAAATGCCATTTTGTAACTTTCATGTGTGCTGCTTTGTGCAGCACACATGGAAGTTACAAAATGGCATTTTGAAAACGGTTTGTTCATGTACAGGAAGGGACACCTTCCTGTACATGAACAAACCATGGCATTTTGCTTTTTCCAAGTGTGCTGCACAAGGCAGCACACATGGAAAAAGCAAAAACGAGGAGAAATAAAGCATTTCTCCTCATTTCGCCACCTTAAGACCTGGATTTTTCTGGTCTTAAGTTCGGCGCTGCCACCTATTATCGCCAAACTTGATAATAGGTGGCAGCGTCGACTTCAATGGGTGTTGCAGTGGAACGCCCACCGCAACACCCACTGCACGCCCCCTTTCACTGTAAGTTTAGCGTGAAAGGGGCCCTATTATCAAGGCAGCGTTAAGTCACTTAACGTGGCTTTAAGCCACGTTAAGTGGCTTAACGCTGCCTTGATAATAGGGCGCTGACCCTATCGCCACCACAACGTCACAAAAAGTGACGTTGTGGTGGCGATAGGGGCTTGATAATATGCCCCTTAGTAGGTAAAAAATGCAATGAAAAAAGAATTAACAAACAGAATTTTTGAGACAAAATGTCATCTGGATGCATTGTAATATTTTTTCGAAAATGATAATGAACCACACATTAAATCAGAGATGGTGGAGGAAGGTTGAATGGATTTCAGAATTACTGGAAAGGACACCGAGCACAACTGTCCCATGAACACAAGGTTAAAGCTGGGGATAAAGTAGGGAGTCAACAGTGTGCAGTGTGTAAGCCCAATATTAGGAAGGCTAATTGCGCTTTTGGGCCTTCCACTCAGTCGCGCTGTTTCCATGGGAACAATCATGTAATGGCAATTAGGATAAGCTTATTCCAATTTCTTACCCAGTGCTAACATTAACACATGCACACTGCAACATGGCTATTTACACATTATGTAACTGTAACTTATATCACAAAAGACAGAAACTATAATTGACCCATAATTTCCACAGAGATAGTATCTTCCATTTGTTTTTAGGTCGAGCCTGGGCAGCGTAAGCGCTGCTCTGCGAGGCATGCTGTATACAGGTAGGGACTTGAAGCTCTGCCCACTCTCCGCCCATATTTTTCATTGACTAGTGTCATTGTCCACTGTAAACTGTAGCTGTTCATTGGTCAAAAGGCTTAGTAGCCTTAGTACCGCCTTGTCTCATTTTGTAACCTCCCATGGCGACACCCCCTGTTACGTGTGTTGTTACTCAGTAGGCTTTAATAACAGCATCCAAGCACTTTTTTCGCAAATAGCTTTGTCACACGCTTTCTCCTAACGCTTTTTAAAAAAAATTATAGCACGCATTTGCAATGTAAATGACAATGACTTTTATTTATCTGTTTTAAAAACAACACATAAATAAAAGGCATTGTATTTACAATGTCAATAGCTCAAACTCTCATAAATGCGAGACCTATTGCATTGTAAATGCTTGTTCAATGTGGTGATAGTGATGCTTTTAACTTTTAACATCATGTTTACCCATTTTCGCGAATCACACCTCACATCTCAGCCCCTTTCCTCTTTTCTCATTTTGTTTAGAACTTAGGGCCTGATTTAGATTTCGGCTGACTAATTACTCCGCCACAATGGTGACGGACATCCTGTCCGCCGAAATTTAAATCCCATAGGATATTACGGGATTTATATTTCGGCGGACGGGAAATACAAAATCAGGCCCTAAATTCCTTTACTCCTGCATGTCATTATTCGGTGTCCTAGCTGCAGAGATGTTATGCCTCCATCCTGGTATTTCCCAATTTTGCTGTGTACATATTATTTAGTACCTCCCCTCTTGGCTCGAATGCTCTGAGTGTATCCTTTATATACTCTCCGGCATGCTGAGACTTCAACTTCCCTGCTCTTGTCAGTTGTTCTAAAAACAAAAATGAGAGGCTATTCCTTAATCCCATAGAAATAAAAATGAACACAATGCCCATATAATCAATGTGGCGATATTAACCGCAATGGTGTTGGTACGGTCTCTCAAACACAACACCAAATTCAGAAAGCAACTTGCATACATCACTCTCTAGATATGAAGAATTCCTCATCTACTTTACCAACAAAATCATGTCTAATAGAGTATACAATATCAAACTGGTCACTTACAAACTAAAACAGACAAATTACTTTGTAGCCTGCTTACCTGCTAACATCAAGAAAGCCAAGTTGCACATCTTTGAATTCAAATGATGCACACTAATAAACTCAGTTTTATCACAAGATATTTATCCAAATACATAAAAAATTGGAAAAATCATGCCATTCCTCACAAAAACAAATCTTTACCCGGCCTTCTTTTCAGCTACGGGCCTGTATCAAATTTCCCCTGATTTCGAAAATACATGGATATACAAATGGCCGTTCAAATTAAAACAATCATTACGAAGGAACAGCTTTTATGCACTACCAATCAGGCTTCCATCCAGTGTGCAGCTTCGAATCACCCACCTTGAAATTCCTAGACGATGCCCATACATGAAGTTTGAAGGAGTATCTTGCTTATTAATTCTTCTGGATCTGTTAGTGGCCATTAAAACAGCTGTTCGTGACAGGAGTAGTTGTACCCTATAACATAGCATGGACTTTCGTGACAATGTCTTAAGATGGTTTCCCTCCTTTCTCACCAACCAACATCCAGTGGCAAGGAAGAAAAGTTTCATCTTAGCCAAATCTGCAATGACCTTTGGTGTCAAGGCTTGATCCTAGTCCCAGTGTTTATAGATACATGTCTCCTTTCATTAATATTTGAATGACTCACATGTGTACCTAAATGTCTACGCACAGGGAGAGCTTCACTCTTTGCTCACTTATGGATTCCAGTGAATGTCTCAGTCTCAACACCCCAAACCAAAAGTACTCCAGTCCTCACTCATTCTAAAAGAAAATAAATTCAGCCTGCTCCGTTAAATGTCCTGGCAATTGAACGTTTCTTGCCACTACTTTACTTTTATCCTAGTTAAAATCATTGGGTTTTACCTTAGACTCTATTTCCTTTATTCCCCACATCACACAAAATGATGTCTGCAAATCCCTTCGTTACTTGCTTTACTCAATATAGTTAAGCCTCTGATCTCCCCTTAGTACCTGACATTGGTGTTCAAGTTGCAGTCATCACAAGGATAACATTCGGAAATGCTATTGAGTGCCACACAACTGTCTCCCTCCCAAGTCAAAGCAGTCAAATCAGTTCTATCCTGATTGGCTAGACTCATTACCAAAATGAAACAATCGCCCACTGCATGCTGCTTCACATGATTAACATTGAATTCCTAGTTCACCAAGGGGCATATTCTCAAGGACTTATCGCTGATTCATCGGCACTTTAGCGCCGCAAAAGTGGCGATAGATTTATCGCCCTATTCCCAGGCTGGTGCAAACTGCCGATATCGCCAGTTTTCCAGCGATAGCTGGCGCAAAAAACATCGCCACGGATGAGAGCGACAACTAACGCTAATGATATGCAGAATAGGCGTTCCTGTGCAAAAACACATGAAAACACCACTCCGCGATATTCTCAACGACCAGCCAGATCTGCGATGCGATCCGAAAACAGGCGATAAGGCGCGTTAGCAGCAGGGATTCAACACCTGCCTTTTACTGGTGTTAACAAAAGACACACAATTGATGGACGGAATGCAGAACAAATCAAAACATTCACCCCCAGTCAAGAGATCTGGGTTAAATCCATCATTCTTTTGCTCACCATGCCACCCCAGTTTAGACCTGGCCATATGCAAATCAGTCTTGACCCTGTGCCTCATGGGAACAGTCCAGCCCGAACTGCCAAGCCAGGTCCTCCCTGGACCGGAAACAAGCATCCTAGGACCGGTTTCGGGGTTTCACCCCTATTCAGCCAGGATAGCTTGATTCCAGTGGCACAGTGAGCCCAGGACCCACGTCTGGGCATACCTGGCGCACTTAGGGCGAGAAAGCAAAAGACACACAATTGATGGACGGAATGCAGAACAAATCAAAACATTCACCCCCAGTCAAGAGATCTGGGTTAAATCCATCATTCTTTTGCTCACCATGCCACCCCAGTTTAGACCTTTTACTGGTGTTAAGCAGGACGAAAACCTGCAGTATGAAAGGGAGCCCAGCCTAGAGCCACATCTGAAGACCAACTGATGCCATGGAGACAACGATCATGCAGCCTGGAGACCCAAGAGGGCCACAACACCCACCGCAACCACCCCGTACCCTCCCCCCCAGGTCATGAAGTCCAGTAGTCAACGGTAGTGGAAAAACAGAACTTTATTACAAATACATTAACAACAAGACGAAAAGCTCAGCCAATGCGTTCCATTCCCAACGGGAACTTCACCAGGGCAACGTGTGGATCCAATAAACTGCAAATGCTGCGGAACTCCCCAATACCATTCCATATCCCGAAATCAGTAGTCAGAAACCTGTTGGAGAAATGGAGACAATGGTCAAGCGTCCTCATAGTCACAAACGTAATCTGGTACAGTGTATTGCACTTGGACAAACCGGAATGCATACAGGTATGATGAATCCAGTCCAAATATACTGTAACAGCAGTCCGTGTGCTCGTAACCTCCGCAGGAAAGAAAAGGAAGGTTACGACCACACAAACATCTGTTACGGTCTCATTATGCAGGATTCATCATACCTGTAAACATCACGGTTTGTATCATCCTGATACCCCTGCACCTTCACTTCCCCCACGCTGTGCATGAACAGCTGGAGACCATGCAAGGGAATTACGCCATAGCTGCCTTACCGCACGTGTCAGGGGCAATTGACTGTACACATGTACCACTTGTGCCCCCTGCCGACCCTGCACACATTTACCGCTACAGAAAGCACACACATTCCATCAATGTGCAGGCAATAGTGGACCACCCGGGACAGTTCACCAATGTCATCGCCAACTTCACAGGCAGCGTGCATGATACATACATCTTCCGACAGTCCATCATCAACTAGCGCTTCCAGGAAGGCACATATGGCACTGCACTGCTCATTGGTAAGTACTAACTGAACACACCACACACCTCAATTCCACAATCACACAACACACAAATGTGGGAGAGCACATGTAACATAATCACATACAACATGCCAACCAACATGCCCAACTACCGGACACAACAACACAAGTAACCGTGGTAACAGGGGCCAGACATGTAGACAAACCATCCACAAAGGCAGAGCCCCTCTGCCACACAATTGCAGAATGTGGAGAGAGGTGGGAACCAAGAATGTGCGAGGGAGGAAAGTGACCCAGCAACAAGAAAGGACACAATGCCAAGTGTGGCGGAGATGTGCTGGACAGACTGCAGTATGCAGAGCACAGACATGTCCATGTGGACATCTACTGCTGGTGTTTGCAGTGTAGTGGTCAGTGGATGCAAACAGGTTACCCCAGGCAGTGTGGAAGACCTTGGACATGTAGCCATGTGGTCCCCCCTGTAAGCCTGAGCGGAGCGGCCTTGGCCAGTGTATGTCACAAATGAATAGCCCGGGGCCCTGGGCGTGGTTCAGTTCCGGGATGGCCACCACAGTAACTACTACGTGTGTCTCTGTGTCCGCCATATCGTGACCATAGGCCTACACACACATGCCCGACCACATTCAACGGCCGTATTCACACTGGAGATGAGGTGACTACATCTCAAACCAACCCGCACACATCTCATCAGCGCATGCAGGGTCATGTCTGCCAGGGTGGTGCCCCCCCCCCAGCCACGAGCCCGACGCCGTGACCGGTGGTGCCTACGCGATCCTGTGCGCCTGCTGCACCCCAGCCCTGGTCCCCAGACCAGTCCGCCGCCCAGCGATGACTGCCCGCCCCTGCGCACCCAGGCCTCAATGCTCACCTGCCGCCACCGGCGTGTCTCCAAAAGGGCCCTCCACGTGCCGGTGCAACCTCCTCAGCCGATGGTTGGATTCTGCGCCACAGGCCCCCAGCGTACCCTGCGGCACTGCACCGCGGAGTCATGCGCATACACTGCGGTCCAGCAGGGCTTACAAATCAAATTGATTCCTGATTTGCTGGACGCCGTATCGAGGCCAACGCATCATCACAGGCTGCACACCCGCTCAGCTCTTCAGGTGGGCCTAACTCAGTGCAACGCAAGTCATCGCCACGTGGCGGTAGGCCCGTGCCAGACCCAGGCCATCGGGTGCCACCAACTCAGTGCAACGCAAGTCATCACCACGTGGCGGTAGGCCCGTGCCGGACCCAGGCCATCGGGTGCCACCAACTCAGTGTAACGCAAGTCATCGCCACGTGGCGGTAGGCCCATGCCGGACCCAGGCCATCGGGTGCCACCAACTCAGTGCAACGCAAGTCATGGACCCTTTATGATTGTGTTCCATGGATGCGGACGCCATCATGTCACCTCCGGCAGTGGGGGATATGCTGTGGTGGGCCCCTTTTATTGGCAGGGTCACATGTCCCGTGACGTCTGTGCTGGATGGGTGTGGTGTGGGTGTAAACCAGCCCTCAGGGAGTGGCTGTGGCATGCTGACGACTAGACCAGTGACCAGCAGATCACTACAGGGAAGACCTGGGACATGTAGCTGTGTCGTCACCCCCTGTGAGCGTAAGCAGAGTGGGCTGGGCTGGCATATGCCAGTTCAGCGTAGGGGTGTGAACAATGAGCCCGGGCTCTGGGCGTGGTTCAGTTCTGGCCTGGACAAGGAATTAACCAATGCGTGTGTCTCCGTTGTAGTGTCTGCGCCACCCGGACCGCAATCGGCAATGTTGCACCCTGTGACCCAAGCCCCACAACATGTGCTAATTGGACGTGAGGGGGAATCAGTGACCCTACATTCATCCATACTGTCATACTTGAAGGATCATAGACATGACACATCTGTGTGAATTTGAATGTTTTATTCACATTCAGTGGAGTGTTGCAGCTGGAGCAGTACAGGGCCATGCAAACCCCACTTTACATTGTTGCCCCGTGGAGGGCCAGCCAGAGTCCATTAGGGAAGGACAAATTCATCGGCAGAGGAAGAGTTCAGTCCACAGTCTGATTGCTGTGTCATTGGTAACGAAACAGAATATGGCAGTCCATGTCGAGGTCCAAGGTGAGTGCCGCAGAGTGTATCGGGGGACATTGGAAGGTGATGATGCAAAGGGCCGAACAAAGCTGAAACAGGCCATACGGCGGAGATGAATGCTACCGCTTCCTCATTACCACAATGGCAGTCTCATCCACATCATCGTCCTCTGATGTGTGATTTGCCTCACCTGTGGGTGGTGGTGTTTCGGCTGCAGCACTGTGTGGCACTGACACATCAGGGGCGGAGGTGAATTGTCGTCTGCACTGTGTGGCAGTGACACATCAGGTGCCGAAGGTGGAATGTCTGCAGCACTGTGTGGCACTGACACATCAGGGGGCGGAGATGGGGATGGTGTAGGAGCAGCAGCATTCATCTGCGCCAGGCCTTGTGGCAGCAATGCCATGATGAGGATCTGCAGGGCATGGAAGATCCCAGCTACATGTCGCTGGTGTGCAGCCGTGGCAGCCATCCTTTCCGCATCCATCCGCACCATGTCCTCCATGAGCCTCCGCATGTGTCCCAACTCCCGGCTGAGATCGCTGGAGCCACTCTGACTAGACAGTTGTTCTTGTCTCCGAGTCATGACTCCAGCGATGTCAGCCATGGCTCGTTAAAGACCATGGAGCGGACTGTGGGTGTCCGTTAGGGACTGTAAGTGGTCCCTGATGGGAAGTAGACACCCATGGATGGCATCTAGTTTGGCTGCCATGAGGTCGAACCCCACCCGCACCTGCTCAGCCATCGCCTTCTGGCCCTCCAACACACAGCGTTGAAATGCCATGTGTCGTGGGGATCCTGGGAGACAGCCGGGGTGGTGGGTGCTTCCTGCTGTGTGGTCTGTGCAGGGGGTGGGGTCTCCTCGATCCAGCTGGGCTGCCCTGCTCCTGGGGGTGGGGTGCTGAGGGTGTCCATGAGCTCTTGGAGGGCGCCGGTGTCAAAGGTGTGGAGGTCCTCTTCGTCATCAGTGAAGAGATGTTGGGTCTGCTCTGCAGGAGGTGTTGATTCTCCCTCTGCAATGTAAAGGGAAGATGCAGTTTAACAGTGTGTTCCATGTATGTTCACGCATTGGCCAAGTTTCCAAACAGACTGCATGACAATGTACATTGTGACTGTTTAGGAGGAGCTGCCTACTTGAAGCGTGACAGTGGAAATTTGTGCACCATCAGGGATGTGGGGTTGTACTTGTCCATTATCATGTCACAGTTTCCTGCTATGCCAAATGTGATTGGCCAGTTTCTACACACAAGTGGCAGCAGTTGTGTCCTCTGTTCGGTTGTGCATGTGTTGCAGTTTGTACCACATTGTTGTCAATGTTGATGTGCTCTGATTCTTGTGTGTGTGCTGCATTGTGGGAGAGTCGCCCCAGCAGCTCAGACTTTGCTTGGCCTTCTCCCTTTCAGGCGGGTGCCTTTGACTTCTGTGCTTATGCAGTGCTGTGATGTTGCATACTTGGGTAAATTGGGCTCTTGGTGGGAGTTGGGACTCTTGGGCATGGTTTGTTCGCAGATGTTTTGTTGCCCTCAGTGGTTGTTTGTGCGCGTGTTGATGTGTCAGTATGTGTCCTGCTCCTTTCCGGATGTGGACCGCACTCAGCCACCTGGGTGTCGTGGGGTGCAACATGTCATGATGAGTGGCCTGCAGACATGCTCATCATCATGCAGTGTCACTTGCATTGTCAGTGGGGCTCACAGATCTGCAGCTTTGCTGGGTTCAGCACATGTGCATGGGTTTGTTGTGAGATTGGTGATGTGTGGGGAGGGCCCCCTCTGGGCACATTGTGGACGGGGGACTACTTGCTGTTTCTATGTCTGCTGCAGTATGGCAAGTAATTCAGGGACATAATCCAGAGTCATTGTGGTTGTGCAGTGTGCTATACTTCTTTGAGCATGTGTGCCATTGTGCCCATCTCCCCCCTTCCCCCCAGTCCCTGGTGGTTACTCACCCTGTTGCTGTTGTGTCAGGTCATGTTGAGCAGTGTCCGGTCCCCCGACTCCTGCCACCGTCTCCCCACTGATGACTGTGGACACCATTTCCTCCATCTCATCCAGCTCCTCCTGTGGCGCTGGACTCCCACCTGCAGTCTGCATTGCTGCTTTGCAGTTGTTTGCGAGTTTCAGCTTGGTTGTGCGCTTCACATCATTCCAGCACCTCTTGAGCTCTTCCATTGTCCTCCTCAGCACTCCGACTGCATTCACCTTGTCCAGGATGGACTGCCATATAGTATTTTTAGTTGCCAATGACACAGTGGAGGTGACGAACAGTTGTTGATGGTGTTCTACCACCTCCATTATCAGGATCCTGTTCTCCTGCGGACTGAACCACGTCTTCCTCTTCTTCTTCTCCTTGCCCTTCCCTGACCCCGAGGTCCCAGGCTGGTCCTCCGTGGGGCTTGTGGGGTTCGGGTTGTCCTCTGTACTTGCTCCTGCTACCTCCATTGTGCTTCGCAGTTGTTATGTTTTTTTTTTTTTATTTGCAGCTTTTATGGTGATTTTTCCCTCCTGACGTGGGAATTGCAAGCCTGGAGCTGCTTGTCTCCGATTTTTCTATCGCGGTTGGGCCCATCGCAACTTTTTTCACGTTCGGGTTTCCTTTTTTATCGCCGTTGCGGTAGTTGTATCGCGGACATTTGATGCGTTATTGGGAAACTATTGCATGTTACCGCCATGTTGAGAATGAGACGTTAACACAGAGTTATTTTCCCGCGATGGACGGCGATATGAGAAATTGCGTTAACCGATTTTTGCGATGATTATCGCACGTTCTTGAGAATATCCCCCCAAATGTTTTAAAACTTTGTTTATTTTTTTGGGCTATTATTTTCTAATACAACATTGAAACGGATTGTTACTTTTCTTGGGTGTCTTAGTACCTCCTTGTAGTCCACAACTACTAACTCCCCTAGGTCTCCCTGTCACCACTCCCTAAGCTTTTGTAAGCTTTCGGGTGTGTTGTTAATTTATAAATTTGGATAACCGTACGCTTCCCTAGTGGTGCTGTTAGAACTGTTCATTCCAGAGGTATCAATTCAGGAACTTCTGTCCAGCACTCCTCTAATGTGACTTTTGCGTGCATAAGTTGAAGGTATCTGTTATATTGTGAGAGGTGTAGTCGACAAATTTCCAGGAGTACAGTGAAATTCTTCATTCCTTCTGCCCATAGAATGTCTCCCAGAATGGAAATGCCTCTATGGTCCCAGTTCAGGAAATCTTGCAGTCTTGATACTGTTGCCGTGGCCACTCAACACATATTGATCACTGCTATTGTAGCTTGCAGCAGGATTCAATCAATCAATCAATCAGGGAATTGTAAGCACGCTACTCACCCGTGAGGGTCTCAAGCTGCTGAGGAGGGAGGGGGGGCAGGCCGCAGTGCTGTTCAGCTGAAGAGCCAGGTCTTGAGTGCCTTCCTGAAGGTGTTCAGGGAGGGGGAGCCATTCCCATTATACAGGTAATGCAGTAACCGTCTTTTCCCCATCTCCTGCCTAACTAAACTGACTGCCAGCTCACCCTGATTTGTGAATGCCCAGTTGCAAGCTACCTCCAGCTGTGATGCCCGGTAATTGTGGCTTTATGCTGGGTAGGGCCATTGCCCATCTAAGTTGGTACACCCAGTGCGGAAAGTGCTATCATGGAACTTCCTCCATCCCATTAAAGCTTCCTTAGTTCTCCCTCCAGATCCCACATAAAAGCTGCCGCCAAGTAGGTCAGGATGTTTTGGGTTACATACAGGAAGCGGGGCAAGGAGATCATTTTAAACAATGCTACTCCTTCCAGTAACTTTAGCGAATGCATCCGCCAAAGTCCTGCCACTTCTTTAAATCTAGTCAGAGCCGGTTTTAAGTTCCTTGCTTAGAAAATGTCCTTGTCTTGCTTATCATCAGCACTGAGTTATCTGAATGAATCTTCATGAACTTGCAGTGGCTATGATAAGTCCCCCTCCAGTCCATGATTGGGTCCTGAGTAATGTGGACTTCTGCCAGTTAACTTTGTATCTGGAGCTTTCTCAGAACTCCTTGATATCCAGAAAATGCCTTTAAAATAGTGGCGGGCAACTTTTATTGCAAGTTTGAGCTGTTGTCAATTTCGCACGAGGATTTTGCTGGGGGTAATGATCAAATCTGGGGAATACCATATCTATCTATTTCCCCGGGAAAAAGTTGGACTGCAGCTGTTTTACAAATCAATGCCTTTACATATGGTTACGGCTTAAGGGAGTGTAATGGGAGGACTATCTCGGATCAAACAGGTACCCATATATATCATTGCCCACAGTGAACAAGTCTTATTGACTATATCCCGTTAGATGTAAGGTTATGGCAATCTTTGGTTGATATGGTTGTAGTTCATAGGCATGATTGTGACCACTATTTTCTGGATGATTGTGACCACAGTGCTCTGGACCTAACGTTAAGTGTCCTAGGTACTTCTTTTATAACCTCTTCGCATGAACCAATTAACAGAAGATTGATTCCCACTAATAATAGGCCTAGGTTAAAGTGGTGTTAAAGGGTTAAATGGCAAGCTCAGAGATGGCGTTGGTTAAAGTGCTTAAGATTGTGACTGCATGTCGGTATGTTTTTAGCCCCTAGGGACTCATTTTTGGTAGAGTGCCAATCCATTCCAAAGAGGAAGAAAGAGGCTCGTTGGTACACCAAATCTTGCAGGCTAGCTAAGATTGTCTTACTTTGTGCAATCAAATCAGGGTCTAGATCTGACATCCTGATGATTAGGACTCTGTACAAGGGTTCGATCTCAGATGCAAAAAGAAAGTGGGAGCAGACTAACAGGAAGTCCATGTTGAGCGCCATTAACATCAAGGACTATCTGACCTATTGGCATATTGTAGCAAATAAGGATCTAGGTATCTTGACTCCCCAGGATAGCAATATTCCTGCTTCTGTGTGGGTAGATCACTGTTCTCAGTTATATTTGGGAGTGGCGGCACAGGAATCAAGCCAGGTTGCTCCCAATGTCTTAGCAGCTAGTGAGCTGAGCCCTGTTTCAACCACTGGTGATGGAATAGATACGGGCAACAAGTTAGCATTCCAGGCAGTCTACGTTGTTTCGGATGATGAAGTTTCTAGAGCTATGGAGTTGATTATACCCAATAAAGCACAAGGGGGGAGGGAGCACACTGCTTCTCATCCCAGCACAGTTCTCCCCATCGATCCTGGTAAATGCAGTACTCTTACTTTCAAAGTTGCTGTAGTTCTTCACCAAAGTTGGTACAGGTAGTGCTGTTATCTCTAGACACGTGTTTCTGGGTTTAGCCCTTCATCAGTAGAGAGCAAAAGTAATGTAGTGTCGTGTAGTTCCTATAGTACCCATGCAGGACCTGCGCGTTTGGATAACATAAACTGTGGGCTTGGTAACTGACTGGCTCTGTGCACCCCCACCGCGTATGTTAGCCTGATTTGCATTAGCTAGCTCACAGTGCCAATAGAATCTCCTCTTATCGGGGAGAGATTAGTTTCTGGCAACCTTAGACCATGACAACCCTAATTCCTCAGAATCGTGGAAACAATGTACTACTTTTCGCTCAGTCACTCATGCTTACATATTCGGTTTGTCTCAGAGAGTTACACAGAATAAACAGTCTGGGCGTTTCAATAAGTATTTATTGAACAGTTGTTATTCTAGTGTAAAATATATGTGCTGCAGAAACCAGCAGACAATAGCAGAAATATATTATCAGCAGTACGATAAAAGCAAAGGGATAGAACAGTTCTACCATATTGCAATAATCATGAATACATACATGAATATAAAAAGCATTATGAAAAGTGCGCGTACTCCTACGATGTCTAACTAGATGTACCTGAGTCTACCTAGCGTATGTGTAGGGCTAAAAGTCTAAGTGCCAAGAATCCTTCTAGGATTTAGTCGAACCCCCATACCCGAATAGAGAGAGTGTGGGACCCCGTCCTGGTCTCGAGTTGGACACACCTCAAGGGCTGTGTCAGACCGCTGTCAGCTGGAGCGACTGCATGCAGGAGCCTAAGCGTCTCTGGTCAGTGTGTCAGCATGGAAGTCTCGGTTCCCTCTGTCTTACCGGGGTAAGATGTGGTGTATTTATACCCTGAAGACTCTAGTTGCTTCGTATGGTTTGTATTGGCCCTTGTTAGACGTGAGGAAGATGTCAGGGGTGAACTTTGTACATACATATTATGCAGGTGGTGTATTCCTAGAGAGCCATGCATAATTGATGAGTACAGTGTGGGCCTGTGTTTGGGAAAAACCCTGCTGTATTCAAAACCACAGACTAGATAACGTTCAGCCCTCAGAGCTCGTTGTGTACTAGCAAGGACCAATGTAGGTGAAAGATCATGCCTATATAAGGAATCATGACTATAATAGGACATGTACTGTCATGACCGTAATAGGGCATATGCGGCTTTGACCATAATAGGACAAGTACGAATATGACCGTATTAGGGCAAATACGAATATGTCCATTTTAGGGCATGTATGAACGGGTCTACATTAGGGCCTCTATACGGGACATAACACCCACTCCTCTTCCAAATAGGATGACAATGACCATGCTTAAAATCTGGACTATTTAAAAACTTTTTTTTTAAAGCAAGTAAAAACATGGTTTTAAAATTGTTAAAAAAATTCAAAAATGTTACAATTCAGCTATTTCCAATTCCCACTAAAAAAAGAAATGTCTACTTTGTTTCTCTATATAAGTTGCTTCACTCAAAGCGGAAGAAGGCCATGCTTTTCTCAAGCAAAAGTGTCAATTTAGGAAATGTTCCAAATTTGCTCGTTTATTATGAAAACGAGTGGAGAAGCCGAATTCTTTCCCAGGACGCGATGAGCCAATTTGAGATTAGGTGTCCTGGCTGGGAAGCACAACATTATCAGTGTGAGCTACTGCAGACGACAAATCCAACGCCTCATAGAGAACGTCAATCGCTCATAGATGGTATGTAGCACTGCCAACAGTCGGTGCTGCGGCAGCTTGTGCGGCAGTTGTTACCTGGGTGCCTGAGGAGGAGTCACCTAACCCAGCAGGAGCAAACAGCACCTGTGGATTCTCCAGGAATGCATTCATCAGAATCGGAAGCCGCTGGGGACAACGCAGAGCATGGGCCTTTAGGGCGTCCAGCATTGCATCCGTGTCCGGAGGCGCATCTGATGGAAATGTTAGACAAAGATCCAACGTGCATTCTTCTCCGCAAAGCAGGCAACGAAGAACAGGTAAGATGCAGTCTACCCAGACTGGTCGAAAGGATAGAAACCAGGAGGCATTGAGTTCTCGCAGGCAAGAAATGCCCAGAAGTTTTACCATGCGGTCACAGTATTTCCGCTCCAGGAGCATGTTCGCCAATCCCTCGGGAATTGGGCCGTCCATTGCGTAGCAGTAGTATTATGAATAGGACCCCTGCAACCAGCAATAGGATAAGCGGGAGTCCTCCGAATACGCTTCCCAATAAGGAGTGTATAAAATTTGGGATTACTCCGAGGACTGTTTGAAAGGTGCTTAACAGTCCTGACCCTATGGTCTTAAATAGGTGTACAATACCGCTCGTATCAGACATATTGAAGATACGTCCCACCATTTCTACAAAATGAAAGGGGCAGTTTGTACGTATAAGCGCCTGTATCTCAGTCGAGGTCCTTGCAACTTGAAGTTCATAGGTTTCTCGAGCGGAGGTTAAGGGCACGAGTTGCTGTAAAAGCATGGCTTGCAGTCTGCTCAGAGTATCAAATTGTATGAAAGAAACGTTCAGTGAAGGCCATAGCGGCGCCTCCCTGACTGTGTTCAGTGGCAGAAACAATACTTGCATACAGCAAGTAACCCTGGAGTTAACAGTGACCAGATATGCGACGCCTGGAAGCATCCCACAGCAACCTTGACCATTTAGCATCAAGTAACTCCCATTCGAGAGCAGCTCGAAAACCGGCATGATCACTGCAGCTGGGGTCCCAGTCATGTGACACGATAGGTTTGCTACTGAATCGTTTCAGGCTCCATGCAGGGAAATATCCTGACACATGAGAGAACCGCTTAAAGCGTTATTGCAGTTTGTACCACTCAGATACACTACTCGATCCCCATTCCGGCATCGATATCTATATGGTAACTCCCAAGTTTCCTTAATGTATCCCTTACCAATTTTTTCATATGTGCCTGCCTGCCTTTGCTCGAGGCAATATTGAAACTGAAACGTAGTGACCGGCAGAGCGATTTGGCCATGAATTAGCCATTCAGTTGATGGTAATTCGGCTACAGTAAATGGTAACCTTTCCAGTTTCTCAATACGCAGCATTGTATATTTGGCTCCCCTTTGTGCCATTTCTGTCTGTTTATCAGTTAGATTGTATTCTGAAAACAGAGACGTGGTGTTTATAAAACGCCAGGGCACATAGCCTGCACGCAAAGATTGTAGCGTCCAGCTTAGCATCATAATAGAACGTAGCTGAGATTGCCCGTGTTGTAACAAGGCCAGATCTTGTTCTAATATGTCGATCGCCGAAGACACAATGCTGCCTAAGGAGTAAATCCTGGAGGTCAAAGTGGTTAACCCATTATCCACTACAGCTAATGCCTTCTCTAGGTTAATACGGTCTATTTCCCGTATTCTTTCTGCGGCCTCCTTTTGGGATATTTTCCAGTTTTCATTATAATAGGCATAAATGCTGGCGTATAGGAAACGTTTCTGATGTGTTTTCCTTGGGCCTAGTAAAAAATCCCTAAGGTCTACATCAGGTGTGAGAAAGGTCAAGTGATGTTTCACTTCTGTGAGTGTTGAGGTCTCTAACCAATCAAGGCACAACTTCCCAACACTATAGGATGTCACTACCCCTGGGTGTTGTCTCTGTAGATAGCGTGTATCTGGCCTATGGATACTAAACCCTTCGGCTGAATTCATAAATCTCTGTTGACAGGTGTTTGTGTCAATGGGCCAAATCAGCCATTTCATCCAATCAGGATCTGATCTGTTGTACTGGAGAATGTCATCTAATCCTACCCCTTGTGTAGTTGAATTCTGCTCCCCACCCATCTGTGATGGTGTAGGAAACCCGGGTGAGTTCAGTTCCTTATTCTTGGCTAGTCCAAGACAGGATGTCTGCTGCACAGTTTCATTCAGAAATATGATCTGCTGTGGAATGAGGCATGCTCTAAATAGCGCTTCTGTTCCCTGGACTTGCCAGTCCCTCGAACCCCAGATTGATTTTAAATCTATAGTGTCCTTCCATAGGTCGAAACCCTGTGTAGACAACTGGGCCATAAAGGAAGCAGAGTAAATCAGTTTGGTGTTAGTTAACATAATTTTCTGTGCTGATGTTTTTGCTACTTTGTAATAAAATGACTTTGGGTCAGATGTGTTGAACCCTGAAAAGTATGTGAATTTCTGTGCAAAAGTTTGCAAACTACCTTTTGGAGGTGTTGGGCAGTGTTCCCACTGGTGGTATTCAAATACATTTCTAGGTGTTATAGATTTGTGCAAGAAATGATGACCATAATGTTGGTAACAGTACAATGTATCATAGTCTGAAGTACCGTCTAACATTTCATTGTTCGGAAATGCGGCAGTTTTTTCTAAATCAGACATCATAGCATTTACAGTTTCAGTGTCCCAATCATCAGAAAATGTACTGGAGGTAATGATATCAGTTAAAGAAATTTTAAATACATGTTTAAGCTTTAAAAGTTCAGTCGGACCGAATATATCATAATCAATCTTGTCCCATACTATACCATCCGGTATAGGAACTGCTGTGATGTTCACTGAAGACAAGTCTCTTGGTTCACGATGTGAAGACTGGTGTGGTTTTAAAATCAAATTGACTCTCTGGGCTGTCGAGCTGTGCTGGAGGTATCGTCCATTAATAAGCATACTAAAAGTTATTATTAAACCTAGCCAGAAAAGAAAAAAGAAAATCCCAGTGATATACCATAGTTCAATCCAAGGTGACACCAGGTAAGTCTTTCTAAAAAAGTTCAAAAAGTCAGTGAGTTTCTGTTTGTGTGATTTTTTGGCTGGCGTCGTTTCCGGCTCGCTTGGATCCAGTGAAAACGTATCAAAGTTCATGAAATAGCCAGAAGCAGTTCGATCAATTGTTGGAATTGCATCGGGATTTGTTGAAATTGGATTTTGCTCTTGACGAGGCATGTTGACGTAGATGTCTGTAGTCGGTCTTAATGCAACTTGGTTGTTAAGTTGAGTTTCTTCTTGTTGAAGTGGAACGAGTTCCATAGCATTGTTGCTTAGTCCATCATTCCGTACAGGTGGCTCTTCAAACGTGATGAGTCTTTCTGTCTGGACTTCTTGGATTGTAGCAAGAGGAGGGAGTCTGCTACTGTGGAGTCCACGAGGCCTACTGTTTAGTATCGGCCACATAGTGTGGTTTGATTAAGTCGATTGAGACAAATCTTTTCTCCTTTTTCCCGGCAAGAGGCGGCAGAAGTACAGTTCTTGTGCCTTGGATTGCAAGGACCGGTACAGGCTTTCTGTAGGATGCCCCAAATTCTTTCTTATCAGCAATCTTCTCTCTGACCAGATCCCCGACTTTTGGGATCCAGACAGGTCTTGCCGTTACTGCCTTGACTTCCTCAGTGGCGGTCTGTTTCTGGAGCACGTTACTTTGTTGTGTCCTGGATTCATTTAGATCCTGTAAAACAGCCAAACGATCATGGATATCAAATGGTTTTTCATCCGCCACTGTGCCTTCACAATCAAGATCAGGTACCCACATTCTTGTCCCAAATAGGACCTCGTAAGGAGTGACACCTCCTAGAGAGCTTCTTGGCTGATTATTTATTGCTTGTTGTACCCCATATAAGTGATCGACCCATCTACCGCCCTTGCCTAATACCCTAGCTGTTAAAGATTGCTTTAAGTCCCGGTTTTTCCTCTCCACAACAGAATTTCCCTCGGGATGGTACGGAGAGGAGTACCGCAATTCTACGCCCATTTCTTCCATGGCCTCTTTGTAAGCCCGAGAGCTAAACGCCGGGCCACGGTCAGAATGTAACGTGCCAATTGCGTATGTGCCGATAAAGACTCGCAAATCTTTTATAACAGTTCGAGCGTCAGCACAGCGCTGAGGCCAAACCCATAGGAATCTAGAGCAGGAGTCCACTGCAACCATGATATATTTCTTGGACCCATCAGATTGTAGGGGTTCGCAGTGGTCCAAATAAACACATGGGAGAGGTTTGTCTGATTTCAGCAATGGTGTCTGCGCTGGGCGTGTTACGGTGGAGCCCTTCATCTGCTGACAGATGTCGCATTTCAAGACATAGTCTTTAGTCTGCTTTGTTAACCCTGGCCACCAATAGCGCTGTTTCAGTAGAGAAATAGTCGCTGTAACGCCTGTATGTGCAGAACCCAAACCCTCGTGTGCTGCTAGAATTAAGCCTTGCCTACGATCCATATTTGGTATTACTCTATCCCCCACTCCAGGAATCTGAGCATATGGAATGTTTTGTGCATCTAACTTGTAGGAGTACTTGAGTGGAAATTTCTTTGGTACTGCTGTGCTGCCTTTGCGTGAAGCATTGACAGCTACCATAATCTTGCCGTCTACTCTCGTTTTTGAACGAGTAACTGCAGCTACGGCGGCTGTGCATACAGCCCCCTTTGCGGCTTCATCAGCCAATGAATTCCCTTCAACGTGAACGCCATCACGCTGATGACTCAGTGTATGTATCACGTGAGCCCTTGGTAGTTCGTTTCTTAACTCCACTACCTGTTCCCATAGCATTTTATGCTTAATTGTGCCACCTTTTGCATCTTTGAACCCGTTTTGTTCCCAATTATGTAAATATTCATTGTACGACTGTACACAGTAAAAGGAATCACACACAATTAGTGTGGGGAATTCGTGTTCCGTGTTTACAAGTGCCAGTATCAGTGCTTTTAACTCTGCCAACTGAACCGTGCAGTCTCCTAGAGATTGCGTTTTAGTGCAACTCGGATGGAACTTTCCATCGTGCATGCGACCTTTAACAATCGCACACACTGCTCTGTAAGCTTGCTTACTCCCTATGGCTGGTTGAGCAGATCCGTCAGTGTAAATAATGTATTCATACTGATCTAGAGGCAAAATCTCATTTGGAAGAGGATATTCTTGTTCGTATTGCAGAAATGCTTGTGTTTTTAAATTTTGATCAAATCTGTATTCAACATCCGTTGCAGTAAGAGAATTAGCCTATTGTATCCATCTGGGATGTAAGGCTTTCGCATTTGGAAAGCTAGCCTTTGTAACAGCCTCTAAGGCTGGTACTGGGGTCACGACAATTATGCGTTTACCCTGAGCCAGAGCTCTTTCTCTTGCTACAGCGGTCTGAACTGCTGTCAGGATTTTTTCTGTTGAAGTGAAACGCATCTCTGCGTTTGTGTACAGGTGTGATTTGTATGCGATTGGTACTGTTTCGCCTTCATTGAAAGTTAAATAAGTGTACCCGCATTACCCGCTATTACTCGGATCACTAAGTTGCGTACGTTTACGCGTGTCTGTAACTGTTTAGAAGCTATCATGTCTTCCTGTAGGGAACGCAGGATATTTGTATGTTCCTGTGTCCATTGTCTGATTGAAAAATCAGGTTTTATTAAGTCGTAGAAAGGTTTTACTCTTTCTGCGTAATCCAAAATGTATGTTTGACCAAAATTTAGGAATCCCAGTATTGATTGTAAATTCTTCAATGATTTTGGAGGTTGGAGCAGCGCACACTTTTCTAAAAAGTTAGCTGCTAGGTTTTTCCCTTCACTTGACAGCTCATACCCTAAAAATAGGACACTGAGGTGGGCAATTTTTGATTTTTTGAAATTAAATTTATAGCCCTCAGAGGCGAATCCCATAATAATGGTGCTCACCCTGGTCAAGTGCCTCTGTAAGTCATCGTCCGTCAGATAAATATCATCCACATAGGACAATGCTTCTTCATCCACATTTTGGAGAAACTCTGTTACTCTTGCTGAAAATACCCCAGGGCTGTTTTTATACCCTTGGGCTAGTCGACAAAATTGTCGCTGGGTCCCTAACGCACTGAATGCGGTCAGATACCTGCTTTCAGGTGCTATATTTTGGCAGAAAAATCCATTTGAGGTATCAAGCGTTGTTTTGTATTTTTTGCGCACAATGTTATTCATTAATGCGGCAATATGTGCATTTTGAACTGCAAATGTCTTTGTGCAAGTGTTTAAATGTCTGTAATCCAAAACTAAACGATATGTGTTGTCAGGTTTCATTACGGGAAACAAAGGATTGTTCATAGGTGAAGTGCAATTTTCAATCACCCCCTGGTATTCTAGTTGATCTAGGATCTCCCTGACTTGTTTTTTAGCTTCCTGCTTTATAGGGTATTGCCTTTGAGCATTTGGGGAAACTTTTAACGAGATCACCTGGTGGGTTGAATCCTCATCCCAACCAACATGATTTTTGTACAATGCTGGAGCTAGGGCAACCACCCACTCCTGCGCATATGCATGTTTTAGGTGAATGGGAATGAGGTCAGAAAATGCTGGAAAAATTACTGTTTCTCCCCTAGGGCACTCCATGACGAATGTTGGTGGCCAGTCTTGTTCTGCTAATAGAATGTCATAACCAGATGGCAGATTTTTCCAAAAGAGACCTTTAATTTTCCTGGGCTTGTCCCCCTCCAGCTGGAGTGTTATCTCATGTAACTTATGTGGGACACTTACCCGAGTATCAGGTGTTTCCACCGTGATATACTCACTCAACTCCGCTGTCACCAGAAATTCCTTCAGGTTCTGGCAAGCTATCGTTACTTCTGCTGTCTAGCATCGTCAGAGCCCATTCCCCGTTCAGAAGCTGTGTCCTCAGAATTCTGGGCATGTCTGATCTTGAGACCTGCTACCTTCTTCTTTTTGAACTGAGGTTTCTGTTTTTGTTTATCTTCTTTTTTAGGTGCGTAGTCCGCAGCGCGTTGCGTGTCTCTAGACTTTGTACGCTCCTCTGACCGTCCTTCCCTCTCAGAGTTTTTTGATGAACCTTGAAAGGAACGAGAGGAACGTGTATCAGTATCCTGATACCTGTCAGGTTTTTTAATATTATCCCTATTCCTGAGGTTATACCTCCTTTCAGAGGGCTCCTGTAGAGGAGACCTACCTCTGGATTGAGATCTTCTGTCTTTAGACTTTTGTTGTTTTTTATTTTCCCACTTCTTTTTAGAAGAAGTAGGCGTCTGCTTTGTAGTGTCCTTTTCAGGACTGCCCACCAGTTGTGGTTTTAATGCTTTCCCACCTAGACTGTCTCTGCCTAGTTCTGCATATGCAGTTTCAATTATTTTGGGTAGTTCGTGTTGTTGATCTATTGGACCGAACTCCGTTAGGCGTTGGTGGATCGCCACTGAAGCTGCTTCCCCCTTAATGTTAGCTAGTATTATGGCTGATACCTGGTCAAAGTTATTTAGTAACTTCATCCCTAAGTTAAGGGCAGGTTCTGCTCCGTACTCATTTTGTATCTGTCTCAATATGTCAGGTACTACTGCTAATGATGGGATACCATGTGTTCTGGTATATATGGCAGCAAAGACTGAACCCCGAGAGGTGCAGTCCTCTACTTGTGGTGTGATCCCCATGGGCAAGCAGATTATTAGAATTCTGTGTTTTTCATAGGTGGTAGTATTCAGGAATACTGCCTCAAGCTGAGTTATTTTCTGAGCTATCCAGAATGGTATTTGTTCACGTTTTGCAGGCATTTTGCCCATTACCGCGTGTAATGTTTGAGGAGTAATTTTATTTCCTGTCCCCTGAGCTGGAGTACTAGTTGCTGCACCTGGTGCAGGTTGGATTGTTAAAGTCCTCATGACGAATTGTGTCAAGTTTCTGTAGATTTTAATTAAATCTCTGTGTTGTATGAGTAATTCTGGCTGTGGCATTGTTCCAATGTCAGGATGCGGTGTGTAAGCCGCTAGTATTGGCCATGTGGCCCCGTCTCCTCCGAGCGGGCCTAATCTAACTCTTCCTCGTACGTGGGGTAGGGCGCCATTAAACCAGTAATGATGTTCCTGGTAAGTGAGTGGAATCTCTATGTCCTTAAACGGGGCATATTCCAGTGGTGCATCTCCTGCTATGTAGTAGTGAAATGTATTTGTTATTGCATTTGCTGCTGGGAATGTAACCCATGAATAGAACACCTCTCTTTTGTTTGATTTGTGTGCCTCAATCACGAAAACAACCATGCCTCCCTTGGCTGGTAAGCCATTTTCTAAGGATCTTCTCCTTCCGTTAAGAAATTCAGGTCAACTCTCTCATCCGCTGCCTCCTAGTCAGGCATGTTTAGAGGAAGAAGTGTTCACAGGGAACTAAGATGAGGTGTTATGCACAATTTTTTAGGGGCTAAATGTCCTCCAAGCTTGATTAACCAACAGCCAATAAATAGTATTCTTGTACTACTCAGCTATGGCGGAGTTTGTGCCCACCCACTCCAGACGTCTCTGGGGTTTTGTGAGTAGGTTTTCTGAGAATAGCACGACTGAACTACTCAGATTCTACTGTTAAATAAGTACCCAACCAACGTTGGCGGCGCCATGTCGTGTAGTTCCTATCGTACCCATGCAGGACTTGCGCGTTTGGATAACATAAACTGTGGGCTTGGTGACTAACTGGCTCTGTGCACCCCCACCGCGTATGTTAGCCTGATTTGCATTAGCTAGCTCACAGTGCCAATAGAATCTCCTCTTATCGGGGAGAGATTAGTTTCTGGCAACCTTAGACCATGACAACCATAATTCCTCAGAATCGTGGAAGCAATGTACTACTTTTCGCTCAGTCACTCGTGCTTACTTATTCAGTTTGTCTCAGAGAGTTACACAGAATAAACAGTCTGGGCGTTTCAATAAGTATTTATTGAACAGTTGTTGTTCTAGTGTAAAATATATGTGCTGCAGAAACCAGCAGACAAGAGCAGAGATATATTATCAGCAGTACGATAAAAGCAAAGGGATAAAACAGTTCTACCATATTGCAATAATCATGAATACATACATGAATATAAAAATCATTATGAAAAGTGCGCGTACTCCTACGATGCCTAACTAGATGTACCTGAGTGTACCTAGCATATGTGTAGGACTAAAAGTCTAAGAGCCAAGAATCCTTCTAGGATTTAGTCGAACCCCCATACCTGAATAGAGAGAGTGTGGGACCCCGTCCTGGTCTTGAGTTGGACACCCCGCAAGGGCTGTGTCAGACCGCTGTCAGCTGGAGCGACTGCATGCAGGAGCCTAAGCATCTCTGGTCAGTGTGTCAGCATGGAAGTCTCGGTTCCCTCTGTCTTACCGGGGTAAGATGTGGTGTATTTATACCCTGAAGACTCTAGTTGCTTCGTATGGTTTGTATTGGCCCTTGTTAGACGTGAGGAAGACGTCAGGGGTGAACTTTGGACATACATATTAAGCAGGTGGTGTATTCCTAGAGAGCCATGCATAATTGATGAGTACAGTGTGGGCCTGTGTTTGGGAAAAACCCTGCTGTATTCAAAACCACAGACTAGATAACTTTCAGCCCTCAGAGCTCGTTGTGTACTAGTGAGGACCAATGTAGGTGAAATATCAAGCCTATATAAGGAATCATGACTATAATAGGACATGTACAGTCATGACCGTAATAGGGCATATGCGGCTTTGACCATAATAGGGCAAGTACGAATATGACCGTATTAGGGCAGATATGAATATGTCCATTTTAGGGCATGTATGAACGGGTCTACATTAAGGCCTCTATACGGGACATAACAGTAGAGCAGAGAAAAGTCATCAGGGGTTGCTGAAATGCTGCCCAAGTCTTCACAGGTCACAGTACCACTCCACAGGCACACAGGTGCATCCCAGGAGAGCTTGTCAGCTCATTGGCTCAAGGGAGCCTTTCAAACACAAGGGGGGAGGGAGCTCACTGCTACTCATCCCAGCACAGTTCTCCCCATTGCATCCTGGTAAATGCAGTACGCTTACTTTCAAAGTTGCTGTAGTTCTTCATCAAAGTTGGTACAGGTAGTGCTGTTTTCTCTAGACACACGTTTCTGGGTTTAGCCCTTCATCAGTAGAGAGCAAAAGTAGTGTACAGCAGAGAAAAGTTATCAGGTGTTGCTGAAATGGTGCCCAAGTCTTCACAGGTCACAGTACAACTCCACAGGCACACAGGTGCATCCCAGGAGAGCTCGTCAGCTCATTGGCTCAAGGGAGCCTTTCAAACACAAGGGGGAGGAAGCACACTGCTTCTCATCACAGCACAGTTCTCCCCATTGCATCCTGGTAAATGCAGTACGCTTACTTTCAAAGTTGCTGTAGTTCTTCACCTAAGTTGGTACAGGTAGTGCTGTTATCTCTAGACACATGTTTATGGGTTTAGCCCTTCATCAGTAGAGAGAAAAACTAATGTAGAGCAGAGAAAAGTCATCAGGGGTTGCTGAAATGGGGGCCAAGTCTTCACAAGTCACAGTACCACTCCACAGGCACACAGGTGCATCCCAGGAGAGCTCGTCAGCTCATTGGCTCAAGGGAGCCTTTCAAACACAAGGAGGAAGGGAGCACACTGCCTCTCATCCCAGTACAGTTCTCCCCAATGCATACTGGTAAATGTAGTACTGAAAACTTTCAAAGTTGCTGTAGTTCTTCACCAAAGTTGGTACAGGTAGTGCTGTTCTCTAGACACGTGTTTCTGGGTTTACCACTTCATCAGTAGAGAGCAAAAGTAATGTAGAGCAGAGAAAAGTCATCAGGGGTTGCTGAAATGGTGCCCAAGTCTTCACAAGTCACAGTACAACTCCACAGGCACACAGGTGCATCCCAGGAGAGCTCGTCAGCTCATTGGCTCAAGGGAGCCTTTCAAACACAAGGGGGGGAGCACACTGCTTCTCATCCCAGCACAGTTCTCCCCATTGCATCCTGGTAATTGCAGTACGCTTACTTTCAAAGTTGCTGTAGTTCTTCACCAAAGTTGGTACAGGTAGTGCTGTTATCTCTAGACACGTGTTTCTGGGTTTAGCCCTTCATCAGTAGAGAGCAAAAGTAATGTAGAGCAGAGAAAAGTCATCAGGGGTTGCTGAAATGGTGCTCAAGTCTTCACAGGTCACAGTACCACTCCACAGGCACACAGGTGCATCCCAGGAGAGCTTGTCAGCTCATTGGCTCAAGGGAGCCTTTCAAACACAAGGGGGGAGGGAGCACACTGCTACTCATCCCAGCACACTTCTCCCCATTGCATCCTGGTAAATGCAGTACGCTTACTTTCAAAGTTGCTGTAGTTCTTCATCAAAGTTGGTACAGGTAGTGCTGTTATCTCTAGACACATGTTTCTGGGTTTAGCCCTTCATCAGTAGAGAGCAAAAGTAGTGTACAGCAGAGAAAAGTCATCAGGTGCTGCTGAAATGGTGCCCAAGTCTTCACAGGTCACAGTACCACTCCACAGGCACACAGGTGCATCCCAGGAGAGCTTGTCAGCTCATTGGCTCAAGAGAGCCTTTCAAACACAAGGGGGGAGGGAGCACACTGCTACTCATCCCAGCACAGTTCTCCCCATTGCATCCTGGTAAATGCAGTACGCTTACTTTCAAAATTGCTGTAGTTCTTCACCAAAGTTGGTGCAGGTAGTGCTGTTATCTCTAGACACGTGTTTCTGGGTTTACCACTTCATCAGTAGAGAGCAAAAGTAATGTAGAGCAGAGAAAAGTCATCAGGAGTTGCTGAAATGGTGCCCAAGTCTTCACAAGTCACAGTACAACTCCACAGGCACACAGGTGCATCCCAGGAGAGCTCGTCAGCTCATTGGCTCAAGGGAGCCTTTCAAACACAAGGGGGAGGAAGCACACTGCTTCTCATCACAGCACAGTTCTCCCCATTGCATCCTGGTAAATGCAGTACGCTTACTTTCAAAGTTGCTGTAGTTCTTCACCAAAGTTGGTACAGGTAATGCTGTTATCTCTAGACACATGTTTCTGGGTTTAGCCCTTCATCAGTAGAGAGCAAAAGTAATGTATAGCAGAGAAAAGTCATCAGGGGTTGCTGAAATGGTGCCCAAGTCTTCACAAGTCACAGTACAACTCCACAGGCACACAGGTGCATCCCAGGAGAGCTCGTCAGTTCATTGGCTCAAGGGAGCCTTTCAAACACAAGGGGGGGGAGCACACTGCTTCTCATCCCAGCACAGTTCTCCCCATTGCATCCTGGTAATTGCAGTACGCTTACTTTCAAAGTTGCTGTAGTTCGTCACCAAAGTTGGTACAGGTAGTGCTGTTATCTCTAGACACGTGATTCTGGGTTTAGCCCTTCATCAGTAGAGAGCAAAAGTAATGTAGAGCAGAGAAAAGTAATCAGGGGTTGCTGAAATGGTGCTCAAGTCTTCACAGGTCACAGTACCACTCCACAGGCACACAGGTGCATCCCGGGAGAGCTTGTCAGCTCATTGGCTCAAGGGAGTCTTTCAAACACAAGGAAAGAGGGAGCACATTGCTTCTCATCCCAGCACAGGAGGTGAAGCAGTGTGCTCCCATCCCCCTTCTGTATTTCCAATAAAGCCCCTAGTTTATAAGGTACCTGGGGCTGTCTTTAAATTATATAGGGATGTCTGGTGTTCTCTTTTTTCATATTTTTTTAGCGCCATCTTGAATGGTGCACCCATGCCTTCTACCTGGGCCATAGCAGAGATAATCCCGATCTTTAAAAATGGTTTCCAGGGCCCTGTCCTCAAACTATAGGCCAATTAGCCTTATTGACAGCTCACTGAAGCTGGTTTGTTGGGTTATCTAGAACCGATTGAGTGGGTAGCTGACCATAACATTTTAACCCCTTTGCAGGCAGGTTTTAGGGACAGTGTAGGAACTCTGGACCAGATGTTTTGTTTACAATTATATTATTGGAAATATGTTTTGTTGGGCAGAGGCAGGCTGTATGTTATCTTTGTGGATCTACAGTCTGCCTTTGACCTAGTCCCTGGAGATCTGTTTTGGAAGATCCTAAAGGAGATGGGGTGCCAGGGTATTCTGTAGAGATCCTTAATAGAGTGAATCTGAACCACTATGCGCAGGTCACGTGCGGACCACAGGGTGAGTTAACAGACCCTATTCCAGTTGGCTGCGGAGTTAGGCTGGGATGTGTGTTAGCTCCTATTCTTTTTCTTTTATATATTAATGATTTGGTTTTGCAATAGAAGCAATGTGAGGGAGATGTCCCACGGCTTGCCGGGGTTAAGATTCCAGCCCTCCTATTTGCAGATGATACCCTGTTGATAATATCCAAGTCCCCTATGATGATTTAGTTCCTTCTGGACTGTTTTGAGTTTTTCTGCAGGCAGCGAGGGCTTGAGATCAACCTCGGCAAGACCAAGTTTATTGTTTTTAATCCCTGTCCGACTGCTCGTGTCAACCCGAGGGTCAATGGAGTAACTCCAGAAAGAGTCCAGGTGTTCGAATACCTGGGAGTCACACTTACAGAAAAGTTTGACTGGTCTAATCATATTCAGATGCGTAGTTTCAAGTTAGAGCAGCTTTGTCAGGGTATTTTGAGGGCATATCGAGCTTCCATTTTCCGACCAGTGACTCCTGCCCTTGAAATCTATAAAAGCCAGGCATTAGGGGCCTCTTTATATGGTGGTAAACTTTGAGGTTTCCAGGATTCTTGTACACTAGAAACAATAGAAAACTGTTTTGCAAGGAACCTTTGTGGTTTGCCAGTGACTACTCCGCTTGTTCCTATACATCTTGATTATGGCCCTTAAACGGATTAGTGATGTAGCGAGGTTGAGACCACTTTTGTTCTGGCGAAGGTTGTGGGTAACCCCTTAACTTTCCCCTTTTTGTATGGCCCTTGAAGATGTTATGAGCCAACCTGGGGCTTGTAAAATTCCTTGGTTCCTGTCTATGAAGGATTGTTAGGGTTGAATTGGATATTCAAATTTGTGGTCATCCCCTGGTGATGCTGGCTCAATTTCCAAAGCAGCTAAAAAGTGTCTATTGGCAATATATTGATAACCAAGCCCTTTGCTCTGTAAGGGTAAGGTCGCTTACTGATTCCTTTTTGGATTCTAGAATTGATTAACATATGTAATCTTATTAGGATGAAATTGAACCTCCACTGGAAAAGACTTTATATGCCAAATTTCGGCTAGGGATCCTTCCTTAACGGGCATTTACTGTAAAATGGAATCAATGTGCAAATGAAGGTGGTAGTTTCTGTCCCTTTTTCTCTCAGATTGAGGAAAAGATTGAGCATGTTGTAATGTTTTTCCCAGGTTACCATGCGATTAGAAATAAGTGGGTCTTACCGGTCTGCCGAAACCTAGGGATGAGGAATTTTAGGATTGCAATTAGGATTTTAAGAAGTAACACCAACCAATATATTGTGTTTGCCGTTTCCCAATGTTTATTGCATATGTGGAGGTGAAGACAGAAAAGTGTATCTAATTAATAGGCATTTATCATTTTACATTTTAATGACTTTGATGATTAGATATTTATCCTGTATGTTGTATTTAATGCACATTTGATCATGGACAGTATAGAATTGGATTATTTTATGAACTGGTATGTTGTGTTAATTGTTTTATTCTATTAATTGTACTGTATTATGTTTTATTTGTCCTTTTATGGCCATGTGCCAGATTCATGATGCTGATATAAGCCACCCCTAAGGTTGGCCCTAAACAGCCCATAAGGCATGGTGAAGTGTATTTGAAAAGTTGGACTGCCATGACATATAAAACGTTAAAATTTTATATGTCCTCGTAGTGAAAAAAAAACAAATTTGTTTTTCACTACTATGAGGACTACCTCTCCCATATTATAACATTAGACTACTATATTACATTTATTGAGTGCTAACATTTGATTGGAAACAGGTAAAAATGTCATGCTGGGTCTAACAAAAATTAAAACCATCTTTAATGGTAAAGTCAGATTTTAAGTCACAATTCTGAAAATGCTACTTTTAGAAAGTTGGCAGTTTCTTGTCTTACCCATTTACTGCCTCCATCTGTGTCCTGGATCACATGACTGTGAATAGTGGGCCTTTGTATATTCCTTCTGGACAGTGAGACAAAGGGGGATTAGATGTTGGCAGGATGGGCCATCTTGATTGAAGTGGTGGTGCTGTTTCTAGACCCACTTCTATTTCGAAGAGACTGCCTCCAGCACACTCACCAAAAATTTGACACCAGTCCTTTGCCACCCTAGACCTCTTAAAGCCTAGGCATGGGAGGAAGACAATTTCTAGAACCAGGTGTGGGGGGAAGTTCAGACGTTTCTCCTACTTCTACGGCTAGCGCCAGTTATAAATACTGACCCTGTCACACCAACACTTCAATTCACTCCTGGACCTGCGGAAAACACCCAGAAGGACTACCTTGTAGAGGACTACCCTGCTGCTTGAGGCCTGCTTTGTACTTCAGAGGACTGCCCTGCTGCTATCAGAGGACTGCCATGCTGCTTGAAGCCTGCCTTGTACCCACAGAAGACTGCTGTGATGCTTGTGGCCTGCCGTGCTGCTTCATCCCAGAAGTACTGGAGTAACTCCAAGGGCTAGTTGGCTAGCTTCCTCTTCTGAGCTACAGGGACACAGAAAGCTTCAACAACCTTCAACCCACACCTGGACCCTGCCTGAAGTGAGTCATGTCCTCCATGTGGTCACAACCCAGTCCTGGACCCTTGGAAGGGGTACTGAATGTGCCCAAACAACCAAAAGCAGAAACCTGGGTCTTAAAAGGTATTCCGCCATAAATTGGTCTGAAAACTGTCAGGAGAACGAGACCGATCTGCTCGTCGAACCACCCAAGGTTCATTGCCGGTCTGCTTGACTTCGTAATAGCTATTGCTGTGTTCTCCGCAGCAACAAAACCTGCTTAGTGGCTTCTCTCAGAAGGGGTTTACCACCTCATGGAGCCCTCATCGGTTACGGACTGCAGCTTCACACCATTGGTGATTTTCAGCTTCAAAAAAAGTGACAAAGTCCGAACGTAGAAATCTTCACTGCGACTTCGTCCAGCGGATCCTTGATGATGATGGCTCCTCCTCGGTTACTGCTGGCTGCCCTGACCAGCTGAGCTTTAATATCTCAGATATTTTTCTTCATCATCTCTTCTAGGTCTGAAGGTAAGCCAAGACCAGGCCCAATCCATTGCCTGAATCTGAACTACTCTCCAATGCACACAGCCATAACTTTTTACTTTGCCGCAGTTAAGTGCGACTAGATGCCTGCAGTTGGCGCTTTGATCTTTTGAGCCCTATTTTTCACTGAAAGCTTTATTAATTCTACCTCTGGTTCTACCTTTTGGATTTAAATAATTTTGATGTCATTTTATTTATTAAAAGTGTTTCTAAAGTGATGTGGGATTTTTCTTTTGTTGAGTTTTCACTTTATTACTGTTTGTGTGCTGCAAATACCTTATACATTGCCTCTAAGTTATGCCTGATTGGTATTTGTACCAAGCTATCAGAGAATTAAGCACATGTTATTCTAGCTTTTTTGTGATTCACCCTGGCATGGACTGTAATTGTTGTTTGAGAAGGGTATTCACCCCTCTAAATCAAAAACCCAGTTTCTTTCATTGAGTGTTTTGGCAATGACTGATTTTGAAGTGGGGCTCCAGGAGGCTCCAGGAGGCGACAGCTGTAGCAGGACTCTCTGAGCCTGCTCCACCCTCAGGCACTCAGACTTCCTCCACCTGCACTATTGTTGTCAACCAGTTTTCAAGAAAAAGTTCAGGCTGCGTACTCTCCATCACTTCTGGCAGACCTATTATCCTCATGGTACTCATCCTGGCTCTACCCTCCATGTATTATCCTCTTTCCACTAGGGACAGAGATTTAGTGGTCGCCAGTAGTTGTGTCACCTTCCTCTTCAAGTCTCCCACTGTGTCATCCAGATTGGATAGCCTCTCCTCTGCCATGGTAACTCATGCATCTACATTCTTCAGGTCTTGGCAGACCAGAGGCACGTCTATACTCACCTTACCAATTTTTTCCCAGACCAGCCATGTTTCCCTAATCACCTGCAGTATTGTATCCATTGAGAAATCAACATTACGCCTGATTACAACTCTGCCCTTTTGTTGTCCTTGTTGGAGCCATACTAGTCACTGGCTGTTCTCGAGTTCTGGTGTACTTGTCCATTTTATTGTGCTTAGGGGTACTCCCATCCCCTTGTTTATCTACTTCTAGTACTTGACTTCCCAAATGCCCAGGGTGACCAACATGGATCAATCAATCAATCAATCAGGGGAATTTAAGTGTGCTACTCACCCGTGAGAGTCTCAAGGTGCTGGGGCGGGTGGGGGTGAGCAGCTCCGGTCAGTCGAAGAGCCAGGTCTTGAGGGTCTTCCTGAAAATGTGCAGGGTGGCTGCGATGAAGTGAGAAGGTTCTTCCACCTGTTCTTGCTCTGCGGATGCGCGGGGGTTCGGAGAGGGCAAGGTAGGCGGATCGGAGGTTCCTTTTGGGTACGTGGAAAGAGATTCTATCGTTGAGATATTAGGGGCCGATGTTGTGGATGTATTTGTGGGCATGGGTGAGTATCTTGAAAGTTACTCTCTTCTCAATGGGGAGCCAGTGGAGGTTACGCAGGTGTCGGGTAATGTGTTTGTGTCGAGGGATGCAGAGAACGAGTCTGGCTGCAGTGTTCTGTATGGTCTGGAGTTTGCGGAGCAGGGACTTGTTGATCCTGGCTTAGACGGCGTTTCCGTAGTCCAGTCTGCTGGTTATGATGCGTGGGTGACGGTCTTCCTTGATTCGTGGGGGATCCATTTGAAGGTCTTTCGAAGGATGCGGAGGGTGTTACAGCAGGTGGAGGTGACAGCGTTGTCCTGTCGGGTCATGGAGAGGGAGGAGTTGAGTACGATGCTGAGGTTTCGGGTGTGGTCCGTGGGGGTGGGGGGTTGCTGAGGGCGGTGTTGTCCCATGCAGAGGGGAAGGGTCCTCGGACCTCTGTATTCTCTGAGTTGAGCTTCAGGCAGCTGCTGCTCATACAGGATGCAACGTCCTTCATTCCTTCCTGGAAGTTGAGTTTGGTGGTGATAGGGTTCTTGGTGAGGGAGAAGATGAGATGGGTGTCGTCGGCATAGGATACTATGCTGAGTCTGTGCTGTCTGACAATGGCGGCGAGGGGGGCCATGTAGATGTTGAAGAGCGTGGGATAGAGCAATGATCCTTGGGGTACTACGCAGTTGATTTCCGTGGGTTCGGAGAGGAAGGGTGGCAGTCTGATTCTTTGGATTCTACCGGTGAGGAAGGAGCAGAGCCAGTCGAGGGTGGTTCCCTGTATGTCGGCGTCATGGAGTCTGGCAGTGAGTGTGCGATGGGATACGGTGTCGAAGGCTGGAGAGAGGTCGAGTAGGATCAGAGCTGCGGTGTGTCCTTGGTCGAGGAGGGTGCGGATGTCGTCTGTGGCGGTGAGTAGGGCGGTCTCAGTGCTGTGGTTGCTGCAGAATCCGGATTGAGAGGGGTTGAGGGTGGAGTTTTCTTCAATGAATTTCGTTAGTTGGACATTGATGGTCTTCTCTGTGACTTTGGCCGTGAAGGGGAGGAGGGAGATGGGTCGGTAGTTCTTGAGGTCCGTGGGATCTGCTGAGGGCTTCTTGAGGAGGGGTCTGACCTCTGCGCATTTCCAGTTGTTGGGAAAGATGCCGGTTTCCAAGGTGGGGTTGATGGTGCATCGTAGTTCCGGAGTGATGGTGGTGGCAGCTCTGTAGAAGATGTGCAGGGAGTAGGGGTCCATGGCGGCTCCTGAGCGGATGCCTTTCATGGTCAATGCTGTGTTCGGTGGTGACTAGGGTCCAGGAGGAGATGGTGGGCTGGCTGGCATTGCTGGAGGAGGGAGTGGTTTAGGAGTCAGGTGTCTGGTCCATGAAGTTGTCATAGAGGCCCTTGATTTTCAGATGGAAGTAGGAGCCGAGCTTGTTGCAGAGGTCCTGGGAGGGGGTGATGTCCATGGTTTCGCTGGGGGTTTGGTAAATTCCTGGATGATGCTGAAGAGTTTCTTGGAGTTGCTGGAATTGGGGGCGATCTTGTTCTGGATGAAGGTCCTTTTGGTGGAGATGAGCATTTTACATTGAGGCATCCTCCCTATAACTTGCTTAGTATTTAGTTTGAAGGGGCAGGGATACTGGCTTTCCCTCCTGCATGCACACCTCTTATGTTGAGTGTATGTCTCTTTTCTGGGGGCCAGTGCCTTTCTCTTAGATGATTCATCCTCTGCATGGTCCACTGCCTTCTGTGCTGGCCTCCCTTTCTGCTGCTCTAGGGAGTCTAGATCTCTCCCCCAACAATATTCTAGCAAGAATGTAATTCAAATTGTTTTGTCAACTTATAAAACCTTACGTTTAAGAAGCCCTCATATTTTACTAAGATTATCACATTCTCAGATGGATGATTTGATCAATTAAATTGAACCTCCTTACATTAATAATTTCCTCTCTGAAAAGAGAGACTCCTTCTCAGACACAGCAGCCTTTGATTCAAACTCTCTTCACCTTGATATTAGAAATAAACTCACTCTTTTCACATTCAGAAAGAAATCATTTAAAACTCACATACTTTTTGATAGCCTATTTATATTTTTGCCAAATCAATACACTTTTTCTGATTTTCGATAGCACTTAGTTTGTCTTCTGAGCCCATCTGTTTCAATTGGTATGCGAATGTGTAACACATTTTTATAAATATATTTAAGTGCTACAGTGAAAGGCTCCAATATCGTCCCTTAAATAGCTGTAAATATCTATTTTCTACAACAGCGCAATTGGCTTTTTCTTATATCTAAGCAAACTAATCTGTAAACTATGTTATCTAAAAATGTTGTCGGAACATATTATTATGCACTTACTATAGTAATGATATAAATTTGTCAAATTGCCAGTGAGGTAAAAGAGACTTCACAACTCCTTGACCCCCTGATGACATTATATTGGGAAAAAGGGACAGCCAAGATAAAGAAATTGGATTATTAGCTGCGAGGGGTGAGAAGCCACCTCATAATATGATCACACATCCTTCTCAGGGCGAACCACTAAAGTCACTAAATAAACCTGTGCTCAAAGCTTCAGTTGATTGGCACAAAACAGTCATGTTTAACTTAGAGGCAAGGTGTAAAGTATTAGGCATGGGTGTTACTTGCAGAATTTCACTTTGCGGAGTTATCCAAAAACTCAGTGAGATTGTGCGGAATTCCGCCAATGGAAATCAGCGCAAATGTCACCACATGGTGCTTATGGGCGCGGCCATTTTGTTTTACCTGTTTCTGCTTCTCCTCCTGGCCTGCTTCTAGTCCTTCCTAATCCCCCCCATCTGATCATCCCAATCTTAATCTTACCTGTTGTCTACTTATTTTTTATCACTGTCTGTCTTTATGTGTGTGCATTTTATGTTTCTGACTGTTTTTTTAACTTTTTCATGACATTTGTACTTTATCTTTTGTTTTCCCTTCCTTATGTTCTACTTCTCCTGTTCCTTTTTCCGCTATGGCAGAAGCAGGCAGCAGCGGCGCCAGTGCCACCTGCACCACCTGTGGGCACCAGCGGCATGAAGGGGGCAGCCCTGCCCCATTTGCAGCAAGGTGGAGGTGGCTGCACTGATTGCTTAGGTACAGAGCAACCTCCCCCACATGCTGGCAGCAGGTTTGGCAAGGGTTACACCCTGCAGGAGCATTGGCTGCTCTGAGGGAGAGTGTGGTGGTGTGTGCACCACAGCACAGGAGTGCAGAGCACAGAGCAGCAGCTGATGCCCCTCTGGGCCGATATCATAGACTGGGAGCAGGACCTGCTCGAACTGGTAAATGTCAAGGTTGCAGGGCTCAGCTCGCCGAGCAATATATTTTTTTGTTTTCTAAAAATTCGGATACTTTTTTTTAAAATAGCATGCTCACACTCAGAGGTAAGTTAAATGTATGTGATGTGATTGACTCTCTCTCTCTCTCTCTTACTTAAAGTGTACCTTTCTACAGACTCATACGAAGTAGCCTAATCACTAATACCTCTGCCAATATGTCTTAAACTTCACTTTTGTCTTGCAGCTTCACTATTCAGCGACTACTAAGAGTGTTGGGCCTAGCCCAATATACAGCAGCATTTCTTTGCATGTCACTGTTGTTAGTCTCACCATATTCCTTAAATCATGCATGCATGTGTCTGTGCCTTTTGCTAGTGGAATCATACATAAAAGATACATACAAATAGATGTATCCCTGTGTTTTATAGGTCTAGCATCTTCAGATGCATAACACATGTGAAAATACATGTACAAGTAGAGACATACCTGAGTCACAAGACCATGCAGTCCTTTAAACTTGACAGACTGCACTTTCCATTTCAAGCAGACACCTAAATTTATACAGCATACCTCAAATGTTCCTTTCCACAGACTCATACGAAGTAGCCTAATCACTAATCCCTCTGCCAACATGTCTTAAACCTCACTTTTGTCTTGCAGCTTCACTATTCAGCGTCGGCTCAGAGTGTTGGGCCTAGCCCAATATACAGCAGCATTTCTTTGCATGTCACTGTTGTTAGACTTACCATATTCCTTAAATCATGCATGCATGTGTCTGTGCCTTTTGCTAGTGGCATCATACATAAAAGATACAGACAAATAGGTGTATACCTGTGTTTCACACATCTAGCATCTTCACCTGCATAACACATGAGAAAATACATGTACAAGTAGAGACAAACCTCAGTCACAAGACCATGCAGTCCTTTAAACTTGACAGACTGCAATTCTCATTTCAAGGAGACACGTACATTTATACGGTGCACTTCAACTATACCTTTCCAAAGACTCATACAAAGTACCATAATCACTAATCCATCTACCAAATCACACATATTACTATGCACAACATATTTCAATCTTCATTTGAGTTCAATAAAACAAACTACAATACACATTTGTACATTTTGCAACATATTTCAAACACCACACTTCTCTAATAATTTGTAAACTTTAAAAATAATGCTTTTCAAAGTGAAAAATATTACTACAAAGACTGAAGCACTACTACACAATACACAACACACCTTACAAATTTGTAACTCACCTCTGAAATAGTATTGCAGAATATTAAATATCAGAAACTCATAAAAGATTTTCTTTCTCACACAATGCACCACTCTCAACAAGGTAAAACCAGCAATGGCAAACCTTCCCTCTCTTTCTGCACACAAATAAATGTAAGTAACAAATCAAAATGCTTCCTTCATTATTTCAAATTCTGAAACACATTTCTATTGGTTAGAGATATTAACCCTTTCTTAGTGTCTTCTAAAAGTGCCCAAACTGGTTCTGTAATTTACAGGAGTCGCGACTCCACCGTGGTGTCGCAGTGTAGCGTCGCGATGGAGCTGCAAATTCTACTGGGAGGTTAAAAACCTATTTCCAATAATACTAGTATTATGTTTTAACAACACACTACTTTTAAATATACTACTAAATTGAGAAAACTAACTTTAATAGCATATCACTTATAGTTAAATTAGCATTTCATAGTTTAAAACCACAGCTAAGTTTGAACCCTTCCCCCATTCTGCTTAATCCCAGTTTCCATAGTAACAGTTTCTGCAACATTCAACTGTACTGGCAGGTCACAAGTTCACCATATTTTCAAGCTCAGCACTGTAGCTTAGAAATGCAAATAGCAGGTGTGGTTGACTTTTGCAACATATTATCTTATCCTATCTACTGTACCTTTCAAACATTTTTTAATAACCAATCAGAAACATGCTTCTTCAGGAAAGTAACATGCATCCTATTTTTGAGTGCACAATGTTTTCTCAAAAACAGCATGTTCTCCACCATTTTAGATACCTCTTATTCTACCAACTGACAACCTCAACTACAGACATCTTTTGATTCCTTTCAGACATCCCTTCAAAATGCTTACAGTATGGACTGTAGGGCACAGCTATGTTTTCTGGTGCAAAAGGTATGCTGAACACAGGTATTGACAAAGACCTATGTTTGCAAAATGTGGCTATTAAGTGGCTTGCACTGAGAGGATTAAAGTGGCACCAATTGATGCCTTTGGTTAAAACCTTTTTGCATCTACAACCCCCTGACCTCATGATTGTGCACTGTGGTGGCAATGACCTAGGCACATTGACTGGGGTAGGGCTGGAAATGCTAATGAAGGATAACTTTGCACAATTGATATTGCTTTCCCTCAAACTGTCTTTGTATACTAATATATGCCAAAGACAGAAATGGAAGTGGTCAAATCAATTCTGTCCACTGATTGAGAAAGCTAGGAAGAATGTCAATAAAGCTGTTTCTGCTTAACTCAGAGACCAAAGGATGGGCTCCATCTATAACAACAGTCTATGTCTTGATATGCATGACATCTACAGAAGTGATGGAGTTCATTTCACAGATGAAGGAAACAGAGTGTTTCTCAACAACCTTAAGCTGTGCATCCGCACTTACATGTAGCTCCAACAAAGTCATAATGAAAACAATGGCTCTTTTTAGAGCCACCCTATAACCCAAAAGTGAATCTTATTTTTTTTTAACATACATACTCTTTTTAAATATTTTTCGGATTCGCAAACCCGTAGCGAATTTCCAAAACAAAAGTACGAATTCAATGTACTAAAACACAATACACTATTCAAATTTAACTTTTAATTTTAATTTTTTATATATTATTACTAACTCTATTAAATGTAAGGGCGTCAGAGTGGGCAAGAATATTTCATCCAATATTCCTGGAAGTGAGACAACGGGGCGTCATCCCTGATTCATGGAAAGGCTCCACGATCGTTCCTATCCACAAAAGTGGGGATAAGGCCTCGCCCGGTAATTATCGGCTGGTGGCAGTAATCGATAATGAGGCTAAATACTTTGCGGACACGTTGTTGGAAGAGCTTACAGCCTGGGCGGACACGATTGATATAATTCCGTTAAATCAGACAGGCTTTCGTAAGGAAACTGGCACAACAACGAACATCTTAACATTATCTCTGCTCATAGATGCCACAATTTCGAAGAAAATGCAGCTGCACCTTTGTTTTATCGATTTTAGCGCCGCCTTCGATAATGTGGACAGATCAAGACTATGGGCGAAGCTGGCAAGCTGGGGATCCCAAATGCTCTCTTAAAAATGATAATGCTCCTCCATACTGATACCTGGGTAGAGGTCAAACTTGGCACAGGGACGCATTTGACAAGGAAAGTAAAAACAACGAAGGGCCTCAAACAAGGTTGCGTGCTGGCACCCATGCTGTTTAATTTATTCATGGCAGACCTTCCGCAATTACTCAACACCAGCAACTCTCACGCACCCAGGATGGGGGGCACAACTCTGTCCAATCTCCTTTATGCGGACGACGTAATCTTGCTCAGTCATACAGTAGTAGGCTTGCAACATCTTCTCAACAGCATGCAGGTCTACGCTGAAGCAAATAAGCTGTCAATCAACTTAAAGAAAACTAGAACTATGTCAATAAACAACAAAAGGAAGGCAGATAGAAGCTGGCAGCTGGGCGGCACACGAATAGACTCAGCGGGAGTCTATAAGTACCTAGGTGTTTACATTGATAAAGAAGGAACATTTGCCCGACACCTAGAGGAGATTAAAAGAAAGGGGTTGGTGCTAGCATTAACCATGAAAAGTTTAACATCTAAACTACTGGGCCCAACATTAAGCCCCCTACTAAAAGTAGCACAGGCCAAAATTCTTCCCACAATTACTTATGGTAGTGAAGCTTTAAGAGGGAGAGATGCAAAACTGTTGGACACAACCTTAGTAAAAGCATACAGAACCACCTTTAACCTCCCAAACTACACTTCCCCGGCACAAATCAGACTGGAATTTGGCCTACTGAAGCAATCATGGGCCAGATACGGCGCATATATCAACTGCTGGAACAAAATTAGACTATCAGCCCCCAAAACTCTAAATAGACTTCTATGGCAAGATCTTCAGCAGAGGGAGGATTCTCCTGCAAGAAGCTATCTTCAGGAGGCTCTAGCATGCACTGGACTCTTGGCCATTTGGAACACGCAGATCCACCATTCAGCTTTTAAGAAATTAGTGTGGAAATCCTTGAAAAAGCTGGCTTTGGTGGAAGACAAAGCAGCTTTCTCAGTAAGATCGCATGCCTGGATGACTGTGAACAACTATAAAGTCTTGGCCCCTCAAAAATATTTTAATCTGGGCTATCCGAAACCACAGAAACTAAAATTCTTAAAACTTCGCCTTGGCTTGATCCCGTGCACTCAGAACCTTCCTCCATGGAAGAGGGAGCCATCTCGAACATCTTGTAGTCTGTGCAAAAATGGCCAGGGCGACATTACCCATTTACTATGCTCCTGTAAGGAGCTGACACAGGAAAGGAGACAGCTGCTAAGAGTCCCCTTAAACCAAAGGAATATTCGCTCAAGGAGACAAGCAGTCTTGGCATGTTTTGACCCAGCAACACCTCAATTAAACTGCAGACTTGTGAGATTACTAGATGCAGCCGAGAAAAAAATGCCATCGAACGCTTAAACTCCACCTAGGCTAAGGGGAAGCTGCGACTACTGTGCACACTCTTAACTATGACACGAGACTGCCACCATTAAGGTCGACCTGGGAAACCTCCATATAAGCACTTGGACCGGGTTCTCAATAACGTCTCCTTTTGGACAATAGCATTGCCCAGACAGAGTAATGAAGCCGGGCAGAACGCATAATTCACATTGAGAACTATGTGTAAGAAGAACAAAGCCATTTTTATCTAATAGCAATTTAACTCTTTTAACCTTTTTAAGGAGCCATGAATTTTGAATATATGTAATTATTGTCTTATCATGATTTTATTGTATTATCTGAAACTCGCATTGCAATGGTTTTTAAGTAACTATGCAAATGTAATAAAATTCAATTCAATTCTATTAAATGTAATGGGATTATTAACTTCAATCTCACTAGCTCTATAAAAAAAGTTCACAACTGCAACACTACCTTCTGAATTATATACTATTAAATTATTTATTTGAGACGGATCCGCAAATCCACAGCGAAGTTACACGGGGGGCACGCTGAGAGCCGCGATATGGTCGCAACTCATATCACAAGAGAAAAAAAAAAGTAATTAATGCCCCCCAGTTCCATTGCCCGATATCGACCCCGGGGACCCCATAAAAATAAAAAAAAGGGAGAGGGGCAAATTGCCCCCCCCCCTCTTGGGCCTTTTTTGGCTCCGGGGACCCATTCCCTGGGACGTGCCTAATACTTTTGTTTTTAAAGAATAGGGGGGCCACGCAGGCCCCCCTACCTGGGCCATTTTCGGCATCGGGGACCCCAAGCCCCGGGGCTTGGCCACTGGTTGGGGACCACTGGGGGAGCCCCAATGCCCCCGCGGTCCCTGCCAGCTCCTCACCTCCTGCGGGAGCCGGCATTGCTTTTGGGCAAAGGGAGCTGCTAGCATGCAGCTCCCTTTGCCTAAAAGCAATTCTGCTTCGCTTCATGGAACCGAGAGCAGCTTTCCTGCTCTCACTTCCATGAAGTGAAGCAGAAGTATGCTCCCATCCTGCCATAGCAAACTGCAATGTACCTGTGGTGGGACATTGCTGTAGCCGGCCCTGGGGGTGGCGGTCCCTAGGGCCAAGGAGGGCTCCACGAGGGGGGCCACACAGCCCCCCTCCAACATATTTTAAGCCCTGGGGAGGTGGTGGTCCCCGCATATTCATGAACTGAAATATGTCCCCGCTTTCCGAGAGGGCGCAATATTGACGAAGAGATCGCCATACACCTACATGAAGAATAGCCCTGGTACAGATCTTTGGGGACATATTTCAGTTCATGAATATGCAGCCTTTGTTGTGTTGTAACAGAAACATATGCATGTAGTTGTCTCATTGAATACAGTATTCCTATGTTTCAAGATTTTAACTTTCTATCTCTTTCCCCTTTTTTCAGGAGGAAAGGAAGGGACTTACTTGATGGAACCAGTACTTCTACATTGGTCCCTAATCTTTTCTTCGAGGCATCATTCTCCTGATGTTCCGGTCACCACAGCTAAGAAAGAAAATATTTCTCTTATTTCTATTTAATCACTGTGTTTTCCTATTTTCAATTCTTTTACTCTTCACTTGCACACTTTTGTGCACCACTTCTTCATCACTTTTTCACTTTCGTGTATTTTGACAACTCATTACAATGGAACCTATTATGCTACCCTTTCCCACTTGGGGAAAACATTTAATGTTTATAATTATGCCATATTTGGTTACTTGTACTATGTCATGTTCTTCTATTCACCAACCTCAACTGTACGATACATGGTCACCAGTTTTTCCAGACGCAGACAGAAATTCTGTGTATCTGTGAGGTTCTACTGACATGTCCCGTTACTTCGGGATAGGACAGGATGCGCACACTATGTGGCAGGCACTGTGTGTCCAACAATGTCATTGTTACTTTCGACCATCGAGGTATTCACCAGATGCGATCTTTCACCTTCACAGTTACCTTACTATGATGTTATTGAATTTGTAATATCGCAATTTCGGTATGTGGCAGGGTGTAACACACTATGTGGCTTGTACAGTTTATCTGGCACCCGCTTTCATTCCCACATAATTACTACTGTGTAATCATACATATCAATTTTGGTGCATATGTGATTAATTGACACGACATTTTATACTGAAGTACATGATGTGCCAATTTATGAATTTGCAACTTTTACACCTGATGTTTTACACTGGCTTTGTAACCACTACAAGATGGCGTCAATTTCATTTGGTTTGAGCGTGGATTCACTTTGTGTCCAGTCCTACTTTAGTTTTTACGATTGTGTATGTAATGAGGTTGTAACTCACTTTCACTTTGTGTGATCAAGGGAGCTTGACTTCTGAAACGCGTCACGTCTCGATTTATGGAGTAATAAATCGTTTGATTTGGATATCTTGGCTTGGTCTCTGAGAGCGCTTATTACTGAACATTGTCATAGGATTAATTTACCGGCTGCTCCGCCAGTTTTTGCGCCAATGCCCTGGGGTCTCCGGTTTCCAGCAGGAGCGTCTCGTTGCATGAATATATATATATATATATATATATATATATATATATATATATATCCACAAAAGTTGCCACAATGAAGAACAACAGGGAACAACAGCGGCCTGCATGCAGGTAGGTAGCTTTATTTAGTCCTTGGCATGACGCGTTTCAGCATAGTGCCTTCATCAGATGCCAAACAAACATTACTGGCGCTAATTCACAGTTCCTCTTTTGAATGCTGCCTGCATTCCCCCCATTGGTGGAGGCCTGATGGCCCATAGAAACTGCAAGTCCCAGCATCCCCCATCTTGGGACACTGAAAGTAACTGCCAGACAACGGAGTCAGTGTGCCTGAGACTCCACAATCCCCACCTGCTGCGACCAAGGTCTTCTGCAGCCAGCCGATACGGACAGGTTTGTGAGGCGCCGGTAAGTACTCAGCGGTTCGCCATGTAATCATGAACCCATGCTGGCCAAACTCAGTCTTCTCGTGGCCGCAGCGTTTCCAGATAGATTCGATCCCTCGAAGAAAACACACCTGTGCCACTAACTTCTGGAAACGTTAGGACGGGTTCCCTCAGCGTGCAGTGGCCGCACGCAACATATCCACAAAAGTTGCCACAATGAAGAACAACAGGGAACAACAGCGGTCTGCATGCAGGTAGGTAGCTTTATTTAGTCCTTGGCATGACACGTTTCAGCATAGTGCCTTCATCAGATGCCAAACAAACATTACTGGCGCTAATTCAAAGTTCCTCTTTTGAATGCTGCCTGCATTCCCCCTATTGGTGGAGGCCCGATGGCCGCCCTGCAGGGTTGGGGGCCCCCGACGACAGCGGTTGATTTGGAGTGTTTAATGAGGGGGGCATGACCCGCTCACCCCACCGCAAGCTTTTGGAATTACCGGCGACAGTTGTGGCAGGAGGTGAGAAAGGGAGCCGAGGGAGGTTGATACCTCCCCTTGGCAGGATCCGGACACTGCACATATTTGAGATTGTGGGGACATAGTAAGGAGTCTTTTTTTTTGTGCACCAGTCTTCCTGGCAAGCCGTACTTACCATTTAACACCATGCTGGAGTGTGCAATGTTATACAACATCACTGGGACAATACAGACATTGCGCTGCACACTTGAGGTGCATTATGGGAATTGCAGTGTGGCTTGCAGGCACATGACTCGTATGTTATTTAAATCACCTGGGACACTGCACAAGTGATGCTGTACCTTTGAAAAAGACAGTTTGTCGAAACGTGTCAGGGCCATCACGTCTCCTTCTGTCTGCGCTATGGATAATAAATGCTGTTTTTCCGGACCCGGGCTGTGGCATGTTTTTCCTTTGCAATGCAATTAATGGGAAGAGCTGTCTCCCGTAGCCACAGCCGCCCAGCAGGGTTGGGGGCCCCCGACGACAGCGGTTGATTTGGAATATATATATATATATATATATATATATATATACATATATATATATATATTCACTGAAAAAACCATAGGTTTTAGGGACAGTTATAGTTAGTTGGACATTGCACTCGTACAAAACCCGTGAAATTCCCCCGTTATAGTTAGTTCAGCTAACTATAACTCGCGCCCCCGCAATGCACTGCTGATGACGTCACATATTACATCACTCATGACATGGTCAGTGACATCACTGATGACATCACTGATGACATCTCAAATGACATCACTGATGACATCATCCAGTGACTGTGTGTTTCTGTAAAGTTTAAATATTTTTAATATATATACGGAAAGGCGTATTGAAGAATGAGTGGGTGTATAAGTGTGTGTATGGATGATTTAGTAGGTGCGTGACTAATTCTATAAGTGAGTGATTAAACGTATCTTACTGAATGCATTGGTTAGTGACTAAACTGGGTTAATGTCTGTATCTGTCTGTTGCTGTGTAAGTGGCTGCATGGGTTTGTGAATAGCTACATGAGTGTCTATAAGAGTTATTGATTTGTTGTCTGAGTATCTGTATGGGTGCCTGAGTGTTTGTGTGGATGGGGTGTGTGCGACTGTGCATAGATGTGTGAGTGGGTGATTCACTGGGTGGATGGTTTCAAGAGTGCATCTGTGATAGACTGTATGGGTGGGTAAGTGTGTGTAAGAGTGTGTTAGTGAGTGAATGTATGTCCCAGTGGTACATGTGTGAGTAACTACATATGTGAAAGGCAGTATATATGTGTATTGGAGTATATAAATAGCTATAAGCGAGAGTGAGTGATTGTGATAGTGGCTGTATGGATGAGTGTGTGCTTGTATCAGTGATTGTATAAGAGCGTAACAATGTGCTAGTATTTGTATGATTAAGTGAGCTGGTGTGTGTATAACTGTATAGGTGAGTAAATGGCAGTGTGTTTAATTATTTGCATGACTGACTAGGTGTGTGAGTACCTCTATGGATGAGTGGCGGTGTTTGAGTGTCTATATAGGAGTAAGAGTGCATATGATTGTCCTGTACTGAGTGACCATAAGTATGAGTGACTGTACGGGTGAGTGAGTGGATGTGTGTGTGTAGACCTAAGAATCAGTGAGTGGGTATGTAGTTATTGGTGTTGGAGTGTCTATGGTTTTGCGAATGGCAGTCTGTAATTTAGATTGGGTGTATCAAAGGTTATATTAGGGTGTGAGGAGGTGCATCAGATTATCACGTGGATGATGTCATCAGTGATGTCATTTGAGATGTCATCAGTGATGTCATCAGTGATGTCACTGACCATGTCATGAGTGATGTAATATGTGACGTCATCAGCAGTGCATTGCGGGGCGCGAGTTATAGTTAGCTGAACTAACTATAACGGGGGAATTTCACGGGTTTTGTACGAGTGCAATGTCCAACTAACTATAACTGTCCCTAAAACCTATGGTTTTTTCAGTGAATTTCAAAGGTTTTTTAAATGCTAATTTCTAACTATAACTTATCTGAAACCTATGGTTTTTTCAGTGAATTTCAAAGGTTTTTTAAAGGCTAATTCCTAACTATAACATGTCTGAAACCTACGGTTTTTTCAGTGAATTTCAAAGGTTTTGTAAATGACAATTTTTAAATGTATTAATTGTTATATTAATTTTTTTCATACTGATTTATTACATTTTTAGATTTTTTTTTACATATTTTATTTTTTAAATTACATTGCAATTACATTATACATTACATTACAAAAAATACTTTCTCAGAATGAATTACTTTAGTTTAAATACTTTGCACATAGGCAATAGACTTTTAAGTACAGTAGTTACAGTTGTTGCAATGGGCACCACATTTTCAAACACAATGCAACATTCAGCTCAATGTGAATTTCTAGTTAAATGCAATTAGTTACTTTATGGATTACTTTTCTAACCACAGGACTGGATCCTAGATTCAGTCCTGGGACATCTCCTGTAAACAGTTGAGTAAAAGCGTTTTGGGTACAGTACTGATTTTTAAGGAATATTATTGTATTTTAAAAGTTGACACTTAGAAACTTTTTCACATAGAATCACCAATGTTATCCTATGGGAGGAAATTCACTTAGCAGGTAAGTAGTGTCATCGTTACTTATTCTTACTCAGTGGTGGATCCTGGATCCAGCACTGGTGCATCTCCTGTAAACAGTTGAAAGAATGCGTTTAAGTCAAACAGGCGATTTTTAAGGAATATTTGTAGTTTGTGAAAATCGACACTTTGAAACTTTTCTGCTGAAAACCAGACAATGGATTCCTATGGAAGAAAATATAAGTTACTGGTAAGTACGGTTAAAATTACTTTTGAGGATCAGTACTGGGCTGAAAGATGCAGCACTGAGGTCTCTCCTGATAACAGGTGAGTAAATCGGAATTCGTATTTCGGCTGATTTTAGAGGAATATTTTAAAGTTCCCAAACTCCGCACTTAGATGAATTTCCAAGTGAAACCAGTCAATGTTAGCCTATGGAAGGAAATTCAAGTTACTGGTAAGTACGGTTAAAATTACTTTTCAGGACCAGTACTGGGCTGAAAGATACAGCACTGAGGTCTCTCCTGATAACAGGTGAGTAAATCGGAATTCGTATTTCGGCTGATTTTAGAGGAATATTTTAAAGTTCCAAAACTCCACACTTAGAAGAATTTCCAAGTGAAACCAGTCAATGTTAGCCTATGGAAGGAAATTCAAGTTACTGGTAAGTACGGTTAAAATTACTTTTCAGGATTAGTACTGGGCTGAAAGATGCAGCACTGAGGTCTCTCCTGATAACAGGTGAGTAAATCAGAATTCGTATTTCGGCTGATTTTAGAGGAATATTTGCACAATGGTGAAGGGAGGGGGCGGGGCCTGAGGTGACATCTGTGCAAACGCGCCCGTGGCGCGTTTTAAGTTGGGGGATTAAGTCCCCTTGAATCATGAGGGTCCCTACGGGCCAACTAGCCCACCAGGAACCTCCAGTATGCGCCAGGGGACTGCGTTGCAGAGACATGTACAGAGGCCACACCCCTTTACACCTCTCTGCAACGCAGCTCTGTGGCGCTTTCTGGACGTACCTGTTGGGCTAGTTGGCCCCCAGGGACCCTCAGGATTGAAGGGGATTTAATTCCCCATCTTAAAACGCGCCACGGGGCCTGTTTGCACACATGTCACCTGAAGCCCCGCCCCTCCCTTCACCACTGTGCAAACGCGCCCGTGGCGCGTTTTAAGTCGGGGGATTAACTCCCCTTGAATCCTGAGGGTCCCTGTGGTGCAACTAGCCCACCATATACCTCCAAAAGCGCCACAGAGCTGCGTTGCAGAGAGGTGTAAAAAGGGGCGTGGCCTCTGTACACCTCTCTGCAAGGCAGCTCCCTGGCGCATACTGGAGGTTCCTGGTGGGCTAGTTGGCCCCCAGGGACCCCCAGTATTCAAGGGGAATTCGTTCCCCCTCTGCAAACGCGCCAGGGGGCGCGTTTGCAGAGTGGTGAAGGAAGGGGGCGGGGCCTGCGGGCCCGATCGTTTTTTTTTCCACCCTGAAGGGGTGCTGTGTGGCCCCCCTTCCTTTTTCCTATTTTTAGGCCCTGGGGACCCCATCCCCCAGGGCCTTACCCTTTTTTTTAAATTAAAATTTAAAAAAACGGGAAGGGGGCCGTGTGGCCCCCCTTCCCTGGGCCTGTATTGGCCCCGGGGACCCCATCCCCGGGGCATGGCCTCTTTTTTTTATTTGGAGGGGGCTGCGTGGCCCCCCTCCTCAGGCCATTTAAGGCCCCGGGGACCCCATCTCCCGGGGCCGGCCTTGCACTTTTTTTTTTTTTTAACTTTTTTTACCTTTGGGGAGGGGGGCTGCGTGGCCCCCCTCCGTGGCTACTTATGGCCCTGGGGACCCCATCCCCCGGGGCCTGGCCTCTCGTTGGGCACTGTGGGGGGGTCCCCAAACCTCCCACAGTCCCGTCGGCTCCCCGTGTCCTACGGGAGCCGGCATTGCTTTTACACATGGGGAGCTGCTAAGATGCAGCTCCCCATGTGGAAAGCAATCAGCTTTGGATATTGGAAGAGAGAGCAGGTTTCCTGCCTCTCTTCCAATATCCAAAGCAGTTTGTAATGACAGGGACGGGAGCCGCGAGGCTCCCGTCCTGTCATTGCAAACAGCAGTGTCCCGGGGGTAGGCACCCCGGGACACTGCAGGAGCCGGCCCTGGGGGTGGCGGTCCCCAGGGCCACCACAGGCTCCAGGAGGGGGCCGCGCGGCCCCCTCCTTACATTTTGAAAGCCCCGGGAGGTGGTGGTCCTCGGGGCTTGGGGGTCCAAAACGGACCCCCATTGTAATTTTTCTTAGTGCCCCGGGAGGTGGTGGTCCTCGGGCGTGTGGGGGCTGGAGCCCCCCACACAGGTTTTTCAAAAATAAAAAAGAAGCCCCGGGGAGGTGGCGGTCCTCGGGGCTGCGGGAGGGCTCAGAGCCCTCCCGCACCATTATACATAAAGCCCCGGGGGTGGTGGTCCCCGGGCTTGGGGGCCCTTAGAGGCCCCCACACATAAAATTAACCCCCCCAGCATGCCCCCGGGACTTGGCCCACCCGGGGCCAATTAACATCAAGCGCGGGAGACCGCGCTTCGATTTTTCTTTTTCGGCAGGATTCGCGCACCCTGAGCGCATCCTGCCGATTTTTTTGCCCAGGGGTCCTTGTGGGACCCCTGAGCAGACCTAGGGGTCAGGGTGTTTCTACCCTGCTCCCTTTGTGCGCTTTGCGCACTTGTTTCTGTCCCTCGGTTCTACCGAGGGATAAAATGGCTGCCAACACTTCCTGATTTGGAGTGTTGACAGCCAATTAGCATGCAGCTCGTGATCGGGAGGGTGCGCGAATCCGACGCGGCCATAGATATATCTATCTTTTTACTTTTGATTTTCTCAGCAACTACTGAACGGATTTACACCATTTAACAAAAGGGTTCTTTCTGAACCAAGAACTACCTCTTTGCCAAATTTGGTGTAATTCTGTTCAGCAGTTCGGGCTGTAGCCGTGTCTAAAGTTTCCTATGGAAAATTGCATGGGGAAAACACGTTTTGGGACCCCCCTTTTTTCTCGGCCCCCGCTTGACGAATCCCCCCGAGACTTTCAGGGTAGGAGCGGACCAGAGTGCCCCACAAAGTTTGAAAATTTTGCGAAGATACGTCAACCGGCAAGAGAGTTATTTCAAATAGAATGTCGCGGATTTCCTATGGATAATAGGTTGTAACTATAACTATCTACTGGCGACCGCCAGTAGATAATATATATATATATATATATATATATATGTATAGAGGTAGTTATAGTTAGGACCTTGTTTCTATTCAAAAGCATTTATATATATATATATATATATATATGTATATTCCATAGCTCTTCAACAACAACAACCCCATGATCCGAGGGATTAGAAGAAAGCTGCACAGCCAGGCACCAGCGGATGGTAAGTAGTCCTTTTTATTTAAGTTTCATAGTCACCAACAGTGCAACGAAGAGACCTACGCGTTTCGGCCGGAGACTTCGACAGGGTCATAGAGTTTAGGTGTGCAGACAAGTCATTTAAAGGGAAAATTCCCTCCAAAATCACCACCACAATTAAAAGGGGACACACACATGTTATTACATATTGAACACTTCACAGACAAGTTAATTATATAAATATAAATAAAATGGTTCGTCAAAATAACCCACGTGCTATCACATAATATATGTACAATTCACCATTTTATTTTCACTTTAATAGTTTTATAATTTTTTTATTTTCTAATCACGGTAAAGTACCCATAACTCATAGGATGGCTGTAGTAAGTTAAGATGGTGTTAAGTGTTTCACTATCCTATATCCTCCATACAAGGGAGGATAATGATTTTCAAAAGCTAGTGGGGGGTAGCAATTAGTCGATGTTTTGAACATAAGAAGGGAGACAGGGGTTGTGTCCGAAGAAATAGGGAAGTGTCACTTAAGACTACTCCCTACACGGTTGACTCTATAATGGAGTTGGTAGTGAAGTACAGAAAGGGGACTGAATCAGTAACCAGTGCTATTGCCAAGTTCGTACCATAGGGGTAATCCGCTGGTGTTATGCTATCATGGCATGAACCATCGAGCAGATTAGGATGTTGCCTAGTGCAAAAAATGCAAAAAATGCATTTCCGTTTTTGGCATAACTGCTCTTAGTTCGATTGAAGAAGTGATATTGGACAGGACATTTATGTAAATAGGGGCACTAGCTCAAAACATTTAAACTGACTATAGCTGCTCTGTACTGGAGATTCTCCAACATCAATTAAATGCACACAATAAATATGAATCATATAAAAAGACAACGCCTATATACAGTACTCTGATCTGAAAGTGCTATGTGATATAAACAGTTTAAATGGTTTAAATGTTCAATGGTATACTAGATTTGTCTCATGGACAATTGCAGATCTCCGATGCCATACTCATATCTTACAGTGCTGAGTGCTGTAAACAAAGTAAGGTTACTCAAATTACAAGTTTAAATGATTTTACATGTTCCAAAGATCTCCCAAACAGTACTCGTGTCATATAATATAAATCATTTATACAGTAGATAAAGGATCCAAATAGGTTAAAAGATGGTATTCCAAAAATGCGAATGATACTGCAAGTAAAAGTTACCCATAAAAAGTATACAAATCCGAGTAGATTTCAGAGTGCTGATCGATAGTATAAAAGAGCTTTTGATAAACCAATATCAAAAGATTATTAAAGTGCATTCAGTGGCTTAATTTCAAGAGTTGTTAAACCAATATCAGATGGTTATTAAAGTGCATTCAGTGACTTTATTTCAAAAGTACAAGTGCTAGCTCAGCTGTCAAAGATCATAAAGAATCGATATTCAGGATATGTAAGTGTAGAACAAATGTTATAGTTCTACTGCACTATCTCCATCAATGTGTCCAGCGATATGTTTCAACAATGTGTCAATAAAACTTACTGACATACTTGTAATAATTACCACAGTTTAAAAAAACACACACATAACAAAGCAAAACAAAGGATAAATGCAGCGCATTATAAAATGATTTCAACACCATAGATAGGAACATGTACAGAGTTATTTTGGTGACCCATCGAACCATTCGTGGTCGTATTTGATGGCTCTGAATGTCTATGGCTTTAAGGAAATTAGAATACGGACTACACGTGGAGATTCAGAGACTCAAAGAAACTCCAAAAACTGTTACTCAAGTAATTAAATGTGAATGTACAGTTCAGCTTCCGTATTGAGACCATAGGGGGTCTCTGTCCCCCAGTAATAGAATTTTCTTGGCTTCTTCACGACGTAGTTCTAACTTCATATTACCTCCTCATGGTTTTTTTCTGTAAATGTTTGATGCCATAATATTCAATTTTGTCTGTTTTCTCTTCATGTAACTCCCATATATCTATACATATTTAAAAAAAAATAAATATATATATATATATATATATATATATATATATATATATATATATATATATATATATATATATATATATATTTCAGCTCCAAAGTTTACCCAAAGACGAAAAGCAATCGAATACCAGTACTCGGTCACATACCTTTATTGGGTATGAACGGCACCCGACATGCCGACTCCTTTCACAGCTTTTCCATCTGTAGGAAGGAACAATTTCCGGCACAATAATGCCCACAATGCACCACACAGAATTCATTTGGACAGCCCATCAGGGGCGTGTGATTGAGCATTTAAGCAGTGGGAGTGACCGGAACAGGCACGTCACTTTACCATCTAAGCCTCTGAGGAAGAAGGAAAACTTCGAAACACATAAGGCACTGATGATGAGACAGCTGTTTATCTGATCGGCATGCCGGACGGCGATCATACCTATTAAAGCTCATTGAAGCATGCTGGCGCATGAGTGCTCCTCATCCTGTGGGCACTTTGGAGCAGTAATCTGTAGGCGGCAGCCCAGCCGCTAATGAGGAGCACCACCCCGTGAAACTAGGGGGCCGCGTGGTTCGGTATTTACCGGGCCGCTTTGCGGGGCATCGGCAGAGGATTAAGAGCGAGCCCGACATGCTGAGGCCCATTTGCGGGCTTTTAAATTACCTAACAGAGTCAATTTGTGCACCTATTCAAGGAAGGAACAATTTCCGGCACTATAATGCCCACAATGCACCACACAGAATTCATTTGGACAGCCCATCAGGGGCATGTGATTGAGCATTTAGGCAGTGGGAGTGACCGGAACAGGCACGTCACTTTACCATCTACGGGGCATATTATCAAATGCCAGCGATAATTATCGCTGGCCGTGCTTAGCGATAATAGTCCTATCGCAGGCTATCTCTGGAAATTATCGCCCTGGTAGCGCGTTATTAACAACGCGTTTCTCCAGGGCGATAAAAATTCCAGAGATAGCGAGGTTATCGCCGTTTTGCAGGGAACATCGATGGTTTTCCAGTGATGTTCCCTGCAAAACGGCGATAACCTTGCTGATACGACCCTGTGGTCGTATCAGCAGAATCCACCCCCTATGTTAGGGATGGCTAAGTCAGGATTTTAGCAGACGTTAGATTTTGGCGAAAACGGACGTTTTCACCAAAATCTAACCTCTGCTAAAATTATGTGGGCTGCCTTGTAAATATCGCGAAGTGAACATCAGCGATATTTGCAACGTAGTCCATCCGGGGTACGCCCAGTAACGCCCACTTTGCATCTCATTAGAGATGCAAAGATGGGCGTTGGGGGAAGGGGCGATAATGCAAGGATTCACGCGATAGCGTGACCTTGCTGATTAGGCGATAAAATTATCGCCGCTTTTCGGCCGAAAACGGACGCAAAAGCGGCGATAATTGTTTATCGCCTCGTTGATAATATGCCCCTAAGCCTCTGAGGAAGAAGGAAAACTTCGAAATGAGTAAGGCATTGATGATGGGACATCTGTTTATCTGATCGGCATGCCGGACGGCGATCATACCTATTAAAGCTCATTGCAGCATGCTGGCGCATGAGTGCTCCTCGTCCTGTGGGCACTTTGGAGCAGTAATCTATAGGCGGCAGCCCAGCCGCTAATGAGGAGCACCACCCCGTGAACCTAGGGGGCCGCGTGGTTCGGTATTTACCGGGCCGCTTTGCGGGGCATCGGCAGAGGATTAAGAGCGAGCCCCACATGCGGAGGCCCATTTGCGGGCTTTTAAATTACCTAACAGAGTCAATTTGTGCACCTATTCAAGGAAGGAACAATTTCCGGCACTATAATGCTCACAATGCACCACACAGAATTCATTTGTACAGCCCATCAGGGGCGTGTGATTGAGCATTTAGGCAGTGGGAGTGACCGGAACAGGCACGTCACTTTACCATCTAAGCCTCTGAGGAAGAAGGAAAACTTCGAAACGCGTAAGGCATTGATGATGGGACAGCTGTTTATCTGATCGGCATGCCGGACGGCGATCATACCTATTAAAGCTCATTGAAGCATGCTGGCGCATGAGTGCTCCTCGTCCTGTGGGCACTTTGGAGCAGTAATATATATATATATATATCCAAACTAGCTTGGCGCTGAAAAGGACGCTTGTAAGTGGAGCGTCATATGAAAAGATTCCCGCATCCAAGGATAAACAAGCCCACCAGCCGGTAAGTTAGAATAACATATCTTTAATGAGCAGAAGGTTATGCATTACGCGTTTTGACCTCACTAGTTCTTAATCATATGCATCATGGGATTTGGTCAGTTGTTCACCTTTTAAATCCATAGTTGTAAACAGTGAGGATGGACTATAGATAACTTATTGGCACATATTCAGCTCCAATTACACTATAGCAGTCTTTAATTGGGTGAACTGCGGTCTAGTAGCATTATTTAAATTGTATATTTACACAATATTTTCCATTAGTTGGCATCACAGATGTTATTTCGATATTTTTGTGTCCATTTAATTGCTTGGACCGCAATACCCATAATGCATCATTTGCGCTTGAACATGTACATCATGGATTCTTGTCATAGATATTCTCCTTTGACAATTTCATGGTGCCTCCAGCCACTTTCAAATCATCATTGTATTGTGTTGCCTCAAAAAGAAACCAATTCCATGTAGGGCAGTACAGTAATGTATTCAGTCAAACTCCGAAGGCACCTTCATTGCCTTTTCACATGCTTTCATTCAGAGGGACTCTTCATTTCCTCATTTCCTCCAAACACAATCTCTGCATCATAATTTTCTTTCAAAGATCCCGGCACGCACAGGGGACATTTCCCCCATAAATCCTGGCTGACAACAAGTGTTTTAAAAAATCAATGTACTCTTGAGTGGGCCCCCCGTCCTGTTTGGCAGTGGCCTCACCTCTGACAATTGTTACTGTTTTCACCTTGCAGCCGGCGGGCGTCCTTTACCATATAAATCTACTATAGTGTAATTGGAGCTGAATATGTGCCGAGAAGTTATCTATAGTCCATCTTCACTGTTTACAACTATGGATTTAAAAGGTGAACAACTGACCAAATCACATGATGCATATGATTAAGACCTAGTGAGGTCGAAATGCGTAATGCAAAAATCTTCTGCTCATTAAAGATATGTTATTCTAACTTACCGGCTGGTGGGCTTGTTTATCCTCGGATGCGGGGATCTTTTCATATGGAATATATATATATACAAGGAGAAGAAAGAAAATAACTTTTAACACCATTATTAAAGATCTTGAATATAACCAGGATAATGGAAGTGAATAAATATTAGGAAAGGACCACCCTACAGAAGCAAATTGAGTGTAAGAGAGTGCAAAGGGGTTTGAGAATCCTAATAATTTCAACTTTAAATGATCTAGATGGGGATTTAATTAAGCAATGGCAAGCAGACGCAAAGGAATGTTCCTTCAGATTAATGAGAACTCTCGTAATACATGCTGAAAGGAAATCGGAAAAAGTAATTGCAAGAATTAAAGATTTGGAACAAGAACTGGAGAAATATACTTTGAATGAGGAAATTGAAGGAGCTTTGGAAGCAATGGAGACAAAAGTCAGCAAACATGAAATGGATGTTGAGAAAAGAAAGGCAAACAAATTCAATAGGGATCTTATTGATTACGTCGGTGGGCATATCTATACATTCAGTCAACAAAGGAGGGACTGTGGGCTTTTTGAATAGGTCCAGTATAAAAGCCCAAGTATTATGTTTGCAACAAAAGAGTTATACTGTTCCTATGGAGCGAGAGACAATACACAGGGGAATCTTAACCGACTGATCTAGTAGAATCAGAGTAAGGAATCCATTATGTTGGATTATAATGCCCTCACACACCCTGACGGGTGTCATGCTTCATCATTGGGCGGCTCCTCGTCGGGTCGGCGGTGCAATACCCGACGGGCTCCCTATAATAGGGGCACTTTATCGGACCGATCACTCATAAGAGCGTCATTTACTGAGATACAATCTCAGCTTTACGCCTTAGTTTTTGTTTTTTATTTAGGGTAGGAGACCCCCTGATTAAAGTTGTTTTCATAGGTACCCCTACTCTATTTTACATTCACTATCACCATGCACACACATCTACACATATGAGGCCCCCCCACCCGCACTTCACCTGACGGCGCTTGGAAAAAGATCTCCGATAAAGTGCCCCTATTATAGGGAGCCCGTCGGGTATTGCACCGCCGACCCGACGAGGAGCCGCCCAATGATGAAGCATGACACCCGTCAGGGTGTGTGAGGGCATTATAATCCAACATAATGGATTCCTTACTCTGATTCTACTAGATCAGTCGGTTAAGATTCCCCTGTGTATTGTCTCTCGCTCCATAGGAACAGTACATATCTATACATTCGCCAGAAAATATGATGCCTTTAGAAATAGAGTTGTGATGGATAAATTCATGGGCTACGAAACATCAGGAACAGTGGACAGTTTGGATATAAGTTCTGCAGATGAGGATTCTAACATCTCCAACTTGTATTTTTCTGGGGAGATGCAATTAGTCCAAATGACTATGAGGCAAAGAGGAAGAGGCAGAGGGACCATCCCTGGGAGAGGACAAAGCAAGTTAAAACCAGAAGAGGGTAAAACCAAACAAGGAAGAGGAAGGAAAACACAAAACTGAAAAAAAAATTGGCAATGGAAAATTTGGTCATCAATCTTTTCTCCAAATTTCTAAGTGTGAATCAAACAAAGTTGTTGAATAAAGGGTTAACCTTCTGTCCAGACATCGACATTAATCTACCCAATCTATGTATTGACTTATATAAATTTTGCTGTAAGCCAAAATTAAGAAAATATTTAGAGAGCCACCCACAGAGTGACTGGAGGAAGTCAATGATCTCTGTGGAGACATCAACAATAACAAAGTGAGATTTACCAGCTTTAAGAACACTTGTGTCCCTAGAGAAGGAATCAGAAGTGGACCCAGAAGGAATAAGACCATCTCAGTTAGCAGATAAACAATTCTTGAATGACATTGGCCTCATAACATGGAAAGGAGAGGACAGTGGCTAAAAACGTAATTAACTTTTTGTCTGCACTTACCCCCCAGCAACAAAATCGATCTCTTCCAAGAAATCATGATAGAAGACATCAATCATCAGGTCCAAATGAAATCAACCAATGAAAAAATTTAAGAATTTAACCCAAGGAGAATACATTTCTCGGCGAGAACTAAAAGAAGACCCGAACATTATCATAAAGGCATCGGATAAAGGTGGTAATATTGTTGTGTAGGATTGTGTGGATTACTAGGGTAGGATTCCCATTAAGAGAAACTTAAAGGGAATCCTATGAAAACTATTACTCAAGAGTACCATCTAAAACGGCAGAAATAGAAAGATTTGGAACTTATTGATTTTGAAGAAGATATGCATTTGAAAGTGGAAATCCCATTGTCCCTACTATTTATTTCTTTGATAAAGTGCACAAATAATTACAAAGAGCAGCGGGTAGACCAATTGTCAGCTCAATTGGTTTACTTCTGGAGGCAAACATCTAGATTTATTGACATCTTCCTAATGTTACCTCTCCACTTTCCTATTTACTCAACACCATCGACTTCCTGAATAAAATCAATGACACCCCATGGAAATAAGATTATGCGATGGCAACCATCGATGTGACATCCCTATATATACATCAATTTGTCATGAGGCTGGCATATTGGCTGTGAAACACTTTATGCGAGCATGATCTATCAGCTTTTTTGGAGCATTCACAGATGTTACTAGACATGCTATCCTTTTGCTTAACCCACAATGTTTTTCTATTCAATGGAGAATATTTTTTACAGAAGCATGGGACTGCTATGGGGACTCCTTTTACTCCTACATACACAAATTTCCTTATGGGATTTTGGGATGCAGAAGTTATGTGGAAGGAAGCAAATCAAGACACACTGGAACATATTGTCTTATGGACAAGATTTATCAATGATCTTTTTGTGACTTGGGAAGGTGGCACTATCCAGTTAGAAGAATTAATAAGTTCCCTCGACAATAACTACTGTAACCTTTCCTTTACATCAAAAATCAGTAAGGAGTGTGTCACCTCCCTAGATGTAGAAGTATTTGTAAAAACCATGAAATTATGTACAAAGATTCATCAAAAACCAACCTCGTGTAACAGTATTCTCCATGCGAACAGTGGCCACCCCAAAAATCTCAAGTGGAGTATTCCATATGGGGAAGTTTTAAGAGCTAAAAAAAAATTGCTCGGAACTGAATGATATGGAAGAGCAGCTATAAAAAATGAGAAAACGATTTCTAGTAAGAGGTTACCCAATGGAAGTGGTCAAAACTGCAAAAGAGAAAGTTGAGAAACGACCAAGAGAGGAACTACTAGCCATTCATGGCAAACACTCAAAAGAAGATAACATTTGCATGATTATGGATTTCAACAATGGAAATATACTATTGAGGGAAATCTTCCAGCAAAATTGGAGAAAATTCTGCTTGGATGAAACATTGAAAGAGACACTAACAAATCAACCAAGTTTAAGTTATAGAAAAGTTGACTCTCTGTGAGATCTTCTTTAGCAAAATGTCACCTATCTGCAAGAAAACCATCTATGCTGACCTGGTTAAACACACCAGGATATTGGAAATGTACCAAATGTCGAGCATGTGAACATGGGAGGAATACATTGTCTTACAAACTACGGAAGGGAAAACTAGAAAAGATCAAGGAACACATCACATGTGAATCAAAATTTGTAGTTCATGTTTTGCAATGCCACTGTGGAAAACAATATGTGGGGAGCACTATTAATAAACTGAAGCTGAGAATTTTACAGCATCTATGTGCAATAAAGAACTGTGACTTCTCCTATCCGATAGCCAAACACTTTTTTGAACAACATAAGAGCGATAATCAACAGCTTCAGGATTTTGTCATAAAACATATTAAAATGGAAGAACGAGGAGGAGACAGAATCTTATCCCTATGATGAAAGGAATCACATCTAATTATAGCATTGGGAGCTGAAAATCCACACGGACACAATCTTGATGCTGAACTACATATACATTTGGGACTGTAGTGATGTCATATGAGAAAAAGTGATGGTGGTTGAATCCTTGTAAATGTTATAATCTTGTATTATGCTCTCTTGCTTCACCCCCTAACACCCCTGTCTCTTCTCCTCCATGCTCCTTTCCTTTTGCTATCTCTTCTTTCCCGATTTTTTTAGGAGAAATCGTATGATGTCAAAGGAAGTAAGAAGATACGAAGAAATAGAATGACTCCTACATATGTAGAGGAATAGGAGGAAATAGAGTAAAATGCGTATGTGGAATTGTAGGATGGATCTTTTATTTAATTTATCCTTATCATAGACATATTGTAGACTGGATATAGTTATTATCTGGGCACTTGCACTTTTAAGAAAACTGATTGATGATGCACTGGCACTTTAGGTTAGATTAATGTAGTTAGTTAAAATAATATGACATTTCTGGAGAGGTGTTATGTGATAGAATGTACAAAGGGCTGAGACAAAAGGAATAGATCTGACCCTCTCTTTCTCATATCAATTGTGAAAAAAGAACAATGCACAATGCACTTTACATGAAATTATGTGAAAACTGCACTTTAATTAATTGTATAAAGTCAGAGGAAACTTGAAGCATACCTTTGGTAAAAGCTGCACCCAAAACTGAAAGTAGATTCAGATGAGGAAATTGTATATATTTTTTATCTTGAGAAATCTCCCTTATTGGTCTCTTTTTGTAGGAAATACATTATAATGAGTTACAAAATACCCTCCCTTCTTCCCTTGGTTCCTTCTTTCTCTTGTATATATATATTTAAACATGAAATTCCATTGTTTGTTCATATTGACTTTAAAAATATTTTTAAATATGTTTTAGTACTTTACTGTGAAAAGATTGGTATAAACTTGACAAAATGGAATTTAATTATATTTGATATATCATTGATTAAGTACAAGGTGACTGAACGGAGAGTCTTTTTTGTTATATAACAATAAGTATGTATCCGGTCCGAGTCATCATAGGATGGATATAAAAATTAAAAATGGATACAAAATATGATAAAAATAGATGGAAAAAGAGAGAGGAAACAATATGATACTATTCAGAATTCTAGCCACTTTGTACATAATTACAGATTTGCAATGATCAGCCTAATCAGTAAATGATCATTCATTTTATTGAAAACTACATTTTAACCATGCAAGATTAGATATATTACATTTTTTATACATCTATTTAAAAAGGACTTGCACCCTAATTATCAACTGAGGCTCTCCCTCTTTCTATATGAATCTATTGGTAAAAATATTTTTTTATATAATAATATTTTTTCTAAACTTAGACCTTTTGATTTGTTTTCAAACATGATGTCATAATGTAATCTTGCTTATCATTAATTTAATGCACTTCACAATGATAGAAAATGGTGGGCATAAATTGCCAGGAAGCAAAATGAAGACTCACAGTCTAGTTGTTATTGGGTAATGAACAGTGACAAGGGATTGTAGCATGAGAGCACTTCAAATAACTATCTAGACAATGAAATTCCATGGTCCAGTTGAAGGCTGGGTGCCGAAATGCGTCCACTGTCCGTATATCGCACTAATGGTGATTAAATTTAAATAAAAGCAACTAAAAAACATCATAGTCTCAGTGCTGTGTGTTCTCGCCCAAGCAAAGGAGACAAAGTGAAGCATGCTTATATATACATATAGCGCGCACAGAGCCCCGTCCTCAAAGTGTCCAGAGGTATCAGTGGCAATGGCGAACAGATGGAGTTTGGAGGTATTCAAAACCTCGGGACCGCCGCAAGCCAGAGAGGATTGGTAACTTGCTGTAATTCAGGCCATGACTTCAGGGTGAGGCGTGGGTTACTGAAGCTGCGCCTCCAGGTGTGATCTGCTGGCATGTGTGCGGCTTGGACGAAGGGGTGGAAGAAGCCTGACATATTTTAAAATAAATTGACTTCCAGGCAAAACCGACTTAAACAATTAATATTAACTCACAAGGACTGGTTGGAACAGCCCGCTCTCATCAGAGATTGAATTTAGTACATTCAGGATTTAGTACTACAATCCTGAGGAATGCAGGGAGTTGCAGTCTTTGTGAATGGCCATGAAATTTTCTCCAATGAAAACTTGGCTAGTTGCTTCCTCCAATGACAGAGAGGCAGCATACCATAGAAAAAACGGTGTAGACAAACCTGGAAGCCATGCATCTGATGAAGGCACACTCGCTGAAATGCGTTATGCATTTTTTAAAATAAAAAGGAACTTCTGCAGCCCCACTGTGTGCTCTGGTTTGTTTCTGGAAGAGGAACGAATGGTGGTGGTCAATGTTCCCTCTAATTTTTTTCCTCTGTGTGCGGCACTGTAAGGTCTTTGTGCACTGCAGCCAAGGCTATGTGCGCCAGGAACCAGACCGCGTGTGTGGGTGCAGCGTCTATTTTCACAAAGGCCCACAATCAGCCCCCAGCCATGCTCCATTAAGAAAACAAATGCAGCAAGTGCAGGAGCTTCTTGTTGCTGAATGCGTGCACAGGCTGCCATTAAAAGGAAACTTACCTGCCACTCCCGGCGACGCAAACGCTCTCTCAGGCGATCTGCTGTGTGTGCGCTTGACATAGGACACTGCGCGCTCGGACTGAAAGAGGTGCGCAGGCGCGCAGGCGCGCACCTTACTGGGAACGTAGGTGGTGGCATATTGACACGTGGCCACAAGCGCACATGGAGCTCTGTCCTCAAAGTGTCCAGAGGTATCAGTGGCAATGGCGAACAGATGGAGTTTGGAGGTATTCAAAACCTCGGGACCGCCGGAAGCCAGAGAGGATTGGTAACCTGCTGTAATTCAGGCCATGACTTCAAGGTGAGGCGTGGGTTACTGAAGCTGCGCCTCCAGGTGTGATCTGCTGGCATGTGTGCGGCTTGGACGAAGGGGTGGAAGAAGCCCGACATATTTTTTTTTTTGTTTAATAATTTTTATTGAATTTTTGAGAAAAAGGGAAAAATACAATGTGCATATAATATGACACCAATATATAAAAATTCAAAAAATACAAATATATGCCTACTTAATTAACATAGATGTAAGAAGGGAGTAAGAAAAGAGTGAGAAAAAGAAAAAGAGGAAAAAGAAAAGAGAGAGAAAGAGGAAAGAGAGAAAAAAAATAATTTATTATAATAAGGGACAAGGAAATAGAATCTAGAACGTAGGTGCATCTAAGGAAAGATAAGCAGTGAAAGGTAGCCAAAGAAGATCAGATTTAATTTTTTGGGGTAGAGTAAGAGAAGAAACATTAGCAATCCTATGTTCATCACAAATAAAATTCCACCAAGTTAATGAGGACGTTAATTTATTAGTAGAATCATTTAAAATAGGGCCAATACTTTTGCGTTCCGATTTAATTTTTAAATAGTTGGCCAACATCTTACCAGCTTTATTTTGGCCCCCGTGATATTTGGACTTAATCTTGAGGAGAACATTGCAGGCATCCACTGTAGCAACCTTGTTAAGGGCAGATTTAGCTTTAATTAATTCATGAAGAACCACGGAAGACTTAGAAGTAAAATAATTATGTTCTAATACTTTAATTTGTTGTAACAAAGCTGTATATTTGGTCTCTGCAAACCTCCTTTTTTTAGAGGAATATGAAATAGTAAAAGCACGAAAAGTGGCCTTAAACGCATCCCAATTATTGGAAATGGAGGTATCCAGAGGATTATTGAGGGAGAAAAATTCCTTGATAAAAGCAGTAGCCTCCGTTATAAAGGCAGTATCTGTTAAAAGCCAGTTATTAAATTTCCAACGACCAAATGTAGGAGAGTTCAGGGAAAAATCAAAACAGGCAGTGACAGGGGCATGGTCGGAAATAAAAATTGATCCAATCTCCGAGGATTGAATAGATGGGAGTAAGGGTTTACTAATCAAAATATAATCAATTCTGGACCGGGTGTGATGTACATTAGAATAAAAAGTAAATTCCGAGGAGTCAGGATTACAGGTCCTCCAAACATCATAAAATGGGCGAGAAGTAATAGCAGCTTGAAATGACTTATGGGATTTATCCGGGTTGAGTTTACACTTAGATTGCCTATCAGAGAAAGGATCAATCCATTGGTTAAGGTCACCAGAAACAATAATATTCGGGTTGTCAATGGAGGAAAGCAGAATTTTGATATCATTCCAGAATTCCGGGTCAGGTTTGACAGGGCCATAAATATTCAGTAAAATTAATTGCATATTCTGTATAACGACCTCAGCCAACACCCAGCGACCATTGGTATCACATTGAGTGGATAAAATTTGAGCATGCAATGATTTATGGAATAATATAGCCACTCCCCCCCTCCTATTGCATGCAGGAGAAGATACAACCTGACCCACCCACTGTCTTTTCAATTTGAGCGACTCTGCTTCATTACAATGCGTTTCCTGAATAAAAGAAATCTGAGCATTTAATTTGGACAAATGAGAAAGTACCTTTTGCCTTTTGACGGGGTGTCCAAGACCCCGAACATTCCACGTAACAACCTTACACATATTGAAGGGATGGGAGGGTTACATGTGAATAGAGATGAAACACTGCAGGGAAACAACTATAAGGAGGAAAACACCTCAAGAAAAATGAATAAAAGAGAAAATAGACTATACAACCATAAGCACCAATTAGAGACACATAAAACAAGAACAACTTCATCATGAAAAAGGAAGAAACCTTAAGAAGTAAGAAGGGATTAGTGGAAAAGGAAAGACAGGGGAGGAAAATGAATAGGAAAGAAGAAAGAAAAAATAGAAGATAGATCAAGGAAAGAAAACCAGATCTACAAGAAAAAGATAATAAGCGAGGCATGGGGCGCAACAGCACCGAAGACAGACGGAACGACAGAGAGAAGAACATAATGAAAAAAACAATATGAACAGCCATAAGAAAAAATAAATTAAGTAGCGAAAAGAGAAGGCAGGAACATTAGATAGGCGGAGATGAACCAATAACGGGATTCAATGAGAGACCCTGAAGAAAAGACTTCAATTTAGTAGGGTCATCAAAAGAACGTGTCGAGCCATCATGAGTGATTTTGCACAGGCAGGGGTGAAGAATGCCATAACGGATATTCAGCTGTCTCATCTGTGGGCGTAAAGCCAGAAATTCCTTCCTTCTTGCATTGGTGGCGTTTGATAGATCCTGTGATAGAAAAACTGTGTGACCTGACCATATAAGGCGACGTTTCAACTTAGCTGCTGAGAGGACACGCATGAGATCTGTGAACTCAAGAAACAACATTATAATGCCTCTGGGTCTCGGAGCATGCGATTAAAAACGTCCAAGGCGGTGCGCACGTTGAATATTTAAAGGGGGTTCTGAGGGAATGTCCAAAAGTTCAGATAAAAGTCTCTTAAGGAAAAGAAGAATGTCCGACCCCTCAAGATTTTCTGGTAGGCCATACAGGCGTAGGTTGTTACGCCTGTTACGATTTTCGAGATCCTCAGTATGAAGTTTAAGATGGTGAACTTCTTGCTCCAGAACAGGGATCTTGGTTGATACATCATGTAAATCACTAATGCGTTGTTCCATGTCGAGCACCTTCGCCTCCATATTTATCCATCTGTCTTCAATTTGCTGGAGTTTCTCATTGGTAGCAGACATAAAGGATTTCAAACCTCTCACCTCATCCAAAATGGTATCCAACACAGGATTATGAGAAGATAAAATAGGAGACGGGGGATTATTTTTAGATCTCTTGGGCTTGGCACCCGAGGAGGAGGCTCTGATGGCAACTGGAATTTCGCTAGCCATCCTGCAAGGGTGCGAAGAACGCTGAAAAACCCGGAATAGAGAACCAACTTGTCCCCAAAATTTGACAGTCACAAATCACCAGGGAGTGAGAAATCAGAGAGAGACGCCTGTTAGGACCAGTAGGAAAATATCACCGAGTCACACTTCTGAATGAAAAGACGCCGGTCTATCCTAAAAAAGGATTACATTTGCAAGCATGGAAGAGACATTAACACGCCGTTTTATAAGACAGGTTCAAAGTCCACACGACTTGATCCATCGGGTGAAAGGGAAAAGCATTACGTAGAATAGTAGGTATCAGGTACAATCAGTAGAAAGCGCCTCCACCAAGCATTAGCATTATAAAATGCCACAGGACGCCTCAATACATGCCAAATAGACCCTGCTTCTCCCTGGGCGGAAACAGAAGAGGGTTAACTGCAGAATGCCTGTTTTACCTCAGATGCAGTCCGTTGAGGTGAGCAGCATCACAAAATGGTGGCCGCTCGTGTTCCACGAGGAAAACCACCGCAGCAGCTGCAGGGACACACAAGGAGACAGAACAAAGTCCGAGCGGCTCAATCCGCCGCTCCGACACTGCCGCTGCCCAAATCTTCTCACAACTCCTGACTCAAATGTATTACATCGAGGCGAGCGGCATCACAAAATGGCGGCCGCTCGCGTTTTGAAGAAGAAAATCACCGCCGCAGCCGAGGGGACACATAGGAAGACAAATCAGAGTCGGAACGGCTCCATCCCCCGCTCCGACACTTCCGTTGCCCAAATCTTTTCGCCGTTCCTACCAACTCTCAGAAACACGGCATGAATTAATGAAAAGAAAGCTCCGCGTCCGCGGAGCTCACGTCAGAGCCGCCATCTTGCCTCGGCGCGTGACCACGCCCCCATCAGCCCGACATATTTTAAAATAAATTGACTTCCAGGCAAAATCGACATAAACAATTAATATTAACCCACAAGGACTGGTTGGAACAGCCCGCTCTCATCAGAGATCGAATTTAGTGCATTCAGGATTTAGTACCTCAATCCTGAAGAATGCTGGGAGTTGCAGTCTTTTTGAATGGCCACAAATTTTTTCTCCAATGAAAACTTGGCTAGCTGCTTCCTCCAATGACAGAGAGGCAGCATACCATAGAAAAAACGGTGTAGACAAACCTGGAAGCCATGCATCTGATGAAGGCACACTCGCTGAAACGCGTTATGCATTTTTTTAAATAAAAAGGAACTTCTGCAGCCCCGCTGTGTGCTCTGGTTTGTTTCTGGAAGAGAAACGAATGGTGGTGGCATATATATATATATATATATAAATAAACATATATACATAAATATATATGCAAGTGCATTGAGTGGGAAGGAGTCTAAGGATCTATGACTGTGCAGTACGCCTAGGTCCATTGAGGACCTGTAATGGATACAGCGTAATTATAAGTGCATCCATCCAGGATTGTAAAATAAAGGACACACACTACATAGTCCATAAGACTGTGCGTTTTACTCATCTGAGCAGCCCATTGGAGGGAATTTAAATTGTGGGTGTGTCATGGCACATGGTTATGCCGAGCCTCTGAAGAAAGAGCGAAGGGCTCTGAAACGCGTCAGGCTGCAGACGGCATCCTGCTGTGGTCGAGATTGGTGTGCGGAGCAGTTTTTACCTGATTAAACGCTTTTACAGCGAGTCTCCTTCTGAGTGCATCTCTGCCTGGGGGCAACTTGGAGCTTTGGTGTCACGCGGCAGTCCCGCCGCGAGAGATGCACCACCTCGTTAGGACTGGTGGCCACGTGCTTGACAATCATGCAAGCGCATTAAGTGGGAAGGAGACTATGGATTTATGACTGTGCAGTACGCCTAGGTCCATTGAGGACCTTTATTGGATACAGCGTAATTATAAGTGCATCCATCCAGGATTGTAAAATAAAGGACACACACTACATAGACCATAAGACTGTGCGTTTTACTCATCTGAGCAGCCCATTGGAGGGCATTTAAATTGTGGGTGTGTCATGGCACATGGTTATGCCGAGCCTCTGAAGAAAGAGCGAAGGGCTCTGAAATGCGTCAGGCTGCAGACGGCATCCTGCTGTGGTCGAGATTGGTGTGCGGAGCAGGTTTTACCTGATTAAACGCTTTTACAGCGAGTCTCCTTCTGAGTGCATCTCTGCCTGGGGGCAACTTGGAGCTTTGGTGTCATGCGGCAGTCCCGCCGCGAGAGATGCACCACCTCGTTAGGACTGGGGGCCACGTGCTTGACAATCATGCAAGCGCATTAAGTGGGAAGGAGACTAAGGATCTATGACTGTGCAGTACGCCTAGGTCCATTGAAGACCTTTATTGGATACAGCGTAATTATGAGTGCATCCATCCAGGATTGTAAAATAAAGGACACACACTACATAGTCCATAAGACTGTGCGTTTTACTCATCTGAGCAGCCCATTGGAGGGCATTTAAATTGTGGGTGTGTCATGGCACATGGTTATGCCGAGCCTCTGAAGAAAGAGCGAAGGGCTCTGAAACGCGTCATGCTGCAGACGGCATCCTGCTGTGGTCGAGATTGGTGTGCGGAGCAGTTTTTACCTGATTAAACGCTTTTACAGCGAGTCTCCTTCTGAGTGCATCTCTGCCTGGGGGCAACTTGAAGCTTTGACATAATTATATATATACACATATATTCACTGAGGTTTCTGGGACGTCATAGTTAGGATTAGCATTTAAAAACCTTAGAAATTCACTGAAAAAACCACAGGTTTCAGGGACGTTATAGTTAGGGATTAGCTTTTAAAAAACCTTAGAGATTCATTGAAAAAACCACAGGTTACAGGGACGTTATAGTTAGTTGGACATTTCGCTCGTATAAAACCAGAGAAATGATGCCGTTATAGTTAGTAGAGCTAACTATAACTCGCGCCCCCGCAATGCACTGCTGATGACGTCACATATTACATCACTCATGACATGGTCAGTGACATCACTATCACCGATGACACCATTGATGAAATTATTGATGACATCATCCACGTGATCATCTGATGCACCTCCTCACACCCTCTCCATAACACATAATCCCACTCTACATAATTCCTATACACTAAATATCACATACCTTCTATCCACATCAAAGTCAAAGTCTATCCACATAATTTCACTGCACATCATACCACATAATTCCACTACACACAACCTACACCCACTCCACTCCAAGAAACATTAGTAAAAACACTTTTACATTTACAACGTCTATAGCTTTAACTCTCGCAAATGTGAAGCCTATTACATTGAAAATGCTTCTTTAACTAGTAGTCGCGTTTGCAGAGAGGTGGAGAAAGGGTGCTGGGCCTCCGACCAGCGCTCAGGAATTCCGCTGCTTAGAACTTACATGAGGTACTAGGAGGGCTTTCTTCTTGGACCCCAAAGTCCCTCAGGAGCAAAGTGGACTTCATCCCCCAACCCGTAGTGTGCCAGGAGGTGCGTTTGCAGAGTGGTGGAGAAAGGGGGGCGTGGCCTCCAAAGACTTCTTACCAATACCACTGTGTGGGACTTACTGGAGGTAATAGGAGGGGTAGTCGGCCCCCAAGGACAACCTTGGGGTCAACTACCCCTCCTATTACCTCCAGTAAGTCCCACATAGCAACATTGGTAAGTTCTCAAAGCAGGCCACGCCTCCTTTGCCCACCATTCTGCAAACGCGATCCCGGCACACTCTTGGATGGGGAGTGAAGGACCCTTCGCCTACCTGATACCTTCAGTAAGCCCCATATAGTGGGATTGCTGAGAGGTGGACACAGGCCACGCCCCATTTCTGCACCACTCTGCAAACGCGCCTCCTGGCATGCTTTTGGTTGGGGAATGAAATTCCCTTTCCTCCTGAGGGTCCCTGGGGGCCAACTAGCCCTCCTGTTACCTCCAGTAAGCCCCACACAGCTGATTGCTGAGAGTGCTCTGAGGCCACGCCCCCTTTTTACATCACTTTGCAAACGCGCTGCCTGGCGCACTGCTGCTCGGGGATGAAGTCCACTTCAGTCCTGAGTTCCTCAGGACACAAGAGGACCTCATCGCCCCACCAGCAGTGCACCAAGAAGCACGTTTGCAGAGTGGTGTAAAAAGGGGGCGTGGCCTCGGACCACTCTCAGCAATCCAGCTGTATAGGGCTTACTGGAGGTACCTGGTATGCTAGTTGGCCCCTTTGGACCCTTAAAATTTTAGGGGACTTAATCCCCCAACCCAAACCGCGCCAGGAGGAGCTTTTGCACAGTGGTGCAGGGAGGGGGCGGGGCCTCCGGCGAGATGCCGGCTTTTTTTTGCTTTGGTTTTTGAAAGGGGGGCTGTGTGTCCCCCTTCCCTTCATTATTTTTGGGCCCCGGGGACCCCATCTCCCCGGGCCTGAGCATTTTCTTTTTTTTTAAACGGGAAGGGGGCACCCCTCCCATGGCCTGATTTCGGCCCTGGGGCATGGCCACATATTTAATAATTTTTTTTAAACTAATTTTTAAGGAGGGGGCGGTGCGGCCCCCCTCCTGAGGCCATTTTTGGCCCCGGGGACCCCATCCCCCGGGGCATTGCCTCGTTTCTTTTTTTTTTAATTATGGAAGGGGGGCTGCGTGGCCCCCCTTCCCTGGGCCACTTCTCGCCCCGGAGACCCCATCCCCCGGGGCCTGGCCAGGCTTGATTTTTTTTATTTTGGAGGGGGCTGCGTGGCCCCCCTCCTGAGGCCAATTGAGGCCCTGGGGACCCCATCTCCCGGGCCTGGCCTTATGTTGGGGACCGCGGGGGCCCCAATGCCCCGCAGTCCCTGCCAGCTCCCTGCCTCCTGCGGGAGTCTGCAATGCTTTTGGCCAATGGGAGCTGCAAACATGCAACTCCTCTTGTCCAAAAGCAACTCTGCTTTGCTTCGTGGAAGCGAGAGCAGGTTTCCTGCTCTCGCTTCCACGAAGCAAAGCAGAAATTCGCAATGACAGGGCAGGAGCCGTGCTCCTGCCCTGTCATTGCAACCTGCAATGTCCCGGAGGTAGGCACCCCAAGACATTGCCAGAGCCGGTCTTGGGGGGTGGCAGTCCCCAGAGCCATCTAGGGCTCCAGGAGGGGGACCGCTTGGCCCCCTTCCCAACAAGTTTAAAGCCCCGTGGAGGTGGTGGCCCCTGGGGCCGGGGGTCCGCAACGGACCCCCGCATTATCTCAATTAGTGCCCCGGGGAGGTGGTGGTCCCTGGGGAAGTGTGTGGGGGCAGGAGCCCCCCCACACTTATTTATTTAAAGTTAAGCCCCAGGGAGGTACTGGTCCCCAGGGCTCAGGGGGGCCTGCGAGGCCCCCCGCCTCAAATACTTTGAAGCCCCAGAGAGGTGGCAGTCCCCGGGGCAGTGTGGGGCGGCAGGAGCACTCCCACGCAATTTTTCAATAAAAGCCCAGGGGAGGTGGCGGGCCCCTGCTACATATACTTTTTGATTGTCCCCAGGACCTGGCCCACCCAGGGGCTGATTAAAATGAAGCGCGGAAGACCGCGCTTCGTTTTTTTAAATTTTTCAGCGGGATTCGTGCATCGAGCGCAAATTCTGCCATTTTTTTTTTAATGCGTTTTTTGAGCCCTGAGCCGGTCTAGGGGGTCAGGGTGTTTCTACCCTGCCCCCTTTTCTTGTTTTTCATCTTTTTTTTACTGTTTTCTTGTGACTCGGTTTTACCAAGTCACAAGATGGCTGCCAACACTTCTTGGTTTGGAGTGTTGACAGCCAATCAAAATGAAGTTCGTGCTCGGGAAGTTTCGCGAATCCTCCTCGGCCACCAGATATTGATATTTTAATTTTTTTAATTTCTCAGGAACCACTGAACGGATTTACACCATTTAAAAAAAGGTCGCTTTCTGAATTAAGACCTATCTTTTGCCAAATGTGGTGTAATTCCGTTCAGCAGTTCGGGCTGTAGCTTTGTCTAAAGTTTCCTACTGAAAATAACATGGAGAAAATGCGTTTCCGGACCCCCTTTTTTCTCTGTCCCCGCTAAGCGAATCACTCCGAAACTTTCAAGACAGGCGCTGAACTTAGCAAACCATTGGTTTTGAAAATTTCATGAAGATTCCACCGAAGGAATTAATTATGGAGTGGAAGAAACTATGAGTCCCAGGATTCCCTGTTTGTGATTTGCATCATCTGGCTCACCGGAGAGAGATAAAATGTTAATCAGTGACTCAGTTTTTTCACTCTTTTCTGCTGTTCAACAAAGCATGAAGCCCGTGAACAAGAAGCAAGCTGCTCCGAAACGCGTAGGGGATGGACTGTTTGTTTGGCAAGAGATGTCTGGTTCTTCAATAAAGAAGGCTGCCACCACTCGCAGAATTCGGCTGATCTCTGAGTGCGTCCCCGCAGGGGGACACCTTGTTGAAATGATTTAATCCGGCCAGTCCCGGCCGGGGGGATCGCACCGCCACTAAAAGAAATGGTGGGCTGCTTCGTACTGACAGTCGGTACTGAAATTGCAGGGAGAACAGTTTTAAATGAAATCGGACCGGAGTCTCTTGCCTGCGGCTCACTTGAGAGCAAGAATTGACATTTAATATTTGTTTATTTCAGCAGAATCCACCGAAGGAATTAATTATGGAGTGGAAGAAACTACGAGTCCCAGGATTCCCTGTTTGTGATTTGCATCATCTGACTCACCGGAGAGAGATAAAATGTTAATCAGTGACTCAGTTTTTTCACTCTTTTCTGCTGTTCAACAAAGCTTGAAGCCCGTGAACAAGGAGCAAGCTGCTCCGAAACGCGTAGGGCATGGACTGTTTGTTTGGCAAGAGATGTCTGGTTCTTCAATAAAGAAGGCTGCCACCACTCGCAGAATTCGGCTGATCTCTGAGTGCGTCACCGCAGGGGGACACCTTGTTGAAATGATTTAATCAGGCCAGTCCCGGCCGGGGGGATCGCACCGCCACTAAAAGAAATGGTGGGCTGCTTCGTACTGACAGTCGGTACTGAAATTGCAGGGAGAAAAGTTTTAAATGAAATCGGACTGGAGTCTCTTGCCTGCGGCTCACTTGAGAGCAAGAATTGACATTTATTATTTGTTTATTTCAGCAAGATTCCACCGAAGGAATCAATTATGGAGTGGAAGAAACTACAAGTCCCAGGATTCCCTGTTTGTGATTTGCATCATCTGACTCACCAAAGAGAGATAAAATGTTAATCAGTGACTCAGTTTTTTCACTCTTTTCTGCTGTTCAACAAAGCATGAAGCCCGTGAACAAGGAGCAAGCTGCTCCGAAACGCGTAGGGCATGGACTGTTTGTTTGGCAAGAGATGTCTGGTTCTTCAATAAAGAAGGCTGCCACCACTCGCAGAATTCGGCTGATCTCTGAGTGCGTCCCCGCAGGGGGACACCTTGTTGAAATGATTTAATCTGGCCAGTCCTGGCCGGGGGGATCGCACCGCCACTAAAAGAAATGGTGGGCTGCTTCGTACTGACAGTCGGTACTGAAATTGCAGGGAGAACAGTTTTAAATGAAATCGGACCGGAGTCTCTTGCCTGCGGCTCACTTGAGAGCAAGAATTGACATTTATTATTTGTTTATTTCAGCAGAATCCACCGAAGGAATTCATTATGGAGTGGAAGTGTAGTGTAGCTCCTATTTCCCTAATAGGCTCTGCGCATTGGAATAATATATCCTATAGGTTTGACATAGGACTAAGGTCAGTATGTCCCTATTGAGTATATTAAACTTAATTACTTATGCCAGCTAGCTCAGAGGCCACTAGAAACTCCTTGACAACAAGAAGGGAGTAGTTTCTGGCAGCCGCAAAACATGACTACTGTGTTTCCCTTTAGAATCAGAACGTGTCCCAGAGTCGTGGAAACAATAGATAACTATTTCACTCAGCTCAGTCGTGCATGCTTAGTTTTCTCCAAGTTACACAGAAAGAAATAGACGGGCGTTTCAATAAAAGATTTATTGAACAGTCTTGTTTCTGGTGTAAGTAAAATGTGTTGTTACGATCACAAGACAGTATGCGAGATAAATAATGTACAGTGTGAGCAGTAGAAATAAATAATACTGCGAGAGCATTATCTTTTATTACATATGCTGTTACATAAATAACACAGACTAAAAATGTGAGTACTCATACGATGCGTTTCTAATCTAGTTCTACCCCAGTGTATCTAACCTAACCTAGGTGTAGGACGAGATATGAAGTAGGTGAAGTATTCCTTACTATGGTATACTAAGAGTATGCTAACCCCAGTATGCCTAGTATGCCAAGAGTCCCTCTAGGTTCTAGTCTGCTCCATACCTGAAGAATGAGAGAGGTAGGAATCTCTTTGCCAGACTCGAACTCCAACACCCCGCAAGGGAAGTTAGATCACTGGAAGCTGGACTCTCTGCGTGAGGGGATGACAGCGTCTTCTCAGTGTGTCAGGCCGGGAAACGGGCTCCTCTGAAGTCGAGGTCTCCTCTGATTTACAGGGGCTAGGGAAGGTATATTTATACCTGAGAATTACCTCAGAATGTTAGCATTGACGTGAGTCGGACAGCGGAAGACGTCATGAATGAACCCCTAAGGAATAATGGTTCATGCATAATATATGAGTCCTTGAAGAAATCAATAGTCCTGGACTAGGGAAACTCCCGCAGCCTAAGGGTCTGTTCTTCAAGAACTCGTTGTGACGTTAGGGTGGACGGATGTCGGAGACCATGCCTGTATTTGGAGTGCCCGGTTAATGCCTAAATAAGGGCTGGGATTTTATGCCTATATAAGGGCAGGGCAAATTGTGCCTATATAAGGACATGATTCTGGAAAGCCCGTTTATGGACACCCTAAGAGGAATACAACACCCACTCCACTTTCGTGTGTACGATAATACTAAAATGCTAAACATTTAAAATGCTAAACATTAAAATGGAGTACCGCATATTTCTAAAATATTTCATAAAACCATTTAAAAAAGGCATTTAAAAAACCAATTAGAATGCAAAAGGTACTGTACATATTAAGCATAGCCTTTCACTCCAGGCATATAAAAATAAAATGCAACATGAATGAAAAGAAGCAGTAATATTTACATGTGACAGAAAATGATCGATAAGTTGTTCAAAAATCAAAGTCATTTCATGTCATGAAAATAAATGATCTGTTTTAGACACACAAGATGACTAAGGGGCCGATTCCGATTCGGGCCGGAAATCTCACCGACCGAGCCGGACCCGGAGAGATTTCCGACCGAATCGGACCCTACTAGCCCGACCGAACGAGTACGATGCGCACGTATGCTATCGGACTCGATTTGGTCAGACTCCCATTGAAGTCAATGGGAGCCGGTCGTACAACACGTATGCGGGCTCCCATTGACTCAATGGGTGCGAGGCGAACAAGGGCACCCCCTACAGCGGGTACGCGGCGAAGCGACTCGCGCCATACATGCACAGGTAGGGGGGACCCATGGGTTCCCCCTGTGTGCGACTCGTGCGGCTACGTGTACAGGGGGGTCCGACACAGACCCCCAAAGTGCGGCTCCGACTGCTCTTTGGAGCCGGACTGTGCGAGTCGGTCGGACTGCTCGAGGCGCGCATCGTACTTACCCGGCCGGGGAACGTCTCCATTGCGCGGTGTGAGTCGAGTCTGTGCGAGTCGGTCGGAGCGGTCGGGTTCTGCGAATGAGTCGGTCGGCGATTTCGCGAGCGCACGCATCGTACTCGCTCGCCCGGACGCACGTACGAATCAGTCGGGGAATAGGGCTCCGAATCGGATCCGGTTAAGCCGAATCTGATTCGGTGCCCTACCGGCCGAGATCGGAATTGACCCCTAAGTGTCCGTGAAGTACCCTGAAGTCTGTATTATAAGGCTTGTTCTACTTTAAGCAGATTGCAATTTTCGTTCGAAAAATGGGAAAAAGTTCAATTTTGGTAGAGTTCCAAGTTGTTTTGAAAAATGAAGGCCAAATTGTTACTGCATCTTTGGAACACAGTACGCTGAATCAGAGTCAGTTTACGGGTCTGGTGTAAACATGAGATCATCTATTTCTATAGACAAAACATCGTCCACTGTAGTTGGTGTCAGTTGGAACACCTCGTGTAGCAGATTAATTGCACAGAGATGTGAAGCTTCGCTTCCAGCATAGGGTGCCGCAGCAAAGTTCGCGTCCGTTGTTACCTGTGTGCCTGTAGATCTTTCTCGTACCTCAGCAGCAGCCGGAAGCGTCTGTGAGATCTCAATGAATGCTGACATCAGGATTGGTAGCCTCTGGGGACAACACAGAGCATGGGCCGTTATCGGGACCAGCAGAGTATCGACATCCGTTGGCGTAGCTGTTGGAAAAGTTAGACAGGTGTCCAACACGCATTCTTCACCGCATAGCAGGTATCGTAGAACAGGTAAGATGCAATCTTGCCAGATTGGTCTGAATGACAGGAACCAAGTTGTATTAAGGTCCCGTAGACGAGTCATGCCCAATAGCTGTACTATTCACTCATGGCACTTTCGTTCAAGGAGAGCTTTCTCCATTTCGCTCAGAGTGATGTCTGCGAATAGGCTGGCCATAGCGCAATAGCAGGAAGAGAAATAGAATTCCGGCAACAAGTGCTAGAATTAATGGTATGCCACCAAACACCGAATGTGCAAAGTTCGAGATGATTCCGAGTATTGCCTGGAAAGGTGCTAACAGACCGGAGCAGATGCTCTTAAATACATGTATAATGCCAGTTGTATCAGACATGTTGAAGATACGTGATATCATTTCTACGAAATGTATAGGGCAGTTTGTACGTATTAAAGTCTGTATCTCAGCCGAAGTCCTTGCAACTTGTAGATCATAGGTTTCTTTGGCCGAGGTCAAAGGCACTGTTTGCTGTAAAAGCATGGCTTTCATTCTGCTCAAAGTATCAAATCTTATAAAAGAGACGTTCAGCGAAGGTCATAGAGGCGACTCCCTGACTGTGTCTATTGGGGGAAACAATACTTGCATACAGCAAGTGACCCTATAGTTGACCGTTACTAGATATGGGATGCCTGGCAACATGCCGCAGCAACTCTGATCATTCAACATGAGGTAACTCCCATTAGAAAGTTGTCCAAACGTTGGATTAATCACAGCAGCTGGTGTACCCTGCTGATGGCAAGACAAATTTGCCACAGAACCATTACAAGCCCCGTGTAAAGAAATGTCCTGACATATAAGCGAACCGCTTAGTGCAAGTTTACAGTTTGTACCGCTCAAAAACACTTCACGATCCCCACTCCAACATCTATATGTATACGGTAAATCCCAAGATGTCTTAATGTATTCCTTACCCAACCTTTCATATTTGCCTGCTTGCATTTGTCTGAGGCAATACTGAAACTGAAAAGTACTCACAGGTAATGTTATTTTGCCATGAATTAGCCATTCTGTAGCTGGTTTTTCTGCCACTGTGAATGGTAACTTTTCCAGTTTTTCAATGCTCAGCACTGTATACCTTGCTCCTCTTTGTGCCAGTTCGATCTGTTTATCAGTTAGATTGTATTCTGCAAACAGAGCCGTTGTGTTGATGAAACGCCAAGGCACATAGCCCGCTCGCAAAGATTGCAGCGTCCAGCTTAATAACATAATAGAACGTAATTGAGACTGGCCTTGCTGTAACATCGCCAAATCTTGTTCTAGTATGTCGATAGCAGAGGATACAATGCCATCCAATGAATATATTCTGGAGGACAAAGTTGTTAACCCATTGTCGACCACAGAGAGTGTTTTCTCTAAATTAATACGATCAAGTTCACGTATTCGTTCTGCAGCCTCCATCTGTGACACTTTCCATGCTTCATTATAGGCAGCATAAATGCCGGCATATATGAAACGTTTTTGACGTGGTTTTCTTGGTCCAAGCAAGAATTCCCTAAGGTCTGCGTCCTTTTAAGTAAGGTTAAGTGTTGTTTCACATCCTGTAGTGTAGACTTATGCAGCCAATCGAGGCATAATTTTCCTACAATGTATGTTGTTACTACCCCCGGATGTTGTCTTTAGACGTATCTTGGGTCTGGCCTATTAATAGTAAAGCCCTGAGTTTTATTCAGGAATCTTTCCTGACAGTTATTCGTGTCTGTGGGCCAGATCAACCATTTTTTCCAATCAGGATTAGATCTGTTGAGTTGTAGTATATTGTCAACTGTCACCACTACCTGTGTATCGTTATCTCTGGCAGGTGTTGGCACAGAAGGTGTGTTCATCTCTTTGATCTTGGCTAATCCAAGACAAGATGTTTGTTGGATGGTTTCATTCAAAAACATTATTTGTTCAGGGATGATACAGGCTCTAAACAAAGCTTCTATACCCTGTACTTGCCAATCTTTAGTACCCCACACAGTTTTTGTGTCTATTGTGTCTTTCCAAAAGTCGAAACCCTGTCTAGACAGTTGGGCATTAAATAATGCAGAGTAAATCTGTTTTGTATCTGTCAACATAATTTTCAGTCCTGTCTTGTTTACATTTTTATAGTAAAACATTTCTGGATCAGAAGTATTGTAACCTGAAAAATATGGAAACTTGGTGGCAAATGTTGTTGAACTACCTTTAGGTGGTGTAGGACAATGTTCCCATTGGTTAAACATAAACACATTTCTTGGATATGCAGATTTATGCAAATAATGATGACCATAGTGGTTAAAACAATACATTTGTTCATAGTCTGATGAACCCTCTAAATATTCATGTTTAGAAAATGCAGCAGATTTTTCTAGGTCAAACATTATATCATTCACAGTCTCAAAGTCCCAATCATCTGAATAGGTACTGGACGTAATTAGATCACTTAGTGAAATTTTAAACAAATGTGGAATGTTCAATTGTTCCGTCGGACCGAAGATTTCAAAATCTGTTTTGTCCCACACTATACCATCCTGTATAGGAACAGCTGTGATGTTCACTGATGACAAGTCTCTTGCTTCACGATGGGAAGATTTATGAGGTTTCAAAAGTACGTTCACGCCTTTTCCTTCAGTGTTCACATGGATGTATCTGCCACTTATAAGCACGCTCACAGTTGTTACCAAAGCTAGCCAGAGCAGGAAAACAAAAAGTCCAGATGTAATCCAGAGTTCAATCCATGGAGAAACCAAATAAGTCTTTTTCAGAAAGTGAAGAAAGTATTGTACTTGCTGCTTGAATTTCAATGATGCTGGCGTCGTTTCAGGTTCACTCGGATCTTCTGAGAACGTATCAAAGTTAATGAAATAGCCAGAAGCAGTTCTGTCAATTGTTGGAATTGCATCAGGATTTGTAGAAATCACTGGAACCAGTTCATCACCTGCCACGTTGGTGTAGACAGGTGTATTTGGACGAACTGTTACTTGGTGTTCAAGAGGGATGAGTTCCATAGCGTTGTTGCTTAGTCCTCCATCAGTTACAACTGAATTCTCAATTGTTATCAGTCTTTCAGTCTGAACCTCTTGGATAGTAGCGAGAGGAGTGCGTCTGCTACTAGGTCGGAGTCCACGAGGCCTACTATTTAGTATTGGCCACATACTGTGGTTTGATGAGGTCGATGGACACAAATCTTTTCTCCTTTCTTCCAGCAAGGGGCGGCAGAAGTACTGTTCTTGTTCCTTGAACTGCTAGGACAGGTACTGGTTGTCTGTAAGAAGGTCCAAATTCCTTCTTGTCCGCGATTTTTTCTCTGACTAGATCCCCAACTTTTGGAATCCAGACAGGCCTTGCTGGGACAGCCGGTTGATCCCCAGTGGTGGTGGGCTGTAGGAATACGTTGCTTTGTTTCGTTCTTAACTTGTTTAGTTCCTGTAAAACAGCCAAACGATCTTTGATATCAAAGGGTTTATTTTCCACCACTGTGCCTACGTGTTCAAGGTCTGATACCCACATTCTTGTCCCAAACAGGACCTCATATGTAGTGACCCCCCCTAGAGAACTTTCATGGCAGGTTGTTCAATGAGCGCTGAACCCCACTAAGGTGTTTGACCCATCCATCACCCGAACCTAATACCCTAGCTGTTATAGACTGCTTTAGGTCCCGGTTTTTCCTTTCCACAACAGAATTTCCCTCAGGATGGAATGGAGAGGAGTACCGCAATGCAACGCCCAGACTGGCCATGGCTTCTTTGTAAGCCCTAGAGCTAAACGCAGGACCCTGGTCAGAATGTTGCGTGCCTATTGCGTATGTGCCGATAAAGACTCGCAAATCTTTTATAACAGTTCGAGTGTCAGCCGAGCGCTGAGGCCATAACCATAGGAACCTAGATTCAGTATTTGTGGGAATGCCTTTGTCCAGTATGACGCAGGCGTGTAGATAGTCTAAGGCTGTCTAACAGTGGTGTCTGTACTGGGTTGCCGCATTCGCAACATGGTGTCTGGTGGCTCTCTCGCTGTAATTTACAGTCTAAACGAGTTGTTGATGAATATGTGAATTTCTGTATTCATTCCAGGCCACCAGTACATCTCTTTTAACGTTAAAATTGTTTTAGAGATCCCTTGATGTGACAGACCCTCCCCCAAATGTGTTTCATAAATAAAGGCTGCTCTACGTTCCATGTTTGGAATTACCCTATCCCCCACTCCAGGGATTCGAGCAAAAGGAACGTTGTTTGCATCAATTACATAAGAGTACTTGAGTGGAAACTTTTTGGTAACGCTGCACTGCTGCCTTTGCTTGATGCATTGACAGCCAACATTATCTCACCGTCTATTTTTGTTTTTGAACGAGTGATCGCAGCTACGGAAGCCGTCTGAACAGCCCCCTTTGCGGCTTCGTCAGCCAATGAATTCCCTGCAACGTGAACGCCATCACGTTGATGACTCAGTGTGTGGATCACGTGAGCCTTTGGTAGTTCGTTCTTCAACTGAACTACTTGTTCCCAAAGCATTTTATGCTTTATTGTGCCACCTTTCGCATCTTTGAAACCATTTTCAAGCCAGTTTTGTATATATTCATTATACGACTGAACACAGTAAAAGGAATCGCACACTATTAATGTGGGGAATTCTCGATCTGTACTTTCAAGTGCCAGTTTGAATGCTTGTAGTTCAGCTCGCTGAGCCGTACAATCTCCTAGAGATTGAGTTTTTGTGACCATGGGTCTGAAGATGCCATTTCGCATGCGACCTTTAACGATTGCACACGCTGCACTGTAAGCTTGCTTACTCCCTGTTGCGGGCTGTGCGGATCCGTCAGTGTAAATTATGAATTCGTACTGATCGAGAGGCAGAATTTCAGTAGGCAGAGGACATTCATGTTCATATTGCAGGAATGCTTGTGTTTTCAAATCTGGATCAAAAACATATTCAACATCTGTTGCAGCAAGAGAATTAACCCATTGTATCCATCTTGGATGTAATGCTTTAGCATTTGGAATGCTTGCTTTTGTGACCACTTCTAAAGCTGGTACCGGGTTACGACAATAATGCGTTTCCCTTGGGCTAAGGCTCTTTCTTTTGCTACAGTGGTTTGAACTGCTGTCAGAATTTTTTCAGTTGAACTGAAGCGCATTTCCGCTTGTGTGTACAAATGGGATTTGTATGCGATTGGTATTTTCTCACCCTCATTGAAGGTTAAGTAGGTTAATCCACATTGACCCGAAATTATTCGGATCACCAAATTTCGTTGACTTACACGTGTTTGTAAGTGATTTGTTGCTAACATGTTAGCCTGGAGTGAACGCAAGATTTCTGTGTGTTCGTTTGTCCAGTTTCTGATTGAAAAATCAGGTTTGATTAATGCGTAGAGAGGTTTAACCCTTTCTGCCTAATTTAGAATGTATGTTCTTCCAAAATTCAGGAAACCCAGGATGGATTGTAAGTTTTTTAGTGTTTTTGGAGGCTGGAGCAGTGCACACTTTTCTAAAAGGTTAGCTGCCAAGCTCTTGCCTTCACTTGAAAGCTCATATCTCAAAAATAGGACATTGAGATGGGCAATTCGGGACTTCTTAAAGTTGAACTTGTAGCCCTCAGAGGCGAAACCCAGTATAATGGTGCTCACCCTGTTCAAGTGTTTTTCCAAGTCATCGTCTGTCAGATAAATGTCATCGACATAGGACAATGCCTCATTGTCATAAATTTGTAGTAACTCCGTTACCCTCGCTGAGAATAAACCTGGGCTGTTCTTGAACCCTTGTGGGAGTCGACAAAAGTGACGCTGGGTCCCCATTATGGAGATTGCTGTTAAGTACCTGCTTTCAGGTGCTATGTTTTGACAAAAGAAACCATTTGAGATGTCTAATGTTGTTTTATATTTTTTACGCACAATGTTATTCATTAATGCTGTGCTATGTGCATTTTGTACTGCAAAAGTTTTAGAACAAGTGTTTAAGTGTCTGTAGTCCAAAACTAGACGATATGTATTGTCTGGTTTGGAGACAGGAAACAAAGGATTGTTCATTGAGGAGGTGCATGTTTCAATCACCCCTTGATATTCAAGTTGATCTAAGATCTCCCTGACCTGTTTTTTAGCTTCTTGCTTTATTGGGTACTGCCGTTGTGCAGTTGGTTCATGTTTCAGATGTATTTTATGGTGAGGTGAATCCTCATCCCATCCTATATGATTTTTATATAATGCTGGGGCCTGGGCCACTGCCCATTTCCTGGCATATGTATATCTCAGATGCATTGGTATATGGTTGGAGAAGGCAGGCATAATTATGTCCTCGCCATGTGGGCACTCCCTGACAAATTGTGGTGGCCAGTCCTTTTCTGCTAGAAGTATGTCATAGCCTTTTGATAGTCTTTCCCAAAAAGTGCTTTCACCTGTCTAGGTTTGTCTCCCTCCATCCGGAGTGTTATGTCATATAACTTTTGTGGAGTACTAACCCTGGTGTCTACAGTCTCGACTGTAATGTACTCATTCAAGTCCACTATCTCCAGAAGTTCCTTCAGGTTCTGGCGAACTATTTGACTTCTGCTGCACTGTCCAGCATTGTCTGAGCCCATTCTCCGTTCTTGAGTTGTGTTCTCAGTATTCTCGGCATGTCTGATCTTTAGACCTGCTACTTTCTTTTGGAGAATTGAGGTTTTACTTTGGTTTTTGGAGCGTGTTTGTCGTCTTTCGATTTCACGCGTTCTTCTCTATGTTCTGTTCGTCCTCTTCTTTCCGAAGTCTGTGATGAGATCTGAAAGGGACGAGAGGAACGTGTATCAGTATCTTGATACCTGTCAGGTTTTCTCAAATTATCCCTATTCCTGTGTTTATACCTCCTTTCAGAGGGCTCCTTTTGAGGAGACCTACCTCGGGATTGAGAATGTTTCTCGTTTGATTTTTGTTTAGTAGACTCCCACTTCTTTTTAGAAGATGTAGGAGTTTGTTTAATTGAGTCCTTCTCAGGACTTTCAGATAGCTTCGGCTTCACTGGTCTTCCACCCAAACTATGTCTGCCTAATTCTGCATAAGATTGTTCTATAATTCTGGGTAGCTCTGTTTGATGTTCTGTAACATCAAATTCCCTTAATTTTTGGCGGATCGCCACTGCTGCTGCCTCCCCTTTAATATTAGATAATATTATTGTTGAGACCTGGTCGAAATTTTTCAGTAATTTCATACCTAAATTTAGAGCAGGTTCTGCCCCGTATTCATTTTGAATTTGCTTCAGGACATCAGGTATTACCGCAATTGACGGAATGCCATGTGTTTTAGTATAGATGGCAGCAAAGACTGAGCCCCAAGTGGTGCAGTCTTCCAGTTGTGGTGTGATCCCCATCGGTAAACTGATTGTCAGTATTCTGTGTTTCTCATACGGGCTAGTATTTGGAAATACTGCTTCGATTTGAGTAATTTTTGAGCTATCCAAAATGGAATTTGCTCACGTTTTGTGGGCATTTTACCCATGACTGCGTATAGAGTCTGTGGTGTAATTTTTTGTGTATTCCCCTGTTGGGGAGTTGGATTTGGAATTGTCAAAGGTGGTTGGACTGTGAAAGTCCGCATGACATATTGGACCAATTGTCTGTAGATTTTTATTAATTCTTGTATTTGAACAAGTAAGTCCTCATCTGACATTATATCCAGTTCAGGATGAGGTGTGTAGCCGGCTAGAATCGGCCATGTTGCTCCTGGTCTACCTAGTGGACCGAGCCTGGTAATGTTTCTGTGATGTTTTAGGGCGCCTTTAAACCAGAGCTGATGCTCCTGGTATGTTAATGGAATTTCTATATCCTCAAAAGGAATGTATTCCTCTGGTGGTTCATCTTCTTTGTAGAAGTGAAACATGTGTGTTACTGAATTGGATTCAGGAAATATTACCCATGAATAGAATACCTCTGTCTGAAAGGATTCGTGTGCCTCTATCACGAAAACTGCTCTACCTCCTCTTGGTGGTAGGCCATGTTTTATAAGTTTTAGAGTAATGGCTCTTCTTAAGTTTGGAGCGATGTTTATGACACCCTCCTCGGTTTCATTTAAACCTGTAATGTTAAAGCCTGCTGCTTGGGCTGGATCAGCCGCAGCTCCACCGTTTCCGGCGGCATTGTCCCCGTTTAAGGACATTTTGTTTTTTGAAAAATGTAGAACAAGTTTCAAGGAAACAAAGATAAGGTGCACAATATTTTGGAACACTGTATCCTTCAACGTTGAGCAAACCAAACAGCTAATATATATGGTACTGCCCTATGTAGCCGTGGTGGATACTTAACCCTGCCCACTCCAGACGTCTTTTGGAGTATATGGGTAGGGGTCTTGAGAGAAAAAGCACGGCTGAGTTACTCAGTATCTAACGTTGAATTACTGCCTTACCAAACCGTTTGGCGCCATGTAGTGTAGCTCCTATTTCCCTAATAGGCTCTGCGCATTGGAATAATATATCCTATAGGTTTGACATAGGACTAAGGTCAGTATGTCCCTATCGAGTATATTAAACTTAATTACTTGTGCCAGCTAGCTCAGAGGCCACTAGAAACTCCTTGACAACAAGAAGGGAGTAGTTTCTGGCAGCCGCAAAACATGACCACTGTGTTTCCCTTTAGAATCAGAACATGTCCCAGAGTCGTGGAAACAATAGATAACTATTTCACTCAGCTCAGTCGTGCATGCTTAGTTTTCTCCAAGTTACACAGAAAGAAATAGACGGGCGTTTCAATAAAAGATTTATTGAACAGTCTTGTTTCTGGTGTAAGTAAAATGTGCTGTTACGATCACAAGACAGTATGCGAGATAAATAATGTACAGTGTGAGCAGTAGAAATAAATAATACTGCGAGAGCATTATCTTTTAGTACATATGCTGTTACATAAATAACACAGACTAAAAATGCGAGTACTCATACGATGCGTTTCTAATCTAGTTCTACCCCAATGTACCTAACCTAACCTAGGTGTAGGACGAGATATGAAGTAGGTGAAGTATTCCTTACTATGGTATACTAAGAGTTTGCTAACCCCAGTATGCATAGTATGCCAAGAGTCCCTCTAGGTTCTAGTCTGCTCCATACCTGAAGAATGAGAGAGGTATGAATCTCTTTGCCAGACTCGAACTCCAAAACCCCGCAAGGGAAGTTAGATCACTGGAAGCTGGACTCTCTGCGTGCAGGGATGACAGCGTCTTCTCAGTGCGTCAGGCCGGGAAACGGGCTCCTCTGAAATCGAGGTCTCCTCTGATTTACAGGGGCTAGGGAAGGTATATTTATACCTGAGAATTACCTCAGAATGTTAGCATTGACGTGAGTCGGACAGCGGAAGACGTCATGAATGAACCCCTAAGGAATAATGGTTCATGCATAATATATGAGTCCTTGAAGAAATCAATAGTCCTGGACTAGGGAAACTCCCGCAGCCTAAGGGTCTGTTCTTCAAGAACTCGTTGTGACGTTAGGGTGGACGGATGTCGGAGACCATGCCTGTATTTGGAGTGCACGGTTAATGCCTAAATAAGGGCTGGGATTTTATGCCTATATAAGGGCAGGGCGAATTGTGCCTATATAAGGACATGATTCTGGAAAGCCCGTTTATGGACACCCTAAGAGGAATACAACAGAAGAAACTACGAGTCCCAGGATTCCCTGTTTGTGATTTGCATCATCTGACTCACCGGAAAGAGATAAAATGTTAATCAGTGACTCCGTTTTTTCACTCTTTTCTGCTGTTCAACAAAGCATGAAGCCCGTGAACAAGGAGCAAGCTGCTCCGAAACGCGTAGGGCATGGACTGTTTGTTTGGCAAGAGATGTCTGGTTCTTCAATAAAGAAGGCTGCCACCACTCGCAGAATTCGGCTGATCTCTGAGTGCGTCCACACAGGGGGACACCTAGTTGAAATGATTTAATCCAGCCAGTCCCGGTCGGGGGGATCGCACCGCCACTAAAAGAAATGGTGGGCTGCTTTGTACTGACAGTCGGTACTGAAATTGCAGGGAGAACAGTTTTAAATGAAATCGGACCGGAGTCTCTTGCCTGCGGCTCACTTGAGAGCAAGAATTGACATTTATTATTTGTTTATTTCAGCAGAATCCACCGAAGGAATTAATTATGGAGTGGAAGAAACTACGAGTCCCAGGATTCCCTGTTTGTGATTTGCATCATCTGACTCACCGGAGAGAGAAAAAGTGTTAATCAGTGACTCAGTTTTTTCACTCTTTTCTGCTGTTCAACAAAGCATGAAGCCCGTGAACAAGGAGCAAGCTGCTCCGAAACGCGTAGGGCATGGACTGTTTGTTTGGCAAGAGATGTCTGGTTCTTCAATAAAGAAGGCTGCCACCACTCGCAGAATTCGGCTGATCTCTGAGTGCGTCCCCGCAGGGGGACACCTTGTTGAAATGATTTAATCCGGCCAGTCCCGGCTGGGGGGATCGCACCGCCACTAAAAGAAATGGTGGGATGCTTCGTACTGACAGTCGGTACTGAAATTGCAGGGAGAACAGTTTTAAACGAAATCGGACTGGAGTCTCTTGCCTGCGGCTCACTTGAGAGCAAGAATTGACATTTATTATTTGTTTATTTAAGCAGAATCCACCGAAGGAATTAATTATGGAGTGGAAGAAACTACGAGACCCAGGATTCCCTGTTTGTGATTTGCATCATCTGACTCACCGGAGAGAGATAAAATGTTAATCAGTGACTCAGTTTTTTCACTCTTTTCTGCTGTTCAACAAAGCATGAAGCCCGTGAACAATCAGCAAGCTGCTCCGAAACGCGTAGGGCATGGACTGTTTGTTTGGCAAGAGATGTCTAGTTCTTCAATAAAGAAGGCTGCCACCACTCGCAGAATTCGGCTAATCTCTGAGTGCGTCCCCGCAGGGGGACACCTTGTTGAAATGATTTAATCCGGCCAGTCCCGGCCGGGGGGATTGCACCACCACTAAAAGAATCGGTGGGCTGCTTCGTACTGACAGTCGGTACTGAAATTGCAGGGAGAACAGTTTTAAATGACATCGGACCGGAGTCTCTTGCCTGCGGCTCACTTGAGAGCAAGAATTGACATTGATTATTTGTTTATTTCAGCAGAATCCACCGAAGGAATTAATTATGGAGTGGAAGAAACTACGAGTCCCAGGATTCCCTGTTTGTGATTTGCATCACCTGACTCACCGGAGAGAGATAAAATGTTAATCAGTGACTCAGTTTTTTCACTCTTTTCTGCTGTTCAACAAAGCATGAAGCCCGTGAACAAGGAGCAAGCTGCTCTGAAACGCGTAGGGCATGGACTGTTTGTTTGGCAAGAGATGTCTGGTTCTTCAATAAAGAAGGCTGCCACCACTCGCAGAATTCGGCTGATCTCTGAGTGCGTCCCCGCAGGGGGACACCTTGTTGAAATGATTTAATCCGGCCAGTCCCGGCCGGGGGGATCGCACCGCCACTAAAAGAAATGGTGGGCTGCTTCGTACTGACAGTCGGTACTGAAATTGCAGGGAGAACAGTTTTAAATGAAATGGGACCGGCTGCTCTTGCCTGCGGCTCACTTGAGAGCAAGAATTGACATTTATTATTTGTTTATTTCAGCACAATCCACCGAAAGAATTAATTATGGAGTGGAAGAAACTACGAGTCCCAGGATTCCCTGTTTGTGATTTGCATTATCTGACTCACCGGAGAGAGATAAAATGTTAATCAGTGACTCAGTTTTTTCACTCTTTTCTGCTGTTCAACAAAGCATGAAGCCCGTGAACAAGGAGCAAGCTGCTCCGAAACGCGTAGGGCATGGACTGTTTGTTTGGCAAGAGATGTCTGGTTCTTCAATAAAGAAGGCTGCCACCACTCGCAGAATTCGGCTGATCTCTGAGTGCGTCCCCGCAGGGGGACACCTTGTTGAAATGATATATATATATATACAAAGTATTAACATCAACGTATTTATATTTTTATTGGTTTGATTATCATATTAATTACGATGTATGTTTTTATAGTATGGTTTTATTTCTATTGCCTGACTATCAATAATTATATGTCACTTAATACGATCGGGTGGCTAGCCCAACTTTGGAAACTACAGAAATCAGTATGTTGTTTATCTCTATTGTAGTGCCACGGACTTCGTCAGGTGATGGGAGGTGTGTTTTTCATTTTAAATAAATTGTTGACTTTGAGCGTAATGTGATCATGTGAGCAAGGGCCAGGAGGCCCGAAACGCGTCATGAGCTGTGCACTTATCTTCAATTACTAAACTTCAATACTTTTGGCACCGGCAAGAAAAGTTGTCCGTTCCTGTTTTTGTGTGCGTGATTGCACACTTGGAGAGTACTTGGATATATATATATATATGCACATATATATACATAAACATATATGTATACATCACACAGTAATGACAACCTTGTGTCGATGAACACAATACACTGGTGGTGAGTGGCGGTTCTGGCAGACATCCACAGAAACTTCCACCAAATGCCACAAACGCTGCAGAACAACTGGAAGGCGGGTGCCTCCGTCGTGACTGTGGCCATCACGAAAACATTAATACCAAAATCCCAAACCAGGAAATCATGGAAGCACTCTGTGGTTAACAGTCATTGAAGGAACTATGCATGTCATAGTGGCGGACTAAGTAAAAGGATAACATTGAGCATAATGCAGCCTGTTTTCTCTTACAGCTCTTTTTCCTATCTAGTGAAGAGGAGACAGGAGTGTTTTAAATGTGGTGAAATGGTTAATGGGAATACTATGGCATTGAGAAAGGCATAATTGCTCAAACACATCTACCAAATGAAAGTGAAGACTGTGAACCGCAGAGTGCTCCGTGATTTCCTGGTATGTGATTTTGGTGGCTAATGTTTTCGTGACGGCCACAGTCACGACGGCGGTACCCGCCCACAAGTTATTTGGCAGCGTTTGTGGCATTTGGTGAAAGGTTCAGTAGATGTCTGCCAGAACCGCCGCTGACCACCAGTGTATTGTGTTCGTCGACACGAGGTCGTCATTATTATAATGAAAGGTAGGAAGTTACTAAACAAAGCTCCTATGGATGCTTGCCTGTTGTTGGTCAGAGCACCGAGGGTCGATGGACTAAGTCTTCAATGTGCCACATTGGTGAGTGAAATATCGGACATGCAATTGGATATATTGGTGCCCTGAATAACTCGTTTCTACTAAGTGACTATCATTTCTGAAATTAGATTTACGAGTATTAAGGCACACTCACTGAGAGATTATGAAGGAACTATGCATGTAAGAATGGCAGACTGAGTAAATGGATAACATTGAGCATAATGCAGTCTGTTTTCTCTTACAGCACTTTTTCCTGTCCAATGAAGAGGAAACTGGAGTGTTTTAAAAGTGGTGAAATGGTTAATGGGAACACTATGGCATTGAGAAAGGCATAATTGCTGAAACGCGTCTGCCAAATTAAAGTGAAGACTGTGAACCGCAGAGTGCTCCGTGATTTCCTGGTATGGGATTTTGGTGGTTAATGTTTTCGTGATGGCCACATTCACCACGGAGGCACCCGCCCGCAAGTTGTTCGGCAGCGTTTGTGGCATTTGGTGGAAGAGATATATATATATATATATATATATATATATATATATATATATTCACTAAAAAAAACACAGGTTTCAGGGACGTTATAGTTAGTTGGACATTTCACTCGTACAAAACCAGAGAAATTCGGCTGTTATAGTTAGTTAAGCTAAATATAACTCGCACCCCCGCAATGCACTGCTGATGATGTCACATAATACATCATTCATGACCTGGTCAGTGACATCACTGATGACATCATCCAGTGACTGTGTTTCTGTAAAGTTTAAATATGTTTTATATATATATATATATATATATATATATATATATGCCAAGGTGTATTGAAGAATGAGTGGGTGTATAAGTGTCTGAATGGGTGATTTAGTAGGTGCGTGACTGACTGTATAAGTGAGTAATTAAACGTGTCTTACTGAATGCATGGGAAGTGACTAAACTGTGTGAATGTCTGTATCAGTATGTCAGTTGGTGTGTAAGTGGCTGCATGGGTTGGTGAGTAGCTACATGAGTGTCTATATGGGTTATTGATTGGTTGTCTGAGTATCTGTATGGGTGTCTGAGTGTCTGTGTGGGTGGGTGGGGGTTGTGTGACTCTGTGCATAGATGTGCGAGTGGGAGATTCACTGGGTGTATGGGTTCAAGAGTGCAACTGTGAAGGGCTGTATGGGTGGGTGAGTGTGTGTATGGATGTGTAGGTGAATGAATGGATGTCTCAGTGGTACATGTGTGAGTGACTACATATGTGAAAGGCAGTATATGTGAGTGTTGGACTATATAAATGACTATATGTGAGAGTGAGTGATTGTGAGAGTGGCTGTATGGATGAGTTTGTGCTTGTATCAGTGATTGTATAAGAGAGTAAGTATGTGTTAGTATCTGTATGAATAAGTGAGGTGGTGGGTGTATAACTGTATAGGTGAGTAAATGGGAGTGTTATTGATTCTTTGCATGACTGACTAGGTGTGTGAGTTACTCTATAGATGAGTGGCGGTATGTGAGTGTCTGTATAGGTGTATGAGTGCATATGATAGTGCTGTATTGATGAGTGACTACATGTATGAGTGACTGTATGGGTGAATGAGTAGATGTGTGTGTAGACCTAGGAATCAGTGAGTGGGTATGTAGTAACTGGTATTGGTGTGTCTATGGTTTCGAAAATAGTAGTCTGTATTTTAGAGTAGGTACGTCAAAGGCTATATTAGGGTGTGAGGAGGTGCATCAGATTATCACGTGGAGGATGTCATCAGTGATGTCATCAGTGATGTCATTTGAGATGTCATCATTGATGTCACTAACCATGTCATGAATTATGTAATATGTGACGTCATCAGCAGTGCATTGCGGGGGCGCAAGTTATACTTAGCTCAACTAACTACAATGGCCGAATTTCTCTGGCTTTGTACGAGTGAAATGTCCAACTAACTATAATGTCCCTGAAACCTGTGGTTATTTCAGTGAATTTGTAAGGTTTTTTTAATGCTAATTTCTAACTATAATGTCCCTGAAACCTATGTTTTTTCAAGTGAATTTCAAAGGTTTTGTAAATGCTAATTACTAACTATAACGTCCCTGAAACCTATGGTTTTTTCAGTGAATTTCAAAGGATTTTTAAATGCTAATTTCTAACTATGCCTACAGAGGTAGGAGTTGTGCAGAAAGAGGAAGTAAAGCGCAGAAAGAAGCAAGAGATATGCAGAAAGAACCAACAGAGGTGCAGAAAGAGGCCTTGTTGCAAAGTCATCTTGTGGCCCCAACTTTTTGCTGACTGGTACTGGTGGTAACTGACTCTGACTAACCAGGCCTGGAGCCAGTGCTACGCTGAAAGACACTTAGAATACAGTGAAAACACCTACAGACACTAGGGTACACTATGGGTTGGGGTACCTCTGTGATTGGCTTGACCTCCCCTGTAAAGTCCTAGTACATAATAGGGCAGGGGAATTAAAACTACCTCTAAGTCAGAGGTGCAGAAAGAGGCAAGAGAAGCGCAGAAAGAAGCAACAGAGGTGCCAAAAGAGGCAAGAGAGGTGAAGAAAGAAGCAAGTGAAGTGCAGGAAGAGGCAAAAGAGGTGCAGAAAGATGCAAGAGAGGTGCAGAAACAAGCAAGAGAAGTGCAGAAAGAGGCAAGAGAATTGCTGAAAGAAGCAACAGAGGTGTAGAAAGAAGCAAGAGAAGTGCAGAAAGAGATAAGTGAGGTGCAGAAAGAAGCAAGAGCAGTGCAGAATGAACCAACAGATGTGCAATAAGAGGCAAGAGGGGTGCAGAAAGAGGTAGGAGAGGTGCACAAAGAGGCAAGAGGGATACAGAAAACGGCAGGAGGGGTGCAGAAAGAAGGAAGAGAAGTGCAGAAAGAAGCAACAGAGGTGCTGAAAGAGGTGCGAAGGTTGCAGAAAGAGGCAAGAGAAGTGCAGAAAGAAACAACAGCAGTAGAGAACGAGGCAGGAGAGGTGCAGACACAGGCAGGAAATGTGCAGAAAGAAGGAACAGGGGTGCAGAAAGAGGCAAGAGAGGTGCAGAAATAGGGGAGAGGGGTGCAGAAAGAGGCAAGAGGGGTGCAGAAAGAAGCAAGTGAGGTGCAGAAAGAGGCAACAGAGGTGCATAAAGACGCAAGAGAGGTGCAGAAACAAGCAAGAGAAGTGCAGAAAGAGGCAAGAGAATAGTTGAAAGAAGCAACAGAGGTGTAGAAAGAAGCAAGAGAAGTACAGAAAGAGGTAAGTGAGGTGCAGAAAGAAGCAAGAGCAGTGCAGAAAGAATCAACAGAGGTGCAAAAAGAGGCAAGAGGGGTGCAGAAAGAGGTAGGAGAGGTGCACAAAGAGTCAAGAGAGGAACAGAAAGAGGCAGGAGGGGTGCAGAACGAAGGAAGAGAAGTGCAGAAAGAGGCAAGAGGGATGCAGAAATTTGCAACAGAGGTGAAAAAAGAAGCAAGAGCAGTGCAGAAAGAACCAACAGAGGTGCAGAAAGAGGCAAGAGGGGAACAGAGAGAGGCAAGAAAACTGCAGAAAGAAGCAAAAGAGGTGCAGATTGAGGCAAGAGAACAGCAGAAAAATGCAAGAGAGGTGCAGAAAGAGCCAGGAGAGGTGCACAAAGAGGCAAAAGGGCTACAGAAAGAGACAAGAGGGGTGCAGAAAGAAGCAAGAGAAGTGCAGAAGGAAGCAACAGAGGTGCTTAAAGAGGCAAGAGGGGTGCAGAAAGAGGCAAGAGAAGTGCAGAAAGAAGCAACAGAGGTGCCGAAAGAGGCAAGAGAGGTGCAGAAACAGGCAAGAAAGGTACAGAAAGAGGGAACAGGGGTGCAGAAAGAGGTAAGAGGGATACAGAAATTTGCATGAGAGGTGCAGAAAGAAGCAAGAGCAGTGCAGAAAGAAGCAAGACAAGTGCAGAAACAAGCATGAGAGGTGGAGAAATAGGGAAGAGTGGTGCAGAAAGAGGCATGAGGGATACAGAAATTTGCAAAAGAGGTGCAGAAAGAAGCAAGAGCATTGCAGAAAGAACCAACAGAGGTGCAAATAGAGGGAAGAGGGGTGCAGAAATAGGTAGGAGAGATGCACAAAGAGGCAAGAGGGATACAGAAAGAGGCAGGAGGGGTGGAGAAAGAAGGAAGAGAAGTGCAGAAAGAAGCAACAGAGGTGCTGAAAGAGGCACAAAGGGTGCAGAACGAGGCAAGAGAAGTGCAGAAAGAAGCAACAGAGGTAAAGAAAGAGGGACGTCAAGTGCAGAAAAAGGCAAAAGAAGTGCAGAAAGAAGCAACAGAGGTACAGAAAGAGGCAAGAGAGGTGCAGAAAGAGGGAAGACGGTGCAGAAAAAGGCAAGATGGGTGAAAAAAGAAGCAAGAGAGGTACATAAAGAAGCAAGAGAAGTGCAGAAAGAAGCAACAGGGGTTGCAGAAAGAGGGTAGAGGGGTGCAGAAACAAGCAGGAAAGGTGCAGAAAGAGGGAAAAGGGGTGCAGATAGAGGCAAGAGAAGTGCAGAAAGAGGCAAGAGAATTGCTGAAAGAAGCAACAGAGGTGTAGAAAGAAGCAAGAGAAGTGCAGAAAGAGGCAAGTGGGGGCAGAAAGAGGCAAGAGAGGTGCAGAAAATGGCAAGAGAACTGCAGAAAGAGGCAAGAGGGATGCAAAAAAGGGAAGAAGGGTGCATAAAGACGCAAGAGAGGTGCAGAAAGAAGCAAGAGAGGTGCAGAAAGAGGGAAGACGAGTGCAGAAAGAGACAACAGGGGTGCAGAAAGAGACAACAGGGGTGCAGAAAGAAGCAAGAGAGGTGCAGAAAGAGGCAAAAGAAGTGCAGAAAGATGCAACAGAGGTACAGAAAGAGGCAAGAGAGGTACAGAAAGAGGGAGGAGGGGTTCAAAAAGAGGCAAGATGGGTGAAGAAAGAAGCAAGAGATGTACAGAAAGAAGCAAGAAAAGTGCCGAAAGAAGCAACAGGTGCGCAGAAAGAGGCTAGAAGGGTGTAGAAAGAGGCAAGACAAGTGCAGAAAGAAGCAACAGAGGAGCAGAAGGAGGCAAAAGAACTGCAGAACGAGGCAAGAGAGTTGCAGAAACAGGCAAAAGGAATGCAGAAAGAGGGAACAGGTGTGCAGAGGCAAGAGAGGTGCAGAAAGTGGGAAGAGGGTGCTGAAAGAGGCAAGAGGGTTGCATACATTTGCAACAGAGGTGCAGAAAGAAACAAGAGCAGTGCAGAATGAACCAACAGAGGTGCAGAAAGAGGCAAGAGAGGTACAGAAAGAGGCAAGAGAAGTGCTGAAAGAAGCAAAAGAGGTGCAGAAATAGGCAAGAGAACAGCAGAAAAAGGCAAGAGAGGTGCAAAAAGAGGAAGGAGAGGTGCAGAAAGAGGCAAGAAGGGTACAGAAAGAGGCAAGAGGGGTGCAGAAAGGAGCAAGAGAATTGCAGAAAGAAGCACTAGAGGTGCTGAAAGAGGCAAGTGGGGTGCGGAAAGAGGCAAGAGAAGTGCAGAAAGAAGCAACAGAGGTGCAGAAAGAGGCAAGAGAGGTGCAGAAACAGGCAGGAAAGGTGCAGAAAGAGGGAACAGGGGTGCAGAAAGAGGCAAGAGGCAATAGGGATACAGAAATTTGAAAAAGAGGTGCAGAAAGAAGCAAGAGCAGTGCAGAAAGAACCAACAGAGGTGCAGAAAGAGGCAAGAGGGGGTACAGAAAGAGGCAAGAGAAGTGCAGAAAGAAGCAAAAGAGGTGCAGAAGGAGGCAAGAGAACTGCAGAAAAGGCAAGAGAGGTGCAGAAAGAGGAAGGTGAGGTACACAAACAAGCAAGAGGGGTACAGAAAGAGGCAAGAGGAGTGCAGAAAGAAGCAAGAAAAGTGCAGAATGAAGCAACAGAGGTGCTGAAAGAGGCAAGAGGGGTGCAGAAAGAGGCAAGAAAAGTGCAGAAAGAAGCAACAGAGGTGCAGAAAGAGGCAAGAGAGGTGCAGAAACAGGCAGGAAACGTACAGAAAGATGGAACAGGGGTGCAGAAAGAGGCAAGAGGGATACAGAAATTTACAAAAGAGGTGCAGAAACAAGCAAGAGAAGTGCAGAAAGAGGCAAGAGAATTGCTGATAGAAGTAACAGAGGTGTAGAAAGAAGCAAGAGAAGTGCGGAAAGAGGTAAGTGAGGTGCAGAAAGAAGCAAGAGCAGTGCAGAAAGAACCAACAGAGGTGCAGAAAGAGGCAAGAGGGGTGCAGAAAGATGTAGGAGAGGTGCACAAAGAGGCAAGAGGGGTACAGAAAGAGGCAAGAGGGGTGCAGAAAGAAGGAAGAGTAGTGCAGAAAGAAGCAACAGAGTTGCAGAAAGAGGCAATAGAGGTGCAGAAAGAGGCGAGTGAAGAGCAGAAAGAGGCAAGAGAGGTGCAGAAAGAAGAGAGTGAGGTTCTGAAAGAGGCAAGAGAAATGCAGAAAGTGCCAAGTGAGGTGCAGAAAGAGGCAAGAGAGGTATAGAAAGAGGCAAGATAAGTGTAGAAAGTGGCAAGAGAAGTGCAGAAAGAGGCACTTGAGGTGCAGAAAGAGGCACTTGAGGTACAGAAAGAGGCAAGAGAGGTACAGAAAGAGGCAAGGGATGTGCAGAAACAGGCAAGAGAAATGCACAAAGAGGCAAGAGAGGAGCAGAAAGAGGCAACAGAGGTGTTGAAAGAAGGAAGAGAAGTGCAGAAAGTGGCAAGTGAGGTGCAGAAAAAGGCAAGAGAGGTGCAGAAAGAGGCAAGAGAGGTGCAGAAAGAGGCAAGAGATCTGCAGAAAAAAGCAACAGAGGTGTTGAAAGAGGCAAGTGAGGTGCAGAAAGAAAACAGTGAGGTGCAGAAAGAAGAAGAAAGGTGTAGAAAGAAGCAAGAGAAATGCAGAAAGAGGCAAGAGAGGCACAGAAAGAAGAGAGGTTTGTGCACCATTAGTACCAATTTAACACCCACATTTAGCAATAAGGAACATGTGACCATTCCAGCTTTGCAAAGGGCCTACAACCACGCTGTAATACGTGACGCTGCATTTTTGGGAACATTTGAGCTAGAAACAAGCCTTTTTTTGTTCAAATCTGCATATTAGGCAGCAGATGATGGAATATTTGACAAATGCGGAAAATGTTTAATTATGTAAAAATTGGTGCAGCCAAACAGTCACATAATTCCAGTGGCCCTGCTCATACCTCTGACTAGGTCCAGAAGTGCTCCTCAGTGGTTCCTTCTTTTTTGTCTCTCATTGAGTTTATAGTTTAGCTTCTATGGTAATGAGGAAGACTAAACCTGAGGTTACCACTGCACAACACAGACTACAATACCACATAATTACTCTCCAAAACACATAATCCCACTCCACATAATTCCTATACACTAAATACCACATACTTTCTATTCACATAATTTCACTACACAACATACCACATAATTCCACTACACACAACATACATCCACTCTACACTAAAAAACATTAGTAAAAATCTTTTACATTTACAACGCCAATAGCTCTAACTCTCGCAAATGCGAGACCTATTACATTACAAATGCTTCTTTAACTGGTAGTCGCATTTGCTGAGTGGTGCAGAAAGGTGGCTGGGCCTCCGACCAGCGCTCAGGAAATTTACTGCATAGGACTTAGAGGAGGTACCAGGAGGGCTTCTTGGCCCCCAAGGTCCCTCAGGAGCAAAGTGGACTTCATCCCCCAACCAGTACTGTGCCAGGAGGTGCGTTTGCAGAGTGGTGGAGAAAGGGGGGGCGTGGCCTCCGAAGACCTCTTAGCAATCCCACTATATGGGATTTAGTGGAGGTATTAGGAGAGGTAGTTGGCCCCCAAGGACAACCTTGGGGACCAACTACCCCTCCTATTACCTCCAGTAAGTCCCACACAGCGGGATTGCTAAATTGTCTTAGCAGGCCACGCCCCCTTTCCCCAACACTCTGCAAACGCACTTCCAAGCGCGCTCTTGGATGGGGATTAAAGTCCCCTTCGCTGCTGGGGGTGCTTAGGGGCCAACTAGCCTACTTCATACCTCCAGTATGCCCCAGATAGTGTGATTGCTGATAGGTGGACACAGGCCACGCCCCCTTTGCCCACCACTCTGCAAACACGCCTCCTGGTGCGCTCTTGGTTGAGGGATGAAGTTCCCTTGCCTCCTGAGGGTCCCTGGGGACCAACTATCCCACCATGTACCTGAAGAAAGCCCCACACAGCTGGATTGCTGATAGTGGTCCGAGGCCACACCCCCTTTTTACACCACTCTGCAAACGTGCCATCCTGGCACACTGCTACTCAGGGGATGAAGTCCACTTGTGTCCTGAGGTCCTCAGGACATTGCCAGAGCTGGTCTTGGGGGGTGGCAGTCCCCAGAGCCATCTAGGGCTCCAGGAGGGGGGCCGCTCTGTCCCCTTCCCAACAAGTTTAAAGCCCCGCGGAGGTGGTGGTCCCTTGGGCCGGGGGTCCGCAACGGACCCCCGCATTATCTCAATTAGTGCCCCGGGGAGGTGGTGGTCCCTGGGGCAGTGTGGGGGGGCAGGAGCCCCCACACAATTTTTCAATAAAAGCCCAGGGGAGGTGCTGGTCCCCGGGGCTCAGGGGGGCCCGCGAGGCCCCCCACCTCAAATGCTTTGAAGCCCCAGAGAGGTGGCAGTCCCCGGGGCAGTGTGGGGGGGCAGGAGCACCCCCACACAATTTTTCAATAAAAGCCCAGGGGAGGTGGTGGTCCCCGGGGCTGCAGGGGCCACCACCCCTGGCCCCTGCTACATATACTTTTTGATTGTCCCCAGGACCTGGCCCACCCAGGGGCTGATTATAATGAAGCGCGGAAGACCGCGCTTCGTTTTTAAAAAAAAATTTCAGCGGGATTTGCGCATCCAGCGCAAATTCTGCCATTTTTTGTAATGCTTTTTTTGAGCCCTGAGCAGGTCTAGGGGGTCATGGTGTTTCTGCCCTGCCCCCTTTTCTTGTTTTTTATCTTTTTTTTTACTGTTTTTCTTGTGACTCGGTTTTACCAAGTCACAAGATGGCTGCCAACACTTCTTGGTTTGGAGTGTTGACAGCCAATCAAAATGAAGCTCGTGCTCGGGAACGTTCGCGAATCCTCCTCGGCCACCAGATATTGATATTTTTATTTTTTTAATTTCTCACGAACCACAGAACGGATTTACACCATTTAAAAAAAGGTCGCTTTCTGAATCACGACCTACCTTTTTGCCAAATTTGGTGTAATTCCGTTCAGCAGTTCGGACTGTAGCTTTGTCTAAAGTTTCCTACTGAAATTAACATGGAGAAAATGCGTTTTGCGACCCCCTTTTTTCTCAGCCCCCGCTCTGCGAATCGCCCTGAAACTTTCAAGACAGGCGCTGACCTTAGCAAACCATTAGTTTTGAACATTTTGTGAAGATTCATCAAACGGCGCCAAAGATATTAGCAAAAGAAAAAATGCTTTTCCTATGGAAACTGGGTCCTAACTATAACTACCTACTGGTGACCGCCAGTAGGTAATAAATATATATATATATATATACATAAACATATATATATACATCACACAGTAATGACAACCTTGTGTCGATGAACACAATACACTGGTGGTGAGTGGGGGTTCTGGCAGACATCCACATAAACTTCCACCGAATGCCACAAACGCTGCCGAACAACTTGCAGGCGGGTGCCTCCGTCGTGACTGTGGCCATCACGAAAACATTAACACCAAAATTCCAAACCAGGAAATCATGGAAGCACTCTGTGGTTAACAGTCAGTGAAGGAACTATGCATGTCATAATGGCGGACTAAGTAAGTGGATAACATTGAGCATAATGCAGCCTGTTTTCTCTTACAGCTCTTTTTCCTATCCAGTGAAGAGGAGATGGGAGTGTTTTAAATGTGGTGAAATGGTTAATGGGAATACTATGGCATTGAGAAAGGCATAATTGCTGAAACACATCTGCCAAATTAAAGTGAAGACTGTGAACCGCAGAGTGCTCCGTGATTTCCTGGTATGTGATTTTGGTGGCTAATGTTTTCGTGACGGCCACAGTCACGACGGAGGCACCCGCCCACAAGTTATTCGGCAGCGTTTGTGGCATTTGGTGAAAGGTTCAGTAGATGTCTGCCAGAACCGCCGCTGACCACCAGTGTATTGTGTTTGTCGACACGAGGTCGTCATTATTATAATGAAAGGTAGCAAGTTACTAAACAAAGCTCCTATGGATGCTTGCCTGTTGTTGGTCAGAGCACGGAGGGGCGATGGACTAAGTCTTCAATGTGCCATATTGGTGAGTGAAATATCGGACATGCAATTGGATATATTGGTGCCCTGAAGAACTCGTTTCTATTACGTGACTATCATTTCTGAAATTAGATTTACGAGTATTAAGGCACACTCACTGAGAGATTATGAAGGAACTATGCATGTAATAATGGCAGACTGAGTAAATGGATAACATTGAGCATAATGCAGTCCTTTTTCTCTTACAGCACTTTTTCCTGTGCAATGAAGAGGAAACTGGAGTGTTTTAAAAGTGGTGAAATGGTTAATGGGAACACTAAGGCATTGAGAAAGCATAATTGCTGAAACGCGTCTGCCAAATTAAAGTGAAGACTGTGAACCGCAGAGTGCTCCGTGATTTCCTGATATGGGAATTTGGTAGTTAATGTTTTCGTGACGGCCACATTCACCACGGAGGCACCCGCCCGCAAGTTGTTCGGCAGCATTTGTGGCATTTGGTGGAAGATATATATATATATATATATATATATATATTCACAAAAAAAAACAGGTTTCAGGGACGTTATAGTCAGTTGGACATTTCACTCGTACAAAACCAGAGAAATTCGTCCATTATAGTTAGTTGAGCTAAATATAACTCGCACCCCCGCAATGCACTGCTGATGATGTCACATATTACATCATTCATGACCTGGTCAGTGACATCACTGATGACATCATCCAGTGACTGTGTTTCTGTAAAGTTTAAATATGTTTTATATATATATATGCCAAGGTGTATTGAAGAATGAGTGGGTGTATAAGTGTCTGAATGGGTGACTTAGTAGGTGCGTGACTGACTGTATAAGTGAGTAATTAAACGTGTCTTACTGAATGCATGGGAAGTGACTAAACTGTGTGAATGTCTGTATCAGTCTGTCAGTTGGTGTGTAAGTGGCTGCATGGGTTGGTGAGTAGCTACATGAGTGTCTATATGGGTTATTGATTGGTTGTCTGAGTATCTGTATGGGTACCTCAGTGTCTGTGTGGGTGGGTGGGGATTGTGTGACTCTGTGCCTAGATGTGCGAGTGGGAGATTCACTGGGTGTATGGGTTCAAGAGTGCAACTGTGAAGGGCTGTATGGGTGGGTGAGTGTGTGTATGGGTGTGTTGGTGAATGAATGGATGTCTCAGTGGTACATGTGTGAGTGACTACATATGTGAAAGGCAGTATATGTGAGTGTTGGACTATATAAATTACTATATGTGAGAGTGAGTGATTGTGAGAGTGGCTGTATGGATGAGTGTGTGCTTGTATCAGTGATTGAATAAGAGAGTAAGTATGTGTTAGTATCTGTATGAATAAGTGAGGTGGTGGGTGTATAACTGTATAGGTGAGTAAATGGGAGTGTGATTGATTCTTTGCATGACTGACTAGGTGTGTGAGTTACTCTATGGAGGAGTGGCGGTGTGTGAGTGTCTGTATAGGTGTATGAGTGCATATGATAGTGCTGTATTGATGAGTGACTACATGTATGAGTGACTGTATGGGTGAATGAGTGGATGTGTGTGTAGACCTAGGAATCAGTGAGTGGGTATGTAGTAACTGGTATTGGTGTGTCTATGGTTTCGAAAATGGTAGTCTGTATTTCAGAGTAGGTACGTCAAAGGTTATATTAGGGTGTGAGGAGGTGCATCAGATTATCACGTGGAGGATGTCATCAATGATGTCATTTGAGATGTCATCAGTGATGTCACTGACCATGTCATGAATTATGTAATATGTGACGTCATCAGCAGTGCATTGTGGGGGCGCAAGTTATACTTAGCTCAACTAACTACAATGGCCGAATTTCTCTGGCTTTGTACGAGTGAAATGTCCAACTAACTATAATGTCACTGAAACCTATGTTTTTTCAAGTGAATTTCAAAGGTTTTGTAAATGCTAATTACTAACTATAACGTCCCTGAAACCTATGGTTTTTTCAGTGAATTTCAAAGTTTTTTTAAATGCTAATTTCTAACTATGCCTACAGAGGTAGGAGTTGTCCAGAAAGAGGAAGTAAAGCGCAGAAAGAAGCAAGAGAAATGCAGAAAGAGGCAACAGAAGTCCAGAAAGATGAAGAAAGGTGCAGAAAGAAGCAAGAGATATGCAGAAAGAACCAACAGAGGTGCAGAAAGAGGCCTTGTTGCAAAGTCATCCTGTGCCCCTAATTTTTTTCTGACTGGTACTGGTGGTAACTGACTCTGACTAACCAGGCCCGGAGCCAGTGCTATGCTGAAAGACACTTAGAATACAGTGAAAACACCTACAGACACTAGGGTACACTATGGGTTGGGGTACCCCTGTGATTGGCTTGACATCCCCTGTAAGGCCCTAGTACATAATAGGGCAGGGGGATTAAAACTACCTCTAAGTCAGAGGTGCAGAAAGAGGCAAGAGAAGCGCAGAAAGAAGCAACAGAGGTGCCAAAAGAGGCAAGAGAGGTGAAAAAAGAAGCAAGTGAAGTGCAGAAAGAGGCAAAAGAGGTGCAGAAAGACGCAAGAGAGGTGCAGAAACAAGCAAGAGAAGTGCAGAAAGAGGCAAGAGAATTGCTGAAAGAAGCAACAGAGGTGTAGAAAGAAGCAAGAGAAGTGCAGAAAGAGGCAAGTGAGGTGCAGAAAGAAGCAAGAGCAGTGCCGAATGAACCAACAGAGGTGCAATAAGAGGCAAGAGGGGTGCAGAAAGAGGTAGGAGAGGTGCACAAAGAGGCAAGAGGGATAGAGAAAGAGGCAGGAGGGGTGCAGAAAGAAGGAAGAGAATTGCAGAAAGAAGCAACAGAGGTTCTGAAAGAGGTGCGAAGGTTGCAGAAAGAGGCAAGAGAAGTGCAGAAAAAAACAACAGAGGTACCGAACGAGGCAAGAGAGGTGCAGACACATGCAGGAAAGGTGCATAAAGAGGGAACAGGGGTGCAGAAAGAGGCAAGAGAGGTTCAGAAATAGGGGAGAGGGGTGCAGAAAGAGGCAGGAGGGGTGCAGAAAGAAGCCAGTGAGGTGCAGAAAGAGGCAACAGAGGTGCATAAAGACGCAAGAGAGATGCAGAAACAAGCAAGAGAAGTGCAGAAAGAGGCAAGAGAATTGTTGAAAGAAGCAACAGAGGTGTAGAAAGAAGCAAGAGGGGTGCAGAAAGAGGTAGGAGAGGTGCACAAAGAGGCAAGAGAGGTACAGAAAGAGGCAGGAGGGGTGCAGAAAGAAGGAAGAGAAGTGCAGAAAGAGGCAAGAGGGATGCAGAAATTTGCAACAGAGGTGCAAAAAGAAGCAAGAGCAGTGCAGAAAGAACCAACAGAGGTGCCGAAAGAGGCAAGAGGGGTAGAGAGAGAGGCAAGAAAACTGCAGAAAGAAGCAAAAGAGATGCAGAATGAGGCAAGAGAACATTAGAAAAAGGCAAGAGAGGTGCAGAAAGAGTCAGGAGAGGTGCACAAAGAGGCAAAAGGGCTACAGAAAGAGGCAAGAGGGGTGCAGAAAGAAGCAAGAGACGTGCAGAAGGAAGCAACAGAGGTGCTTAAAGAGGCAAGAGGGGTGCAGAAAGAGGCAAGAGAAGTGCAGAAAGAAGCAACAGAGGTGCCGAAAGAGGCAAGAGAGGTGCAGAAACAGGCAAGAAAGGTACAGAAAGAGGGAACAGGGGTGCAGAAAGAGGTAAGAGGGATACAGAAAATTGGAAAAGAGGTGCAGAAAGAAGCAAGAGCAGTGCAGAAAGAAGCAAGAAAAGTGCAGAAAGAAGCATGAGAGGTGGGGAAATAGGGAAGAGGGGTGCAGAAAGAGGCATGAGGGATGCAGAAATTTGCAAAAGAGGTGTAGAAAGAGGCAAGAGCAGTGCAGAAAGAACCAACAGAGGTGCAAAAAGAGGGAAGAGGGGTGCAGAAATAGGTAGGAGAGGTGCACAAAGAGGCAAGAGGGATACAGAAAGAGGCAGGAGGGTTGGAGAAAGAAGGAAGAGAAGTGCAGAAAGAAGCAACAGAGGTGCTGAAAGAGGCGCAAAGGGTGCAGAAAGAGGCAAGAGAAGTGCAGAAAGAAGCAACAGAGGTAAAGAAAGAGGCAAGAGAGGTACAGAAACAGGCAGGAAAGGTACTGAAAGAGGGAACAGGGGTGCAGAAAGAGGCAAGAGAGGTGGAGAAAGAGGGGAGAGGGTGCAGAAAGAGGCAAGAGGGGTGCAGAAAGACACAAGAGAGGTACAGAAACAAGCAAGAGAAGTGCAGAAAGAGGCAAGAGAATTGTTGAAAGAAGCAACAGAGGTGTAGAAAGAAGCAAGAGAAGTGCAGAAAGAGGCAAGTGAGGTGCAGAAAGAGGCAAGAGAGGTGCAGAAAATGGCAAGAGAACTGCAGAAAGAGGCAAGAGGGATGCAAAAAAGGGAAGAAGGGTGCATAAAGAAGCAAGAGATGTGCAGAAAGAAGCAAAAGAAGTGCAGAAAGAAGCAAGAGAGGTGCATAAAGAGGGAAGTCAAGTGCAGAAAGAGGCAAAAGAAGTGCACAAAGAAGCACCAGAGGTACAGAAAGAGGCAAGAGAGGTGCAGAAAGAGGGAGGAGGGGTGCAGAAAAAGACAAGATGGAGCAGGATAGGTACAGAAAGAAGCAAGAGAAGTGCAGAAAGAAGCAACAGGGGTTTCAGAAAGAGGGTAGAGTGGTGCAGAAACAGGCAGGAAAGGTGATGAAAGAGGGAAGAGGGATGCAAAAAAGGGAAGAAGGGTGCATAAAGACGCAAGAGAGGTGCAGAAAGAAGCAAGAGAAGTGCAGAAAGAAGCAAGAGAGGTGCAGAAAGAGGGAAGACAAGTGCAGAAAGAGACAACAGGGGTGCAGAAAGAGACAACAGGGGTGCAGAAAGAAGCAAGAGAGGCGCAGAAAGAGGCAAAAGAAGTGCAGAAAGATGCAACAGAGGTACAGAAAGAGGCAAGAGAGGTGCAGAAAGAGGTTGGAGGGGTGCAAAAAGAGGCAAGATGGGTGAAGAAAGAAGCAAGAGATGTACAGAAAGAAGCAAGAGAAGTGCCGAAAGAAGCAACAGGGGCGCAGAAAGAGGCTAGAGAGGTGCAGAAAGAGGCAAGACAAGTGCAGAATGAAGCAACAGAGGTGCAGAAGGAGGCAAAAGAACTGCAGAACGAGGCAAGAGAGTTGCAGATACAGGCAAAAGGGATGCAGAAAGAGGGAACAGGTGTGCAGAGGCAAGAGAGGTGCAGAAAGTCAGAAGAGGGTGCTGAAAAAGGCAAGAGGGATGCATAAATTTGCAACAGAGGTGCAGAAAGAAGCAAGAGCAGTGCAGAATGAACCAACAGAGGTGTAGAAAGAGGTGAGAGGTACAGAAAGAGGCAAGAGAAGTGCTGAAAGAAGCAAAAGAGGTGCAGAAAGAGGCAAGAGAACAGCAGAAAAAGGCAACAGAGGTACACAAAGAGGAATGAGAGGTGCACAAAGAGGCAAGAAGGGTACAGAAAGAAGCAACAGAGGTACTGAAAGAGGCAAGTGGGGTGCATAAAGAGGCAAGAGAAGTGCAGAAAGAAGCAACAGAGGTGCAGAAAGAGGCAAGAGAGATGCTGAAACAGGCAGGAAAGGTGCAGAAAGAGGGAACAGGGGGCAGAAAGAGGCAAGAGGAATATAGAAATTTGCAAAAGCTGCATTTTTGGGAACATTTAAGCTAGAAACAAGCCTTTTTTTGTTCAAATCTGCAGATTACGCAGCAGATCATGGAATATTTGGCAAATGCGGAAAATGTTTAATTATGTAAAAATTGGTGCAGCCAAACAGTCACATAATTCCAGTGGCCCTGCTCATACCTCTGACTAGGTCCAGAAGTGCTCCTCAGTGGTTCCTTCTTTTTGTGTCTCATTGAGTTTATAGTTTAGCTTCTATGGTAACGAGGAAGACTAAACCTG